>JANVCC010000021.1:34951001-35124068 GCA_025345505.1 Todiramphus chloris collaris | reverse complement strand
ATTGGTTGTTTTTTTTTTTTCCTTTCCTTTTTTTTTCCTTCCATTTCAGGACACTGCTTTTCACTCTACCATCTTTCTAAAGTGAATAATATTTTGTCTAAGTGTACTTTGATACTTCAACTGGATACTTAGATAGTTCTATTTTTACTTTTCTGAACATAGTCCCTTTTGGGTTTCTCCTTTTTTAATATTATTTATAGAAAATTTGTCACTTTTATTCTTGCATTTTTATTCTTCAGTTTTCTTAAAGATTGTTTTATCTAGTTTTTCTAGATTGTGTTCTTTTCCTGACCTGAATAGTTGTATGAATGCTCTCTAAGAGTTATAATTTTTTCATGTCAGACTCAGTTTAATTAAAGCAGTGGTAAAACATATTAATATTTATGTATGTTTTGGAGATAAGCAAAATGTCTTTTTTTATTTTTTCTTTTTTTTTGTCTGCTTTGATTTTATTATTTTTGACAAAATATTTTTTACCTATAAAATATTTTTTTCCCTTTTGTTATGTGAACTGCTATTTTTATCTTTTGTGAATTTTCTCTATCCTTTTGTATCATCAACACTTGAGACTGGAGAAATATACATGTAGATATTCTGACAATGGTGTCTTCCATGACAGATGTTATTTGCAAAGCCATATTCAATAATAAATAGTATAACATATTATTTAGTGGATCACACATGACTCAAGGGACTTTTAACTTCATAACAAATGCCAGTACCTAGAGTGTTCTGGTGACCATCTAAGCTACAATGAGACAGTTTGACAAATATCTTTGAATTAGAAAAATGTAAATGCCAGATCTATGTGTGGAAAAAAAAATATTATATTTATGCACAACACCTGGTTCTGTACGGAGAGTTTTGTGTTGGCTTTCATTTAACATTTTGCAATCTCTTTGTTGCTTGAAGAACTCAATCTTTATCTTTCTATCACAGTGATTTAATAATAATTGCCTTTGGCCCTTTGTCTTTCAGTGACAAGGGGCTTGTCTTTATGCATCTTTTCCATTTCAATGTACTGCAGTTCACATTAAATAGCTCTTCAGCACAGGCAATCAAATGTGGCTCCTGGTTTTGCCCTGGAAAACCCATGATTTGTAGGCTGAGGATATTTTTTTCTTTTTGTCAAATGCTGAATTTCAATCAATCTACATGACTTTGTATTCTCTTTTTCATTATTTTAGTGTCTGCTTTTCCTACTAAAAGAAATTTACAATCTTGGCAATATCAGGCTGGATCTATAAACAGGACTTAGTTTCAGCGCTGAATGCTATGGTACCCTTTAAAAGATGGGTCTCAGGCATTTAGTGAGCAGGTGGGTTCTACGGCTTGAGCTGTGCATTGTCTAGGCATTACAAGGGGACAATAGGCTTTTACAGATAGCACTTACATTATCTAGTGAGAAATGCTAGGAGAATATTTAAACTTATCCCTGTCAAAATCTTATATTTAGATGTCTACTTAAAGTTGTTTTTTTTACACACAACAGAATTTGACACTCTTCCTTGGAATCCTTTCTTCCCTTTTCTTTTAGATTATGACACGAGAGTAATGTATTTATTTCAAAGTCAGTTTCCTTTCTGTCCACCTAGTTTAAAAATCTAGTAATGAGACAGAAAAGAAATTTGAGAAAGATGGGTCCCATTACACCTTTTCACTGGTTTCCTGCTTCACACAATGGAGACAGTGGCTTAAAATGTTGTTTGATATAAATATTTCAATGATACTGAAAGCTGAACCTCACTGGGCAGCATAATGAAGGAAAGAAGGAAAAATATTTCAAGAATGGAAAAAAAAAATTCTGAAACTGAAAAGTATGAGATAGAAATGGCAATGAAATAAAGGTAACGAAATAAACTTTCCCAGCTTAGTGCCCAGGCCACAAGATTGTAGATCGTTTTCTGTCTGATTCCACGACTGCTTCACTCTGAATATCTATTGCCGTCTAGTTATGATAGTATCCAAATACTAGCAGTAGGAGTAGAAATGTAATGCATGTGTCCTCCCATCCAGGCAAGTACTCAAACCGGTGATCCTTGGATATAAGGAGGTTTCCTTTCCATCTGATTTTCATCTGTAGGTATTGATCTTGTAGAGTACCAGACCAGGTGCATTAGCAAAAGAGAATGAGGCACTCCTAGCCTGAAAATTCCAACAGGACTTAGATGTGAGATGTCAATCAGGGGGTGCATGTCACTTGCTTTGGAACGTCCTACCTGGTCATTTGAGACATTGTTGTCACAAATTTGCTCTGCTTTGGAAGATAAGCAAACCACAGAAAATTGAGCAAAGGAGAAGGATGAGCATCCTTATTTTGGATACAGGCAGGTAACTTGACAGCTGACTCTCTTTGCAGTCTTAGACCTTGCTCTAATTGCTTTATCAGGAGTTCCTGCTGTTTTATGTAGACATATTTCTTGGTTTTTTTCTTTTTTTTTTTTTTTTCCAGAAAGTTGTATCATACCTGAAACACTGTGTAACATTAGATAAATGAAAAAGAAGGGTTAGATCCGAACTGCCCGTGAGCTATCAAGAAGTTTTAGTTCTTTAATGCACATCTACTTTTGCTATTACTATATAGTAATTTTTAGACTTTACTGTAAGAGCGTGGGTAATTCATGTGTAAAGCAGTGCAAAAATATGTAAAAACTAATCTGTTAGGCTTTCATCCAAGAGTGATTTACATTTTTCTTGGAGTGACTGATTCCTTCTTGTTCTGTTCTCTGACGTGTACTTCCTTCATCAAGCTCTCCACGCTCCTGAATCTTCATTCTCAACAGAAATCTTTTTCACTTCACAACTTTTTTATCTGTATTTGTCCTTTTCCACTACCCACAGAATTCCTTTTTTGCTCCTCTTGATTTTCTGAGTGAATATTCACTATATTTAACACTTCATGTTGTAAGGAAAAAAAAAAACCCCAAACATGAAGGCTTCAACTGTGTCTATACTTATAACAAAATTGACCACAAAAGCCAACACTAAGTTAAATTCTGCAAGACGACGAGGGTAATACACCGAGAATGGTGATCATATCTTTCGAGAATGAAAAAAAGGCAATGCACCTTCCCAGACTCATGATGGAGTGGGTACAAGGTGGGGAACTCTTACTTCAGGAGTTTTCCAGAAAGAATCATCTGGAACTGTCTGTGGTTGCACATGCTTTGATATTCTTAGCTCTGGATAACATCTGGACATTACAAACACAACATTGTGATTTTGGACACATTTTCTAGTCCCATCACTTCCTCTGTGCTGTATAATCATGAGCAAATTATGTCATCTCTCAGTGGTTGGGTGTCCTTTTCTTGTGCCTTGAAATGATAAACACTTAAGGGCAAATTAGATGGAAATTAGTTGTCTTAATCTTAGATCACTGACAATGTCCTCTGCCTTCTGCTGCTACATCCTGTTTCACATCTTCCTCATGGATACATTGGATAGTCTGGAATACGTTGATTTAAATGGTTGATTACTATCTCTTTTGCCTCTTACTGAACACTTTTGTATTATATAATCACTGAGAGCGGCAGTAGCTTGCAAACACACAAGCAGGTGAAGAATCAGCTCACAAATATACTTAGGAGTGATGCAAGCATTTCTCAATCACCTTACTGAGGCGTGAGTATGGCTAGTGGTATGGTTATCCCAGGCTTCATAAAAAGAGCTGAGCTGGGCATCCACAGTACTATTATAATATTAGTCATAATAGCACAGCCTTATCTTTCCCCTTACATAATTCTAGCTACATTTTGACCTAGTTGGCTCTGACTCTTCTGCTTTGCTGTCCATCTCAGAGATCAAGGCAATGTTAGGCTGTATCTAAGCTGACTTTTGCTAGTAGAGTCCCAATGAATACTCCCTTTCCCTGTAACACATCTTTGATGAAGTGATTTCAATGCAAGTCTCAATGGTTTACAGATTAATGAACATTTAAACAATTTGGTCATTTGTAGGAGAGAAAAAGCAGGTGTTTTCTTGTCATGAAAATGGCATAAATTCTGTGGGCATCAGTACACTTGTTTTCTGGTGTTTATTAGCTTAAAAAAATGGTACATTTAGTTTTGTCCCTGACATTAGTGAGGAATGCATACCTTTTACTACAGACAGTAACTGAGTGAGTTTGGAGCACTATGTCTCCTGGAGCTTCCATCCCAAAATTTGTCTGAACACAGCAGAGAAAATCTATTTGAGGCCCACTGTGTAGACCTTGTTGAAAACAGTGCAATTTATATGAAAACATAAGTAGCTCCCAGAATCAACAGTAATGATCATCATCAACACCATCATCATCATGTGCAATTCTATAGTCCCTTTTTATCTGAGATCTCAAAGAATTTTACAAGTAATTGTAATTAAACTTAACCAGCTCCCTGTACAGTGTACATTATATTAGGACAGTACATTTTTCTTTTGAAACAGTAGACATCACTTTTGGAATTTTAAAGCATTCTGATGCCTCAAGCAAAATATAAATACAGTAAATAGATATAAATTATAAAGAATAAGTTTTTTAAATCTGCAGAGAATAGGTATTTATTGCTCAACAACAGAGTTTATGTTTAAAAGTGTTCCATCAATATAGGAACACAGGTCCATTTTCAGAACTGAAAATTAAACTGGTCTTACAGTGAATGGTTTTCTCTTATACCTCTTATTTTCTTAGAAATCTCACTAACCAATCAGCCACAATTCAAGATATTTGAGTAGCTTCAAAAATACGGCCCTTTGGAACTTCAGACTAATTACAATTCAATTCAACTTGGTCTTCTAATTACTTGTTAATTTTGGAAATTGAATCTCTAAGGCATTAATGCCCAGATGCTTACAATTATAAAGGCCCTTAGCTCCCTCTGAAGTGTCAGTTAAGAGCCCAAATATCTTTCAGGCTCTGATGTTAAGTATTTTTGGCCAATGTCACCTTGGACTTACTAGTATTGTTGACAATTGGTGACTGGGCAGTTTTACAATGCATGACTCTGAAAGAGAAATTTTATTCCTTATTGCTGCATTGTGTGAACATGTACTCCACATCAAGATACATCACTGACATATTTTCAAGCAGAAAAGTGAAAGGTAGATTCTACAACATCATTAATTTTTGTTCCTGTTTCTAAATATATCTAGGCCCACGCCCACTTCAGGCCTCTATGTTGTATGGAAAACTGTATTAAGTCTTCCAGATTTAGAAGAATGTTAGATGAGGAGCACTTGTGTATTTAACCATACAGACAAAGACTTAGCTGGAGCCATCTGTTTCTTCTGAACAGTCGAGTCTTCTTGTGAATCAGCTGGTAGAAATATCTTTTCTCCCTGGCAGCTTTCCTGAAGCAAATTTTAATATAATATCAGACACTGGGAGGGAGACCTATTTTATATTTATATCAGATGTTTTGAGACATTCAAATGGCAATAGAGCTGCAGCAAACATGGCAAGGAAAGGATCAGAGAACATATGGGATTTGTCTTGGAAGTTGTTTTGAAAAGGTGATTAATTCTACATCACTTTCAGCATCATTGTTTTATGAAAAGATGATTAATTCTGCATGACTTTTAACGTCATTCTGTATGCATTAGTATAAAGAAAGAAAAGTTTGTATCTAAGTGAGGAGATATAATAGTGTCGCATTTAAATCACTTTATAAGGTACATAAGACAGTATGGACAGGCAAGTGCTTTTCTCTCTCTCTCTTTCACTCAGTCACACTCACACTCACTTTTATACACTCAGCTGTTATATGTGATTGTTGATGAACTAAAAAACCCACTCCTGTAACTAGTGAAGCTTATAAAAGCAGTATCGGTGAATATTAGCCTTGTCTTTTGCACAGAATTCTGAGCCTAATTTCCATCACTGTTGCAACTCTGGAATGGTTGATAATGTTTATGTGTGTATAAACTTGCATGTATAATGTTAAATCTTATTAATAAATTTTGTGTTAATTTCTGTTAAAATAGAAAGGATGTATGTTGGGGAATTATTGTTACTTTAAGTTTCCTGAAATAAACAGACCTTCCTTCCTCCTCGAGTGAAAGCCTGTCATAGCTAAGGAGAAATCAACTTATTTTATTTGTATATAGCAAGTCATCTCTCTCAATATCCAAGAAATGTAATCATAAATTGCATATTCTAAAGTAAGTGGTATACAGCAATGTCAAATAAAGGTACTACCCAAAGACAAGAGGTCTGCAGCTGTCTTCAAAGCTTGTATTGCTCATGTAGACCTTTAACCCAGGCTTTAATATACTCTGTATGACAGAACTGAAGTGATTCACAGCAACGGCAAGAGGTGTTAACGGCAACTTCTATATATGAAATCTCGTCGTATTTCAGGAGACAGAAGATAACGGCTGCTTCAGGATCTCATGTATCTATGACAAAACTGAGCTAATTAGTCTTTATAATCTGAGATTTCATTCACACACTTTTCATAATGACTTAAAAAAAAATTAAAATCAAATTGCTCATCCAATTAATTGGATCCATCTCTTTTAGTTATTTCTTAAATATAAAGAAGAAACACATGTGTAGCAGTTGACTCCCACAGATTAAATAGCTAATGAATAACACCAAGAGGAAATATTTCCATTGGTTTCACAGGCTTGATTAAGCCAATCCCAAAAAGTCTACAAAACTTCCTGGTCTTGCTTACACCAAAGAAAATAAGAGTCAGTGGTAGAGACATTTTTTAGTAGAATCATAGAATTGTCAAGGTTGGAAGGGACCTTAAAGATCATATAGTTCCAACCCCCCTGCCGAAGGCAGGGACATCTCCCACTAGAGCAGGTTGCTCAGAGCCCCATCCAACCTGGTCTTAAAAACTTCCAAGGATGGGGCTTCCACCACATCTCTGGGCAACCTGTTCCAGTGTCTTACCACTCTCATGGTGAAGAAATTCTTCCTAATGTCTAACCTGAATCGATCTATCTCTAGTTTTAATCCGTTCTCTCTAGTCCTATCACTGACCGACAGCCTAAAAAGTCCCTCCCCAGCTTTCCTATAGGCCCCCTTCAGATACTGGAAGGCCACAATAAGGTCTTCCCAGAGTCTTCTCTTTTCCAGGCTGAACAACCCCAACTCTCTCAGTCTGTCCTTATAGGAGAGGTGCTCCAGCCCGCTGATCATCCTTGTGGCCCTTATCTGGACACGTTCCAGCACATCCATATCCTTCTTGTAATAGGGGCTCCAGAACTGGATGCAGTACTCCAGATGAGGCCTCACAAGAGTTCAGTAGAGGGGGAGAATCACCTCTCCCGACCTGCTGGCCACGCTTCTCTTGATGCAGCCCAGGATACGATTGGCCCTCTGGGCTGCGAGAGCACACTGATGGATCATGTTGAGTTTCTCATCTACCAGCACTCCCAAGTCCTTTTCTTCAGGGCTACCCTCAAGCCAGTCACTGCCCCGACTATATTGGTGCTTGGGATTGCTCCGACCCAGATGGAGGACCTTGCATTTGGCCTTGCTGAACTTCATGATGCTGGCATGGGCCCACCTCTCCAGCCTGTCAAGGTTCCTCTAGATGGTAGTGACAGTAAACATCCCATTTTTCACTCATCCAGGAAACCAATTTTGACTTTTTTTTTTTTTTTTTTTTTTATAAAAAGGAAATGTTTGTTTCTGAATTTATTTAATGTTAAATAAGTTATTTTTCAAGCATAATGCTGGCTGTATTAGCTCTTTTTTTCTTTTTTTTTTTTTCCCCTTGAGAGTACAGAATATATACCGTGGTGTTAATCTGAGCATGTAACCCTTTATAAGGACATTCCTGTGATTTTCTTGTATTTGAGTGATTGTTTCTGCACATGAAAAGAAAGCAAGACAAAATTTATTTATTGAAAAAAATATATAATATAAAATTATATTCTGACTAGTAGGAATGATTCTGGTTTATCACTCTGTTTGTTTGCTATTACGGTAGTGGAAAGAATGAATATGGGGCATGGCTAGGGAATGGGAACATACCAGGCCCTACTTAGGTGTGAAACCTTTATGTACTAGCAAAGAGATTCCCCAAGAACATGGGACTGGAAGGGAACTAAGGAACTCTTGACTCCAATATTCAGATATCCCAGGCAACTAGGTTTTACTGAGTCTCTCAGAAGAAGCTATACCGCTCACATTAAGCATTTTCTTCCAAAGAACAGTTTAATGATCAATAAATCTTGCAAGTTTTCAACTTGCAGGTATAAGTGACCAGTAGAGGTGCATTTAGTCTTGTAATGTTACTGTCTTACACTTTATGGTTCTTCCTTCTGATGTTTCTCTTGAGCTCTTTGTACCAAGCAGAGACATTTGTTCTTAGCATTTTTGGTTTTATTGATAAACACATGTTTCTGTTTGTTTGTTTCATTGTTTTGAAATGAACACACAAGGGGTATGGCAGAGGTTTCACTGAGGAATAAAAATGCTTCCTATTATAAAATTCACTTAAATGGACAGATAACATTGGGCCTATAACACTTTCTCTATTGTGATATCAGTTAGCTGAAAAAACAGCCCAAGTCACTAATTTGTTTACTGACAAGAAGGCAGATAAATATATGGCTGTTATTGTTCTAAAGCAGCACTGGAGTTGACAAAAGAACAATAGAAATAGTTTATTTTACTTAAGAAATCAACACCTTCTATAAATGCCTGCAGATAATTTTCAAACCTAGACTCCTCTTTCCTAAGTTAGTTACCTAAAGTACATTTACATAGATCTCCAAAAGAACTACTTGCTCTTTAGCTACAGCTCACTTCCCAGAGGCCAAACAGAAAATTACTCTTTACGCTTGAGGGACTGCATTTGAGTGAGTTGATGGTCTGCCTGAATGTTGCCTTTTAACTTGACTAGGCTGAATGGATAGCTGTAGGCTAATAAAGTGCGACCATTTAATTCCTGCTTCTTTGGAAGCAGATTTGGAACCAGAAGACTTCCCCTTCTTTGCACCTCCTTCACCTTTTCTGTGAATGATGTTTTGTTTATTCCTGCCTGTACTTGAGTAGTCTCCCCTTTTTCCCACTTCTAATTTAAGGAAAAAAAAGCAAATATCAGACACTACAAAGAAAGTATCAGGCAATAGATAATTATTTCCTGGAAAACCATACCAAGAACATGGTTTCAGAAAGGCTATCTTTTGTTAACATCTTTCCAAGCCATTATTTCTAGGGTCAAAGCTGCTCCTTGCTTTGTAGACTCAGTAATCAGATTAAATAGTGAACGTTGTGCTTTGACAGCATCACAGGTATGCAGGCTTGCCCAGTCAGCAAAAATACTTTCTGGCATGTGGTAGAGAAAAGACTAAAGAAGCCAGCTCCTATAACTATGGAAATCAGTTCATGTACAGATCCTTATGCTGTCCTCTCTGCACTCTATACAGAAACAGCTCAGGGAGTGGGTACAAGGCCTAAGAAACATATGAGAAATCTCATCAAAATATCCTAACCAATATCCTTAATTTATTAAAATTTAGCCTTTTAAAACTAAGCTTCTTTCTTCCAGAGAATCTGTTAGCAAATTAAGATAGTAACAATTATGTTCTCACAATCCAGTTAGAAAATCTACTACCACTGACAGTTTCATTCTTGAAGAAGTCTCTATACAGCAGGCATCTGTTCTTGGCCAGCACAACTACCATTGCACTCTCTTTAGAGAAGCTACTAGTAGACTGTATTTCTTGCTCTTACAGGATTTCTTTGACTGATGATTGCTTTGGCACTAGCTCCTTGTTCTTGTGTATTTTTAAATTTTGCTTTATGGTCTAGTTTATTTTTTCTTTACTCTGAAGTAGCTGGTGGGTTATTTGATCTTGCTTTTCTGCCTTCCTCATTAGTATAATATTGGTTGTGACTATAGAAAATTAAATTGAATGAATGCAGTCTAAAGACATTCAGAAGGATTATTGTCATGGAAGTAACATTATGTTATATGGTCCTGAACATTCTTAAAGAATGATGGTAAGGATTTAAATGTTACTCAGGATTCTGTGCAAATGCAGAGAACTGAGTAGAAGTCTCCTGTAATTATGTGTCATAGACAGCACTGATGATGAAGAAAGCCGTTTCAATCTACTACGATGAGATGGGAATGCTAGTTCTGAATTCCATTCACCTGCTTTGGGCAGGGAAGCCATGTTGTGACCTATTCTCTGTTATTCATTCTTTCACTGTATTTTCTTCTTAAGAAAACAGAAATTATTAGTGTAAGGCAAACATAGAAATTAAATATCTCTAAAGGCTTGTAAGACTGCTTGTGTATATGTATATGGCAATGAAAAAGATCATCAATTTTTCTGCTGTTGTTAGGAGTGATATATTGAAAACAGACATGTGATTCCTGAAAGCCATGAAGTATCTTGTTGGAGACAAGATTTTCACAGATACATTGAAACTATATTAGGTTACATAAAGCTAGGAGGAAATACTGGCAGTATATAACAAAGGAATTGAGCGAACACTTGGACTGATGAAACTGCATAATTACCAGTTGCCACTTATTCTTAAATCATAGAATCGTAGAATAGAATCAAATAATGGTAAGGTCTGGAAGGGAGCTCTGGAATTCATAAAGTCCAAATCCCCTGCCAAAGCAGGATCGCCCAGGGAAGGTCACAAAGGAACAGATCCAGGTGGTTTTTGAGTCTTTAGAGAAGGAGACTTCACAACCTCTCTGTGCAGCCTGTTCTAGTGCTTTGTCACCCTCACAGTAAAGACATTTTTCCTTATGTTGAGGTGAAACTTCCTGTGTTACAGTTTGTGCTGGAATATTAGCTGAAGTTAGGAAAGACTTGTGGGTAACAGTTTATGGACACCTCAAGACAAGCACTTTCCAAGGTCTCAATAGATGCCTTCAATTGTTTATGTATTTTCCTTAGGTCAATAAACAATTAATTACATTAAAGTATTAAAAGAACAAAGGGGATTCTGGTTTTGTTAGACAGAGAATATGTCTTTCAGTGCTGCCACAGAAAGACATTATTACTAAGATACTGGAATATTGGTGAATAACTGATTGAGGTATTCACTTAGCAGCTTGTTACAGTTTACAGAGGCTTGTCCTGACATGTCTCTGTGGGCTTTTAAACGAAAACTGAAAAACTCATTAACAGATTACATTATTTTGTTGTTCTGCCATACGTGACTACAAAAATGTATATAAATGTCGACCTTTTCAAAATAACAGGCTTTTTATTCCAAAATATGTATACCAGTTTCAACATGAGAATTATTCATTAAAATAAATGCATGGCCATACACTACTGCCTGATTTTACTTAGCTAAGCACAGATGTGGATGTGGTACTGACTACATGACCACTGCATGTGGAAACAGGGAATTTCCTTGGTCTGTAAAATATACCCACCTGCAGTCTCTTATTCCAGTTATTATAGTAAGTTATATTGGTTATACTGATTGGTTTAATTGATTTTCATCCATGCTAGTATCTTTGCAAAACACTAGAGAGAAGGGAGATTGTAGACTTCAAATCCAATGAAGCAGAATGTGATCTCTGAATAACTAAGTGGTTACTTGAAGTAACTGACAGACCACCCTGAAATATAAAATACTTTATAGGCATTATGACATTCACATAAATGCTAAAAGATGAAGAGGAATATAATAGAGCTTGTGTTAATATTGAACATTTCAGCAATTTTCTGACATCCCCCACTGACAGTGAAAAAGATAAAGAGACCAGAAAATGACATTTCCTGTCTAAGCTTCGGTGCTGTAAAAGAAATACAGGGGAAAAAAAACCCCAAAACTATTAAATGTCTATAAAGATATCAGAATCTCACATATAAACTGTGTCAGAAAAATATTTTAACAGCCAAAGTAGTAAAAATCCAGAGTATACGCCTAACATTTTTTAAAATTCATATTAATTTATTTAAATAAAATATAGAAATTATTTAATTAAAGCTTTTTCATATTCTCAAAGCATAATGATGTCATTTATAAGATGAATATGCACTTTTTTTTTTTTAAACCTATAAAAAGGTAAATATTGGCATGATTGATCACTAGGGAGACAGATTAGTTAAAAAATACCAGAGTTTGCAGATTAACAGATCTATATTGTATTACCAGGATATAAACTCCCTTAAAAGTATGACCTACATGGATCCCTTACAATTGCAACAGCATAACTGTCTGTATCCGTAGTAGTAAAATTATGTCATCATAGTAACTGTGATTCAATTCATTTACACTTCTTTGAAATTGAAGACAGAGCTAGCATTGAATAACGTGTCACAATCAAATGTTTGTGAAATGATAAAAGCACATGTTTTTAATTGCAAATAATGAGTGCTGATTAACATAAAGCAAAAAGCTTCACTGTGAAGCATTACAGACTCATTGAATAGTCAACAGTGAGGTCACCACAGTCTCAATAGAGTGGTCATCTTGTAGCAAGACTGAAAAAATAAACTTGATTATTCTTTGAGATATTTTTGACTTGAGATGGTCTTCTTATAGCCTGCATTAATATCAAAGAACAAGTCAAACCCAAATATTTCTTGGATTGTGTTGTAATGTTAGAAAACAGAAAATTGGTTGGGGACTAATTTACCATGGTTAATTTTTCAGAAATATTTTGCAGTGTGAATATTTAACAGCAATGCAATTACTTTTTCTATAAAAAGGCACATTGGAACATTTAAAATTATAATATTTAATATCTTCTGTCTTCCCTGTTTGTTATTGGTGAATTAACTAAGCTCTTCCTTTACTAAGGCATTTATATTTGGTTTATTCTGATATCTAATTCAATGGACTTAAGATAGTAGGAAAAAATGCATCATTTGCCACCGATAGAAAATATCCCAGAACTTTATGCTGTTTCTATAGAATCTATTCCATCCTCTTATACAAAGATTTTGTATTTTAACAGTAGACATGATCAGATATGAAATATTGTCTCCTTTTTATTGTTGCTTCTTTTTCATGTATGATTACTTTAATTTGATATTTATATTGGCTTTTTTTTTTTGTTAACTCTACTAAAATCAATGAGAGTTAATAATATATGTTTTTATTTGTTATACAATACTTAAAGAAAAAGAAATCCTACAAGATATGACAGCTGTCTCTAATAGGTGAATCATGAACATTGAGGATGGTACAGTTCCTGCTCTGAGCAATTAGAGTTTATATGCAGTGCATGGAAAGAGTAAGAGTGACTATGACCAAAAATAGAAGGAAGGAAACAACAACATAGTGTTTGTTAGATCATGCAGTCAGCTAGTTATTGCACAGCACTTTGATTCCAAGGACCGTGCCCTAAGATAAACTGATTAAACAAAATGCAGGAATCATAGAATCGTAGAATAATAGAATGGTTTGGGCTGGAAAGGTTCTCTAAAGTTCATCTAGTGTGACCCCCTGCAGTAAGCAGGGACACCCTCAACTAGATCAGGTTACTCAGAGCCTTGTCGAGCCTCACCTTGAGTATCTCCAGGTATGGGGACTCAACTGCCTCCCTGGGCAACCTCTTCCAGTGTTCCACAACCCTCCTGGTAAAGAAATCGTTTCTAACATCCAATCTAAATCTACCATTCTCTAGTTTAAAACTATTGCCTCTTGTCGTGTCACTACAGGCATTTGTTAACAATCCCTTTCCCACCTGCTTGTACACCCCCTTCAGGTAGCAGAAGGTCAATATCAGGTTTCCCCAGAGACTTCTCCAGGCTGAACAACCCCAGTTCCCTGAGCCTGGAGAGAAAAAGCCTGGAGGAGAGATGTTCCAGACTTCTGATTATTTTCACGGCCCTCTTCTCGGCTGCTCCATCAGGTCCATATCTCTCATGTACTGAGGGCTCCTGAGCTCTATGCAGTATAAATATGTTTGTTGCTTAGAATAGTGTTAACAATTAACTTGAATAACAACTTGCCTGAAGCTTGTTCATAAGAAATAACTTACAGCTACCTCATGTAAAGGTCTCATGTGAAGTCTCACCAGAACAGAGTAAAGTGGCAGAATCACCTCTCTCGATCTGCTGGCCATGCTTCTTTTGATGCAGCCCAGGACGCAACTGGCCTCCTGGGCTGCAAGCGTGCACTGTCTGCTCATGTCCAGCTTCTCATCCACCAGCACGCCCAAGTTCTTTTCTATAGGGCTGCTTTCTATCACCTCATCCCTCAGCCTGTGTTGATAGTGAGGATTGTTCCAGCCCAGGGGTAGGACCCTGGACTTGTTAAATCATTTTCAGATTAATGATAAAAACCTCAAAGCTATAGTAAAAGTGTTTCTGTATTTACAGGGTGGATTTTCTGACGTGGATTTTGGGTTTTGTTTTTGGGGTTTTTTTTGTTTTGTTTTGTTTTGTTTTGTTGGTTAGTTTTTTGTTTGTTTTTTTTTTTTCTTGGTTTGTTTGGTTTGTTTGGTTTATTTTTATTTATTTAGAAAATAATATATGCCCAAAGCATATATTACCTGAATTCTCATGACACCTAGTCCCATGCCTTTCAGAGGAGAAATCTCTTCCTGACTTTTACGAGATCAGCATGAAAAAAAATCCTAGTACACTTGTGGTACACTGTACAGTTATGAGAAACAATACTGAAATATCTTTGTGAAGGAACCTTCACCTGTTCTCACATACATGATTTCTCCAGCAGACTGTTTGATTTACCCAAATATATTTGTTGCTCAGAATAATGTTAACAATTAACATGAATAACAACTTGCCTAGAGCTTGTTCATAAGAAATAATTTGCAGCTATCTCATGTAAAGAAATGCATCTACTTTGATTACCTGAAAATGTAATATGATATATTCCTTTTACTTGAACAGTTCAACATAATTCATGGAAATAAATTTCCAGACTGATGATAAGACTCACATCATGTGGGCACCTGGATGATTCATTTAAGATGGACTCTTCTCAGTATAACTTTCATAAAAATCAGAGTTTGCTGTTTCTAGGTGAAGCCAAACTGAAAAAAAATTGTGGGGGATGGGGTCAGGGCACGGTGGTGTCTCCTGACTTCTCCTCAGCACTTTTCAGGGTCACAAATTTACAAGATTAGTATTCTTCCAAATGAATTTTGTCCAGAGTGTAAAACCCCATTATACTTGAGAACTTGTCATAACGTGTTTCTGAAGGCACAATAATATCAAAGGTGCCTGGACATGGCATCTGATGGGATTTAAAAATTGAATTTTCAGTCTTTGTTTAACAGAAAAGGAATAGAAACATCACTGGAAAAGACCAACAATCTACAAAGCACTGTGGGAGCAAGAAAAAAAAAAAACAAACTTGTAGATCTTTTGCCATTAGTTCTTAATTTGCTATGCTACAGACATGAAGCATTTCCAACATTTGCTCTTTGAATTACTGACCATGTTATTGAAACTTTTTCAAAGGTCTTTTCCACACTGCCTTTTGTTTTCAGAATCACAAAACAATTTCTTTATGTTAATGATATTTATAGGCCTCTAAAATTTGATACGTACACAGCATATTTATAATGTGTCTGCATATAGCTATTCATTTCAGAGTGAAAAAGAAAATGTTTTCTTGTCTTGTTAGGGAATATGAATTTTTTCTCAATAACTTATACAGTGGATGGGATTCATTTTTCCTAATTTCCTAAATAACTAAAATTGTTGTTCAGTTGGGAAGACAGGTGCAAATAACATGCACATATGTGTCAACATAAATAAATAATATGACATATCCATATACACATGTATGGAAATGCATGCCTCCAGAGGTTAGTTTTGAAGAAATACAAAAGAAAAAACATAATTGAAAACACAGTAAAAAGGGTTTGGATAGTCCACAAACAAGAAGGGGGAATTGTGGCAATGTTTTTCGAGGAGAACGAACATGTGGCCTATCCAAACTCACCTATGACTTAGCTTAAGACATCATCTTGACATAACATAATAGTGTTAGTAATGTTAGCTGTAGTACTTTGTTTATTGAGGATGGTGGGAAAGATGATTGAAAAAGCTATTCAAGGGGTCTGGCTTGCCCAAAAATAAAAGGGAGGAAAACAGGCATGCCTGTTTTCCTCAAGACCGTGTGGGAATAAACTGGGCTGCGGACAAGACCGTGTGGGAATAAATTGGGCTGCGGATGGCGTCCTTGAGGTATGCTTGAGAACGGCAAAGGAGGGAGCACAAAGCAGTGAAGCGAGAAGATAAAGAGGAAGAAAGTAGAGGATAAACAGGATGGGGGGTGGTAATGGAGACAGTGTAGGATAGCCAATGAAGTATTAGTTTAGGATGTGTGAACAGTGTGTGTTTAGAGTAGTTAACCAATAGCTGTTAATGGTGGCGTGTATACAGGAAAAGAAATTGTATATAACCCAGGCGAAAACGTGAATAAAGTGCCCTCAACTTTGATCATATTGGTCTGCGCTTAGTTCATTTCCTTCGGATACTCTCAATTCTCCAGATTTAGGCAGAAGATCAAGGGCTTCGTAGTCAACTACACCATCCAAATTTATTATATTATCTGTCCATCAGTGCTTGATCTTTGCCATCATTGGTATTTCTATGGTGAATTACATCAGTGCATGTTTCTTCAGGAATTATGCAGTCCATCACTGTCCCAATTACAAAAATAATTTTAACACAACCAATTACACTATATATTACTTACTGTAAATTGATCAGAATTTTGGACAAATTGTAGAGGGTGCATGGCATAAACTGCACACTTCAATGTTGCCTGTAGAAAATGGAGGGTAAAATAGATTTTGCAAATTGAGTTTTCAGCTTTATTGTATTGCTAATAAGTCTATATGGTTAACACATAGAGTAATGGATCAACTCTGTGAGGAATTACTAACCAAATAGAATTTATTCTGCACATTGTTATGTATTGATGTATATAAATGCCAAATAAAACCCCACAATTTCAAAAGGCTAGGAAAAGCAATCAAATATTCAAGAAAAAATTATGATGTCTATTAATATTCAAATGGAAAAAAGACTTCTCTCTTAAGGAAAGCTGAGTTGTTTCTGGCTTTGTTCTTTTAAAAATCTGTGCTATAAGTTATGAAAAAGTGTATAACAAATATATCAACAAGATTGCCATTTATTGGTTGGAAAGCATTTCTTATTTCAACTGAAAATAAGAATACTAGCATTCTACAGGTACTTGAATCACTGGCATTTGCAGTTTACTGTTAAATCCTGCCTGTAGTATAGATAAATGTAAACAAATTCTCTTTACATATGAATATTCAAGCAATAAATAGGTGAAGTTCAATTTTTTTTTCTTTCTGGTGAATGTCTCCAGATCAGTTAGGGCAAGTACATCACTTTGATTCTTCATATTTGTTAGATAATGACCAAGGGATCAAGAAAATTTTAAAAAGCAGCAGGATAGGGGTAATTTTCTGAACATTTTTTTTCAGAGTAAGTCTTTTTCCAGTGAATGCGATTTTCATTTAGTAATCAGTGTAACAAGGAGACATGAGAAATGGGGGCAGTATTTGATAAGTTTCAATGATTCTCAGTAATATAAATATTTTTTCTTGCTTGAAAACAGTTTTCCTTTTTGAGAAGAAAGAATAATAGCCCACCTTCATTTTTCAGCTGCAGAAGTAGACAACAAACTACAATATATGTGACACTGCTATCATATATTACTATTTTTACTCAGATGTTGCAGACTACTGGGGTTCTGCCATTACTGGCTAAAGTTTACTACTCATATTCTGACCTGAGAAGATCAGCACCAGAGACACTTTACACTGACATTTGACCCCCACATCAGGCCCCATTACATGGTCACGATTGTAAACCTCAAGGCAGAACTCACCTTGTCTTTTTTTTTTTTTAAATCTATCCAAAACCTATTTTCCAACATGGACACAATTAGTGGAATGAAATAGATGTACCCAGAGAATACCTCATTCCAAGCAACAATGAAAGGTATCATGAAACAGGAGTAGATCACTATGAAGTACCTGTTTCTATTTCTATTATGCTGCCTCCTCTATTTACTAAGGAGGGAGCATATGGTGATTATCAGATTAGACAAATATTGTCTAGATGTGTACATTTAGGCAAGAAAAATGCTATTCTATGTGACTTCACATAAATTTAAGATTTTGAGGGATATCTGTAGCTTTTTACTCAAACACTCAATTTTAATATAGTGATTTTTGTTCTTGATGTTTAAACATTTGTAGTTTCTTACTAGAATTTTCTCTCTACTACAGTATCTTAAAGTTTTTTGATACTGACATTTAATAGTTTACATTTATTTTAAAAAACAACTTAAGTAATCTGAAACTGAGGACTTAATTGTACTGTTGAATAAATTTGACAAGTGTGATTTATTGGTATTTATTGCTGTTTCTTAAACTATGGGAGGGTTTAGCGTATGCTAGATGCTTTCTAACTACTAAAGAAAAGATAAGCCTTGGTTCTGTCCCTCATATTAGACTAAAAAAAGGACAGCATCCATGATCACAAAGGATAACATGAAGATATTTTTTTTTTTTTATATGAACAATTATTGATAGCTTATTTTATTAGATTTTATGGATGGCTTTATGATACATATTGTAGAATAAGGTCTTACAGAGGAATTTGAATTAGGGGTGGAGATATGCTCACAGACCACAGTCATAGGTGCCATCTCTGTAGGAATTTCCAGAAGAAGCACAGGAGTAGTTATGGGAAGAGACAAATAGAAAGCCAGGCTCTTGGTCTGGAAGAGGCAGAAGGTCACTAGTGCAGCACACACACCACACTCTCCAGGTTCACAAGTACATGCACATTTGTGGCTCCTGTGAGCGCAGGCACAGCCTCTCTGCCCACATGGCACCACTGCCTGGATCCTGTCCATACTTACCCCACAGGTTCCTACCTCACTGGCTGATCCCACTGGATGCTCACTGCACACACGAAGCGCGCACACACGAAGCGCACACACACTCATCCCAGAGGCACCCCACACTTGGGGGCTGGGGTGACTGGTCACAAGGCTCATCCTGACAAGTGCACTGCTCTGCCCCAGTTCACATACAACCACCCCTTTTATGCCTTTATTGCTTATTCCCCTTCCTTCTTCCTACCCACTCCCCTTTTGCTAAATGTTTCTTAATACTTTTCTGTAGTCCTGTAGGCCTACCCTTAAATATCCCAAATCTCAGGTTCCCTTTGTTTTCCCAGGTTGTCCCTTTCCAAAGCTGTTGCTGGAGTTTCCTACTGACACACTGTAAGAGCCTGGCTATTGAATGCCTCAAACCTTGTGTGGTGATAAGGTCTGGAAAGACCTGTCTGGAAGGGAGAGGTGTTGATTGCTTTTAATGCCTCTGTGCACACAATCCCCCCCCCCCCCCCCACCCACCCCTTGGCTCCTTGAAAACATGCTTTAACAAAAGGAAGAGATAGGTTCTGCATAGGTGGGACTCTGACTTTCCTTTAGTTAAGTGCTCCTGTGCCATGGGGGAGGTGGATGGCAGGAACCACACTACTTCTAGCTCATGGAGTTCATGCAAATCAACACCACTTCCTGTGGAAATTGGGAATGCCACCCAGATATCTCAAGGGTATGAAGGGACAGAAAAATATTGATTAGTGTGCACCCACCACCGAAGAACTGAAGACTTGGACTGATCCAGTGAGACGACACTGGATCCACAGGCGGTGATAACCTTTTCTCTTTATCCTACTCTCTCTCTATCTCTCTTACTCACTCTCCCTATCTTTTCCTCTTTTCTAAGAACTCTTTCTCCTCTTCCTCAAAATTTAGTCGCACTGTAAAATAATTGCCTACAAAGATAAACACTTTTATCCATACTCTTTGTTGATTGTTCTATTATGGAGAACTAATAAATTGTTTTGTTATTGTTCCTTGGAATCATTGTTGTAACTCTGCTGACCCAGCCGCCCAGCGGATCACAAAGATTCACCCTTGTTGTCCACTGAGTGGGAAGAGACACACACTATTTAGTAACTGGAGACTTTTAGTCTTTGACATTGTTTCCATTATCTTGTGTGTATCAGGTCTGTGCTTCTGTGCTCATTTATTGTTTCCTCCTTTATTTATTATCCCTCTCACACTGAAAAGGTGCAGATAAGGGGCAGATCAGATAACCTGAATGATGCAGGTACTCTCACACTCCACACACTGCATAAATGAGATTATCTAGCTCAGATACGGATGTAGAGCTATTTTAGAGATCTCAGGTTAGCTGGGGAGAGGTCCAAACTTTAAATGCAGGTTCACGTAAAAAAAAATTATTTTAGGCATCTGGTTCTATGGATCTAGAACCCAGGAATGGTGTTTTGGTACATCATATCACATAAGATGTTATATGTAGGCATATAAATTGTAGGCAGATCTGAAGTCTTGTATGTAAACACCATTTTGTCACCTTGTGTTGACATGAAAGTCAGTGTCAGGGACACATAACCAAAGTATTCCACCACACTAATCCCCATTACCCTTGCTCAGTGTAATACAACCAAATCCCAAGTTCATTTTGGGGGATTTTCAAGTTTTGTCAGGTTTGATGTTAACTTTTTACTTTTAGGTTTTTGTTCTTTGGTGACTGTTTTCTGCTTACTTCTGCATTCAGAGAAGAAGCTCTTTTTATACTAGTCTCTCTCTCTTAGTGAGGAAAAAAAAAAAAAAAAAAAAAAAAAAGCAGCATCTGATTGTTAAGGAACCTTCCGAGTGTGTCTCTAGACTTGGGCTCATCTTGGACTTGAGTGGATTTCAACCCATACCAAATTGTAATTTATATTAAAAGTATTCTGTATAGAATTGCTATAGAACTGAATCCTGGTCAAAATTGTTTCAGTTACTTCAGAACCTTTTGTATTTTCATATAGCATTGGAAAAAAATGTAAAAACAATAGCACAACCTAGTGTGTTACTGAATGACATAACTGCGTTCCTCACTCTTCTTTTGTCCCAGTGAATCTTCCAGGGAGTTGCAAATTTGGGGTTGCATAACAAAAGGCAACAAGCTGAGACTCTGTTCTGTGGGGTCCGAGAATGGTGGGCAGAACCTGGGGCTGGTTACAGGGTCCATTGATAGCCCCCAGCATTACAGGTGATGAATGAGGTCCAAGGTGCAATTTCGGGATCCAGTAAAGAGGAGAAGAAATTGATGCCACAGGGCTGGAAACAAACACACCCACAGAGCAGCTCAGGTCAGGTTTGTGTGCTCAGGCCTGGGCTTGTATGTCACCCCTGGGTCCATGGGGAGAGATCACAAGGAGGTTGGGCAGGGCCACAAAGCCTCAGTAGTTCCCTGACTGAATCTGTGATGACTTTCTACGGATTTGTTCAGTTTAAACAGTAGGATGAGTAAAGCAGTCTTTTATGGAGGGGACTACATGTCTTGAAATTCTTTGTAACAAGAGAGTTAAAACATTTCAAATTCTTAAGCTAAAATTTTCATCCAAAGTCATTTTTGGGGGTTGGGATTTGGTATGTTGCCCAATTTGTCTACCCATCTTCCTGGGACTGTTAGAAAAAACTCTTTTCCTACCTTGGTCCTGGTGGATTTTCACCCAATTGTCAACTTCTTGAGGTGTCTATTTTCCTAGTAAGTGGACTGGAAGAGGTAGGTGACTGCAAAGAGGATTCAGGATGATAAAGTTAGGCACCAATTATTCTCTATTGTATATCAAGGCAGTTTAGGAGACTTTCTTTACTGGGGCTAGCTACGAACCTGTTATGATTTGTGACATCCATGTTGAATGGTCAGAGTGTGTTCCAAATTCTGCAACTTCCTTCACTTTCTTAGAATTTTAAAATAATGAATAAATATTATTTGGAAAGTTGTCTGTCTTGTCTGTACAGATTATTTTTTATTTTATTTTTAGAAAAATCTCTTTGATTTCCAGTAGCCCACCCCTTTTCTCTGTCTTATCCATGATCTTTCCAAACCAGTCATATTATTTTTCTATTACATTGCTCTGCTCTACCAAAGAACATACTGTTCTTTCTCTACTTTTTCTTCTCTTCAGAAAAATGAACAGCTAACACAAGATATTTGTTCATAGCTGTTCCAAAACTGTCTTCATTAAAATCAATGGTAAAACTCCTATGTAATTTCTGTGAAGCCACAGTGACATCTATCATTTCATGTCATCCAGATTGATGAATTACACCATTTTATTTCCTACAATATTCCTTTTCTGTACAAAATGATTTAAGGATGTCTTTAAATATTTTGAATAAATGAAAAGCCTGTAATACTGTATCATCACTTTTCAGAAATGCAAGGAGGAAAACTGAGAGACTATTAAAACTCAGAGCAGACTGGACATAAAGGTATTTTCCCCCTGAAAATGGAAGCAAAGTTTAGTGCAAAGCACATATTTTAAATACTGTTTCCCTATCAGGATTATCAGTCATAATTAGACTACTCCACTCTGAGGAAACAGAAACTCCAGGCTCAGAAAATTATATTCTCTAGGAATCTTTTGCTAGCACTTACCCTATGTATTTATCAGACAACACAGAAAAACACTTTTGTCACATATTTTCATCAGATCATTGCCCATGAACATAATTACACACAGTAGGATGCAATATCCAGTCTCTCTTATGCTGAAGGAAACAAATGCTGGCCAGGGATACTGTGTGGGTCTTAGCTGCCTACCTGGGTTAAACCATTGCAGTCCTTTTCGGTGCCCAACATGAGACTCAAAGGGCTTGAGATAACAAAAGATTTTACTGGAGCATGCTAGACTGAATTTATGGCTGTCATAGCTATTTATCTACTGATTAGCAAGAGCCTGTACTTACCATAGGGCTTGCTTGCCTTACTGTATATGAGAATCTAGTGCTTGTTATTGCTTTTTGCATTTTTTTTTTTTTTTTGCTGTACTCTTTTTCATTTTACTCTGCTGTGCCTGTGCACATTTTCATAACAGCAATGGACATTCACCTAGGCCAGAAGATGGCCAGGACATCAGGCTGTTCATGTGCTACTGTATTGGGTATGCTGAAACTCCAGTGTGAACTTGAGTTGACAGGTCTGTGACCTGTCAGTAAGTCCACCTGGGAGCATGATACCCCAAAACATCTGTGGCCATAGATAAGTCTACATCAAAGCAGATACACCCCTACACCCTTGAGGGGATTGCGAACTGAAGAAAAATCCATGATGGAGAAGGTACATCTCAGAACATCTGTTCCTTTGGATACGTTCATGCCACAGCAAGTATACCTTGAATCATAAGCGGCTATGGATAAGTTCACAACACAGCAGATAGACCCCTGAAGAGACTGTGTGTAATGAGTCTGTCTGAGCTTCTTTTCCCCATACAGTGGCTCTTGGATAAGGCCATATAGGAGCAAATACACCTCTAAGAGATTGTGGCCTACAGATACATCTGTGCTGGAGCAGGAGCAAGGGGAGGAATTCATTGTAATGCTACACACTGTGGCCTGACCCAGAGGGATCAGAGGTAGAAACTCTAATGGATATACCTTTAAATTGTATTCTGTGATTTGAATTGCATGTTATGGGAAGTTCAATAGCAGGAACCACCTGCTGAACTAATGGAAGATGAGCATCACAGGAAGTGATGTAGTGCAGTAGTGACCTAGCCTGAGCTCAAAGGGTGGTGGGTGGTTAATAAGGATGTATTGTACGTATTAAACTATCTTTATCTCAACTCATAATTTCTCACACTTTTGGCCTTCCTATTCTCTCCTCCATGCCACCGATGAGAAGTGATGGAGTGCCTGTGTGAGGCTAAACAGCCTGCTAGGATTAAACCACAAGAATAGGGAACTCTGCTATACCTATCATGCACTGATGAAGAGACCACAGTGATGCAATCAAGAACTATCCAAGAGAAGCCAGTTAGATCATTTATGCAGCTGGCCAACACACAATTTCTGTGATACATGGTATAATCTTGCCAACAAATTCCCGAGCAAACACATTGGCAGCTGAACAACAAACATTTACAGTTTCACTGAATTCCCAGTTTGTAACTCTAACTAATAACAGAAGAAACATACTGACAAAGACTCAACTTTTTTCTATACAAGTATGTTTAACTACTGGTTTTAACATGGTGCTTTGCAGAATTTTTAGCAATTGGTACTCTATAGAACTAACCAATACAACATAAAATGAGTCTGCAAAGAAAGATGAATTCATTATAAACTATTTATGCATTCCAGACCTTTTAAATGTACTATCAGTACACATTTTTTTTTTTTTCACATTCTTTCCTTCTAAAAGAGCCCTAAGAAATATCTGCTAATTTGTAAAGACATATACTCAGTCAGCTGTTGTGACTTCTTTTGAAGTAATGTTAGTGTTTCATTAGCAGCTAATTTCTTTAGACCTAGAATTACTGAAGAAATTATTATATAAAAGTCAGACTCCCTCAGGGAGATGTTGAAAGACAGTGGGTTACCAATTAACCCTCTACTCACAGGCCTGCTCTTTTATCTTGAAATGAAAACAATAAGACTATTCCCTACTTCAACGAATACTGCATTCAGTGTAGAGATATTCCTGGCACCTCCATGAGCTGGTAACAGAAGTAGTGTAAAAGAAAAATTCAACTTACCTCACTAAATGTATGCAATGTAAATACCTGTTTCTGGATATCTGTATCCTGTGCTCCTTTTATAGTAGTCAGTGGAGAGAAACAGGAACTTGCATAACATTTTATACAGCTGAATTAAAGATGTTCAGGGAGAAAGACTGAGTACTAATCAGACCTAAAATTTTAACTTGTTTTCTGTCTTGGCTTTGAATTTCTTCCTCTAATTCTTTCTTGCACAAATCTGCTATGTAAGGGGTGAACCTTAAGAGGTACTTTTGTGGATTGCTTGATGTCACTTAGGATCAGTACTCAGCTTCTTATTCAACAGTGAAAACATCCATAGACTGGAATTAATCTCGTCCTACGGCAGACGCTCAAATAGCAGGTAAGATGGTTCAGTATCATTGAGTGTCTTTCTCCCCTTGTCTCTCCTGTATGGTTATTTAGGACCATAGGGTGACATGACACATCTTCAGATGTGAAAAGGCTCTTAAGGACTTAAAAGTATGCATCTAGGAACAAATTCTTGTTTTGTTTTGGTTTAGTTTGGTTTGTTTTTTTCTCCCCAGGTTTGTCCAGGTAAAACTTCTTATTTCTTCTTTTAGTGTCAAATTTATTTCCTAAGTAGGTTAATGTTAGCATGCTCTTTATCTAGTTGTTTGTACTGAAACATCTTTATTTAGTGTGGGAAAAATCTAGACTAAACAAGGTAATACTTTTCTCTGCTTTTTTTTTCTTTATTTTTTGTAAAAGTTTTCTGACAGATTGGCACATTTTTGTAAGCAGTGTCCAACTGTCTTTTGCTATTGTAATAATATTCATGCTTTTATTTACAAAAGGTCAATTATAATTTACAAAATCTTAAAGCCACTGTGAGGAGGGACTGATTGAGGTATATAAGCATCTATAAGCACAAGTGTGAGTGCAAAGGGGGAAATAAACTATAAAAATTCTCAAGACCTAAGGCCCATTCTTAAGTTCAGAAAGTGAATGCCGTTTAAAAAGTAAGTTGAGCTGCAATACAATATGACAGAAATATATGCTGAGAACTCTTATAAGAAATATCCTTCATATGTCTTACACTGTAGATGCTTAATATTAACTGAAATCAATCCTACCCACTCCCTTCAGCTCCAGATGAAGCACTGTTTCAAATAAGCATTCATTTAATACCAGTCTTTAATTCTTTCACAAGAATGCAGCTCATCTTGCGTAGTCTTGTCTGCAAAAGATAATTGTGAGGATATGAATCACTGTGTTTTCAGCTGAGTCAACCACCCAAACTAATCAGCCTTTTAAGACATTCCATGCACAGGGTTTTAATATCTGAAGACAATGAATAGATGTGTAGCATTTCAGTCAGATGAGAAAAACTGTAGCAGCTTTGCACAGTGTTTATTTTGTGGTTTTGTTCCCACCACCAATATTAAGAAGACAACCTTAATCGTCTGTTCTGGCAATGCTGAGTATGTTAAGAGACAAGGATGAGAAGAATAGTATTCACTAATGAGACTTCGAAATCCTTTCATGTTTTTCTGAACTTGTAAATACCCCAGCCATCTATGACTTACCATGAATTAAATTAACCTCAGGTCTATCAGATAAATCCTGTCCAGTATTTTGTCCCTAGAAGAGCACTCTGTGCTAGTGTCTAACCAGGAGCTGTGACATAAGAACTTATGAATGGAGTGCAATTTTGTCTAATTTTGGGCTGCTTTGTAGTAACAGAATAGCAAGAAGCAGAGCCCCAGATGAGACCTATTAGAGCCTCATAATACAGACATTCACATAAGATAATCTGTTCCAGTGCAAATAACTAGTGCCATTGTCAAGAATATTTTAAACAGATTTCGGGAAATTAATGTCCTTTTATATTGTGCGAAAGTGGTTTCCTTACTTGAGTTGTAAAGAGTTAGGCATGTACTGCTCATGATATTCTTATTTGATGAATTCATGAACGATTTCAGGGCTGTTAATCTGTGCTCACAGGCAATAAATTCACTACAAAAACAAAACAAAACCAGCTTGTCGCGTTATGCTTCAAACATACTTCTAAGCTGCCCATCTGCATGAGCACCCTCACTAGAGAAGTTAGAAAAAAACCTACTTATTTGTCTATATAACTTGAAAGGTAATAAGAGATAAACCTGACTAATTATAAAAAATGATTCACTCAAAAAATGTCACAAGCATGTCATGATTACCACAGTAAATCCTGGCATAGTTGCAAACTTATGATTTTGTGGGGGGAAAAGAAGAAACAAGGTAGGATTTATTCCATATCATAACACAAATGGTATATATCTGAAAAATGTTCATGAAAAAGTGATCCATCAATTCCCATTTATTGAATGGGGCAAGCTGGGACAGGTGGTAAGGTACCTGCTATGGACAGAGGCAGTCTAATTTCAGGTTCTTATACTCTGACTAATCTAGAGAAGGAATTTGAAAGCTTTGGACATGCACTATTCAGAATAGAGTTCTGTTCAGTTTCTTCCAGGAGAACTCCTTCAGCATTATTTATATAATTAAATAATTACTGAACCAGAAAGAAATAGAAGGAATGGGGGGTTTAAAATTTGGTGGTTTACATGTGCAGAGTGTGAGGGAAGTAGAGCAGACCTTCTCTGAGTTCAAATCACTTTCCAGAGAAGAAAACTGACATGGAATCCTCTTTTTTCCAGCTTTTGTTTGTCATATCAGAAAGCTACTGCTTTTCCTTTCCATAATGCTTCATCAAACTTAAATTTTCTGACAAAGTATTTCTTAACTGAATTCCTTACTTGTTTGACTCTCAGGCAACCTTAACCACTCAAATGTATTAAAGTATGTTTTAACCCAGTGCTTGGGATTCTTCCAAGGAGACTAGTGTTCCAACGATGTGTACTATTTTTATTTATTACTGCATAATGTGTGCTTTATGATTTTGTGCTGAATGCATCATATCTGGAGCACTTCCCCAGATATTGCAAAAGATTCCTGGGCATATTTATGAATTCACTGCCAAATGAAAATATGATGGAAATGGAGCTTGAATACTAGACCCCTAATCCCCACACTGCCTTATTGCTACCTTAGTTCTTGACTATGTTGGACCCTTTCAACTATCTGTTTCCTACAAAGACCTTATATAGATGGAGGAAGCACTAAGAACTGTGTTTGTGAGCCTGCCTGTGTCATTCAATGGCACTTGAATCGATTGCTCTCTCTCCTTTAACTAGTAGAACCAAAGGTAACTGTCATGAAATAGCTATTATAAAAATTTAAATCTTCTTTGAAGATGTTTATTGGTAAAATTGGTGGAGATTTATGAAAACCACTTAATACTTTCAGCAAGAATAGTTATAAAAGATAGGACATAATGGGCTTAAACCCTACAGAAATAGCCATAAGACTCATCTTTTAATATTCAATCATCTCTATTAGCATATGTTTTCAATGCTTCACAATGCAGACTTTGTTTAGAAACTTACTAAAAGTTCTTTTTAAAGATCTTGTACATGTTTTAGTTCAATAGCTCATTTTTCAGTCAGTCTAATTTTCTACTGGAGGGATTCTATAATTACAGAATTAGTCCTTGAATTTTTGTTACTATGGTGAGGACATTGCTTGAATCAATTTTAGAGTTCTCTTGATCATATTAAAAGACATTGTTTTAATCATTGGTCAATGTAAGATTAATTTAGCTCTTAAGTTTTCAATGATGTCTATTCAGAAACACTTGCATATCATAGCATGTCATCTGTCAGCAAGGTCACAATCTATCTGAACAAGAATAAAATTATTTCTTAAAATAAAGCAAAGCAGATATGTAGCTATCAAGTAATTCTCTTGACTGTTTTGGTTTTTTTAAGTATCTTTACTAGAAGGGAAGTAAACACTTTCATACTGAAGAGTTCTTAGAGTGTGTAGTTTACTATTCACATGCTACTTACCCGTCACTAGGAGGTTAGAGAGTTCGGACTATTAGTACTTGTTCTTTATGAAAGATTTAACAGAAGGCAGAGATTGCAAATAAAAGAATTATTTTCCCTTGTCTCAGAAGCCAAGTGTGGTAATTTTTGCTTGATATTTCTCTAACATACTTGTAAATGTTTTGAGTTTGTTTATGAGACAGAGAACATCACAGTCCTTACCTCATCACTGCATTTGGACAAAAACCCCAAGCTATTTGAAAATAATTAACACAAGCTTCAAGCATACCCTAAAGTTTTCCCTGAAGAATACACATCAGGGACCTGTCAGTTTCTTCTGTGCCTTTGCACTGCTGCAGTAGTCTCTTACCTGGTTATGTCAAAATTTGCCCTTTGTGAAAATGTTGACAACGTAAAATCAGAATACCTTTTCCTGTGCAACCTGGCTGCTTCTTGTCAGGAATGTTATATGCAACAGTGGACATACACATGGAGGCATACTACTATAATCTGACAACTTTGATGAAATGGAAACCATCCATGGAGGGCACTTAATTGTTAACATGAATTAAAATAACCCTAAAGCAGCTCTATTTTGCATCAGAAGTCAAACCAGACCAAGAGATAATCGGAATGCAAGGGTGATTTCAATTTGTGCAAGCACACAGATGCTCTTCAGAGCTGCTTTAGCAGTGTTATGATGTACTTCAGGAACTTTCTTAACTCTTTTTCTTGAGGTGAGAAGCACTGATGGTATATTTCTAAGCTATAACTGCTGCAGCTATCTTCTGCAAATCGCCAATGCTTTTTAAAAACTTCTCTTAGATAGATTTTATTTCAGCATTGTGTGTGGATAAGCTATTCAATGGCCTGTGGAACATTCAAATATTAAGTATTAGAATGTAGAATACATTTAACTATACTTCCCCAGACTTAAATCTGGGTAAGTATGAATTTACATTCACCTCAAAAATACAAACTATCTTGAGGACTGAGCTTTGATTTCTCATCATCTTTTGTTTGCAGCCCCAGAAAACAATCTGAGACAGAAGAGCATTGGGATTACCCGTGTTCTCTAATTTTACAGATTTTGTCATACAGGAGTGCATTTTTGTAAAGGCAAAATAATAGTGTAAGGAAGTATTTTAAAGCACTGCATACCAACTAGGATACCAATGCAGGTTCACTTATTCCTATCCACACATTTTCAGTCTTAGCAGAAGAGTGGCATAATTTCATCAGAACAGAGCATTCTGACACAGGAGTGGTTTTGCCATTGGGGTTTTTGGTTTTGTTTGGCCGGTGGCTAGAACAGTGTTCTGGGAAAACAAAATTTTACAGGCAAATCTCCTTAGGTTAAATTATGCTGAAAATTCTGAACAAATGCCCTAATTAGAGCATTATTCTGTAGAAGATAAGTACTCCAGACAGGTTTTGAGCTAGAGTCATATGGTAGGGACACTGCATGTATATAGTCAGTTGAGTCATTTATGGTGCTTTGGCATAGGGATATCCTTTTTTTCTGGATCCCAAAAGGGCTTTAGTATGATGAATATGTCATGACACTCAGCTCAAGATAAACTGAATGTGCTTCCAAAGATGTGCAGCATCAGTACTTCATACCCTTAAGGGAACTTGTGCCAATAGCTTTATGAAACTTGAGTACAAGACCAGATTTATTTTCTGACACAGTGCTATACTTAGGCTTCCAAGCTGAGTTTAAGATGCACACTAAGCACTTGCCTTCTCTCTCTTGAAATTTTTTTTTGATATTTTTGCACTGTTAAATAAAAAAGGATCAGAAGGGAATTCAAGGGCTAGATGCAAAAAAGTTCAGGGAAGGGTTACAACCCCATCTCTTACATGTTGTCTTTGGAGATTGGTTCTCAGTAAAGTACATCCTGGTGTGAAGCCATAAATAGGGATTTATCCTTTTTATTTTTTCCATTAAGTAACTGAATCCTGAAATAGCATTATAATGACAACTACCTTATTATGCAAAGATTCTGTTGTCTTGAAGTTTGTCTAATATTCTGGAACTTTATATTGACATTTGTTCCCATACTTTGATGAATTACTAGAATTTTTCAACTTCTTGTATCACATGTAATATTTTTTTGTGTGCCCAGGGAGATGGTTATAACTATGTATGTTTCAAGTAATTTTTCACTGAAACAAATTTAACAATTGGACTTTGTATGGTTTGTATGAGTTTCTATGAGCAGTACTTTAGAAGAAGGATTTATTTTCTTATTCAGTGAATTTATAACTTCAGTAAAAGCTAATCTATAAAGGATAAAATTAATATGTTTATTCTAAATGTAAAGTACTTATTTACAGGAGTTCCTGAAAAGCTAATGACCATGGAATTCATCATTTTATCTCTTAAAATTGATTATTTGTGTTGTAGCTGAAAGAAAAGTAACTTAGTGAGACTATAACATCTTAGAACTTAAACTATATCAAACATCAATGTGTTTTATCTTCACTTGAAACATGTTTACCTTTTGATGCAGCCAAATATTCATTACAACATTCTAGCATGTTCCAAAATGATTGCCTTGAGGTTTTCAGTGTTGAAGACTGACAATCCTGAGAAGCTAGAGTGTGTGCATTGCAAATTAATTGTGAAAGGACTGTTACAAATGGTTGCATGTGCAATTCAAGTATGTAAAAAAGCATAATAAAAGCTTTATACAACATTCTATTTGTTACTTAGCACTTTATGGTTTTCTGTAAAGTGCACTTGAATGGATAAACAATACAGTTTTGGTTGTAGTTCTTGTTTTATCTGAGAACATGGGTTTATGGAAAGGTGTATACAAAATCCATTTAAGTACACAAATTAGAAATATTATGTAATTTATAATGAAGGACAGTTGATGGATGGAGGCCTATCCTGGGGTTTTTATCTCTAGAACTCATTATTTGTCTTAAAATTTTATAAATACAGAGCATAATTTGGCTTCAAGATGACATACGTTGCAGTTGTGGTTACTGCATAAGGTCCATCTTATGCTAAATTAATCATATACATATATAAGATTTAAAATAAGTGCTCTGATCACTCAAGGAATTGCACTTAATTTTCTTCAAGAGCTAAATATCAGAACTTGAATGCATAACAGATACACTGTCAAGGTGATACCAGAGAAAAGACATGTGATTTACATCTGTCCTTGAAAGTTACAACTCCCACATTCTTTCAGACCTCCAAATGGAACAATTCAGAATAATGTACTATCCCTGACTGTGCTCACACAACATGTATAAGACAATGAGGAGATCAGGCTCTGACAGCATGGGTTCATGAAGGGCAGGTCTTGCTGTTTGAGCAGTCTGATCTCCTTCTAACAACCCAATGCATTCCCCTTCCAACCCAATGTATTCTATGATTCTATATTAAGAACTAGCCCCAAACTATAAATGAACGAAAGTGATAAAGGGTGATGCTTTCAGATAGATACAATGATACAGAAGAAAAGTTGTTAATCAGCGTTAGTATATTTAACATTTAAAGCCTTTGTGAGTCATCTGGAAAGACACTAAAAGCCATACCATCAAAACAGTGGATGATGAAAATTTGTGAACTTTGTTGAAAATGGCTAAAGAGCACCCAGGGACGTAAGCTGGAAATACAAATAATGAAAAAAAGAGATCTGAGATCATTCTTCAGATATTCGGTATCTATGTGAAGCTTTTGGATGGATTTGACTGGCAATGACCTTTGAATGATACCTTTCTCAGCTCTATGCTGGTATAAATTAAAAGAAATGACAGTATGCTCAGTTAAGACATGAACCCATAAGAGAATGCAGTGGACACTATCTAAACTAGCTATGGTCTTCTAAAGACTGCTTTTTCTCTCTAATGCAAGGCATGTTCAATAAACTCTATAGGATGTTCTGAAACCATCTTGATTGTTATTTTGCTTTGATTAAAGATTGTCAAATAATACTGATTAGATTGGTACAGACCAAAGTGTGAGGATACATACAGAAGAAGTGGAAAATTAATAGAAAGCAATTAAATGAAAATTTGTGAAAAATGACCTTTACCAGTAGGTAGGTAAATTGACTTTTGAGGCAACAGAAAGGTGTAAGCCAACTAACAATAATTAATGAAGCACTACAATTTCTTCATGAGTTGCTATTATCCTTTAAAGAATAATAACAATTTAAAATTTAACAGTGCATAATAATTATAATAAATCACAACTCTGTATCAGGATAAACAATTTCTAGGATAGGTAAAACAGTTATTTCTTGAATGGTTGTAATTGTTTTTCTAACATTCTTACAACAGAATGTTTTACAGTTTTATCTTAATACCTTACCGAGTGTACTGCATGGTTGACCATTTATTTGAATCTCCTCTAAAATTAATAGAGTTCCTTAAAAGATTCCAAGATCCATCTATGCAGAACTGATTAGAAGGGCAGGCCTTAGCTTACAGGTAATTGGATAAATATGACAATATTTTATTTATTTTATTTTATTTTATTTTACTTCATTATTTCCATTTAAGTCGGCAATGGCAGTAGATGTCCTTTTGTTACATTTACAGAGCATTTATTTTAAACAAATTAAATTAAAACATTTTTCTCTTCTGGTTTGAATTAAAACTTGATATCAAAGTAATTTCACTGCAGACTCTATCCAAATGAATACTAAATCCAGAATTTGGTTTATCGAGGGAACAGTCATAAGAAACCCAAATGTACATGCAAATAACTGTGCTTCAGATGTTATTTAAATAACACTTTTTTTATGGATGATAAAAAAATTATGTCTGAGATTTCCACTAGCTACCTTCCTCAGATGTTCACCAAATGAACATATGGAATAAGTGTTACTGAAAACCGCTAGCCTGCCAAGAAAGCTGAATGAATTAAGACCTCGTTAAGGAACAGCACTTTTAATTAGTTTTGTCTGGGGTTTTTTTTTTGGCAAACTGGAGCTATTAGTTTTTATTTTTACCAGTGTAGTTACCACATACAGTCACTGTTAGTCTGCATACTAAACCTCCCTGTAAAATTTTTTTGTGGGAAAAAATTAGCTGTATTTACATAGAAAAGATATCTGTGAACCATAAAGCTTCTGTCTCACTACATTCCTCCTCCATCCTTCTCAGAGATGCCCAAAAGCATCTATTTAATGCATGGCCTTGAAACTTCAGCTAAAGGAAGGTGAATTAGGTCTCCAATAAATATTGATATAGAGATAGACTTGACAGTAAATGGACTACAGTTGGGATCATGATTTCCTCCTACTCACAGTGATAAACTGTTTTGTGTTTTTTCTTTTGTTTTGGGTGGTTTTTTTGTTGTTTCTTTTTTTCTTAGCATATATAATCCTGAAATGGGCAAAAGATTTCTATTTTATTTCTCCCCAAAACATGCTTTTGTACTGAATTTTTTTTATGCCAGATTTAAGTAAGGTTTTAAATGTGTTACAAACCCTTGAAAATCTGATTTATAGTGAAAGGTGGTATTTTCACACATAGAAGAACGCTACCTTGGATCCTCTTAAAACTCTTAAGGCTAAACCAGCTTTTGAATTATTTTATTGCATATAAAAAAATATCAAAAGTGTCTAATCCTTTGGTCATTGCCAAAATAGATTCAAAATGTTGATTCTTCACTGCTTACATATTATTTTATCATCTCTTATTATGTGAGCCAGATAAGAAATACTGTCTTTCAGATCATCTCTTTACAAAGCATGGTAACCCCAAAATCTCAGAATCTGTTCAGCCAAAAAGGATTTTTTCATACTTAAGGATTAAAATAAGCTTGCACCTCAATCTTCAGCCTGGGAGGTAGCTGTGTACTACTTTTATATCTGTCTTAAGGCTTGCTTCAGTCAGCAACTCAACTGTTGTTTCATGATGGTGTAAGCTGTTGCCTTTCAGCTGAAAGAACTGTATGATTCAGAATATAACCCCTTTGTGGTTCACTGCAAAGGCAAAGGTTAGCATGGGAATGAAAGAGAAGCACTCATGCAAGCAATAATGGGCTTGACTGAGAAGTATCAATTGACAGTTATGTTTCCATTGATACTGTGACATATGAAAAGAGTAGCTTGGGCCCCTCAACTTTTGTCATGAAAGTAGCTTGTAAACCCTTCATTATCAAAGCATCCTCTGCTATTGACATTGCAATATTTTAGAGATGTTTTTAGAATAAGTTATCCAGTAGATTCACAGGTGTGTGTGAAAAGTTTTGACTTCTGCTTTTCAGGACTAAATTGCACCAAGAAAGCATATTCTCATGCCTACTCTGAAACAGTTTGAAGAGAATAAGCTAAATAATTGGAAGTAGCATAAATCTGTTCCTTTACATGAGCACATTCTGTCTTCAGTTACTTTACCTATACACCTTTTCCTTTGTAAAATATTGATTCAGAATTGTTCTTTGCAATGCAACACTGCTGTAACTTTATTAGGTTCACAGGACTTGGCTCAGAGTTGCTCTGTTTTGAAGGTGCATATGATTTTGTTTCTTGTTTACTTCTTTACATGTTAGTTCAGACATTCTGAACAAGGAACAATCTTTGTCCTGTAACAGAGTGTTAAAGTTACTTGCTTTATGGTCCCTATGAAGAACTGAATCCAACTATTTCCGCTGTGTATTGAGCATGCATATATGTAATAAGATGTTTGTGGCACATACTAACACTCTGATACCAGTGCACAACACGAAAAGGGTTATCTGAAGCAAAAAACATCAGCTACAAAAAGATATATGTATTTTGTTCATATTTTTGTTTTGATAATTGAGACTTGTCTCATGGCTTTATACCACCCTTAGAATAGGGCATTATGCAGTCTGGAAAGCCAATGAAGGTATTCAAAGATGCTAAGCCTGTATACTTCTGTAAAGCCACAGCAAAGGGATGATGGCAAGCAACCCTCCTTTTCACAAACCTAGGATATCATGGAAAGAGGAAAGCTAACACTTTCCCTTAATTACAGCTTTGGATTAGACACATGAAGTGAAATTCAGGCAGCCACTGAAAACTAAGTCAATACAGCCAATAGTTTCTAGGCCTCATTTTCTCTATACTTCATTGCAAGTGAGACACCTATGGCTGGTCAGATGAAAATCTCTTTAGACACCTTGAAATACATTGATGAGTGGCTCAGTTTAGTTGTCTAAACAAAGTCTTCTATTACCATTTCATACACTGGTGTATCCACAGTATGCACATGGGATGGTGGATAGGAAACAGGGTGATTTTAAGAGCTATGACCTTCTGAATAGCATCTGAAGGTTATGTGAGAAGAGACAATTAAGAAGCATAGTGTGCAATATGGAGAGGTTAGCTTGTTTTCAATCTTAACCTTTTCATTTTCTGACATTGTATTCTCAATGGTACTTCTAACTTATAGGAAAAGAAAAAAAAGTCAAACAAAATAGCATCTGTGATTTAATCTTTATTGACTGAAGAAGGAAAAAGAACAAAAAAAAAAAAAAAAAAAAGAAAAGACATCAAAGCTATCCAGTCTATCTCCTTGTAGTGTCATCCTGTGCCCAGGAATACCATTTAGCTTAATAAGAAGGATGTGTGTAGCAAGAGTCATGAAGAAGGGGACTCTGATACAGACACAGCAATATGTTGTGTGGAAATGTGATCAAGAAAGGAAAGGTAGCTGGAAGAGAGACTGGCAGTTAGAGGTAAGTGGGCCTTCATGAATGATGCTTGTTGACAGCATGCTTACTGATCTGAACATATATGTTTTTATTTATTAAACACCTGCGTGCTTGGACTAAAAGACCTTTTCCCCAAGTTGTAATAGTAGAGGCATTTTTAATGCATCAGCTTTTTTTATTTCCTCCTCTGTATGTATGCATAGTTACCTTGGTAAGTGCTCCATCATGAATAGTTAGATTCATTGCCTTCTCTTAGACTTCCATTGGCCAATAGGGATTTTTAGGGACAGGTATATTGATGGAGAGAATATATTATAGTATAGGCTTTAAAAAGCAAAAAGAGTAGCTTTCCATCTAAAGTTAAATAAAGGATTCTTCATTGTTTATTTTTTATAGATTTACTAAATTAACAGGAGTCTTTAAATAGTTTATTAGACTAAAAATCTTAAACCTTTAAGCCTCGGGTAGTTTGTTCTGCTACAGAGAAACATTTCAGTTTATTATAAAGGGAACTTTTTCTTGATGTCAAGTCAGTCCTGAAAGTGAAGAATTAGACAGTCATTGATGTATCAGCTTGTATTCCTATGTTGAGAGGTTTCCTAGGGCTGATTGTGTGAGAATGAGTTGGAATGAAGCTCTGCTTTCCCTTTAATCAATATTAGAGAGCCTTTATATATATATATATACACATTAATTATACTTCACAATACTTTTGAAATATCAATGTGTGAAGTAATACTACACGACACACCTAGCCTCTTGCTCCCAAATCGCAACATGGACAGCAACATTGAGTGCACCCTCAGCAAGTTTGCCGACAACACCAAGTTTTGTGGGGCAGCTGACATGCTGGAGGGAAGGGATGCCATCCAGAGGTACTATGACAGGCTGGAGAGGTGGGCCCATGCCAACATCATGAAGTTCAACAAGGCCAAATGCAAGGTCCTCCATCTGGTTCGGAGCAATCCCAAGCACCAGTATAGGCTGGGTAGTGACTGTCTTGAGAGCAGCCCTGAAGAAAAGGACTTGGGAATACTGGTGGATGAGAAACTCAACATGAGCCATCAGTGTGCTCTTGCAGCACAGAAAGCCAATCATATCCATATCAAGAGAAGTGTGGCCAACAGGTCAGGAGAGGTGATTCTTCTCCTCTACTGCACTCTTGTGAGGCCTCACCTGGAGTACCAAGTCCAGTTCTGGAGCCCCTACTACAATGTTCTTCTGAAGGTAGAAGCGAAGTAGCAACACTGGGATATAAGCAGAAGAGACAACTGCATTTCTGGTTTTTTTTTTTTATTTTTATAAGACCGATAGAAAAGAAGTCTGAGGGAAATCTGTGTGCCTACCCTACTGTCACAAGATTTTGTAGAAGGAATTTCTCCATTGAAAACTTTTAAGATGTCCTTGCTACAAATATTTTCCAGAGAAAGCACTATGTATAGGAGGCTTATTTAAGCATGAAATAATGTATTTTGTAGAGTCTCAAGAAGCAGAAATAAACACATACATCAATGAGCTATTGCTTTTGTGAAGTAAAATCCAAACTTTTTAAAATATAAACCTATTTCTATTGTTAATGTTCCCCTAACTCTTAAAATAGTTTGAGGGTAATTTTATCTATAGCAATAGAAAGAAGCTTTAACACAGGGATGAAGACAGTAACCTCTTGTGTATGGTAAAGTACATGCTGTTCCTTTCCAGTGCAAGAAGCTTAGCATGATAGTGAGTCATGAATGCAGGCTGAAGCCATGTACTGCATAACACTTGCATCTCGTTTCCTGCAACTTCCTGGTCAGAAAGTACTTAAGCAAGCAACTCAGATTGGTCCTCCAGTTCAACAAATATTTGGTTTTGGATACATAACAGGAAATGTACACTCAGATTGAAAATGTTAATGTGAAGCAGCTACTTAATTAATTACATGCTCATCAATAAGTGATTAGTTGCTCTCTGTCTCTGCTGCTAATGGGGCTTTTAGTATTCATATTGCACATAGAGCACTACTGTATTGGGTACAGCAGAATGTTTTTAATGGCTTTGTAATCTGTGGTGAACAGAGTTTTCTGCATAGAAATTTGGAACCTTCAAAAGTGATCCCTTGAACTTGTTAAGACATTATTATCTCTCAGAATACTGCAAAAGAAATGAAAGGGAAAAAAACCAAGGTAATAAAAAATATTCCAATTAGAAAATTATTCAAAAAACAAGAATCAAAGCTTGGGTAAATTTCAGCCTAAAGAAAGTGTAAAGTGGACTCTACTTTTCTGGAGATAAAATATTTCTATGATTATTTTAAATTAACAGAAATATAAATAATCACATGAAGTAAAAAACATTATCATGTCCTTCACATACTGCACATGAGTGCAAAACCAATTTAAGGTGTGATTGTAAGGAAAGAAAAATGTACATAGTGTAACTGAGATGTATTATTTCCTTGGGTTATGCTTTAGCATCCATAGTGTGGGTTACACTCTTCTCACTACTATATAATCATCAGGGTTGTAATATGAAAAGAAGGAGATGGTTGCATTCTCCAGTTATTGCTCTCTCTCTCTGCTAGAGTCAGAACCTCCACAACCTATAATACAGAAAGGTATGTTTTCTCTTACAGCCAATGGAGACATATTATAAAACAAGGTATGTGACAAATCCTATAAAGCAATCTTAGACTGCAAGTATTGAAAACAGTCCATAATCAGTGCTGAGGTTGAAATGCATATTCACAGTGAAAGCAAATAAAAAGTGTTGAAAAACTGAAATGATTTTTTTTCTGAAATACTAGCCAGCACACTCATATGCAATGCAAAAACTCTACATTTTCTTGTGCCTCCCTGTCATCATAGTATTATCTCATTTCAAGGCAGACTGTACAAAGTACTAAAATACTAAAACTATTTTAAAGTGAGAATGATGTTTCAGAAAGGGTGGAAAACCATGGATACATGATTTTTCAACTGAAACTACAAAGAAGCCCAGGAATGTGTATTCTGTTTGGTGTCTCAGCTGATCCTATACACTGCACAAAATAACAGATGCACTTCTCTGAATACAAAGATGCAGGTGCTTTATGGGAATTTTTTGATCACTGTAATGTGATTATAGCACAGAGATTGTAATTCCTCATTTTGTTACTGAAGACTTTCAGGAATGTCTGTAAAAGTCTCAGATAGATTCTTCATAAGATCTAAATATCTGAAGATGTAATTTTAGAGGTTTATTTTCAGGCGTACTTGTACACTGAGAAATGACACCATTAACAACATATTAATCTGAGTGACTCATGTAGCTGTAACATGTTGCTGCTTTAATTCATAAAGTAAGGAAAGCAGCTACATGTTTCCTCTTATACCATATTATACTGACTTTACCCAAAACACATCTTTTGTTGTCCAGTCAAGACAGAAAATACAAACACAATAAAATATTTCCCTTTCAACTTTGTTGTTCTCCTGTTATATCAAATGTAAAAACTACACTTCTCTTTATAACTTAAGGATTTGTCTTTCCTTTTTTGTATGCCTGTGTTCATGAAACTAAAAGATCCAAAAGGTTGACAGTCCATAGCTCCATGATTATTATTCAAACTCTGTACTAGGTCTTCAACTGACATTCAGCTGAAAAGATACATGAAGCAAGCAGAATTACAATGATTTACTTTAGAAAAAAGAATTGACTATACATCTTTAAACACCTTAACCAGGTTAATTTAAGGAGCACGGTGACCAGCAACTCGATTCAGTTTCTCATGCATAGGCTTACAGTGCTGATAGTTTTGGTGTCATATTTTCAGTATTACCTGGATATATTGCATAAGTAGGGCATTTCAAGTGGCATTAGTTGTCTTTGGATAGCTCAACTGAGTCTTAACTCTATAAAAATATGACACCGAGGGATGGATTTGCTGCCATGCAGTGGTATCTAGTGCTGTTTAGGATGTCTGATAGTATCCTGTCCCATCTCCTGCTGCCACTCCAGAAGATCACAGGTCTATCATTGGTCCTGTTCTGTCAGCCTCCTGTGGACGTCCTATATGCTATCTCAGTGTCACTATAGGTTTGTGTTGCATTAAGTGAATTCTAATCTAATCTACATTAATCATCTTTCCTTCCTTTATAGACAGTGCAAAGATAGATAATTCCAGACACCTATTCCTATTCATCCCATCCTAAAATATATAGTGAAGAACAGCTGAATTCAGCTCTGAATTTATTTTTTTCTTTTAATGGAGGGCATTTAAAAGACCATATGAAACCAGATTAATATTTTTGTGTGTGTGTATGAAATTAGATGGAGTTTCACCTTGAAAGTCTGTTCAGCCCCAACAGGTGCTCTTGTAAGATTCACAAGGAAATTCAATATTAACTGATAGGCCTAATAAGTACCACTGAAGTTAATGGAGAATTGGAATTTCACATCTGCTGAGCATTTCTTCTATAAACTTATTAAAAATTCCCTGTTCGATCCCTTAGAATTTGATATAATCTCTTGGATCATTCTGTACAATCTTTTCACTTTGTTATGTTTTATACATGTATCCAGTCAGTACTACTCTGTCAAAGCAGAGTGTCTGGTCTTCTTTTGTTTGAAATACAGTATTAAATGCATAATAGAACACACATACAGGGCCATCAAGATTATTAAGGGAGTGGAGCATCTCCCTTATGAGGAGAGGCTGAGAGAGCTGGGTCTCTTTAGTCTGGAGAAGAGGAGACTGAGGGGGGACCTCATTAATGTCTATAAATATGTTAAGGGTGAGTGTAAGGAGGATGGAGATAGACTCTTCTCAATGTCATCCAGTGTTAGGACAAGAGGCAATGGGAGTAAGTTGGAACACAAGAGGTTTAGGGTAACATAAGGAAAAACTTTTTCACAGTGAGGGTGACGGAGCACTGGAACGGGCTGCCCAGGGGCGTTGTGGAGTCTCCTTCTCTGGATGTGTTCAAAACCCATCTGGACACATTCCTGTGTGACTTGGTCTAGGTGATCATGCTCTGGCAGGGGGATTGGACTAGATGATCTTTCTAGGTCTCTTCCAACCCCTAACATTCTATGATTCTATAATTCTATGATACATAAATAACACTACCCAATACATATAGACAATAGTTAATAATATACCTTGTTCGTATTTTAATCTGTTTTTCATCCTTTATCTTTTCCTGACATTAATAATCCTTCCTACTTTTTTTTGTAGAAATCTAGAAAAGACTCAGTCTTTAGCTAAGTACTTATGGAATAAGAGTACGTAGATATCTACAGCATGACATACATGCAATTGCTCCATTGCCATATGGATCACATGTGTTTTCCTCCTAGTCTAGGCTGGTAACTTCTTCCATCCTGTCTCAGTGCACTAATCCTGCATTAGCTCTTAAATACCCACAAAGTTCTGTAGGTACCACTGCTTTTTTCATTCCTCTACTTCTTACTAAACAACAATTTGCCTATTAGCATTTCTCTGTGTTGGTTTCTGGTTTGGGTATTTTTGTTCCTCAGGTGAATTATCTGGTTTTATTACAGATTGAATTCTCTCATCCTCTACAGATATATGAGGCCTTTACTTAGTTTATTGAAATATATTTCCTATGTATTATCATTGGAATTTTTTCAAGTAAAGGCTGCACAAGATCTTAATAATGACTGCTATGAACCAGAGTTGTGTTATTAAATATTCTATGACTTAAGTATTGGAAGACTTTTGAGTGTTTATCTACTTCTTAAATATATGGGAACTTGGTGCCAAAATACCTTTGAAGATTTTGACCTACAGTGTGTTGCACTATTTCTCTGTGCTTTTAATATTTTCAAAACTGAACAATCTAATTGCTTTTACTGCTGTATTGGATATTCTGTTTACACCTGCAATCTGTGATCCTAGTCATTAGCCATGATATTCCAGAAAACCGTAGATCATTAGGCTGCTGAACACTTTCTTTAAATCAGATCTTGGACTAATATTTTATAATTTGTTAATGGTTTTTGAAAGTTTGCAGTCAGTTTCATGTAATGATGTTCTTTCTTATAAAACCAGAAATTATATATTTATATGCTGTCGGGTTAACGTCCTATACTAAAGAACAACAGCAACAATAGAAAGTCTTTTCTAAAGAACTTTCTGAACAACTGATAAACTTTTCAAGGAAGTACCAGGATCATTCTGTACCTGATGAACAAGTTCTGTGGTCGTTAGAATATTTATCAACTTCTACTTCTGAGATCTAAACTGAGACACTTTAAGTAACTGTGGTTGCCATAGATTCCCCATATAAGCAATGAAGGGATGCGTAGACAGTGAGAAAATGTCAGTGAACAGTTAGAAATCTAAGAGAGATCTCTCATAGAGGGTTTATTTGTGACTTGATTAAAAGGCTAATAAATTCAATGGCAACAATTGCAGCAGCTGAACACAAAAAACAGCTGAGATGCTACCCAGACACACATTAGTATGTCTGTGCTTTGTCTATTTTTGAGAATCCTGTTGTTAAATATTCTCTCTCTGAAATAGGTCTGTATACATGAATGCATATAAAATTCCTTGTTTATAGGAACTGTCTATATCTACCATTTTCATAATGAAGGACATGCCTGGAGGTTTTTTATCTTTGGCTTTGGTTTTGCTAGCATCATCTCTATTTATGAGTCTTATCAAAGAATGAGAGTCAAGGAGACTTTCAAAAAGTGTTAGAAAATTTAGACATATTTAAAACCAGGATGTGAAATGTTTCCTTTTGTATAGACTTTATAATAGAATGTGATTCTGAAGCCTGTGTGATAGCACTGTCACACTGTCATAGGGCATAGACATTACAATTGATTGTTTGCCATGGAGTCCTTTCATATGGTGTTTTTAATCAGATGTGGTTTATTTTATGTTAAACAAGAGAATGACATGCTACACAGGCTAAACGCAGGAAATTCAAAAGATGTTTGCATTTCAAGTCTTAAGAGGAAAATCAGTATTATCAGCTAAACCAATATGTTTGATCACAGGTAAATACCTAAAACTACATTATTATTATCTAAGTATTATTTTAAAAAGCATTTTACAAAGATCCCATTAATTTAAAATACTAGAAAATAAGCCTGTGCATACATGCACATCAATTGAACAGATACTGAAAACTTTTAAATATTGCTGTATCTTTATTGTCAAATTATTGCCATGTGGAAATAAAAATATTCCTTTTTCTTCCTGTCCCCACACCTGACTTGTCTTTGTTTCTTTCTTCCATGACTTTAAGAGAAGGAAAAAAAAATGCACAAGGTGTGTTTTACAACCCATCTTTTGCATCTTATGTGAGCTGTACAGAGAACAGTGGCCAAGACCCCATTCCTACCACCAATGGTATAATGTATTTCTGCAAATGTAGGTCCCTGGGGGTTCCTGTACTTTTTCTAGTAAAGAAAGGGGATGACAGGCAAGCAAGGGAAGGATTGTTGTGTGGATAGGTGTTAGCATCTAGTTGTGTCACTCATTTCTCCCAGTGCAAACAAACAGCAACAGTTTCAGGACTTACTATCACTGTGTTTCCTGATAAGGACTATCTTCCTGACCTCTGTGGAATTCCCAGTTTCCTCTAGCTTAGAACTAGAGTTTGCCAAAACATTTTGCACTAAAAATAGTCCAGTGGGAAAATAGGAAATAAAAATTCTCTCATAACTATATGTTTGAATGGTATTTTGCGTTCAAAAGGATCAAAGCAAACAATTGAACAGAGCTTGGGTTTTGAAATCAAGAGTTCTGATTTCTAAAGAATTTAAACCGAAAAAGGTCACTTCAGTATGTTCACATTCACTTTGATTAAACCTGTCCAAATTTATGTTTCAGCATTCCTATTTAAAACTTTCTGGAATGCTCCTGTGAAGGAAATTAATCATATTCTGAACATACATACAGAAGAGTAGTACCACTTTCAATCAATCTTCAATGCACTTAAGTAGGTCAATGAAAATAGCTTTTAACTTTATCATACATTTAAGTTTTTCCTAAAATAGGTGCTGAAGGCATCTATTCATATCACCATTAAAAATGCTTAAGTTATGCGTATAGCCATCCAAAACATGGATTATATCTTCAGCTACTTTATTCATAAAGAAAAATGTTGTGGATACAGGTGGGAAAAACAGATGTATGACTTCAGTGACATGGAGGCTGAAGCTATGACCTAAGGATCAGACAGAAGCTGCTGTTTAAGTGGAATGAACACATCTAGTAGCACTTGAGAATTTCTGAAGAGGAGGTTTAGATAGAAATTCCACCTTGGGCTTAGGAAAAATTATAACAACACATTAAGAACTACCAGTTCCAAGAAAAAACAAAATGTCTGAAATATCTCTTGGAAAAAAAAAAAGAGCTCTTGTAAACAACCAACCAGCATTTTGGTTATCCGAACAACCTATCGTGATTTAAAAATGAGATAGTAAGTTCCCTAGGTGGCATCTGCCTTCAAAGTCTTCCACCTCCACCTTTAAGTATGTGAAAAATGCAAGTGGTATGTTAGAAACTGAACATTTCTTCCTACCAGCAAACCCTTCAATTTATCATGCTACTTCATCTTCCTAGTCTGACTGCACTGAAACTCAGATAAATACATTTTTCACTGTGTTCACTGTAAATATTTTAAGAGTTATGCTATATGTAATGGTCAAAAGAAATTAAAAAAAATACTCATATAAATATTCAGAAGTACCAATGCAGGAGAAAGAAAATCTGATAATATGATAGGTCTTCTGTTTCTTATTTTATATAGTTATATTTGCAGATATCTATAATTATACACTACTTCAAATTACAAATAAGTTCAACTTCTGTACATGGGCAGACTCAGGAGCACACATACATGAGGCATTGTGTGCTGCATTGTACTAATACAAAATATGTCTTAGAATAATGATTTCTGCAAGTCTTTTCAAAGGAGAAGTCAATTTAGTTCAGCTTTCTGCTGATTTTCTTTGGTTGGAGAAAAATAAACGTCACCATTTCATGTTCTTAAAAAAAAAGAAGCAACAGCTGAGCTGTGGCACAGTCACCACAATTTTTCAAACAGCAAGAACTCAGGAAAAAAACAGCAACAAAAATGAAAATAAAATGTCTGATGGTGAAAATCCCAAAGGAAGCCTAAGATCAAGCAGAATGAAATATGGATGTAGCCATCCAGATAAAGAAAGCCTGGCAGGCTGCCCTACACTGATACTATATAATGGACATTACCCCTTCATTAAGCCTAGGGTCAGGGATGGCTTCTTCAGGCAGATGTGTTCAGGAGTGTAGAGGTAGCCAAAGAGTCTACGCTTATGGGGTTTCCCACAGAACAAGGAGTTTTTTTATCTTCTGAAAATGATCACACTGGCTCCTTTTGGCATATTTGATGGCCCAATATTGAACATCAGCTCCTGATAGAAGATCCTGGAAGAAATGGTAACCTGAGGAAGGCAGATCCTATTCCCCTTGTGTAAGAAGACAGGTTCTTATTTCAGTATGCATTGATTCTAAAAGTTGAGACTACTTCTGGTAGTTTTTATCTCATTTGGATGCATAGTGTCTCATCTGCACTTTTTAATTTTCTTTTTCTTTTTTATGACAACTACAACATTCTACTAGAATATATAATTCATGCAAAAATTTGCAGAAAACATAGAATTTTATCATGATCATCTTGAAAGTATCAGGGTTTTTTTTGGTTTTTTGGGGGGGGCATTTTTTTTTTTGATTTGTTTTTTTTTTTTTTTTTTTTAAAAAAAAATATTTTTTTTTATTAATAAATAAAAAATTTTAGGTTTTTTTTTTTTTTTTTTGGGGGGGGCATTTTTTTTTTTGATTTGTTTTTTTTTTTGTTTTGTTTCCAGTACCATATTTTACCCAGTTGTAAAAAAAACCCAAACTGTATTTTGCAGGTATTTTTCTTCTGATCCTATGTCTTCTTTAAAGAGCTCATGAACATGATGAGATACTTCAGGGAATGAATTATGATTATGAACTAATAATAAAATGTTTAGGAGGTTGCTGGCATTTTGTCCTTTGCTTTCTGTCTAATAATCACCAAAGTATGTCGGTAGAATACTATAATGTGCACCCTGTTCTGCTATTCTGCAGAAACATTAAGAGCAATAAAAATATTCGACAAAAGGCAAAAAAAACCACAGGAAATGCAAGTTTCCAAAGCATTAAAAAAACTTACCAAAATAATTATTCCTATTCTTCAGAATAATGACCTCCTTCATGACTCTAAAATGAGAGCATGGCAAATACTCTGTCAATTGCAGAATCTCTAGTGATGTGTCTTAAAGAAGTGTTACCAGAGTATAGGACTGTAGAAAGCAACTTTATTTCATTGATATCCTGTGGAGTGAAGCAGAAAGACCCCTCGGTGCTTTAAAGGCATCTTAGGACGCAGCAAAATTACAAAACTACCTTTGCTCCTCCTGCACCCCAATAATATCTTTCACAATTATCAGTTAGCATTTATCATCGCTATGTGCATTTTTTTCTTTGGCATTTCAACATGCAAAGAAACGGACACATATGCAAATATGTTTTCTTATAGATTGCAGAGAGATATCTGCAATAATAGTGTTCTTTTCTTGTAATTTAAAAATACATTTGCACAAAAATTGTTACTATTATTATTTTTATTTCTCAAGATTTAGGAAAAAGTGGCTCAGAGATAGGACCTAAAAGTTGAGACAAGTGAGCAAAAGATTGTCTTCAGTTTCAACTTCTGAGTAGTAAGTTTTAATGAAATCACTAATTTGTAAAATTAAGAGAAAGTAATAACTGAGAGAAAGCTGTTAAGAAATTGTGTAAAGAACTTAAATTACTTACGTCATCTTTTAAGGCATCTGTGCCCTTTTAAAAGTTTCCCCTTGATTAATTTGATTTAAATCTGAAATTCAGCTGTTACAGGCTTGCCTTTTGACCATGAAATATTTTAAAATAATTTATGTGAGTAATTTAGAGTTAGGAATCCGTTTTTAAACATTTTCTATTTTTTACAAACACTTTTGCAGTTTAATTTCTTACTTTCTTGTGTGTTGATTTGAATAATTTCCATTTACTGTTAAAGCAAACATTGCATCTTCCAATTTTATTTAGTACTTTGTGTCTATTATCAGCATTTTCACATATTCACGTAATCATTTAACAATGCTTTTTTTCTGGATTTCAAATGTTATTGAAAGGGCTGCATGAAGATTAACACTTTTCCAATTATAAATTTGCCAAATATTCCACTGCCAAATTACCATTATCATAATTAATGGCTTTATGACCATAGGTATAATAGTTTACCTAGACTTCTTTTCACCTATAATTAAATAATAGGATTAATCTCTCCTAACTTTAGACATCTCAGAGTTACATGTCTATGTCTATCTAGACTACTTCAAAGTCAGTGGAAATAGGCATCTTCAGAGACTGAGTCATCCTATTCCCATGGAATCATAGAATAATAGACTCATTGAGGTTGGGAAGGACCTTTAAGGTCATCGAGTCCAACTGTTAACACTGCCAAGTCCACCACTAAACCATATCAGTAAGTCTACATATCTTTTAAATAACCCCAGTGACTCCAGACTGTTCCAGGGCTTTGTGACCCTTTCAAGTGAAGGAACTAAAGGTCCTCAGGTCCAATCTAAACCTCCCCTGGCAGAACTTGAGGCAAGTTCCTCTTGTCCTATACCTTGTTACTTGGGAGAAGAGTCTGACACCCACCTTGTTACATCCTCCTTTCGGGTAGTTGTAGAGAGCAATAAGGTCTCCACTGAGTCTCCTTACTCCAGACTAAACAATCCCAGTTCCTTCAGACACCCCTCATAAGACATGTGCTCTAGACCCTTCACCAGCTTTTTTGCCATTCTTTGGACATGCTTCAGCACCTCAATGTCATTCTTGAACTGTGGTGCCCAAAACTGGACACAGTACTTGAGGTGTGGCCTCACCAATGCTGAGTACAGGGGTAAAATCACTTCCCTAGTCCTGCTGGCCGCACTATTTCTGATACAAGCCAAGATGGTGTTGGCCTTCTTGACTACCCAGGCACACTGCAAGCTAATATTCAGCTGGCTTTTGACCAACACCTCCATGTCCTTTTCCACTGAACAGCTTTCCATCTACTCTTCCCCAGGCTTCTAGCGTTGCAGGGTGTGTTGTTGTGACCTATGTGCAGGACCTGACATTTGGCCTTGTTAAACCTCATACAACTGGCCTCAGCCCATTGATACAGCCTGTCCAGATCCCTCAGTAGAACTTCCCTACCCTCAAGAAGATCAAGATGACTGCCCAACTTGGTGTTCTGTGCAAACTTACTGAGGATGCACTAAATTCCTTTGTCCAGATCATTGATAAAGAGGAGTTGCCCCAATACTGAGTGATGGGGAACACCCCTTCTGACCCGCTGCCAACTGAATTTCACTCTATCTACCACCACTCTTTGGACCTGGTCATCCAGACAATATTTTACCCAGCAAAGAATATACACATCCAAACCATGAACAGACAGTTTCCCCAGAAGAATGTTGTCGGAAATGTCGTCAAAGGCTTTTCCAGTCAAGATAGACAAAATGCACAGCCTTTCCATCATCCATTATGCAGGTCACACGTACCTATTTAAAGGTGATATGAATAGGTCTTTAAAGTTATTTATTCCTCTTTGCTTGTGGATGATAGCAGAGGGATTTTCTCAGGTTCTCACAATATTCGGTGAGAATCCTGCCTTTCTCATGGATGTTATGAAAAACAGTGGGATGTTTTTTGTAAGCTAGACTAACACATGGTGTTTTGCTAAGTTCTGTTTATGGTACATTGGAAAAAAAAATTAAAATAGGTGTTGTAGGACTTTAGCCGATCACCCTAGGAGATGGGTGATCACTGACCAATCGCCCTATGGGGCAAGGGTATATAAAATGTGGCTATAAATTAATAAAGTTGCTTCTTTTGCCTGCTCTTGATGAATCTGTGTGTTGTTACATCTCTCCACTCCCGGTATAAACAGCAACATTTGCTGACTAGGGAGGGAGTTAAAAATTTATCAGTGACTCTCCCTCCATAATAATTCGGCATAGAAAATGATGCTCATGTCCATATGCCTGAAAATGAAAGTAAACTACAATTTGTGTAAGAAAAAGTTCACACTAAATAATCACATTTTATTAACACATAAAAGTAATACATGATTTTTACTGGCTTCGTAACACTAGGAAAAACGACATATGTGACAATAATAAATAAATAATAGAAAACTTATGCTTCATATAATTAATTCTACATATCTGTTGACATTCAGCAATTCGTACTATTCTAAAACTATCTACTTGTTTTTCAGTACAAGTGTACTGGAAGTTTTTGGTTTGGAACCATTCCAGGACCTATGAGCAAACATATTAAAAAACTGCATACACACATATATACGTGTACACACATATATGGTTTTCTTAATTAACCATATTTTGGAAAGACTAATTTTTAGTCTTTTTTATACACAGAGCACTGAAAGAAAATGCTGCTGAGTAAGAAAAGGAATTTTCTAATGAATTATTGAAGGAACACAGTATGTAGTGCAAGTATAACAAGGAACATACAAATCATGTATAAAATGTAGGGAATATGGCAAAGCAGTAATATTTTGACCTTTAAGAGTCCAAAGGATATGCTGATTTCAGGGAATTGTAAAACTGGAATTCTGCAGATTTCAAAGAGCAGCAGCATGATTTGTATTTTCTGATTTCTAGCAAGATTAGTGGAAGTACCTATCAAGAAAAAAAATCTCTATCAGATGCTTAAAAGACAGGTTGTACTGGAAAACAAAACACAACATAACAAAACAAAACAAAACCAAGAAACCATCAAACAAGCAAAGAAAAAATAAATTCCTTAACTGAAATTGTTGTACAAACCTGTATTGACTTAGTTATCAGATGTTACGTGTCCTGGTTTGAGTGAAAACAGAACTAATTCTGTTCAGTAATTTTACTTTCAGCTCAGTTCTTCTAATTAACTGCACTTTCTGAAGGTAGCAGACTGTTCTCACAGACAGTGTCTGCTTCTAGCAGTGATATCACCTCATGTTTAGAGTTACTACCAAGGATTGGTGTGCAGACCAAGGCCCTGCTGGATCTTGTGTACCACATTGGGGGGTGCAGAAAGTGAAAGGCTGCACCTGCAGGGAGGAGCAGACAGGACGGGTAACTCTAAACTGACCAACGAGGTATTCCATCTCATATACACCATATTCGGTCTAGAGCTGAGGGATCTGAAGGGTCTCTGGGCTCTGGGCTCTTGTCTCCCCTCTTGGACTGCTTTGCCAGCTTTTGCTTGGCTTGGCTTGGGTCCTCTTTTGGTTCTTTCCTTGGAGGACCCAAGGAGGACTCTGTCTGTTCTGCCTTCGATCCGATCTGCGTGTTCCTGAACCCGGTACCAGAATCCAGCTCCTGAACACAGCTCCTGTCTGCTGTGGAGCCCAGTCTGGGACTGCCCCGGTGCCTGCTCCACAGCATCAGTGGTGACGGTGTTGTAATTACCATCAGGGGGGTTGGGTTCGATACTGGTTTTTGCATATATTTGTATATATTCAATTTTTATAATTATTAATTTCCTTTTCATTAAAGCTGTTCTAGTTTCCTTTTCTAATTGCTAAGTCTCATTCCCTTATTCCCTTTCTCTTCCCCCTCTGGGGAGGGAGGGGGGTTAACAGAGAGCGTCTGTTATAGGTCTAAGGGGCTGCCCTGACCCTAAACTGTGACATTACAGTACAGAAATAAATTGATGCATAATTATCTATGTTAGCAAATAGCAGACCTGTTTTCAGTTTTTTTGTCAGCTCACAATGCAGATTGGGGTTTGATGTCATTTTGACATAATAAAGTAAAAAGTTGAAATGTATGATATTTGCAAACAAGCACACTTCAGTTACTATGGAATTGACAACTAAATGAGGTGTTGCTTATCTAGATCCCTGAAGTGAGTATGACTAGAAAATTTACAGGAGTTATTTTAAGAATTAAGGACTATCTCGCTGTAGAAGAACAGGAAATGACTCACTGGGCTTTAACAAGGAGGGCATTTTCTATGAACATATGAGAAATCAAGATTATATAAATAGTTGTGTACATATGAGTGTGTTTATATATGTGCACATTTGCCTTTATAAAAATTTTAAATCAATTATAAATATTTTACTCAGACTTGAAAAATAAAAAAAAAAAACCCAAACCCACTATACACTGAGATGAATATATAAGACTTAAGTCTTAAAAGTACAAAATGAAGTTTCTTATAGAAGACTCTTACCCTGTTGATGATAAAGTCAAGTGTGACCTGACATGAAGGTGATAACTACCTCTAGGAGAGCTTACTAAAGTAGTTTGGGACAAAAACTTATCACCTCATTTTAACCATCTCTTCTACATTAACAGAAAAAAGGGTCCTTTCCCCCCACCTACTCTTCCACTCCCACAAGAAAATCCATGTTTAAATACATTTATAAGTATTTAAAGTGGATATATAATTACTGGAAAAGTAATTGGTATCTATTACTTTCTCAAAAACAATGTTGAACCTTTATAAGTTAGTGCTTCTAGGTATGCTACTAAACTGGGATACCAGCATAAGATGCTCCTCTCTCCTTTAGAGTCATGAGTCATCATTTTTAAAATATATTAAGTTACCTGTTACCTACAAACCTCAACCTGAACATTTGTATACTCTGCAAAAATTAGTTACTTCCTAGTAGCTTGTTCAAATGATCTTGAACAGGGAGCTCTCCATGATTTTACTTCAAATGAAGCTGAAAACCAGCAAATCAATTGGGCACATATCAAGTTTCCTCTGTGCTTCCCTTAGGGATGGAAAACAGATAGATGAATGAAATCTGTGGGATATGTGGCACATGAAAGACATCTGAAGGTTTGAAAAGTTCTAAATATCAAATATCTTGTCACTAAAATCATTAACCTTGGAGAAGTGTTACTAAGGAAAAAAAAATTGCTAGAGAACTGCAGTGCATTTGGGACTTTTTCTGTCACTCAGTGGCATGACTGGGTAACTGTCCTTGATTGTGTTGAGTCTAATTTGACCTGGGCTTGATGTGGAGAAAGATTTTCTCTTGCCTTTTCTTATGATGTTTCTCTCTGGAAGGATTTTGTATCAATTTAAGAAACACCTTTTATTAGTTGGGATACTCAATGCTCAACTGATAACCAGCTTTCTACATTAAAGTTAATAATCAGTCAGCATCACTTAGGGAATAAGAGACTGAATAAATGAAAATTTTGTATGCCATGGAATATTGCCTTCTTGGAACAGTGGCTCAGATTTTCACATCAAATTTCATTTAAGTGAAAACATGTCACATTCAGTATGAGAGTGCCATTCTGAATTTTATTTCACTATTTGGCAGAAAAATTTAGTTATAGCCACAGCTTTGTGTTTTACATAGGGACAGTATGAAAACATTGAGGTATTACAAATACATTAACAATAAAAAGAGAGCCAGGGAGGATCTACATCTTTTATTGGATGCTGGGGGGAAAATTACAACAAAGGATGAGGAAAAGGCAGAGATACTTAAGGCCACCTTTTCCACCATCTTTATTAGTCACACCAGCTAATCCCAGGGTATTCAGCCTCCTGAGCTGGAAGATAAGGAGGGAGAGCAGAACAAGCTACTAATGACCTGCTACAGCACCTGAACATTCAGAAGTCCATGGTGCCGGATGGGAACCACCCGATAGTATTGAGGGAAATGGCACAGGAGCTTGCTAAGCCTCTCTCCTTCATTTATCCACAGTCTTGGCTAACAGGGGAGGTCCCAGATGACTAGAGGCTTGCCAATATGATGCCCATCTACAAGAAAGGCTGGAAGGACAAACCAGGGAACTACAGACCTATCAGCCTGACCTCAGTACCTGGAAAAACTTTGGAGAGGTTCATCTTGAGTGAGCTCACATGGCAAGTGAAGGACAGTCAGGGGATCAGGACCAGACAGAATAGGTTCAGGAAAGGCAGGTCCTGCTTGACCTCCTTCTATGACCAGATGACCTGCCTAGTGGACGAAGGAAAGGCTGTGAATGTTGTCTACCTGGACTTTAGTAAAGCCTTTGATACTGTCTCCCATGGCATTTTCCTAGAGAAACTGTCAGATCATATTATAGACAGGTATACTCTTCTCTGGAATAAAAACTATCTGACTGGCTGGGCCCAGAGTTGTAGTGAACAAAGTCAAATCCTGTTGTCAGCTGGTCACCAGGGTGTCCCCCAGGGCTCAGTATTGGGGCTGGTCTAGTTCAAGATCTTCATCAAAGATCTAGGTGAGGGATTGAGTGCTTCCTCAGGAAGTTTGCAGATGACACCAAATTGTGTGGGAGTGTTGATCTGCTTGAGGGTAGGAAAGCTCTGCAGATGAATGTGGACAGGCTGAATTGATATGCTGAGGCCAATGGTATGAGATTTAACAAGACAAAGTCCCAGGTCCTGCATTTCAGTCACAACAACCCCAGGAAGTGCTACAGGCTTGGGAAAGAGTGGCTGGAAAACTGCCTGGCAGAAAAGGATCTGAGGGTGCTGATGGACATCCAGCTGAACATGAGCCAGCAGTGTGCCCAGGTGGCTAGGAAGGCCAACAGCATCCTGGTCTGTATCAGAGCTAGTGTGGCCAGCAGGAGAAGGGAAATAATCATGCCCCCATACTCAGCACTGCTGAGGCCACACGTCTAGTACTGTGTTCAGTTCTGGGACCCTCACCACAAGAAAGACTGAGTTGCTGGAGTGAGTTCAGAGAAGGACAATGAAGCTGGTGAAGGGTCTGGAGAACAAGTCCTATGAAGAGAGGCTGAGGGAATTGGGATTGTTTAGTTTGGAGAAGAGGAGGCTGAGGGAAGACCTCATCATTCTCTACAACTACCTGAAAGGAGGTTTTAGTGAGGTGGGTGTGACCTCTTCTCTCAAGTAAATAATGACATGACTGGAGGAAAAGTCCCGAAGTTGCACCATGTGTGGTTTGGATTAGATATAAGGAATAATTTCTTTACTGAAAGAGTAGTCAGGTGCTGGAATGGGCTGCTTGGGGAGGTGGTGGAATCACCATCCCTGGAGGTATTCAAAGAACATGTAGATGAGGCACTTCAGGACACTCTGTAGTGGGATGGTGAGGTAGTTATCGTGTGTTTTGGGTTTTATTTTTGTTTGTTTGATTGTTTTTGTTTGCTTGTGTTTGGTTTTTTGATTTTTTTTTTGTTTGTTTCTGCTTTCATTTGTTTTTGTGTGCGTATGTTGTTTTTTGTTGCTGTTGACTGTTGGACACAGAGGTCTTAGAGGTCTTTTCCAACTGTGACAGTTCTGTGATTCTGTTGGTTTTAAAATAGCAAATTTATTTGTGTATGTATAAAAATGCTAAACCACTTCCTAAAATGTTTGACTGCTATATTTTGAGACTCAGTATATATTTCTTCTAAGATATATTTAATAAAATGCTTTAAAATAAATTAGTAGAATGAAAATAGTGCCATCTGCTTGCTCAGCTTGAAACACATTACTATTTAGCCTAGCTAGTGGTGTACTTATGATTTTACAGCAGTTAAATTATTTTTAATTTGCAATAAATTTGTAGGAAAAGCTTCAATAGTGTCTCCTAAATAAGTAACAATTGCTGAAGACAAATGCAATAAAAAAGAGTGAAATAGATACTGGGTGGATAATGGATTTACAATACCAAAAAAATTAGAACTCTGTCTAAGCTTTGTGCCAAACTTTGAATAGTTCCTAACTTACACTTTAGTTTCATATATAGAATGTCTTAAGTTGTCACGACTGGTAATTAAAGATAATTCTTTCCAATCTGTTTTAACTCATCACATGTGAAAGAACAACTAACAAAGACTACTAAAACAATGCTTTTGTTTGTTTGTTTGTTTGTTTTATGTTAAGTTGGTGCCTCCTGAGGGGTAGTAGAGTACATATTGTTGGATTCCATCTATTGCTCTTGGGCAGCTGCAGGATGTAATCTCTGGCTATATAGGACAATTTTTCAAGTTGTCATAGAGCCCTGAAGACATTATGTTGGTTTATTTTGAATGAAAGACCAGCTGCAGAATTCTTCTGTTATTGCACCTCACCATTACACTGCAACAGAGGACCAAATCAAGGTAAAAAGCTTCATTTTCGTAGCCAGAAAATAGATGCACAATAAAAAGTGTACATTCTTTCAAGAAGTACTCACAGCCCACCCTTCGACAAGGTTGAGAGGGTGGATGAACCAGGTGGAGCAGATTGAAGAGAAGGAGAGAGAAAAGCTGAAGTGAAACAAGAAAGTTATGGTATGCTAAGCAGATTCCTATCACATTTCTGTGTAGATACTGACAACAAGGATGCTTTATAGTGTGGCAGCAATCTTAACTCTTAGATGAAATCTATTCCCTGTCTTTAGGGGTGAGAGGGTATGAGAATATGAGAGACAATGTGAGAGTATTTAAGAGGAATTCTAGTAGGTGAGTAGTGAAGATCATTTACACTGTGAAAAGTTGGGAAAACTCAAGCAAAGTTTCATTTTACAGAAATTCTACTCATAAAACAACAATGGTCCAGAGACTAAAAAGAAGGCAGCTGTGCTGAAACTACAGTTTTCAAGTAACAGAATCAAAAGAAAAACAATGTTGTAAGGCAGCACTTCAGCATATTTAAGGTAAGTTTACTGCTAAGAAATAAAGAGAAACGATCTAAGGAATTTTGGTATTTAAGACTGATGGTAAAGTTTGGACTATAAAGAAAGCTCATGTAAGTCTTTAGGGCATGCATGAATCTATGAAAGAGAACCTCAGTGTGACCCTTGTATCACAGCTTTGTATAGGCATGACAGGACCTTTCTCTGTGGCCAGAGCATTGAGGTGAATGTGATTATGTCTTTTCCTCTAAGAGTGAACCCTGTGCAGCAACAGACCTCCTAAACTAAAGTGCTAAGTTTTGTTTGGGCACAGGTTAGAACAGTGACCTTCTAACTGAGGAGTTTTGATTCTAGACAGAGTAAAAGTACAGGACACTGAAAAAAAAGACCACAATGTGTGAACTGTGTCCTTTCCTTCGGTCCTGCTTCCATCAGCAGCTTTTAGTGCTTCCTGGGCTGACATAAACTCTCTCATTTGTTTGGCACCTGTTCTATGACACTCATTCTCCTAGTGTAATACAGTTCATGTTTGTGTATCAAATCAATAATTCATTTTTATTTGTATTCATGGTCATCTCCAAAAAGATCATGTTTGTTTAGAATTTTTTTTAGAAAGTTTTGTTTTGTTTTTCCTAAGGATTCTTCAAACCAGTTGAAACATGCATTATAACTGTATTATAACTTTTTGCAAATGGATGAATAGGGAAAACATATCTCTGATCACCTACTGATAGTCTGATAATGAAGAAAATTATCAAATTCCTACTGTTTTTTAAAATTCCAGTTGTTTAAAGAGAAATTTTTACTCTCAGAAGCTCAAAAGCTTTATGGGTCAGAAATACTTGTTTGTTCTTTGGTGCTGTTTCCATCACTGAAAACATAAATCCAATTTACTGGATAATTAAGAAAGGTTTATGAATGTTTAAGTCACAACAATCTGAGTAATTTCACTTCTACAATTAAGAATTGGAGTTATTAAAATCCATTCATGATTCTGAGATCAATTTGCTTGAAAAGGTTTAGAAATAATAGGGAAGGAAGGCCAAATTTTCAACAGTGGGCTGCAGTCCTCAGTATCTTCTGCCTTGTTTGTCTAAACTCAAAAGCATTCCTTTTTTAATTTTTTTTTTTTTTTTTTCACTCCTTTTTTTCTTTAAAGTTAATTGTCCATGAAATCTTACAGGAAGTGCTTCCACACTTCATTATACTTCTTTATCAACTGGATAACTGTAACTGTTGCCTAGAGATGATGGAAGATATTTTCTAATCTGAATTAGGCACTTTTCTAAAATTTTATTTTTTAGCATTACACAGTACTTTTTTGACTGAAAAGTTCACAGTGAAATGATAGGATTATTCTTAGGAACTACACCACTATTCCTAGTAAGTCAGAGTTGAAAAAAACTGCCAGGGGAAAAAAAAAAAAAAAAAAAAAGACTTTTATGTATGGAAGGAAGCAATTTAAAAGAATTTTTGAGAGTTAAATAGATTTCTAACTTTCCTTCTGTATATTCTTTTCTATATACACACAAAACCAACAGTTTCTTAACCTAATCTTACCTTTGTCTGTAATAAAAATAAAACTTGTACTTGTATGTTATCATGACCATTTTCCAGCTGACTTCATAAGAAAATTTTTCCACTTGATGCATGAAGTGGTCCTATTTCAATGTTTTTACCAAGACAGTTGATAGACATTTTAGGATGAGGCCGTGCAGTATTTCAAGGTTTTAATGTCACATTATTTTGACTGAAATAGTCAAATCTTCAAAAAAATAAACTCCTTAATATATTGTAGTCTGTTATAACTGATACTGGTTTTAGAAGACATTGTTAACCTACTGAAATGAAACGAGGATGGCTTACTGTAATGTTTATTAGTCTTTAAAGTTTCTAACTTTAAAGGGACATGCTAGTCCTCTGATAATAGCTGCATTAAAATACAGGTTTTCCATTGCTTTTCTGCCCTTCAGTAAGAAGCAGGTTACATTTTACTGAGATACTAAAATGCATTAACTTTCTACTTATTGAGCAAAAGGAGAACATTTCTGCTTTACAACCTTAGCTTTTCATACTTTCATACTTTTCCTATATCTTTCTTGTAAAATACTCATTAAAAAGTCTGACCTATAAAATATTACTTTTATTCATACTATTCCAATGTTTCTTCAGATTGTTTTATCTTCCAATATTATCTGCAGTTTGAATTGATATCCTATTCCTATAAATGTGTTAACAAAAATATATTAAAAAGGTATTTTGACTTTGTACTCACAGGAAAATACGCAAGGGTCTGCACTAAGGATAATACACACAATTTGCATACATGCCTATATATATGCTCAAATATACCTTATTTAGAATAATCTTATTCAGAAAATCATAACTTTAAATCCAGTTGTAATTGCAAATGACAAACTCTGTAGAAGTGTTTGGTGATTTTAACAGAAGGTCTTTTTAGAACTCAGAAGGCTACATGTGTTACCAGTGCTACATCTGCAATTAATTAATATAGCTCACATCTCATTTAGTCAGTAGTTGTGCCCATTTTAAGAACAATAGTTCATAGTAACAGGGCCCTGAACAGTCTAATTTAAGTCTCTGCTATCATTACAGGGTAGGATCAAATGGTATCCAGAGGTCACCTTCAACCCAGGGTTTTCTATGATTCTATACTGTCCTTTGATGAATTTCAGGCAAGAGAAATGCAGCAATACAAGATATTTCTTTGTAAGACCACTTGGAGAGTCTTCAGTAAGGACACAGCCCTAAACTGATAAAAAAGCCATATTGACACAGCTATTTCTTTAAACTCAAGCTGCACAAAGTTCATCTCAAAAATACTTCAGAAAATTGTGGGTTTTTTTTTTTTTTCCTTTCCTTGACTATCTCTCACTAGATTGCTTTTGCATTGCCAGGAACTTTTTGTGTGGTGAAGTATATTCACCAATGAAAAGGGTCTGTCTCAATACTAAATAGGTATTTCTTTAAGATACTCAGAGATGGGTCTTATCACATTGCTATAGTACTAAGTCTATTTCAGTTCTGTCAAAAAGGACGCAGGCTTTTCTATTATTATCCAAACTGAAGTAATATTCTTTTTCTATTTTTTTTTCCTTTTTCCACCACTAGAACAATTTCAAATAGATTTCTAAAATGCTTACAGAAATCAAACTTCACCAGCCAATTATGCTTGATGGCAATTGGTTTCTGAAGTTTTCAAAGCCTGCCAATTTATCATTAATTCAAAGAGTATAAATCCATTTAATGTATCCGAAAGCTATGCCATGATTCAGTAAAACACCTAAGACTAGAGTCAATAAGAATCAGGCATCCAATAGATAATTTAGACAAAACTAAGCTAGCAAGGCCTGTCATCTAAAATAAATAAAATTTAAATCCTTCCTTTGCTGCTGCTGGACTGACATTAACAATCTCTAAGAGCCTACTGTACTTAAGAAAACACAGGAAAGTACTCCAATCTAAATATCTCCCAACCTCTCTTCTATCTGTACCTGACCTGCACCAAGGAACTGGGGATTCTCCTGTCTAAGTCTGCATACCTGATGGGAAGATGCAACCTCAGTCAACTGGTAGCATTGAGTATGTAAGGTGACAGTCTGAGGAGACACCAGATGTGTTCAATGTTCATTGGAGGGTTTAATAAACAGCACGTTTGCTGTTTTTTTTTTTTTCCTTGTTTTGTTTTTTAATAGTGCAGTCCTGCTGTTAGGCACCCTGTGTATCTCTGTTCCTCCACATATAGCTGTGCTACCTTTCCAGGCCCTAATCCCAGGACTACTTCTGTACTTGCACACTGAAAATTATATTTAAAATTTACAAGTACTTTTTGGAACAATATTTAGAAGCCAGATTTCTCCCAACTAATGCACTAAAGACTAAAAGTTATAAACTTCCCTTCTGAAGTGGGAACTTCCAAGAATAAGTTGACATAACTCTTTCCAGTTAGGGAATCTCTCCATCACTAGCTATTTCCCTTATTACATTTTGTAGAAGTGAATAGTAATGGTTTATATGTACTTGCATATGGAAAAGACACCATGCCTATTTCAGTGCTATTAGATCATGAAATTCTAGTCATGCAATTTATAGTCAAGCCATTGGAGAATGATTACCTTCAATAAAAGTAAGAACATGATATGACTTTGTGCTATTATAGAAAATTCTATTTCTATATCTATCTATCTGTTCCAATTTCTTGCCCCTTATCATTTCTAAGGTAGAAAATTAAAATTAAATTCTGCTGGGTATGTACAAAGATTTTGAAATGCAGCTACCAAGCTACATTAAATCTCTTGCTGTGGACTAGATATAGTTTGGTCTAGGGGAAAATCCAGTAAAAGGCTGCAGAAGCTAGTGTTTTGCATGAATTCATACATGAAGCTTGTGGGCCTTCGAGTTTGTAAGCAGTGACACCCCGCCAGGACCCCTGTTTTAGGAAAAAAATCATAATTAGCTCCCAGTAAGCTGATCCTTGGAGCCAAACACAGAAAACATTCTGAATGCTCTCTGATAGATGTCACAGAATACAGAGAATATTTCAGGCAGCACTGATTTACTTGAGAGTTTTATGAAACTTTAGCCTAGTTGTGTTTGATGAAAACTGCTGGCTTCCCTCATACCCTCTTCTCGCTCTCTCTCGCTCTCATTGTCATGCTCCAAATGGTCCTGCGGATGCAAGCCCTTTTATAATCCTTCTAATATTAAGTACCCACACCTGACTGGTGTAATCAAAGACTGTCTGTCCACAATTAGGATAAGCTTTCTCTGTTTGTGAACTGGTGTTTCTTTTCTCAGGCCTTTCTGGTCTCTTCAAGGGTACACAGATGTTCACTCAAGGTTATTTATCTAACTCACATTCTAATCCCTCGGACAAGCTGACGTCTCCCACAACATCACACATGTCCTCACATGTCCTTTAATACAATTGTCCACCCGTCTACACAATGGTGTGATGCTAAAAGGAAAGATTTTATATACTTAGTCATTTGTTTTAGGATATTTCTTTTAGGACATTTCTTTACATCATTGCTTACATAGGACTCAAGAGAGTAGCATTTAAAAGTTAACCACATACATTATTTTTAACTCACTAATAACCTTATGAGCACTCATGACAACATCATCTCCATTGAATTTGGAGTTCTAGTACCATTCTGATGTATTTCTTGTTGCAGATGGCTACATTTTGTGGCCAAAGCTATTTGACCCATTTGTGAAAGAGGCATATATTGCCAGTATATCTTTAGAGTACAGATAAATAATAAAGTATCCCTACAAGAAAATGACTGTAGGTTTTGGCCCCATAGTAGATATATTTGAAACCAAACTACACAGATTTAGGATTAATCAGAACCCCTTCTCCTCAAATGCAACAAACACTTTTCAGATTAAATTACATAGCTCACACACTGCATAATTTAATCACAGATAAATGTAAGTTTCTAAATATAGATAGATTGTTTTCTGCTAGGGTTTTTTCTTTTTAAGATTTCACAGCAAATCACAAATCAAAATACATATCTTCAGTATTAATTATTACTTCTGATTCCTGCAGTGATAATTAATGTCAAGTCACTCACCACTCAGTAAAATGATAGATTCTGAGAGAAGTCCTTGGCTAGAAGTCTTACTAATGTAAGAGCTCAGTAGTCATTATTTGCTTCATATACTCCAAAGTAATCTTGATTACTGCTTAGAGAGCAATGCACTATTGCTCTCAGTTTAATATCAATGTAGTTTTAAAAAGAAAATAAACATGTCTGGTTGTTATATGAAGATATTCAAAAGGTGTATTTTGTGCCTTTGATATTAATTAAAACTAGTTGTTTGGTTGTTTTTTTTTTTAATTAAATGAACTTGATGTGGTAGTATATAAGATGCAGGATACAACATCATGTAAAACTTCACTTATGAAAGATCATAATAAAAAATTGTGCCATATATACTGTCAATAATTTATTGCAGATTGACATAAAATGACAAGGAAATAGCAAATTCAAGAACCAGAATGTGAGCTGATTAAAAATGGAGACAGAAACACAGAAGGAGAAGACCCAGGGAACAAAATTGTGCTGTATTGAGAACTATAAATACTAAGCTAAGACTCCTCTTCTCAAATGCACAATATTTAGAATGTGTCCTTCCCTTTAAACCTGTTTATCTTGTGACAATTTTTACAGCAAAATTAATAATTAAACTTTCAGATATTGATAGAAGAGCAACTGAGCTGGACCAGCACCCTTAAAATTACAGATAATTCTTGTATGTATGTGATATTTTACTGGCATGAGGAACATGGAAAGAGAGGGAGATAATTGCTCTGTTTAGTTGTGCTGCTTCTAGACCTCACGAGTTTGCTGGACAAAGTTCTGCTTGTCTACTAGCACATACCTATATATTATGAGACAGGGATCTGCTTGAGAGAGTCCAACGGAGGGCTACAAGGATGATGAAGGGACTGGAGCACATGACTTATGAGGAGAGGCTGAGACACCTGGGGCTCTTTAGTCTGGAAAAGAGAAGACTGAGAGGGGATTTGATAAATGTTTATAAATATATGAGGGCTAAGTGTCAAGAGGAAAGGGACAGCCTCTTCTCACTCATGCCTTGTGATGGGACTAGGGGGAATGGATATAAGATGGAGCACAGGAGGTTCCACCTTAACATGAGGAGGAACTTCTTTACAGTGAGGGTCACAGAGCATTGGAACAGGCTGCCCAGAGAGGTTGTGGAGTCTCCTTCTCTGGAGATTTTCAAAACTCGCCTGGATGTGTTCCTGAGTGACCTGTGTTAGGGTAGATTAGGTTGTAGGTTGGATTATATGATCCTGCCCTAGCAGGGGAGTTGAACTCAAAGATCTCCAAGGTCCCTTTCAACCCCTAACACTCTGTGATTAATTCCTTTTACTGAGATTGGATGGTTCCAAGGAGATTCCTTCCTAACTGCTGAAAGAAACAGTAATTTCAAGATGTGACAGAGATTGTAAGCATTTTGGTCTCTTGAAAGCAGCATGTGCTTGTAGGTTGTGAATGTAGGTATAACCTAGACCAGATTCACAGCCTCTGATAAACCTGTAGCAGTAACTGAAGGCTCTGGAAAAGGTTTTCTATCTTCAGGAACACAACTAGTGGGATGTCCTAAAGCATATAATTGATACCAAATTATGTACTTATGTTGTTGTATGGCTTGACATGTCATTGTTAAGACAGACTACTCTCACACTCCTTCTGCAGAGACTTAAATGCTCATGCTTCAAATGTTGCCAACCTATTGTGGCTGCAAGCCCTTTTATAATCCTTCTAATAAGTGCTCACACCTGATTGACCTAATCAAATACCACCTGTCCACAACTAACTTTGATAAGCTTTCTCTGTGAACTGGTGGTTCTTCTCTTAGGACTTTCTGGTCTCCTCAAGGGTACACAAATGTTCACTCAAGGTTATTTATCTAGCATTCTAATCCCTCAGACAAGCTGAGGCTTGTCACAACACCCTTAAAGCTGTGTAATTTCTGGAGAAAACCATAGTGTCTAGCCTAGCCTGACTCCTGTATATCTGTCCAGTAGAAGATACCTAGCAGTAGCTTCTCTCTCTCTAGCAATTAACTCCTCTGTTAGATGTGATGAGGAATGTACAGGTCTTCTAATCCTTACTACCTCTGGCTCACCTCTGCAGTTCCTGTCTGTGAACTGTACTAGTACAGTGGCAATTAGGTAGTGGTCCTTTCATGATTCTTGCTTTCAAAGTTTCTTTCAAGGTAAGCTCTCCATTAGATTTTTCACTCAATTTTCCTATTACCTGGCATGTGAGAATTGCAGTCTGTTGATTAGACAGTCATAAATCATCACAGTTGTGACCAGTAGGTTTCTGCTCAGTGAAGTGATTGAAGAAATATAAGATCTTACCTGTGTTCCTTGACTTGAATAATTCTATTGTTCATCATTACCGAAAAAAACTCTCATGTGTGCTCCATGTTTTTTATTTTTTTAATTAATTTTACAACTTAGAAACTATAGGTTTCACTGACCTACTTATCTGCAAAACATGTTCTACCTACATGAAGGTTGGGGTGTCCTACATATAAACTTGATCAAGTCACTGTAAATCTGTCTTGATATTTTCAATTTGTGATCATTTTTTTCCCCCCTGGTGAAGCTTTGTGTTAATGTTTAAAACTAGATATCTTCCATTGTGGATAATTTTCTTCATTCGAGTGAGCAAAAAAATCACAGAATATTTTTAGTATTGATATGAACATTGCTTTATATTCATATCCTTGTTAGTCGCTGTTTGTAAAGTAGAACATAAAGTCTTATTTTCTCCTCATTTTGCTTGAATTGCAAAAGCTATTTTGCTTGTCAAATTACTTTCATACTTTCCCAGAAAACTTGTAAAATGATATGGAGGTCTATTATTCATCTATACTCTTTCACTCTAGCTTTTATTGTAGTCAGAACATTTTAATCTACTATCTTGTGGCAAAAAATTTTCCAAAGAGTGTACTTCTATTACTAAATCTCTTACTTAATCTATTTTCATATCTCATTGTATGTGAGTTATATCACCTATGCATTGTGATATCTAGCAGAAATGTCATTATTTTAAACAAAGGAATAATGTAAATAATATAAAACACAAGATACAACAAAATATGAAATCATGTTGTTCCTCTCCTGCACAGATATCTTTTTTATAGGAATTCATTTTCATGTAACATCTGTCTTTATTCCAAAGAGAGAGGGGAAAAAAAAAAATGTCTTAGCACTCTAAAGTTGGATTAATGTAGTACAACTGGATTTTTTAATTCCAAAACCCTATTATCATTATTATCATTAGTTTAAACAAAAAAACAAAACAAAAAAAAACCAACAAAAAAAAAAAAGAAGACAAAAATAAAAAGAATCAAACACAAAAAGACATTTAATATTTAGTAAAGATTTATTTGTCAAATCAACTTGCTGTATGCATTCTAGTTCAGAGGAAACATACAGCAGTAAAAACCAAACAAACGAAACCAAACAAACAGAAAAGAAAGTAAATAAAACAAATCCTAAAGCATAAACCTGTAGCTTCATAGTCTGAATTTTTAGGAATTTAATGAGGTCAAGTAGTCATTATATACTACAAGCATGAAACAATGGCACAGTTGAAAAAAAATTCCACCAGGAGAAAGTGGAATCTCCCTTGTGTATGCTTTAGTAATGCCTTGGTTGGGTCTGGCAGGTTTGTTTTGGATTAGGGTGAGTGCCAGGAGGATGGAGCCAGGCTCTTCTCATTGATGTCCAGTGACAGGACAAGGGGCAACGGGTGCAAGCCGGAACATAGGAGGTTCCATGTAAACATAAGGAGAAACTTCTTCAAGGTGAGGGTGACAGAACACGGGAACAGGCTGCCCAGGGAGGTTGTGGAGTCTCCTGGCAGCAGTTATCCTGCTCTGGCAGGGGAGTTGGACTAGATGATCTTTTGAGGTGCGTTCCAACCCCTAACACTCTGTGATTCTGTGACTAATGGGAAGAGAAAGCCAGAGCATATCTCAGAGCTCTGTACATGGAGGGATATTCCATAACTGAATTTTTTCTTTTTTGATAAAAGATATTCAGCTGTGTTCAAGAGCTCGGCCTTTTTCTCTTCTCCCAGAGCAGAATACTGATGTCAAGAATGCTTTGTCTTAATAAGTTTTTCCAAAATAAAGTTGTTGAAATACATATTTTTGGAATTTACGTGGATTTTAATGTACATTTTATTTTCAGTTATGTCCTCAATATTTTAATGTAAGAATATGTCAACGTTTCATTTAACATTTTACTTTATGTTGATTTGTATATTATTATTAATATAATTTTAGAAATATTTTATTACATAGACTTTTACAGGTGACTGCCTCTAGAAGCAGATTAATTTTTAATTATGTTTTATTAAAGTTTGTTTTTATTAGTTAAGTTCACTTATGACAGTCTGTTTCAATTTTGTTCAGCAGCAACTTTCCTTAGTGATTTAAAAATTAAATAATAACTATTATTTACATTATGTTATGGCTATGCATATCAGTAACAGTTACATACTTTTCCATATTTAATTATGTGGATATATATATCAATGGGTAGATACAGGTAATCTTCAATGAATTACCTACATTCCTAAAACCTAGAAATAAGAATAATTGCACTAAATAGCTGGAGGAAAATCAGTGGCCTAAATTTGAGAAAGTCAATATTCCATTATGAATCTTTTTAGACAACCTTTCCCTTAGAAAAAAACTATGACTGACTACATCACTTTGTCTTACTTTGTAGTGCAGTTTTTAGCACGCACGCAGCAATATGTTTAAAGTTACCTTTCTTCAAACATTAATGTAATTTTTATACCATTTTAGGGCACTTTTTCTGACTTAAAGATTAGTTGTAAATGCTTCCAGCAGGTGAAATCTGTTGATCCCTGTAGGCAGATATGCATAATCAGCGTGTTTTCATGGATTTCACTTTGTATTTTTCAGGAGTGTATTGGATGTCTAAAAGAGTGTCTGCCATAATTTGAAATCTCTAGTAAAATAAACACTTGTTTATACAACAGGAATATCAGTTTTAAACTATGTATTTGTCAACACAGACATTTTTCACTGCAATTGATGTGTTCAGCAGACTATCATAATTGCGTATTAATTGCAAATAGAGAAGACTAGTGCTGTACAGGTTTTTAGAAGGTCAAAAGTCAGTTTCTTCCTACTACCTACCTTATTTTTCATTAAATTTCAAATATATCTGGATTTAAACTTCAGGATATCAAAATATATTTTCCACAGAATATAGAATCTAAATAAGTAGATTTAAGTAAAGATACAGAAAATGTTGCTACTTTAGATAAAGACAGAATTATGTTACAATAAATACTCTGTCGATGTATAAACACAATGCCACAAACAACACAGTGCCAGTCATACATCACTGCAAACAGATATAAAGCGTAGCACAGACTGTGTTCAAGGCATTGTAATGACAATGAACTAATACATGAAAGAAAGATTACCCCAAAATGTTTAGTATACTAAATAAAAGGACCAGCCAGAGCCACTAATTGACAGATAAGGAAATAGATAAGGAGGATAGAGCATTTTCTCTAAATTCTCATATCATTCGGTGGCAGGTAAAGAGAGAATTGAGAACAGTGACCATCATATATATGAACGTATACCTACATATATACATATATACAGAATCACATAACTATTGGATTTGGAAAGGACCTCTACAGATGGTCTAGTTCAGCTGCCCCCCAAGCAGGTTTGCCTCGACCACAATAAACAGGATTGCATCCATGTGGGTTTTGAATATCTCTAGAGAAGGAGACTGCACAAACTCCCTAGGCAGCCTGTTCCAGTGCTCTGTCACCCTTACAGTAAAGAAGTTTTTCTCATATTTTTCTCATATTGGAACCTCCTGTGTTCCAATTTGTGTGCATTGCCCCTTGTCCTGTCTCTGGGCACCACTGAAGAGTCTGTCTCCATCCTCCTTGCACCCTCCCTTTAGATATTTATAAACATCGATAACGCCTCCTCTCAGTCTTCTCCAGACTAAATAGTCCCAGCTCTCTCAAACTTTCTTCATGAGAGTTGCTCCAGCCCCCTAATCGCCTTTACTGCCCTCCGTTGGACTCTCTCCAGTAGTTCCCTGTCTCTCTTGAACTGAGGAGCCCAGAACTGGACACAGTATTGCAGATGTGTCCACAGCAGGGCAGAATAGAGGGGGGGATGACCTCCCTTGACCTACTGGCCATACTCTTCTTTATGCACCCCAGGATATCATTTGCCTTCTTGGCAACAAGGGCATAATGCCAGCTCATGGTTAACTTATTGTCTACCAGGACTCCAAGATCCTTCTCCCCAGAGCTGCTTTCCAGCATGCCTGCCCCTAACCTGTGTTGATGCATGGGTTTATTTCTCCCCAGCTGCAGAACCCTACACTTTCCCTTGTTATATCTCAATAGGTTCTGCTCTATGGATATATCATCATATATTGTATATCATCACTGTTGTCATATTTACAGTGAGAACTGAATAAACAAACAAACAGAAAATAACTTCACCAAAAGAAAACAGAATATAATTTGTTGGTTTATACTGCAGGAGTAAGAAATACATACAAAATTGGTTATCACATCCACTATAGAGTAACCTTGACCTACTTAAGTGAAGATCATGTAAGATCAATGAGAATAAAAACACATACTAATGTTTAATGACAATGACAAAACAATGAGTTTCTAGCATTTACTACTTGGAAGCTCTTGAATCATGTTTTTCAGAAGTGTTCAACAAAAGTTATGGGCAGAAACAGTATCCCTGCTTCTCCTTGAGTTTTGTGAGGAGTCTTACACCATGGACAGGAGACCTTGTTTCTTCCCACCTCAGAAGGCATTTGGAAGCTATTCTGATGCTGTAACCTCCTTCTGGTGCAGTGGAGAATGCTGAGGGTCGAGGGGTATTCATAGGTCATGGACCAAATTTGGCTTTTTTCTTTTTAAGAAAGTTAGTATGGACTAGGCAGTTGAATGAGATTACTGCCTTTTCAGTGGTGCATTGGCAGCTCTGTTTTTCTTTGCTGTTGTAGAGATGCAGAAAAGCAGACAAGAAGAGGGCTGGTAAGGGAAAGCAGTGAGATTTGGTTCAGTATATATACAATGACAAAGCTGGTCATAAATTGCCCTTCTAACACTTTTCCACTGAAGAACAAGGATTTACCAGATTTGTAACATGCCTAAGTGCAGGTCTTTTTTAACCAACACTGCCCAAAATCTGCCATATTGCTTGCAAGCATCTCCATCCACCTTCTCACTGCCCCACTTGCAAATCTTATCTACTCTGTACCTTTGGCTTATGACAGCCTGGATTTTACCTGTCTGTGCTGATGTGGATCTGGGCACCCAAAAGCCATGGTCATCTGGTGCCTGAAGAATACTACCAGAGGAACTGGTTCTTACATGAATGGCCACATTCAGGACTTGTATGGTATGTCTCTTCTATTTAAATAAACAATGACAGGGGGTCTCAAGAACAACTTTCCATGAGCTCATTGATGCAGGTTTGGCTTGTGAAACAAATACTCTCCAAGATATTTTTGTCTTTTTTTCATCCTAGGAAAAATCATGTTCAGTTTTTGACTTCATAGCTTTAAAGTGATTGCACAGTATTTCAGTGATTTGAATCACTATAACTGGGTGCTAAAATCTTGATTCAGTTTTACCCATAGTCCATTTGTCTCATGGAGTTAGGTCTGAAAGCAAATGTTGTCTGCAACACACAGTGAATCTCAAGACTGAAGAAACAAACTGTGCCGTGTAGTAGGCAAAGCCAGCCTCAGGTTTGTCTTGTAGAATTAAATTGCATAGACTTGTTTTGGGACAGGGCTTTTATCTCTGCAGCTGGTCAGCACAGAGGGATTAGTATCATCAGGAGAAAAAGACAGAAGGTGGGCATGTGAGTTTCCTTGTAGTGCCTGGATACTGCTTGGGTATGCTTTGGCTGGGGATCTATTACATTTCCTGTTCCTTTTCTCTAACCTCCAACATCTATCCCCACGAATAACCCATACGGACAGATCATCTATCACCTGTCTTACTCATGGCTGAGCTTTTTTTTTTTTCTTTCTTCTTTTTTCAGTCCTTCAGAAACAAATACTTTTGACTTGAATTGACCTGAGGTACAGTTGCTGTTACTCCTCTGTTCTTATGTGAAAATTAGACAAACTTTAGCAGGTATGACTATGTAAAAAAAAGTACAGACAATACTATTTGAATTTAATACCTAAACAATTGTGAAGAGCTAGAAAGAACAGAAAGTAAACCCTTGAGATGAGGGAAAACAGCCTCTTTAAAAGCTGTAAAGGCCTACTATATATTCTTGCATGAAGACGGTTTTTGCAAAATACTTCATAAATAAGTCTCCAGACTCAATATGATCCTCTAAAGCTACTCATGTTCATCCATGTGTTTCATACTAGGAATGTGCATAATGTCATTGTAAGTTTAAAATTTTTTTTGGAGGAATGTATTTTCTCTGTAGTAGTAGTAGTCAGTGATTTTATCTTTTCACTTAGGACTGAGAAACTTTAGAAGAAAAAGTGATTTTATCTGCAAAATTAGTTGTAGTTCCTAAGACTTTTCAAAATCTATTTCCTAACATCCATGAATTAATTTCCTTCAACCATCTTCTCAGACCCAGAAATCTTATTGTAACCTTATCTTTCTTAATCATATGATTCTGGTTCTTAATTCCCTCTATTGTTACTTTGACTTTTTAATCAACCATTTGGCTCATGCAGCCAGCTGGGACCTTGGAATTTATAACTGTTGCTGCCAGAAAATGTTTTCTACATGGAAGATGTGATCTGGACTTCACTAGACTTAATTGGAGATAATAAAGTAGGATGGCCAAAAAAGGCCTAAGGGCCACCTGTCACAATTTTGTCATTAGGAGTTCATAGGAAAAAGAGTGACAGATCAAGGAAATATATTTTCTGTTTCATGGCTTTCATTTTTGTGTTTAAGTCCCAAAAAGAATGATCCAGAAAACACTTTGCTTGAGATGAAGAAAATTAGCTTTGATATTCAAAGGAATGTGTGATTAATTTGTTGTATTTGATGATTTTTAATTTATTTTTAAATACATGGTTATATGTGACCCACATATTATGTTTACTGTCATTTGACTTCAATTTAAACCCATGTGTTTCATTGCAAATCCTTTGAAGTAATCCAATATCTACAGTTACATATATACTGAAAAGAACACAACTCCCCTTCTGCATTCTGCTTTCCTATGATAGAATAGCTTGCATTTCATTCTAATCTCTCAGATCATATCCTGCAAGACTAGAACATCTTACTTGTGACATCAAAGGTTGATAAGCATCTTCTCCTGCATTTCCTAATGAAAGACATTGCTTTCATAGTTCTCGATAAGTTAAGGGCATTAACTGATGAAATACTAAGTTACAGCAAACACTTTTTAGCCTCTGAAAATAAAATTAATCACAAAAATTTATAAATCTGTCAAAATTAAAATATTCATCCCTCTTGATATGTAGTATTTTACTGGAACATTTCTTTTAAGGAATGGCTTTAAATTCTCTCTGGTTTTCCATTCACTCATTCAAAGAAAATGCTTGACAATGAAACTGAGTAGCTTCATGATTACCCACTAAAGTGTTTCAGAGCCAGGAACTTCAGCATTCTTTACCTTTTTTACAGAAGACTTATAAATTCCTGGATTTTATTTCTAACTAACTGGGAAAAAAAGTTCTACAAAACTTAATTTCTTTATCAGAAAGACCTGTGTCCAAAAGTATGAATTCATCTGTTTCCCTTTTTAATATAACAGGGTAAGCTTTTTGATTATCTATTTAACTGTTCAATTAGCCTTAATGATATTTTATGGTGATTAGATTCACAGGCTGAACAGTATTATTGTTAGTGATACTCATGGGGAAAAAAAAGGAGAAAAGCAATTCTAACTTTATATGCAGAGTGAAGGACTTTGAACTAGCTTGTACTACAGAGGAACGACATTTTAGATTTATAATACATTATTCTATGAAAATAGAGTAATCATCTTAATGTTCAGAAGCAGTCAAACAAGCAAATTGAGTATTAGGATTTATTAGGAAAGGAATGGAGAACTAATCAGAAAACAATGCTGTGGCACTGTACAACACACAATGTTCCTGGAACATGAATATTGTGTTTATTTCTGTTCCTCTGATTAAAAAACAAACAAAAACAAACAAACAAACAAACAAAAAAAAACCCACAAAAAAGGAGAGACAGAAGGATAAACTAAAACTTGTTATAGGTATGGAGAAGGGCAACAGGATGACCACAAGTAGAAGAGCTTCCACATGAGTAATTGTTAAAATCACTACTACATTTTTGTCATCCTAGGAAAAACGTAAATATTTTTTATATGATAAAAATCTATCAAACCACCAATGTCCCAGAAAAGTTGAAAGTCTCAAACCTCTGTCCAGGGAGGTTCAGACTGGATCTTCAAAAACATTTCATTATAACAAAGCCATGACCTGTTTAAATCAGTGGATATTTTATAAAATATGGTTCAAAACAGCTGCAGAGTATGCCTTTGAAAGGGTGAATGTTGGGAAGAAGTGAAAAGAAGGAGAAGTAACAAGGAGGTAAAAGTTATTTGGCATGTGTCATACATTTATCCTTGTGAAAAGCAAACATCTTCACTGAGAATATCATTGCTGAAAATATTAAATGGTACAGGTCCCAGTACAGATCCCTGAGGGACTCCACTTGTCACTGATCTCCATCTGGACATTGAGCCATTGACCATCACCCTCTGGATGCGGCCATCCACCCAATTCCTTATCCACTGAACAGTCCACCCATCAAAACCATATCTCTCCAACTTGGTGAGTAGGATGTTGTGGGGGACCATGTCCAAAGTCTTGCAGAAGAACTTTGCAGGTGTAGTCTCAACTTAAAGTTCTACCTCACTTGATAATGACATTGGGGAAAATTTTAGCAAAACTGGAGGATGCAGGTGCTAGGACAATACTTTTTAGGGATATATGGATCTAGTTCATGTAAAAAAAAAATTGCAGGAAAGAGAAATCAGTGGGTTTACTTTCTGAAAATTTCAATAATTCTACATGAAATTTTAGATGACCTTGAGAAGGATTAAGGTATTAGGAAGGAGGTAGAGTTAAATAGTGTAAAATAGCTGTTTACACTATTCAGGAGTAGTAAGCAGAATTTCTGATATTTCTTGGGAACTTATCAAGAAATGTCAAAGGACAAGACTTGGACATATTAGCTGAAGACAGAATGATTCTGAATTACTAACAATGGCAATGGAAAAGCAAATAGTCTTGAATGCATTAGAAAACATATTTCCAGTAGAAAGAAGAAAATATCAATGTTAAGTAGACATCAGGCACATGTCTTTGAAGTCAAAACTTGATCTCATTGTTTAAGAAAAATGAATTCAGACTTCAAGGCTGCAAGAAAAAATCACTCAGATAAGAAAAAAAAAATCTTCCTAATTAAATATAAAAATGGCATTAATTATAGGAAAAGGTATACTTTTAGTAATTACATTAAAAGAAAAAAGTTCAGTGAGTAATAAAAAAAACTAAACCACTTTAATGACATAGATAATGTTTGTGGAAAGAAACAGGTATAAAATTTCTATGACTAAATTGTAGTCTGGTGGATAGAAACAGGTTTCTAGCCATCAGAAGAATAAATTTTAGGAAACCTCTGATCAGATTAGTAGATATTCCAATCCCAAAACAGATTTTTATTTCTACTGTCAGTTTTGAAGTCTAGGTCCCTACACACTGAATATTCTCTGTTTTTAGATTCTGCATAAGTTTTCTTATTATTCAAAAGAAGAGAAAGTAAAACATTTATAAAAATGTATTGCCTACCACAGGAGATATTTGGATTTTTTTTCCTTTGGGTAATGAGAAGAAAAAAAAAGGAATTCTAGAGTGATATTGTTCATTGAGAAGTGTGATGGGAAGGGTGAGAATATGTAAGCTTCAAAATCCTGATCTGAAATGGCCATTTACAAATTTCACAAAGAAAAAAATATCTTGCTTTCTTTCAGTATCTTTTTATTTCCAATGGTTTAACTCAAATATAGTAACTTAATAACTTAAATAATTCCATTTCCTTTTACTAGAGCAAAGAGTCACAAGTCATGCCTCTATCTGGCTATAAGCCTGATAATGTAATTTCCTCAGCAGTTCCATTCCCTATGAGACAATTGCCCACAGCACTCTGCTAAATGAGTACCTCTGACTCAAGGGGGAGGATATTCTACTCACATAGTCCAGTTGAGATTCTTGGAAATTTCTGTCTAGTGGCAAACTGACACCTTAGGCTTTGCTTATATGCCGTTTATGGACTCCTCGAGAAAACTGATCAGTCAGAACTCCTATAGTCTCTTTGTCAAAAAGACAATCTGGGATTGCTAACCTAACAAACACAGATAATAAAACAAAATGGTTAGCCAAGGCACCAAGGCCTTTCTCTTTTTACTACTCTTATTCAGAACAAAATTACTTTGTGGTTTCTTTAAATCCTCACTGACTCATTCAGATCTCCCTTTTCACTTAGATTCTCTACTGATTCCTTTTCTTGTCTTACTTTGTCACAGCTAAGTAAAAACTAAGTCCTTAAATGCCCATAGGAAGACCATGCCACTAACTGCTGAAATCACTCCCAAATGCTTGTAGTATATTTATCAAAAAACAAAAACTTCAGACAATATTTCTCATTAACAAAGATTCATTTGAAAAGCTGATTCCAATTTAAGATACTGAACAGATCCATGCAGTGTTCTCTCTTATGTTGAAGAAAAATGAGCACTAGGCCCACCAGACACTTACTGAGTGAATTGATTTTTTTTAAATGCAGCTATTTTGTTAGGAAATACATGTGTGGATAAAGTAGATGCCCACACTACCTCTCCCATTTAGTAAACTACCCAAACATCAAGGACTTTTCTCCTCACTTGTCTGAAAACTAGTTAGGTAGGAACTGGAAAAAGAACTACAGTTTAAATAAGTTCTTTCAGAAACAGGAAAAAATACTTAACCCTCCCACCCCCCAAAAAAAATCAAAAACCAAACAAACCCAAACATGTTTTCAAGCATAATATTATCTTGCAAAGATGAGAAAAAACAGTAGAAAACTTGGTCTTTATTTTAAGTGTATATTATAAAACTTCAAACAATTAGGAAGAGCTAGAGGAGAAAATTGACATTTTATGTATCTTTAAATAATCACTATACACAAAAATAGGACTAAGAATTTCAGAATATGCTCAGCTATTTTTTGTCTAGTAATCTTCTATATTCTTTTGATGAATAGAAGTATTCTATATACAATTAACAACAAAAAAAGTAAGATTTTCTCCAAATGGACTACATTTCCCTGTATTCCTGATACTGCTCACACCATCATCATTGTGATTGTAAGGCCTGTGGCATGGGACTAGTTTCTTACTGTATTTTTTTTGATGTGACAATGATAAATATTTGTTAGGGATCCTTTAAAACTTTATCTGTAGTAAACCCAAATATAGTTAAAATAGTACATCTTCAACAAATATGTCTTTTTTTTTAAACTGAACCAAGTTTACAGGAAACAGGACAAATTTAATAGGTTTAACACTTTTATTGCAAATTCATAGCTCATCTATAGCGTAAAACAAAACCATGAAAAGTGCCATATAGGAATGTCCAACTTCTATGACACTACATGGGTCATGAGCCACAAGCTCTTAGTAAAGGAGGTAGGCATGTTCTTCATCAGCCTATCTGACTGCATTTCCTGACAGTCCATCAGAATCTTAGAGGTTTCTTGCTAAAATACCTGAGTTGTTCTGACTAATCTACCTTCAGTCAGCTTCTCTCAATAGATATGCTTCCCTTTTCCCTGGTCACCTCCAAACAGAGTGTCTCAAAGCACTCTGACAGCCTTCTTATCCTTTATGGAAGCCTCAACTAGATAATTTGCTTTGACTTTTGTCTCCTTCTTTCATGATTCAGTCAAACAGTTCTGAAAGGTGAAACAGCTATGCTGTCACTTTCAGCTCCCTGTTCTTGCAGGACTTTGGGAACTACATGGTAATATTTTGCTGTGTTTCTGAAAGGTGAAAGATCCAAGAAAATATATGTCAATACTCTCTGTAATTTCTTCTTCCTAAGGAAGTCAAAGTGTAGTGGTCTATAAGCATCACTGTTTCCCAAATTCCCTCAATAATTAGGCAGGATTTTCAGAGAGAGGGAATATAGAAAGATACAGGAGGATGAATTTGGAAAGGATAGGATTAAAAACATCTTTCACGTTGAAAGGCTGGCGGCACACTCCCCTTATAAACCAACTTCTGGAAACAGTAGCTCTTACCATGAAATAAAAGCAGATGAACTTTCTATATACTTCTCAAGCCATGGTAAAACAAACAAACAAGCAAAAAGGTTAATTTGGACAATTTACATCCTGAGGGCTGATTTCCCAGAATAGGTGTTCTGAAAAGAGGAAATGAACTGAACCAGCTACTTTCCCTGTTAGTGGATGTTAAAAACATGATGAAAAACTTGAAAAGAGTAACAAGAGAAAAGATGTTTTGGCTATGAAACACAATTACTGTGTTTCTGATAGTGTAAGACAGCAAGAAACTAATCTGCATAGTAATTTTCTAAAATAATCTAAGATTATATTTAGTTCTCTGCAAAACCATTTAATTTCCATTCAAACTTCTTTTTTCCTCTCTCTTTTTTTTTTTTTTTTTTTTTTTCTTAAAATTTTTTTTTTCTTTTTTTTTTTTTTTTTTTTTTTTTTTTTTCCAGAGCAGGAATAGAAGCATATACTTGCATCTTGTGACCTAACTGCATTTGGGAACATATTATGCAGTTGTCAGAAAGTGTAATTTAAACTTCCTTATATAAAATTCAGGTCTTATCTGTTGTTTTTTCTTACCCATGTATAATCCTGAATAATGCACACTAAAGATAGCTACATTGGTGCAAATAGCTACAGAAACCACTTGTTTGTTCTTTTTTTTTTTTTTTTTAAAAAAAAAAAAGCTTGAAAATACAGTATTTGTTGATATTATTGTCCAAATTCTTGCTTGCCCATCGTTATGTGAAATTCTATTTAAAAAAAATGCAGGTCTTCAGTTGATATGGATGAGGAACAATTAAAAATGTAAAAGGAACTGCAACATTATTTTTCATTCTGTTTATAGAAATATTTTAAAATAGTAAATTGTTATTCAACATTACAGTTGAAGAACCACTCGGAACAGAAATTGAAGCAATAATAAATGTCTTGTTGTTTATTGAATTAAGTTATTAGATATATAATTATATCAACATGAATAGCCATTTGGATAAAATAAAAATTCTCTTATGCTTAATATTGGAATGAATCTGGGCTGCTAATACTTTTTGTAAATCACTGTATCAGGGCTTACTTGGCTTCAGGGAGATCAGGAGCATTAAAAGCATGTCCAGAAGAAAAAGAAATATCTAGAGGTCTTCTGTTGAAAGAACATAGGATATTTAAGGCATATTCCTTGTTTGCTTAAGGTGTTTCAAATAATAAGCTTTTCTAAGTTTTGCTCTTATTTAGGTTGTCACCATTCAGTCATGAATATTCAATACTTTTTAGAGGTCATTGTAAACACATTCTTACAAGTCACTTTCACCCATCAGTTATCAAGTATCATTTAAACCAAGTTGAGTGACTAACCTGGATCCCTTGCATGAAAGTACAAATGTACAAATCATAAATGGGATGTTATTTTTTCTCTTACTGGCAGTAACAAATTTTTATGGCTTGCACTTCCACAGTACCTGTGAAAAGCCAATCGTAAATAGTATCAAAAGCTGAAAGGTGAAAAACAAAAGTTTATTTTTAGTAGCACCAGAAAATTAATATTTATTTCAATTGTACAGCTGTCATAGCTTCCTCTGTTTTATTTGTCTACTCAACGTATTGAAGAAAAGAGCAGCATGATTCTTTCCTAAATATACTAAAAGCATGTTCACTGTGAAATGTCATGTAATAAGCTTACAAAATGGGGCCATCAGTTTCAGCATTACAGATTTATTTGGATTGTTAAAATCTTGTGAAAGGTATTTATGTATTGGTTGTCACTTCTTTCAAAACCAAACCACCCTAATCCCTTGTAATCTAAATGAACACATTTTGATCTCTTTCTTTTGTTCAACATAAAAATTTCCTAGAAATACAATAATACCAGCATTAGTAACAATGGGTCTAGTCTCAAAAACTCTTGTGTATTTTCTACATAGCTGTAACAGGCCGACTATTATGTGACTCAAACCTTGTGTGGTGATAAGGTCTGGAAAGACCTGTCTGGAAGGGAGAGGTTTTGATTGCTTTTAATGTATCTGTGCCCCTCCTTTGGCTCCTTGAAGACAGGTTTTAACAAAAGAAAGAGGTAAGTTCTGCATAGGTGGGACTCTGTCTTTTCTTTAGTTAAGTGCTCCTACTGACTGCACCATGGGGGAGGTGGAAGGCAGGTGTCACACTACTTCTAGCTCATGGAGCTCATGCAAATCAACACCTCTTCCTGTGGAAACTGGGAATGCCACCCAGATATCTTAAGGGTATAAAGGGATAGAAAAAAATTGATCATGGTGCACCCGCCACAGAAGAACTGAAGACTTGGGCTGATCCAGTAAGACATCGCTGGATCCAGGGGTAGTGATAAACTTTTATCTTTCTCTCTCTCCCTCTCTCTTTTCCAATAACCATTTCTTCCTTTTCCTCGAAATTTAATAGCACAGTAAAATAATCGCCTACAAAAATAACACCTTTATCTGTACCATTTGTTGATTGTTCCATTAGGGAGAACTAATAAATTGTTTTGTTATTGTTTCTCGGAGTCATTGTCGTGACTCTGCCACCCCGGCTGCCCTGCCATACACAGACAGCCTCTTTCAGGGGATCACAAAGATTCACCTCCCTCGTTCTCCACTGAGTGGGACGAGATGTTTTTAATTTGCATCACGGACAGGATCCCCGCAATAAGAGGGCAAGAGGAATGTAGAGGGGATATCAGCTGAGTCAAGAAGGGAAGATGTTTAATTGACAGAGCCTAAGTCCTCCTGTGGACAGTGCTGGCTACCTGGGTTCAGCTTGATCTTGACTGCTCCCCTTTGTTAGAAGTGTTGAAAAGCTATAAAGCATGCTCGATCATGAAAGGACAAGGTTGAGCTGAGCTGAGCTGGAAATCTCCCTTAGTTGTTGCAGAACGGATGAAGGACTCATCAAAGGAGACTAGGCTGGGACCTGGAAAAGGAAAGGCTGTAGGTTGTGCTGGTTTAGGGGCAGAGCTGAAGGCAGCGCAGAAAGATAAATGTGTAGTGGAGCAAACGGAGCGAGAATCGAACAAGGCATTAGAGGAGTTGGTCAGGAATTTGCAAGCTGAGCTAGAGTCTAAGCAGGCAAAGCGGTTGCAGGCCAAGGCTGAGTTGGGTGCTGAGAGGGAAAAGTGATTGTGGGCCAAGACAACAGGGAAACATAGAAAGTGATGTTTTTGCCTGAACAAAGCTTGTGTAACACTTGACAGTTGGGTATTGCAGCATTTGATAACTCTATTTGTTGTGCAAGGGAACAGGTTGCAGTGGCAGGCCAGGAGCCAATTTCATACTTGGTGGAGCTCTATTGCACTCAGGAGATTTGCCCTAAGAGTGATTTTAATCCATACTATGTCTTCATTAGAGGTGGTCCTAAAGTGATCTGAAAATACTCAGTGTCTCTGAATACTTGCCTTTGTATATGTATGTGTTTCATACTCACATGGTCCTTATCTCCTGACTTCGAAGTCAACGCTGAAACAATAAAAATATCATGAGGACTAACTTTAGTGTACAAAGCTTCCTATAACTAAGTACTTTCTACTCCATATCCCCAGACATTTAGGCTGGTGACAGAAGCATATCTACAACAGCAGATGGAAAAAATTCAAATGCCTTAGCCCAGAAAAAAGATCCCTGCTCACTGCAGGGGGGCTGGACTAGATGACTTTAGGAGGACCGTTCCAGCCCTAGCCATTCTATGATTCTATGATCTTTATTCATGGATAGTTCTCTGTTGCTTAGACCAGCCTCTTAACTAGAACAAGCTACAAAAGCAATGAGGCTAACATAATCAGATAGGAAAATAAATGTAGGAACTGGCACTACATATTACATATTAACTCATGCTTCAGTCAAAACTAAGTAGTTATGTAAATGGTGAAAGAATTAAAAGGAACGGAAAGAACAGTATCTGAATGAAGCATTCAGCCCTTTAGAGAGATTACTATTATTGTTCTAAGTGCCTATGGAGATGAATAACACAATTATCCTTCTGTGAACTGATTTGGAAGAATATGTACCTCCTTCCTTATTCTTTCCATTCAACTTGGCATCTGATTGCAAACTAGCTTGTAAATGTAGTGGTAAAATTGTCTCAAAAAGTATAATCACTTTGGAATCTGACAGGTGAATTCACTTCTTAACCACACAGCTGAATTTTGCGTCAAGATCGTCCCAGATATTTTTATTTGGGGACATGCTGGAACTGAATGTTTATGAGATGCATAATATACAAGCTTTTAAATCAGTCTTTGGCTGTAATTGTCAAGCACTAATTTAAAAAGGAATTTAAGAGTGCTAACAAGCAAGGAGATACACACCCTCTGTTGTGTTATATCACAGCTGTATCAGTTACTCAATACTCTAAGAACAGTTTATACTCAATGAAACACATACTTCAATGCTTGACAATTTCTATAATATAACTGAGGTTCAGAAAATGAAAAATAGTATAGGCATACATGTACAACATATTAATCTTTTTATGGCATGCTAGGAAAAATTATAAAATACTTTGCAGGAAAATGCCAGCACAACAGCAAGCAAATACTTCAATTAGTGGATGTTGGCAAATACTTTTTTTTTTTTTCCTGCTGATGCTGCCATGCTGTCCCCTGGATTTATTTACTTTTCCTTAAAAATAAAGCTAGTTTCAATAGGTACCTGTGTTAGGAAATGAGATCAGGGTTCTTTGATAACACCTTTTTCTGTGTTAAAAAATGTTATCTTTGCTGTACATGAATTGCTGTCTCAATTCACTTACAAAATGCCAGAAGATAAGTGCTAGGAAAAAAGGCAAATTATTTTGCTTACCAAAATGTATGCAGACTCAAAACATAAAAACTTGTATTAATAAAAGGTGCCTGTCCATCTCTTTAATTTGCTGTGTTCAAAAAGGCACTTTCTCATTATAGGTCAAACAGAAATGAACATTATGACATAAAATGAGCGAACAACTCTAGTTCTCTCTGTAAAGTAACAAATTGCAAGTGAAAATGATTTGAGGTGTAATTTATGCCATCTGTTCTAAAAGTCCTCAGTTAATGGGATCTAGACTTATTTTCAGTACTTCTGTTCAAACGAAGAATAGAAGACACTATGGTACACTGCATTCAGTATTAAAAGCATTAACTAACAAAAGTTTTCTGGGTTTTACATAAGACCACATATGTATAGAAGGTCACAGAAACTAATGCTACATATTGAAATTGCACTAAAAATTGGCATATTAATATGAACATTCAAATGAATTCTTTAAGAGCATTTGAAAGAGGTAAGGTAGAGACGGCCATAAAGGTATAAATAGAGCCAAAGCCAATCCCAAAGCACATTGTATAGCCATTTTTAAGGTCAAAAAATCATCCATATACAGAAAGGCAGAAGGAGACATAGAAATAACTGCGAAAATAGTTCATTCTGATATTCTGACTGTAGTAGTACTTTCAGGCTCCGGAGTGGTACTTCAGGAGGGCAGTGGACTGGTGCTGATCCTGAATACTGAAGAGATACTCTACTCTGAGACAGATATATGGTGGCACAGATCCCTTTGATTTCAGTATAGTTTTGACACTAAACTCAGCAGAGAATTTAGAACTGAAAAGGTTTTAAGCATGGCAATTTGAGTTATATAGGTTTAGGATGATGTCCATACCTAAAGGTATCCATTTTCTTGAGTTAATATATGCCTTTTAGGAGTACTGTAATCTAAATTCCGTCTGGTGAGGTCAAATGCTCTTTATGTTACACTATGTTTATTGTAGCACTGTATCTCTGAAGGTTTACATCTTATCATTGTTAGTAAAGGGCTACAACTCTTGTGGCCTCCACAAAACCTCAGAACTAGGACTCACCAGGTATTTTTCTGGCATTCCTATGCTATTGTGTAAAGTGTGATCTATGAAGCTGTAATACAAATGCAGCACAGAAGAGTATGGACATGGGAGTATGGCAGAGGGCTTGAAAGCAGAAGAACAAAATTATACCAGAGGCCCAGGACAATAAACACTAGAGTAGTGGTCAATTAGTGGCCACCTCTGGAGTGCAACCTTGATAGATGGGTACAGCTGGTTTTATAGATAACAAAGAAAACCAAGAATAAGCACACAACATATGCAAAATGTACCACATAGACTAGATTTGATATAAAGTGGAATCAAAGACCAATTAAGAAGGCGGTGTTAGAAAACAAACCCAAGAGTAAGGAGGAACATTATATTCCTCCTGGAAATGATTTAGGCTGATGACTTGCTCAAACAACTCTTGGTTTTTAAGGAAAATGAAAACAACCAATCTTTGAACGCACTGGGGAAATGTAAAGTTGAATGTAACATCAAATTGGTAGGTACCAGGATGTCTGCATATATAAATATATTATTGATGAAAATTATCTGTAATAGATAATTTGGATTATAAACATTAGCAGTTATTAGAATAGTAATAATTATAGTTATTAGAATACCAATAATTCCTTGATTAGACTGATAAAACTTAGACTGGTGTAAAGATAACTTACCAATATAAATTTTTCATTGTGTTTATACTATGTGTTTCTTCAGCACACACAAAATGCACAAGGGATGATATTAAATTATGCAGGATTTTTGAGAGTCCGTCTCAGCTGGACAAAGTTCAGGCACAAACAAAATCATGGCTACTGATATGCAAAACAGTTGTATTCACCTGTTACTGGCTTAATTTCCTATATGGTCATATACTTAAAGATTTATGTAGTTCCTTTTACATGAAATATACTTTATTCTCAAAGTGATTTATCTTATCTATCACTGAAAGAACCTTTTGAATCCAAGAAGTTTTACTATTATTATTTCACACAAGGGAAACAGATATTTGAAGCATTTCTACATACTATTTCATCAAAATATTGAAGCTCTATCCAAGCAAACATGTACGATTAGGATCATGCAGCATGAAATACCAGCTCCTAACCCAGCTGTGACAGCATGTTACTCTCTACACCTTCTCTAATGTCATTCTCATATCTTTCCAGCTATGGAGCTAACTGCTTTACTGCAAAAGTTGTATACACCCTAATAGTCTAACAGTCAGAGTCTTAAAGGTACTTAATCATATAAAAATTCAGGTAAATGAATGAGGAATATTTTATAAACAACCCTCATATATACTTGTCTGTGAAGTGCTGAATATCACAAAAAAAGTCTGACTGGTATTAAGAAATATAAGCCTTATCCTCAGTTACTTAGAGCTTTAATCACTGAACTGTCCTTCCCTGTTTACATGAAATAATGAACAAGAATATATATTTTCACATCAAATTAATCTCTCATGCTCAGCTGACATGAATTTCTTTAAACAGTATCTTTGGTAACAGCTCTGCAACTGTGCAATGTTTGGAGCAATGTTATACACCTTAGTCTTTGTGCATAGGAAAGAAAAAAAAAAGGAAATGTGCCTTGCACTTTTCCTTCTTTAGCTCTGTTTCTAGTTACAAATACAAGAAGATAGCTCTCTAAATACACACAGGGAACAGAATGGATGATCAAAACCAACTATTTGACATGTAAGCAACTCTCAGTTTAAAATTCAGATATTCAGATTTTATGTAGAAGTGCATTTCCATAATGAGTTTGACTAAAACCCCTGATTTTCATGCAAGGATTTTGTTTGTGGTTTGTGGTTTGTTTTTTTTTTTGTTTTTTTGTTTTGTTTTGTTTTGGTTTTTTGTTTGTTTTTGGGTTTTTTTTTGTTTTTTTGTTGTTGGTTTGGTTTGGTTTGGTTTGTTTTTTTTTCCCCCTTGACAGATACTATCATGAAACAAAGCCTTGTGTATATCTTAAGCTCACTTCTGTTAGAATAAAAGGTAGTTTAGCACACAGAGGCTTTTGCAGTAGCGTTAACTTCATCTGAACTTGAAAACAGTCTGTCATGGCAGTTATAGCAGGGTCAAATAGTGTGGCTAGAACAATTTGATTCTTGACTTCATGACACCAAATGTCAGCTCTGGTTCTTCATAATTATTTTTTAGATAATTTAGGCAACAGGTGCAAACCATAGGTGGTGGAATTAGGGTATACTACTGAAGAAGCTTTTAATTTATTCACAACATCAGTTAATCGTAATGAGATCTTCATGCCACAGATTAGGAAGTGAGCCAGTGCAAGCTGACTCACAGGAAACTATTTCAGAGTCGAGTCTGTTTTAGCATAACAATAAAGGGGATTGTCATTTTTTGACAAAAAGCATATCCCATGCTTACACAAATGGTAATTATAGCTGAATGGACAGCTAAAACTACATTTTCAAAAAGAAGCTTTTGATCTTAGGGACTTCAGAATGTTTTCGGAATGTAAAAGAGGAATGGGAAAGACTATGTCTATATCTCTACTTTATTCTTTTTTATGAGACTAACAATCAGTATATGAGATTACAGAAAAAAAAGGTTCAGATTTTCACTTCTCAAAAATATTGGTCTGGAAGAGAATCAGATAGCATAAACAATTTGACAAATTGACTTTTAGAATCTCAGTGGTTACGGAGACATGACAGAAACTTTGTAGGATGAAAGCAAAATGCATAAGACATTAATAAGTTTTAAATTCATTTAAGTGTTGTTATCCACATTATGCTGTTAAGGTAACTTAAAGGCAAGCAAAAAGTGTATCATGACATCTGGGAAGTTGATATGCTATGAATTTTCCATCATGGAAAACTGAACAATCAAACAGGGTCATAATTTGTTGATACAATATGAAACTGCTCTATGACCTTTTGTATACCTGTATTTTGTTTCATAAACTGTATTGAAAAATTTCACAGATGCTGTTTTGATGTCAATGGGTTAATTAAGGATAACCCTGTGTCTGCTTCGGGGCTGAAACAAGTAAGTGTCACCTGCAAAACTCAATTCAGTTCCCATTCTATCATCTGAACTTTGTCACTAGCATACGAGGTTTGATCAAAGAACAACACTTAAAGAAAATAAATAAATAAATAAATAAATAAACCGAAAGATTGCAAACACAAAGGACTCGATTCAGGCAGCTGAATAGACATTAAAGGCATTTCAGCAGAGGAAAATGCTATAAATTAATCCGGTTCTATAATCCATGCTGTTTTTAACATCACTCAAATTTATCTTGCTTCTACCTTGTTCCACAGCCCTCCTTTAAATGTTTTTCTAAGCTACATACTGGAAAAAAAACCCAAAACAAAACAAACCAAGAAACAACAAAAAAACAAACTTAGAGAGGATTCAATTTATGTTTAATGTAAAAGTAGTGCAAAACTCGTTTTTACTTGCATAGTATGGGCAATTCAGTCTCACATCAGTTTCATAGAGTTGTTCAATGGTAGGAAGGGAAAGATTATGCTTGTGGCAGTTCTGTCAAGTCTGTTGACTTTCTGTTGGCGATAGTTATGGACATAGGTGAAAGGTTGAAAGAACAATGAACATTATTTATTTAGAGGCACAAAATTTAGATACAACTGTAACAAATGTTAATTACAGATAAGAAGATATCTGCAAAGGACCAGATAGTAGCTGATAGGTTCTGAGACTAATATAGCAGTGATGTGATTGATAAAGTTTATGTCACTGATTCTCAAAGAAGTTAAAAAAATGAGAGAAAAGAAGTGTATATACAGTAAGGTTAACTTCTCTGATAAAACTGTAGTTCAGCTCCTCCAGAACAGAAAGATACATCTCCAGTTACTGTTAGTTTACTGAAACCATGCCTGTAAATGAATTATTGTCAGTTAGCAGCAATTAACACTGCCTCCCCATCTCACTTTAGAGGTAATGAGGTTGTTTTTCATAGTTTAAAATGTTAAATGCATGATTACTCCTGAGTTTGGGTTTAAACATGAGCTGGTAGAGAGGGGAAAGATTATTGTCTGGAGGATCATACAGCAACACATACATCAAAAGTAGACTGTATTTCCAAAAAGCTGAGGAATGCTGAAATGAATCTCTGAAGTTCTCTGAACTTAGTAATAGGCTGATTAGGATACACATAGCTGAGGGTTTTCTTAAAAGAGTGATGAGCATTACATGCTTGGTTAATGTGGTCTGAGACAGAATACTGCAGCAACTTCATAAAAAAATTGTGTCTAAGAAAACTGGACTTCAAGCTGATGAAATCCATTCTACACCTGATTCTTTTTCCTGGGAGAAGGGCAAACCCCTCTGTATGGATCTTCTGGCTTGTAGCTTGTAAACAAGTTTCTGTAATGTCTGATGCATGTAGGTGTCTTATGGGGGGTTGTAAAAGCAAGTCAGCCTTGGATCACCTTAAGGCCCTATCTATGAAGAGATAACCCATGAGGAGCTGTGTAGATATCTCTGCCCCAAGTTGTCCATAAAACATAGAACAAACAGGGCAGTGCTGCATGATGTGGAAAACTGAAACCTGAGCTGGGCCTTGAAATCCCCCAACAAATAATATGTCCCAAGCCTTAATCTAAGCCACTATTCTGTTGCCTGAGAAAAGTAAGATAAAGAGAACCTGGAGGGTTTCAGTTTTAATTTCAGACAAAAGCCTCATGTATCCAGATGGTATAATCCACTCAGGCATAGTTGTGCCCACAGTCACATAAATCAGAGGTTAAAAACCCTAAGGCTGGGTTGGGAATTGGGAGTCACCTCTCTAGTGCTACATATTGCCTGGATGGAGACCCTTCTCCCTTGGTCAGGACACCAGCCAAGGTCACTTTTCTGGGATTGAGAGCCCTTACCTGGAGGGGTAAGCGAATATTTAGCATGCTGTAAGTTTGAAAATGTGGGCCATTAACTAACACACATATAATATTTTGTGTGCTTTCTACAGTGTATCTTACTTTTAAGTTGTAATAGTGCATTCTTCCATTGTATCCATGAAAACTTGCACTGGTGGTGTATTAGATCTGTGAGTAAAGTTCAAATAAGGCATTTATTTGAGCCTTGCAGTTAAACCTGTGAGTGAAGTTCAAATAAATACATTGCTTGAACCTTGCAGTCTAGTCTCTTTTTGCCACAACCCCCACTCCGTGAATTTTCCAGAGAAACAACCTTTAGTAGAGAGACTGGCATAAATTATGTGTTTTGTACTATTACATCCAGTAATTTCCTCTTCATAGGAAAACTGAAGAGTATTAAATTGTTAGAATCTGCTTTCTCAGTGATACTTAAGAATTGATTATGTAGAGATTTTTGAAGGAAGACCGCCTTTTAAACTCTTATAAAAGCTTTATTTCAGTGAACACCACAGATTTCAGTTCTTCCCCTTAAGAAATAATTCTTTTTCTTTGAATTTATGTCTCCATGGTAACTTTATTTTTGAGATATCTTTCTCTGTTTTCCTGGAAAATGATCTATTTTTTTTACAATTTACAAACAATGTAAATAATTAACTGCATAGACTTTTAGCAGTCTTTATTAACAGGTAGAAATCTTAGCCTCTTTCACTTAACTGAATACTTGATCCTGAAAGAGACATAAAACATATTATCCCTGCAAGTGTTTACTCAGTCATGTCTTCTGGGCTAATTTCTTGGTTTCCATACACTAATTAAAACAATAGCTCTTCATGCTCAATTTATTTATGTAGTAAAACCTGATTATAGTTCATTTACTGTCTTTGAGAAGTGTTTTGATTTTGTTTGCTTTTTTGTGTGTTTTTTGTTTGTTTGTTTGTGTTTTGGTTTTGTTTTGTTTGGTTTTGTGGTTTTTTTACTTGAATAACACTTCTGCAATTCAGACACTGTTATAGGAAATTTATTAAAATAATGTGGACCATAGATTTATAGGTAATATTATGTCATCCTTTCTGTTCTATGCTTTCAATACTTTGAAAGACTAAACAATCCTTGAGTTGTTTAGTCTTGATGTGCAAGCTAAAATTTTGGATTAAGCTATTTATTTAATTACCTTACGTCTTATAAAATTAAATAAAAGGAATCTATTTAGATACTAGATTATCATAAGAATTTTGTTTCATATGTTTATTATAAAAGATTCATAGTTTAAATATAAGATTTTGCACTTAATAAGAGCAAAACCAGTTCCCTACATTTAGTGAAAAAAAGATGGTGGAGAAAAAAAAAAAAAAAGAAAAGAGAAATATGCAGAAAACCCCACATTTTGTTTTCTAGATCTTGACCATTCATTAGAAAAATTAATGTAAAATTCAGCATTTGCTATAGTTCCACATTGAATTCATCTCATTGGCAGAAAAAAACCCAACTTAAATGAGTAGATATAAAATTATGTAAAACCTTAATATTTGTCTTGTTAATATTTGTTTCCTTACTTTTTCGCAACTCAACAGTAGTTTTTCAATTGAAAAACAAAAAACTCAAAACAACAAAAACTGAACCTGAAAACAGAAAAACTTAAAAGCAGATAGGCAGATGTCAGTCCTGCCACTTTGTACCAAATTATTTCCCTAAAATTCCAGGGTATTTTTGAGTTTTCTGACAATAAAAAAATAATAGACAAATAGACAGTAATTTTATCTCTAAATTGCTTAGAAGCAAATTTTAAAGTATATTGACCATATTTATTTTAAAATATTGGGGTTTTGCCACTCATTTTCTTGACACCATTTTTCTGACAAATATTTAGCATTCAATGTTTTCCTTCAATATACCAGCTACATTTTGATCAGCGTTCTGCTTCAAAAATTTAAGATTACTTGTCTGAAACTTGGCTTCCAAGACCATTCCTGAAACAGTCAAGCACAATTCACCATTTCAAAACCTTGTTTTGAGTAAACTTACTTATTAAAATGCTTGTGAGGCATTAACTCAGATATGAGTATAGTCAAGCAAGTTGATTTATAAAGTCAAATGAATATTCAGCAGCAGCATTTTATATGCAGTGCTCTCAAATCAACTTTCTGCTTCCAAGAGAAGCCAGTGGAACAAATGCATCTTGCATTGTGCCCAGAGACTCCCACTTTACTCTCTACTTAATCAAGAGGCATTGCAATAATTTAGTCAATGCTGAATGCTGTCACTTGAAAGGGTAAAGTAATTTGGCAGAAAATAAACCCACTTGCGTTCCAGCTGGTCCTCAGAAATCAGAGGGGCTGGCCGGGGAGGGGGGGGTGGGGGGGGGTGGGGCTAGGTTTAGATTCTGAGTGATGTCCAATTTGGCACTATTAGTCCGGTCTCGTTCAGTGTATCTGAACTATCACGGCTCTGGATTCACTAATAGTCCCCTGCACTCCCCTGACTAGTTACGCTCCATGGTTCCACGCAGCCAGTAAGGAGCTGATGGTACCCAATGAGAGAACTTCTGCGACTAGCAGCATGAAAAGTGCAGTTTATTGAGAGCAACAGGAATAGAAGTTCTTTTAGATTGCTGGTGATAAATACACTGTCTACAAAGCGTATATAAAAAGGTATACCAAACACGTTAAATCAAAGAGCAGCTCAAGAAGATTTCTAAGTTTAAGAGTCTGGATCTTACCCAAAGGCGTCCCGAAGTCAGGGGAAGCAACATTCAGCCCATCGACTGATCCAAGGAGTCAGAGATAGTCAGCAATAGTATCCACTCTGACTTGTCCATGATGATGTCTTCCCTGACATCCCCCTTACTTAAACCATTTTTATAATAATTTTTGCCTTCAAAGTGGAGCTTGAGTGACTATAGTCATAAATACATTTGTTATGATTGGTGTAAATTTCTCTCACTTCACTTTTAAAGATATAGCTGAAGAAAATTCACAGCGCAAGCACAATGAGGGGTGGTCGCACTTTGGAGGCAAACAGCCTTTGGGCTGGAGGTGTGTTTTAGTATTATAATGACATTATAATGAACAAAGTTCGCACAAAGACAGTACTTTGTCAAAAACTGACAGACTGTTGGCACAGGGTCACAAGCAGGCAGCTAATCAGTCCTGTAGTACCGTCAGGTTCCCATCTCTGCTGTGATTTGGCAGGGCCTGGCCATGGAATCTTCAATTCACTCCATCCCCTGTGCTGCTTGCAGGCAGTGTTGCTTAGGGAACTGTTGTAAAATGGATTCCTTGCATACCAGTTTCACTCTACCCTGAAAGTTTCTCCGATGTTATACCTTTCCTTAATGTGTCAACAATGCTGCAGCTTTAGTATGATTTTAATTTTTAAATCACCTCCAGTCATTATTACACAAATGCTCAATATGCAAAGAAAGAGACTTATATTTACCTTCAGACAACTTTTCCCAATGTTTTTTTCTCTTCTTCATTGATGCCTTGTTTTGGCCATTTTTTCAGAAGGTAACACCATGAGTTCATTAATGAAGTTAGGTAAGTGAAACAAGGCTTTGCTTCATTTTAATCATTGCCTCTTATGTACATGGCTGTCTGGGTTCAATATTTGACCTACAGATAGGTCACATAGTTGTACTGATGAATGCATGAGTCCAGTGAGGCATGTGGAATAGTACTCAAAGAAGAATAACAAACTAGGCAGGACATTTGATCTAATCAAAAAAAGATATTGAAGGGAATGTGGAAACAAGTCAGTTACGGACAGGACTCTCCAGAGACTAAGATGAAAGCAGGCATGACTCTTTCCTGGGATTCAGACTTAAAAGCTCTCACCACCAGTTCCTTCATTCCTTGCTAACATTTCCTATTTTTCTTTCTATCTACCTCCACACTATCAGATAGCCTTCTTTTACCTGACTAGTGGTACCGATTTGAATAGAATCATCTATTCCAATTCCTCTGCCATGGACAGGCACACCTTTCACTAGGTCAAGTTACCCAAAGCCCCATCCAACCTGACCTAGAATCATATTTGATTAGAAGAGACCTTTAAGATCAAGTCCAACCGTTAACCTCGCACTACCAGATCACCACTAAACCATGTCCCTAAAGGCCACATCCACACATCTTTTAAATACCTCCAGGGATGGTGACTCCACCATTTCCCTAGGCAGTCCATTCCAGTGCTTGACAACCCTTTCTATGAATACTTCTTTTCTAATATTTAATCTAAACCTCTCCCGGCACAACTTGAGGCTGTGTCCTCTTGTTCTGTCACTAGTTACTTGGGAAAACAGACCAATTCCAACCTCATTGCCTTACAAGTAATTGTACAGAGTGAGAAGATCTCCCCTCAGTCTTGTTTTCTCCAGGCTAAACAACTCCAGTTCCCTCAGAACAAATCAAAAGACTTGCTCTAGACCCTTCACAAGCTTCATTGCTCTTCTTTGGACCCTGTCCAGCACTTCAATATCCTTCTGCTAGTGAGGGGCCTAAACCAAAGTATTTGAGGTGTGGCCTCACCAGTGCCAAGTACAGGGGGACAATCACTTCCCTACTGCAGATGGACACATTCTGATACAGGCCAGGTGCTGTTGTCATTCTTGGCCAACCTTGAACATTTCCAGGGATGGAGCACTCAAAACTTTTCTAGGTAATCTATTCCAGTCTCTCATCATCCTCATAGTAAGTAATTTCTTCCTTACATCTAATTTAAATCTTCCCTCCCTTAGTTTAAAAATCCATGTATACTTTTTACTTTGTGCAAGTATCTTTATATGAGTTAGTGAGCTTTATAAAAGCCCCAATTAAAAGGCTTAATTTGTTTTCACAAACGTAAATGGCTTGTCCTGTTTGCGATACCCTCTTGTAGCACAGATATCATAGATACAGAAAGGAAACTTGTGCCCTTCCGAGCCGTTCATGTGAGCATGTGGATCTCAAATATGGTATGCAGAGGCAACTTAATCATGGTCCAAGTTAGTGCCAGATGCTCGGAATAATTTAGATAACTAGTTTTAAAGGTTTTGATACATTTATCTTAACACAGGTGTCTAGTGTGTTATGACATGACACACAAGCATCCATTGTATCTCCAGGTGCCATTATATCCAATGTTTCTTGGTGCTTCCAAGAATTTTTCCTTTGTTTCTATACAATACCTGCCAAGTCCTGTTAATATTGTGTGCATCTCAATCAGCTCAGATAGCTATGCTTAGATGACTGACAGAGACCCCAGGTGTCTGTCTTCCTCAGCCTAATAGCTATATCAGCACCATTTAGTCAATGGAGTGACTGACGTGGTTTTCAGTGCTATAAAGTGAGATTATTGAGCTCGTTCATATGCAGACAGCTTACATGTAGATGAATTGCTTCAATCTTGTACCAAATTCCATTCTTTATGCTTGCATTATACACATTTTCTTTATTTTGGGACAAGGTGTTGACTTAAAAGCTAAGTTTTAACTAAAAAGTTGCTAAAATGTTGAAAATATTAACATAAACCTTATACTATATTACAAGCCTGTATTATTTACTAACCTATGAAATATTACAAGAAATGAACTCCAGATACCAGAAATACATGTAAATCTCCCACTAACTGAATATAGTAGTAATTTCCAACATAGGGGAAGTTGGTTTCTAAAATATCATTGATTTTACTTCACAATTCTTTGTTTTGACTAGTGCTATTTGTGAATTGAAGGAGCTGTGTTCACCACATTTATAGAATTGGATTGGTAGATTAGGTGATTGTGTTGCAACAGAATGGTATTAGGATAGTAAAAACTGATTCAGTCTATGATTTTTTAGAAGAAAGTGCATTCAAATATGAGTTAGTGGGGATAAAAAATTACAATGACTAAAAATGTATTTTTTTCACTTCTATGGAAAATATTTTTGAAGCATCTCCAATGGAAAAGAAGCAATATTAGAAAAGAGTGTTATAAGCTTTAAAATGTGTTCTGGAATAAGAATCAGATCTTTGCTTTCTCATGGACTGAGGTACAATCATGGTTTATAATTTATTTGGTAAGGCCAAATTTTAATTAAAAAAAAACCTTTAAAAGTCTATAAAGTTACAATGAACTGATAAATTCATCAGTATATTATCTTTAAATGAAATGTATTTTAATGTTCATGTATATTCAGATCATATAGAATTAATTTTATAGTATTAATAACAAGACAGCTTATTCACACGCATGTCTATATTGCTGCTTGGATGCCAACGTAATTTATGGTATTTTTGGTTTTTTTTTTTTTTATTTCTTTTTGCCTCTGTATGAAATTAGTGTTACTTTTAGAAACAGACAAAACTTTTGCAATCAACAATTTTCCATCTCTGGGGCAAGATTCTGAACTGACGTAGATCAGAGTTGTTGCCATGAAGCCAACCACATCACACAAATAGAACAGAGGTTCACAGCACCATTGTCTCTGTCTCTCTCACACAGACAAAGCAGAGTACATTAAAATTGGCTTTCATGGAACCATAAAACTGGAAAGGACCTCAAATAATTTCTTAGCCCGTTTTTCTCCTCCAAAGAAATATCAACAATATCTGCATCTTTTGTGGATGTTCTCTAGTTGAGTCCTAAACATTTCTGTAGTAGTGCCTCCAAACCTCTCCAGACATACTGTTTCAGAGTTTTATTATCTTGCCATTATTTTTTTCCATTGACAGTGATGAATCAAGACTATTTATGATTTACTGTATCCCTACATCTATTTCTGCAGAACTTCTAGCTGGCAAGTTTTTTGCTGTCCATACCTATGCAGTTATTTCTACCTAAACATAGTGTGTTTCATGTAACCTATAGAATCATGTAAAATTTCAGCTTGTTATTCATACCTTTACAATCAAAAAATCATTTTGAATCTATTCCCGTCCTCTAATATTCCTGCAGTTTATACTACTTTGATATCAATTGGAAAACTAATGGTCATATTTACAGGTTAACATCATTCAGTCAAATGCTTCATAGCAGCTGTCTGGCACAGAAACATAAAGAATTCTGGTGGATAAATCCTTTCATTTTGACAGCGCACCATTAATATTCTCTGACTGTATATTTGCAATTAGTTTTCAATCATTATAAACGCATTAGCTTGCATGTGATACTGACATGAAAAACAATGTCAAAAACTTTACTGAAGCCAAATATACAACTCTAATATATTGCTTGGTTTTTGTCTGTAAGGCCTGTTTTATTATTCTAGAAAGAACTAAATTAGTTTGACATGATTTGTTCTTGACTAATGCATGGTGGCTGTTACTTGCTGTAGTTCTGGAGTGCACTGAGTAAAAGTCTGTGACTTGTGAAATCAGAAGAGGTCTTGTCATAAGATGACTGTGCAATACAACTTGGTATTTCATTTAGTAAGGATTAGAAAATATTATCCATTCCAGAGATTTTGTGGCAAAAAATGTCACCTGACATTATTATTTTATTAATATGATTTCCTCTGTTGAAGTGACGTAAATGAACACAGAATAGTTTTAAATTACTTGGAAAGCTGAATGATGCTCTTTTTAATCTCAGTAGTAATTTGAAATGGAGATTGTGGCACTCTGTGTAACTGAGGTGACAGGAATTGGCATTCAGTAAATGTTCAATTTTTAAATTACTTCTATACAAGGATGTCTATGACCCAAGCAAGAAAAAAAAGAGAAAAATCAGGCCTTGCTTCTCACAAAAGTAATTAGGTTATCTAAAAGTACATCTATTCCTTTCATTTGTTAGGTCACAAAATTAATAATGTCAAATATGTTCTTTGTTTAATGGTTTCACTATGTCAATGTGTGAACTAGTAACCAAGAGACTGTTCTGTGTGGAAGAATGTGGCAGTTAATTTTTGACTTCTCATGAATATACCTGTTCTCTCTGCACTCTGTATCAACTGGGAAGGAACAAACTGATGTAAAGCAGAGAAACCTGTAGGATACAGATATATAGTATACATAGATATAAATTTACAAAAGGTCTGTCAAATGCAATGATGAAGACAAGATTGTTTATGCACTTCTATCTTTGTGAGCACAGGGGATAAAGCTGTAAAGCCTCAGCAAGGTTTATGGATAAGTAATATCCATAAGAATGAGTCTGAGGTCATCAACCTTAGTTGTTATCACTCCTTTTTTTAACTTAAAAGTTAAAATAAAGGCTTGATCATGCTGCCAGGTGTACCAAAATGCCTGGGTACCAAGAATTTGGGAAATGAGATCCAAGTTTATTTTCTTCTTTCCAGTTCTAAACTGTATCTTCTAAATACCACAAAATATTTGAAGTGGGAAATGTTGAAATAATGGTTTCAAACTTTATTCAGAGTCTGGAAAACTAGACAGAGAAAAGTTGTTGCTGTTCAGTGCATTTGCAGTTTATCAAAAGATTACCACTCCATCAGGTGAATTACCAATATTACATATGTGTCGATCACCAGCTGAATCCGACCTTGATATCTACTCAAGAGTTTAGCCTCATGAAACAGGCAAGAAAATACTTTATTCCTTAGAAGGCAGTGTTTTTCTTATCTGCAAGATCTGTAGATCTGGATGACCAGTTTTCCACCCTTCATAGTCTACAGTGGTGTTCAGAGCAGTCCCCTGTGACATATAAATACTCGTAGAAAGCGAAGTAAACTGAGTCTGAGCTTCTTATTCCTTGTGGGATGAACAGCACAAGCATCACACCTTGATTTATAAAATGGAAGTGAGATACCTAATCAGTTACTGGAAAATAAGTCATTAATGCATTTCTTCAGGAGAAACATCAAGGTGGTGGGTGCTGAGTATAAGAAGATATCTTTCTATATGCCCTAGGAAAAGAATTTGAGGGTTCAGTGTATACTAAATTCTTTCCATAGCTGGGTAGCTGAATATTTACTTTACATTTCTACATTTTTTGATGTCATATCACACTTCTGTTTGCCTTCACTGTGTCACTGCAAACTGTTTTTGTCCATACCATGCAATTCTCAGGGCCATTTTATCATGTGCTTTCTGTGTACTTAGGCATAGTCCTACTTTGGTGCAATAGGTCTTTCTGTATTCCTGCTGGACATCCCCAGCACAACCTTATTCTGGATTTATCTGTGAGGTCTATCAGAATTTCACAAGGACTGGGGAGAAAATCCATTGTAAGTCATAACACATATGCCCTTCCTCTTTTATTCTATGTGTTTATTCTATGGTTAACTTGGGAAAAGAAACTCAGAAGTGAGCCTTGTATTTACCTTTCAAGAAACGATCTGTAAATATAGTCAGCAAGTACAACGGCCCTGAGTACACACTCTCCCTTCCTGGGGTTTTGGTGGCCTGCAAAGAACACTGCCTATGGCTCTTACAGCTCTTAAAATTTATGTGTGTTCCAGCTTTCTCTGTACTAAATGATAGTCAAGAGGTAAGATTGGGAGAGAAGAGGTAGCTGAAAGCCTCCAAAATGCAACCCCACATTCCACTCAAGGTTTTACGAAAATAAGCATGGAGGGAGAAAGAAATGTTCCCTTCTCGTGGCTGATGCTTTTTGCTCCTACTTTACTGTTTGCCATGTAGCCAACTCAGGTTACATCAGGGTGTTATGATTTAACCCCATCTGGCAACTAAGAGCCAAAGAGTCCCTCCCTCCCTCCCTCTGAGTAAGATGAGGTAGAGAATTGAAAGAGTAAAAGTGAGAAAACTTGTGGGTTGAGATAAAGACAATTTAATAGTAAAAGTAAAAGCTGTGTGTGCAAGCAAAGCAAAACAAGGAATTCATTCACAGCTCTCCATCAGCAGTCAGATGTTCAGCCATCTCCAGGAAAGCAGGGCTTCATCACATGTAATGGGTTACTTGGGAAGATAAATGCCATCACTCAGAATGTCTCCCTTCTCCTTCTTTTCCCCCCATCTTTATATGCTGGGCATGACATCATACAGTATCGGATATCCCTTTGGTCATTTGGGGACAGCTGCCCTGCCTGTGTCCCCTCATAACTCCTTGTGCACCCCTAACGTACTTGTTGGTGAGGTGGTATGAGAAGCAGAAAAGGCCTTGACTCTGTGTAAGCACTGCTCAGAAATAATAAAACCATCTCTCTGTTATCTAAACTGTTTTCAGCACAAATTCAAACCATAGCCCCATACCAGCTACTGTGAAGAAAATTAACTCTATCCAACCAAATCCACCATACAGAGTTATATCTGCAGGGTTTCTTCTCCCTTGCTCTTAGGAGTATTGTATCACAATCTCAGAGGTACAACACAAAACCTCACTTTGTGGATCACTTCATGTGTTTTCAGCACAGTAACCAATAAAATGAATATGAGTAAGAAATATTGTAATCTTATAAAAACTTGTGGATAATCTTTAGTATGAAATTTTGCTTTTCTGCCTGTTTGATCTAGTTAATCTTAGCTACTCAAACATTCATGAAAAATAAACATTAAAGGGTAAAGAACCTAGCTGAGCTGAGATTTGGTCTAGAATCTCAAGAAGCAGTTCCATTTTCATTTTCTTTGCAGTTCCTCTAGTTGTAGAATGCAAGCTAATGTTCGTGCAGCTTTTAGCTGCCAGCATTTCTGCTAAACCAGTAGCTTTTAGAAACCCCAGGGAACATCACGGATGGGGAGAACACAGGCAGGAGTTTTAAATTGTCCCATACTTACCATACATCAGCCTTTCCTTGAAAAAGTAGGTCATATTAAACTCTTTTAGGTTTCCTATATTTATCTTTCCTCTGGAAAAGTAAGTAAAACCAAAAACCTCAAAATTATGTGTAGAAAGTGGGTATTAGAAAGGACAAAATTCTGCCACAGCAGGGCAACCTCTGATACTTTGGCTAATACCCATATTTATTTTCATTTGTTGATTTCCTTATGCAGTGTTCACTGAGGAAGAGATGACATGAGACTATTTTTCACTGAATCCTGATACCTCTCCTCATTAAGATCAGTTTATTAAGGCATCTTTTGTAGGGTGCAAAGAGACTCTGCAAGTGATATATACACAACTTGAAAAGTAAAAAGCAGTTATTTATTAGTTCAGTACACACAAAAAATAGCTAAGGTTTAATGTTCTATTAGGCTAAGCATTGTGTTGACAAACAAGGGAGGACTGGTGGGAGTTGTGGTGATCAGAGATCATCTTGGGCTTAACAACCACAAAATGATTAAGATCTTGATCCTTAGTGAAGTAAGGAGGGTGGTTAGCAAAACCTCCACAATGGACTTCTGGAAGGCAGACTTCGGCCTGTTTTGGACATTGGTTGATAGAGCACCTCGTGAGACAGTCCTGAAGGACAAAGGGGTCCAGGAAGGCTAGACAATATTCTAGAAGGGAGTTTTAAAAGCACAGGAGAAGCTGTCCCCATGCACCTTAAGATGAAATGGTGGGAAAGAGACTGGCCTGGCTGAACAGGAAGTTTTTGCTAGGACTCAGGAAAAAAAAGAAGTTTATCTCCTTTGGAAAAAGGGGCAAGTATCCTGAGATGAGTACAGGATCTCGTTAGGTCATGCAGAGAAAAAAATTAGAATGGCAAAAGCCCAGCTGGAGCTCAATCTAGCTACTGTCATAAGGGACAACAAAAAAAGTTTTAAAAAATGCATTAAAAATAAAAATAAAAAAAGAGACAGGGAGGATCTCCATCCCTTGTTGGATGTAGGAGGAAATATTACAAACAAGGATGAGGAAAAGGCTGAGATACTTAATTTTGCCTTTGCCTCCCTCTTTATCAGTCCCACCAGCTACTTCCAGGGTATTCAGCCTCCTGAGCTGGAAGATGAAGATGGAGAGTAGAACAACCTCCACATAATCCAGGAGGAAGCAGTTAATGACCTGCTACAGCACCTGGACATTCACAAGACCATGCGGCCAGATGGGATCCACCCAAGAGTATTGAGGGAGATGGCACAGGAGCTTGCTAAGCCTCTCTCCTTCATTTATCAACAGACTTGGCTAACAGATGACTGCAAGCTTGCCAATGTGATGCCCATCTGCAAGAAGGACCAGAAGGAGGATCTGGGGAACTACAGACCTGTCAGACTGACCTCAGTACCCATAAAAATTATGGACAGGTTCACCTCGAGTGAGCTCACATGGAAAGTGAAGGGCAGTCAGAGGACCAGGACCAGCCAGCATGGGTTCAGGAAAGGCAGTTCCTGCTTGACCAACTTGATCTCCTTCTATGTCCAGGTGACCCACATAGTGGATGAGGGAAAGACTGTGAATGTTTTCTACCTGGACTTAAGTAAAAATTTTGACACAGTCCCCCACAGCATTCTCATAGAGAAGCTGGTGACTCATGGCACAGACAGGTGTACTCTTCACTGGGTTACAAACTGTCTGGCTGCTCAGGCCCAGAGAGTTGTAGTGAACAAAGTTAAATCCCGTTGGCAGCTGGTCACCAGGGTGTCCCCCAGGGCTCAGTTTTGGGGCTGGCCTTGTTCAATAAGTTTATCAATGATCTAGATTGGGGATTGAGTGCTTCCTCAGCAAGTTTGCAGATGACACCAAATTGTGTGGGAGTGTTGATCTGCTTGAGGGTAGGGAAGCTCTGCAGAGAAAACTGGACAGGTTGAATTGATTGGCCAAGGCTAATGGTATGAGGTTTACAAGGCCAAGTGCCAGGTCCTGCACTTTGGTCACAACAACCCCAGGCTTGCGGAAGAGTAACTGGAAAGCTGCCTAGTGGAAAAGGACCTGGGGATGCTGGTCAACACTTGGCTGAACATGAGCCAGCAGTGTGCTCAGGTGGTCAAGAAAGCCAACAGAATGCTGGCCTTTATAAGAAATAGTGTGGCCATCAGAAGAAGGGAAATGATCATGCCCCTGTACTTGTCACTGAGGTGAGGTGAGGCCACACCTCTAGTACTGTGTTCAGTTTTGGGACCCTCATGACAAGAAAGACTTTGAGTTGCTGAAGTGAGTTCAGAGAAGGACAATGAAGCTGGTGAAGGGTCTGGAGAACAAGTCCTATGAAGAGAGGCTGAAGGAATTGGGATTGTTTAGTTTGGAGAAGAGGAGGCTGAGGGGAGACCTTATTGCTTGCTACAGCTATCTGAAAGGAGGTTGTAGTGAGGTGGGTGTGGCCTCTTCTCTCAGGTAAATAATGACAGGAGTTGAGGAAATGGCCTTAAGCTGCACCAGGGGAGGTTTAGATTAGATATTAGGAATACTTTCTTTACTGAAAGAGTAGTCAGGTGCTGGAATGGGCTGCCCAAGGAGGTGGTGGAGTCACCATCCCTGGAGGTATTCAAAGAACATGTAGATGAGACACTTTAGGACATGCTCTAGTGGGATGGTGAAGTGTCGAATTTTTTTTTTTGTTGTTGTTGTTGTTATTTTTTTTATTCTTCTTTTTCTGTGTTTATTTTCCTTTTTCTCCACCCTCCCCCCCCACAATTTTTTTTTTGTTTTGTTTGTTCTTGTTTTTTTTGGTTTTTTTTGTTTTTTTTTTTCTTTTGTCTGTGTATGGGGTTTTTTTGGTTGGTTTTTTTTTTGCTGATTTGATTTGGTTTGATTGGTTGGTTTGAGGTTTTTTGGGTTGATGGCTGCACATAGTGATCTTGGAGGTCTTTTCCAACCATCATTCTGTGATGGTATTGCTCACCAGTTCTCTTAGGCTCTCACAGATTCTCTCTTGGCCACACAGGCATCATTCAGAAGGTCTAGAGGCAGCCTCTCTCACTCCTTGTAGAGGCCCTCAGTGCTGTCAAATTATGAGGTTCCACAAGCTCTTGCATCACTGGTGACACTGATGGCTTGATCCAAAACTCCAGTGATTACTGACTACTCAACTGGGTTTCCCAGTTCTTTGTTTAGTATTTTATATTTTTCCATTCTGGTATTTTCCTTCTTGAATGCTTGAACTTCTAATTATCTTAATCTCAATAGAGCTACCTCTGGCTGTAATTTTATCTTTTAACTTTCTGCCGTCTTTCTCACAGCTCTCTCTCATAACTTAATGATTTTCACAGAAGTCAAGGGGCAAAGTTATGCTTCTGGGCCAGATCAGAGCTGGGACCCTCAGAGCACAGGTTGCTGAGCCAAATGAAAAGGGGGTTTACAGCAGTATTTGCAAAGAAAGAGGTTTATGAGCCTTGTATGTATTTTTTGTCTATGGGAAAAAATCAACAGGCCTATTATAGGTAATCAACATAAGCAGTTTAGTTATACATTTTATAAAATGAAAGCAAAACTTTCTTCTGCTGGAATTTGTGAGTAGAATAGTTATGGCAAGTTCAAACTGTTTAGATATGACAAATATATAAATATTTTTATAATTACATTTACAATTCTGCTATGAGTAATATGAAGCAATTAAAAAACTGTCAAAGAATTTTCTTCAGTTGCTGTTTGTTTCAAGGGTCAGTACTGAAAATATCAATCAGGAAATGTTTTCATCCATTTAATTTACATCTAATTTGTTAATTACTTTCTATTTGGTGACGTATCTATTTGTAACTGATAAAACAGGAATGCATTTCTCTTGAGATAAACTGAACCCTTGAACACTAGAGAAATATTTTTCTGCAAGTTGTATTTCCTTACTTTGCTAGTAGTGCTTATAGATTGGTGACAAACATTCACATTTCTCCATACAAAGAATAAGAAATAATGATTTTTTAAAAATTCTCAAAATTATGTGTAAGCTAACCATGAGTGATCATCATACATAAAGATTGCAGTCTTAAATTAGTAATCCATATCTTCAGAAAATACTCTGTCAGATGATAAGCACCCTTTTCCTAGTACTCTTTATGGGTGATAGATAACTGAACATATGGCTCATTTGTTTGCCTCGCTGATTTTATTGTTCTCACTTTTGCAAATGTTTCATGTTGCATCAAATTACTTTTAATCTTCTTCCAGGTAACAGCATACACTCTCCTAGTTCAGGTTACAAACCTCATCTCAACTGCCTCCTTTGAAAAGAAGAATGCTGTAATTCTGAATGATGGGTATAATGCAATGTGATAACTCTTTTCTAGGAAGAATAATGTACAGTACCACCTGTGCTAGTAAAGCCATACTGAGCAAGCTTTGTTATAATAAAAGACTGCAGCTGCTTCAGACTGTCCTGAAACTCAGTGCTCTGACCATTATTCTTTATAATTTTTGTATTTTTTTTACAGAGACTAGTTAGATCCATGAAAGTGTAGATACAGCTATAGATATAAATATCTGATCACTTTTTTTTTTTGTCTCCATTCAGAGTTTCTTTGTCCATTGTAGTCAAATATCGATCAACCACACCTGGAACCTCGACAGCATGCATCTGATGTAACACTTTTTCCATTCTGGGAACACAAATGGACTCTTTTTTTAGCTTTCTTTAGAGGTGAAAGGACTGAAAACTATGAACTGGTGAATAATTAGATGCACAACTATCATCTCCATCAACTGGAGTAGCTCTAATGAATTTTCACACACTTTAATTAGGAACCTGCATATCACTTAAAACTTTAGGGTACTTAAAACCAGAACTCCAGATAGGACAAAGGGATACCCATCCTAGCTGTATCTGTCAGAGTTTAGGTATAAATAAACCAAACTTCACAATCTATTCACACCCCCATCCAGGATAAATAAAGGCACAGTTTCTGTGGCACAGAGAACAGAAATGGGCAGCCAGATCCTGAGAAGAGTTTATGAATCAAAATTTCCTGTTACAGAACAGAATGAAAAAGTTTATTAGAAAGGTAAATTTAATTACATTAATACTGATGCTTTTGCATGTACCTGGATCTTACTGTTTAGACAGATATCAGTAAGTGCATTTACCTGGATCTTACTGTTTAGACAGATATCAGTAAGTGCTATAAATTTGTGATAAGTGTCATATTTAGAAACTCTAGGTTTTACCTATTCAGACCTTCAGGGATTTATCTACCACCATTTCACTACTCCACTTCTTCTGAACATATTCATTTCCTTCCCTTCTCTGTCTTTATTGGGACTTCTCATTTACTAAATCTAAGAAAAAGCACACATCCATGTGATTGTTCTGTTCTGCTCCTCCCCTCTCCATAGGTGCTTTAAGGTGAGGCATTCTATACCTACATAACCAAAACCTTGAGCAATTCTTTTAAACCCCTACTCATTAAAAAGTTAAAGGTAGACTTCAAAGCTGCATGTGGGCAGGAATAATAAATATTTGTTCACAGGAACAATCACAGAATGTGATTTCCAGATCTTAGGGTTTTTTTCTCTAATATACATCATACTTCTCCTTGTCAGGCTCAGTGTTACAGATTACATGTAGCCTAGCCCAACTGTCATTTTTCCTACCTTCTACATCCTCTGTTTAATTGATAAATTGGAGTTAACTTCTTTGCTATCATGCCCATGAGGTAGTCATACTGTCTGGTTATCCTTTATTTATCAGTAATAATAATCAGACATTCATGCTTGTTAGAGCAAATTGCTCCATCTGTTATGTTATTAATGCACAGGTTTCTGATATTTGGTTCCTATTTTTTGGAGGGTGTTGCTATTGTTGTTTTTAATGTATGTTTAAAAATTTCTTGTTTCATTAAAGAGAAAATAAAAAAATCACTGTCATCACCAGTAGGAAAATGATTTCATGACTACTGCATCATCTGAACCCAAAGTGACCTCAAATTTCCTTTCATCACTGTAGTAAGCAGTAATGGGTAAATAACACAATGGCAATAAAGATTCTCAAATACATTTTCATGATTTGGGTTGTTTGTTGCTGTCTGCTTGGTCTGCTAATCAGTAGTATAATGTAATTCCCTTCAGAAAGAACAGTTAACTACTGCTGAAAACGATCCAATATGTTAAACAAGAAACAAAAGAAAAAAAGCAACATTTTAATAGATTTTTTTGTAAATCAGTTGAAAGTGCCTAAATATACTAATTTTAATAATCATAAAGCCTTTCATAAGGACAGGAAATTCTGTGGTGTTTCATTTGTCTCACTCATCTGGCTTCACTGCCAACTTCAAATCTTTTATTCCTTTTAAAAATTTCTTTCATCCTTCATAAATCCTGGCCTTCTATGGGTCAACTTCTCTTACCTTTCCTCAGTTTCTTTCTTTACCTGTAGTTTCTTGATGGGTTTATTATCCTTATACCTCCCTGTCTTGTTAGTCATCTATCCCTAAAATAGCTCAATACTTACCTTTTCTTTATATTACTTTTCTACCCTTGTATTTTTGAGTAGAATAGTTCAGGTAAATGCAGGGACAAGGAAAATGAAACTATGCACAATATGTAAATATAAATGCTACTTGTCAGGACTGGAATGTTAAACAGTTTCAGCTTCTTTTACTGTTTACTTTGTAACATCAGTCATCAAAACCTATCAGGACATTACATGGGCAGTAGGTTTAATTGCTTTGAGATCTTATTTATCACAATATGTACACGCACCTCTGTTATATTATTAAATATAGTGTACATGCATACAGTTTTCTTGAAGACAAAATCATTCCTGACAAATTTGATGGCCTTCTACAATGGGGCTACAGCATTGGTGGATAAGGAAGAGCAACTGACATCATCAACCTGGTTTTGTGCAAAGTACTTGACACCGTCCCACACAACATCCTTGTCTCTAAATGGGAGAGACACGGATCTGATGGGTTGACCACTTGGTGGATAAGGAATTGACTGGATGGTCATATTCAAAGTATTGTGGTCAATGGCTCCATATCCAAGCGGATGCCAGAGACAAATGGCATTATTCAGGGGTCAGTATTGAGACCATTGCTGTTTAACATCTTCCTTGGTGACATAGACAGCAGGATTGAGTGCAACATCAGCATGCTTGTTGATGACACCAAACTGTGTGGTATGGTTGACACACTGGAGGGAAGGGATGAGAACTAATGGGACCTTGACAGGATAGAGAGGTGGATCCATGTGAACTTCATAAAGTTCAACAAGGCCATGCGCATCTGGGCTGAGGAAATCACAAATACAAATACAGGCTGGGTGATGAGTGAATTGAGAGCAGCTCTGTGGAGAAGTACTTGTGGGTAATGGTAGATGAAAATCTGAATATAAGCTGACAATCTGCTCTTGCAGTCCAGAAAGCCAGTCACATCCTGGCCTGAATTAAGAGAAGTGTGGCTAGTACATCAAGGGAGGTGATTCTTCCCCTCTAGTCCACTCTGGTGAAACCTTACCTGGAGTACTGTTTTCAGCTCTTGGGTACCCAGCATAAGAAAGACAGAGATCTGCTCAAGTGGGTCCAGAGGAGGACCATGAAGATGATCAGGGATCTGGAGCACCTCCCCTGTGAGAAGAGGCTGAGAGAGTTGGGGTTATTTAGCATAGAGAAGAAAAGGCTCCAGGGAGACCTTATAGTGGTCTTCCAGTACTTAAAGGGGTCCTACAGGAAAGGTGAGGCGTGACTCTATCATGGAGTGTAGTGCTAGGATAAGGGTAATGTTTTTATACTTAAAGAGGGTACATTTAGTTTAGGTATTAAGACAAAATTCTTTACTGTGAGGGTTGTGAGACACTGGGAGATGTTGCCCCAGGGAAACTGTGGATGCCCCATCCCTGGAAGTGTTCAAGGCAAGTTTGGATGGGGCTTTGTGCAAGCAGATCTAGTTGAAGGTGTCCCTACCCATGGTAGGGTGGTTGGAACTATATGATTTTTAAGGTCCCTTCCAAGCCAAACCTTTCTATGACTGTATGATTTGATTAATTTGAAGTAAATTGTACTGTGCTATATACATAATCTTTGCTTTTATTGAGTCTTGAACATCTGCTAGGATTGCATTTCTTTAACTTGTTTGCATATTGTGTCTTTGACTGTTTTCGCCAGTTACAATTGCTCTGAGTTCCTCTGCCTCTTTGTTAGGTTTATCAGCTTAGAATTATCTGTCAATTTTCCACAGCTGTTTTCTCATGATTACTGTGGTGATATTCTCGTAAAATTAATACAAACCAACCAACCAACCAACCAACCAAACATGCTTTTAACTAGCATGAGGGACGAATGCATATTACTGCGCAGCATTCATGGACTCTAGCAGAAATTAAGGTCTTGTCAATGAGATGACTGCTAATAGTTAATGCCATCTCAGAAAATCACAGTCACAGAATCACTGAATGTTAAGGGTTGGAAGGGACCTAGAAAGATTATCCAGTCCAAACCCCCTGCCAGAGCAGGACCAACTAGAGCAGGTCACTTAGAAACATGCCCAGGTGGGTTTTAAATGTCTCCAGAGAAGGAGGCTCCACCATCCCTCCAAGCAGCCTGTTCCAGAGCTCTGTGACCCTCACAGTGAAAAAGTTTTGCCTTATGTTTCTGTGGAACCTCTTATGCTCCAGCTTACACCCATTGCCCCTTGTCCTATCATTGGACATAACAGAGAAGAGCCTGGCTCCATCCTCCTGACACTCGCCCCTTATGTATTTATAAACATTAATGAGGTCACCCCTCAGCCTCCTCTTCTCCAAGCTAAAGGGACCTGTCTCCCTCAGCCTTTCCTCATAAGGGAGATGTTCCACTCTCTTAATCATCTTTGTGTCTCTGCGCTGGACTCTTCCAAGCAGTTCCCTGTCCTGCTTGAGCTGAAGGGCCCAGAACTGAACACAATATTCCAGATGAGGTCTCACCAGGGCACAAAATGCTTCATTTTGTCACCCTCTATTGCCATTAGAATAACTGCAACTTGACCTTGCATTTATATAGCTATAATGATGGACTGTTTGAACAGCAAAAATCATTAAAATTTCTGGTCTTTTCACCTTTTCATGGAAACAGCAAGATTCCTAATGTTTTATGATTCTTTTAAACATGAATTCAGGATTTTGCCTTGAGTGTTTCATTACAATAACAGCTAATCTGATTGAAAGGAGTCTGAGATGCAACCCTGCTTTTAGTAATTATTTGTATTAAAAGAAGCAGTAAACTTGTATTACTTAGATGTCATATTTACTTCATCCACTTTTTAAATAAACCAACTCTATTGAAGATCCTGAAATGTCTTCAGATATATATTGAGGTCAGTGGTGATTAGTTTAAACCAATTTAAAATTCAAGCAATTAGAAAGGGGCACGTTTGCCTCCAACCTTTCCCAAAATTGCATATTCCATTGCCTCCCTGGTATAGGACTCACTTTTACACATCTAGGCACACAGTCCTTGTGAAGAAAATGTACCCTTTTAAAGTTACATTAATGTTTTATTAGTTATGTTAATGTTTTATTTAGGATGAATAGCATATGATTAAGATTCTATAAAATACAGAAGAGTGTTCTCTGATGCTCAAGACTGCAATGTAAATTATATTCTTTACTTACACTAATCTTTTTTAATATTTTTTTTTTTTTTTTAGATGTGGAATGAAAACCTTTAGCAGCAGCATTTAACAGAAGAACAAATCGGTCAATTCACATAATAGTGATGGCAGCAATAAATTCCATAGACATGAAGGACCTCACCTCTGTGAAGTTATAACATCAAAATTTTTTTTCTAAATAAATTCCTGCATTTTCACTTTGAAATTAGTCCATCTATATCTCCTGTAAATTGACAAAAGTGAAATTTAACCAATGAAACTCTATCCATCTTGTTTCCTACAGTCTGTGATGGAAGAAAATAAGCACATACTAAGGGTGATTCATTTTTACTTATGTATATTTATTTTCTGATGGGATTTCTTCCTTCCACATGCTGATTTTTTTTTTTTTTTTTTTTCCAAAACAAAGTAATGTGTACAACTAATAGATGTGAAGGGTGGGATTCAATTGCCTAAACATATACAAAAGACGTTATCTGGGGTGCCATAGAGTATCCCACTACGCCTCCTGTTGGTACTCCAGAAAAGTACAGGTCTCCGGTAAACTGCATATTCTGTGTCAAGTCTGTTAAACTTTTCTGGATTATGTATGCTGGGTACCTATGTTTAGGCAACCGAAACTTGATTTAGATGACCATATTAGGATGATTAGGTTTGAGTTTTAGACTCCTAAATCTGTATTGACTATAAGGCCCACTGGAATCCCAGTAGCTATAAGAAGTTCTAATGCATCTGGTTCCCTAGTACATACTTGGAGGTAGACACTTAAATGTAGACAGGTAATTGTGTAGCTGAATCCCAGACAAAGTTCTTAAGCTTAAATAAAATGAATCAATAGTTAAGTCTACAAACCAAGACCCAGATAAACAAACAACCTTAAAAAAAGCCCCAAACAACAAAAAACACAACAAACACACCACATAACAAACCCAAAATCAGAATAAACACCCCACATAAAAAAGTACAAAACTCCTCCAAAATCCAGGCACTTAGGATATTTTTTAAGATGTAAATAAAAAGGAATTTAATTTTTTCAGATCAGAGGAAGAGACATGAAAGAACACTGATATATGCCTCATATCAGCTTTTCTGTTCCTATTCAACACCACATTTAGCGACAGAACTTTGAAAAGTTTAGGTAACATGGCTGTCTGTTGGGACCTCTCCAGTTCAGGGAAGAATTTTTCTTTGAAACTGCAGTTTGGCTACATGGTTGAAACATACAGATGTATCTATGACTCCAAGAGGGAATGTGATGGAAATAGTTAGAGGGAAGCTCATTGGGGTACAGTTGTTCAATTCTATTTTCCTTCATGCCTTGTATAATGGAAGGTTTGTCTAGATAAGAAACAGTACACAAAACATGCACGTAACTTTCTATGTGACGCCACAGCATGTTGCCACCTTCCTAAATGGGCAAAAAACCCAAATAATTCTTGTTTCTTTTGATGAGATCTGTGAAGAGAGAGAGAACTTCTTCTTTTGTGTTTTTTTTTCCTAGTGAAATTGTTTATAATTCATAGAAAACAAAAACATCACATATTTCTTTACATTGTTGCCTTTTATTGCTGGTGTGAATCCAGCTTTTGATTTAGAGTAGGATAAAGAGCAAGAGAATCAAATCTCAGTGTTCTTCATTTCTAGTTATATGACAGACTGGTATCTTGCAGCGTGGCTGCAAATATCAGAGAAAATAACATGCTGTTAAGCATCTATAAAACACAGTAACAGGTGTTCATTTTCACTTTTTCCTAGCTGTGGGTCCTATTCAAAATTCACAAAGCCTTTGTAAATTTACTACTGTTAAAAAACCTCTGTTTTTCTGCTTTTATTAATTTCTATTCCCTTTCCCTAATTATGTGAGACTAAACTGGATTTATACTGTGTTTTCATCAATTATGATAAATAAGGAGCTCTGTACTCTTGTTGACAGACACTTATTCCCAGGTGCTTCTATGGATCTCATACTGTAGATGGATGGACATCAACATGGGAAAAGATCCTTGGATTCCATAAAAATAACTATGTCTTATAAAGAAGCTTTTTCTGATGATAAAGAGTTTTTAGGTCCATCCATTTTGTCATCAATTAACCTAATTCTTGACCTGTCTGTGAAATTAATGACTTTGCAACAGTTGAAGACCCCTATGTAGACAAAGCCAATATAAATAAAATGTAGTGGTGTCAGTCAGGCCAGGAATATTTTTATAAGATGAGGTTTTACATTTGTTGTTGCTGTTCTGAGGTCTAAAGACAAACAAAAATAACCCTGACACTAAGCCTGGACAAATCAGAGGAAAAAAAAAACTTTTATTTACTGACTTTGTCAGGATAAATTTAAACTGTACAGAGTTGATTTACAATTTTCTGCTTGCAGTAAATACTGTTTATGATTGAAAATAATCAATTTCTAGCTTATATTATTAGAGATAAATAGATTTTGTGTGTTAACTCCAGAGAGATAATGAATGTGAGAAATAAAGTATGGTGGTGGTTTATAATGCAAAAGAAAAAGCAAAACCAGTGAAAAATAGGAAGGAACTCAAGCTCCCCTGATTTCAAATCCGCAGATTCATAGCAGCAAAATCATTAACTATTCTGCTGGAAATACAGGGTGGAGTTTTTTGGTCAGAATTAAAGATCAAGAAAGAAAAATGCATTGTTATATAAAAAGCCCACTACTGATCTGACATTGCAACAACTGATTTCTTATTTAACAAAAGAAAAAAAAAAAAACAAAAAAAAGAGATAAACTATGAGAGAAATTACTTTTGTTTGGAGGTAAGATTTTTGATAAAGGCATAACATGTTCCTGTTTCACTAGAGTTTTGATTTTGGTTTGGGGATTCTTTATGGTTTTCTTTGGCTCAAACCATGTTGTTGTAGGTAACAGTATTCTAAAAAGCCAGGAAAAGTAAGAAACATGGGTTTATTTTTGTATAGTACCTGAGCAAGTATAGGGAGACAAAAGATGTTTGCTGTCATCCAAAACTGTAACTTATTTCCTGTTTCTATTTTTTTTTTTTTCTTTAATATATTAATCTAAAGCAAGAAAATATGAAGATCCCTCTAATACAATTTGAGATATACACATGAGGTAGTGGAAAGATGGAGTCAACTGACTCAGTTCACTTGTTGACATATAGAACTTCTGTCTGTGTCATTTGTGATCACAGAATCATAAAATGATAGGGGCTGGAAAGGACATCTGGAGATCATCTAGTCCAACCCCCTTGCCAAGGCAGGCTCACCTAGAGCGGGTTACACAGGAATGTGTCCAGGAAGGTTTTGAATGTCTCCAGAGATGAAGAAACCTCCACCTCTGTGGGCAGCCTGTTCCAGTGCTCCATCACCCTCACAGTAAAGAAATATTTCCTTGTATTTAGATGAAACTTCCTGTGTTCAATTTTGTGTCCATTACCTCTTGTCCTGTCACTGGGTACCACTGAAAAAAGACTGGCCTCATCCTCCTCACACCTACCCTTTAAGCATTGAAAGATCCCCCCCTCACTCTTCTCTAGACTACAAAGACCAAACTCCCTCAGCCTTTCCTCATAAGAGATGTTCTAGTCCCCTAATCATCTTTGTAGCCCTTTGCTGTACTGTCTCCAGAATTCCCCATCCTTGAACCAGGGAGCCCATAACTGGACATAGTACTCCAGATGTGGCCTTACCAGATCAGAGTAGAATGGAAGGAGACCTTCCCTTAACCTGCTTGCCATGCTTTTCCTGATGCACCCCAGGATGCCATTGGCCTTCTTGGACACAAAGCCACATTTCTGGGTCATGGTTAACCTGTTGTCCATCACGACTCACAGGCCCTTCTCCACGGAGCTTCTTTCCAGCAGGTCAGCCCCTTAACCTGTACTGATACATGCAGTTATTCCTCCCTAAGTGCAGTACCCTACACTTGCCCTTGTTGAATTTCATAAAGTTTCTCTCAGCCCAACTCTCCAGCTTGTCAGATCTTTCTGGATGGCAGCACAGCCTTCTGATGTGTTATCCACTCCTTTCCCTTTTGTGTCATCAGCAAAATTGCCAAGGGTATACTACCCCTTCATCTAGGTCATTGATGAATACATTGAAGAGGACTGGACCCAGTACTGACCCCTGGGGAATACCATGTGTTACAGGTCCCCAACTAGACTCTGTACCATTAACCACAACCCTCTGAGCTCTATCTTTCTGCCATTTTTCAATACACCCCACTGTCCATTAATCTAACCTACACTTTCTAAGCTTGACTATAAGGATGCTGTGGGAGACAGTGTCAAAAGCCTTGCTGAAGTCAAGGAAGAGAACATCCACTGCCTTCCCCTCATCTAACCACCCAGTCATGCCATCATAGAAGGTTATCAGATTAATCACACATGACTTCTGTTTGGTGCATCCATGCTGACTACTGATAACCCTCTTTCCCCCACATGCTTTGAGACGATGCCAAGAATGAGCTGTTCCATCATCTTTCCAGAGCTGGAGGAGAGACTGTCTGGCCTGTCATTTCATGGATCTTCCTTATTCCCCTTTTTGAAGACTGGAATGACACTGGTTTTCCTCCAGTCCTCAGGCAACTTGCCTGTTCTCTGGGACCTTTCAAAGATGATGAAAAGTGGCCCAGCAATGACTTCCACCAGGTCCCTCAGCACTTGTGGTTGCTTCCTATCAGGACTCAGGGGCTTGTGGATATCCAATTTGCTTAACTGATCTCTTGTTTGTTTCTCCTCAGCTAAGTGAAGGTCTTAATTTCTCCGGACTTTCTCTGTTGTCTCCAAAGTCCCTGACTCGTGAGGGCTGTCCTGAGCAGTAAAGACTGAAACAAAAAGGGCATTCAGTAATTCTGCCTTCTCTGCATCCTCTGTCACAATGGCACCTGTCTCATTGGACAGAGGGCCCACATTTTCTCTAGTTTTTCTTTTGCCTCTGATGTGTTTGAAGAAGCCCTTCCTGTTGACCTTGACATCCCTTGCTAGGTTTATTCCAAGGAGCACTTGGCTTTCCTTGTTTCATGCCTGCAGATGTGTGGTAAAAAGAGACTGGACTGCAAGGTTTAAACAAATGATTTATTTGAACTCACAGGTTTAACTGTAAGTCCCAAGCAAACAACCTGTTAGGAATCTAATATGCCACTAATGCAGGTTTTTGTGGATACAATGGAAGAATGCCCTACTACAACTTAGAAGCAAGAATACATTATAACAAAATAGAAACCACAATATTATATGTGTGTTCATTAATAAACCTCATTTTCAAACTTACAGCATGCTAAATATTCATTTACCCCTCCAGGTAATGGCTCTCAATCCTTGAAAAATGACCTTGGCTGATGTCCTGACCAAGGGGGAAGGGTGTCCATACAGGTGAGCATTGGAGAGGCGACTCCCAATTCCTAAGCTAAAATTTAGGACTTTTATCCCCTAGTTTAAGTGACTGATTATACAGTTTCAATACTGTAGTGGGTCTGGCTGAGCTGCTTTTCCCCATCCAGCCCTCATGCTGCAGTACTGGGAGACGGAAGGTGTTGGTAACACACCCATGTTATGACTGCCAGTGCTCACACGGCACCAGAGGCTGGGGGGGGACGGGGGGTGGGGGCAAGATCGGGGAGGGGATACTTGATAATTTAAGGTATTTGTTGTTATTTTTTTTTAACAGAAATTTAGCAATACTGTATAACATGTTCTTAAACTAAAGTCCTTTGGACACAGTAATCAATTTCATTCTGTATCTGTGTCTAATTCCCACAGCTGTTGTATTGAAGCTATTTCAAGCAACTAAAGAGAGGTAGATAATTATCTTTATAGATTCATAGATGTTAAGGGCAAAAAGGATTATTAGTTCATTTTGTCAAGTTAGGAATAAATTACGAGCCATTAAATTCCATCCAGTGTTGATATCTGTTGAAAATGATCTGTGATGATGACTATTTATTATTTTAATTACTATTGATCATATTTTTTATAGTACTACCCAAAGGCTGGAGAAGTAAAGAAGTACTCTGAGATAAGCATTGTATAAACATAGATTATTTGATGATTATTTGTCTCCAGCCATCCTCAGTCTACTAGGATCCATGTGATTTAAAGATCTAGGACTAGCACAGACAAAGATAGATAACTAAGGGGCCAGCATGGAGAACTCTATGAAATTTTACACTGCCAAGGGAAGAGGGAAAGTGACATAAAGCTTCTACATCCCTATACAGAGAAAATCTCCAAATGTGTGGATGGGATAAGAAAAGGAGATGGAAGACTGTTCTAAGGGTCTGTCTGGGTACTTGTTTGTCCTCTAACCTCCCACTTCAACAATAAGAAAATTAAGCTACATCAACAAAAAACACTATGTGAGATGACTTTTTAGGGAAAACTAAATGAAAGGAAAGGATCTGGTATTTAAATCTGAAAGCTGTGAAGTATGAGCTCATTTCACAAGTTCATATCATTTGTAAAAGAGATTCCTCTCATTTCCATGCAGCTTTTCCAAAAGTTCTATTTCCTGTGCTTGTAAGTCTTTCCTTCCTGACAGTAAATTTTATAGTTTTTTTCAGTTGTAACAGCTGTCAAGGGAGGTCAGGATTTCTGAAAATAAAATATTAGTACTTTGCTATGGAAGGCTCTGAATATTAAGATAAACTGGATCCTATATTCAGTGGAAGGCAGTGCACATAGCAGTGCAAAGGGCGATGTGTTCAGAGACCTATGTCACAGAATCACTGAATGTTAAGGGTTGGAAGGGACCTAGAAAGATTATCCAGTCCAAACCCCCTGCCAGAGCAGGACCAACTAGAGCAGGTCACTTAGAAACATGCCCAGGTGGGTTTTAAATGTCTCCAGAGAAGGAGGCTCCACCATCCCTCCAAGCAGCCTGTTCCAGAGCTCTGTGACCCTCACAGTGAAAAAGTTTTGCCTTACGTTTCTGTGGAACCTCTTATGCTCCAGCTTACACCCATTGCCCCTTGTCCTATCATTGGACATAACAGAGAAGAGCCTGGCTCCATCCTCCTGACACTCGCCCCTTATGTATTTATAAACATTAATGAGGTCACCCCTCAGCCTCCTCTTCTCCAAGCTAAAGGGACCTGTCTCCCTCAGCCTTTCCTCATAAGGGAGATGTTCCACTCTTTTAATCATTTATGTTACTGAAAATGTGGGTTGATGGATTTTGAATTTTTTTTTTTTTTTTTTTGCACCTGCTTGAATTCCCAGACATTAGGAGTTGCAATAATAGAATCTAGAGGTCAAGGACATATGGCTAACTCTGGCAAGTTTTATTCCTGATATTCCAAAGTTACTTCATGATTAAACCAATATAAATGAGAACATAATGTGGACCTGTTTTCTTTGTTGTCATTATTTTGATGAGTTAAATAATTTGAGAACTCATAGGAATCAAAACTTTGATTCAATCTCTTGGTATAGCACATTTATTAAATCTGCTTTCTGGAAAGAACTTGAAATCTAGTTCTATTTAACTCAGCACTTGCAGTTGTAAATACCATTGAGTTAAAGTAGGTGAAGATCTTTTACAGATTAAAAAAAAAAAAAAAAAAATCAATGGTTTTATTACAGCCAAGAGAAGTTATTAACAGAGAAAAAGGAATCTATTGTGCAGATCATTGTCAATGTTACCTATTGGAAGTCTGCAGCACTAACTTTTGCTGTGTGGTTATCTCTACAGCAAATATCCATTTGTGCATAAAATAATCTATTTGAGTAAAAAATTCTGTCTTCAATTTTCTTGTCCACATTTATTTTTCTATTTTGAAGTCTGACATCTGTGATATGCTTTGTCTTTATTATTATTTCTTTGCAAATTTACACCTTATTCTTATTTAAAACAACATGCTACAACTGGAAAATAATAAACTTGACTAATTAACAAAGGGATAAAATAAGAAAGAAGAGAGGAGAGGAGAGGAGAGGAGAGGAGAGGAGAGGAGAGGAGAGGAGAAAAATATTTCAGTTGAAAGGGACCTACAGCAATCATCTAGTCCAATGGCCTGGCCAATTCAGGGCTGACTAAAGGTGAAAGCATGTTATGAAGGGCATTGTCCAAATGTCTCTTAAACACTGACAATCACAGGACATCAACCACTTATCTAGGATGTCTGTTCCAGTGTTTGACCAACTTCTTGGTAAATACATGCTTCTTGATGTCCAACCTAAGCTTCCCCTTGAGCAGCTTTGAACCATTCTCATGTGTCCTGCCACTGGATACGGGGAGGAGATCAGCAATCAACAGCTGTTTTCAATCAACATCTGTTTTTCCATTTCTCTTGGACAAATTCTGTCATGCTTTAAAGTAGTGTGACTGGGAGAACTTCTTCAGTAAGTCCAACTTCATTTAAAGTTATAACTAGACCCACAGATAACTATATGCATTTTAGATGAATTCAGACACTGTTGTTCTGATTAATGAAATTAGCACTCTCTATTATATTTCTCAATGAGAAATTTCACAGAAATGGTGGAAACTGCAGACAAGTTGACCCTGTAAGTTCAATAGACCAAAACACCAGATCACTATATATCAGAAATAATGTGTTTTCTTAATGGCACTATGTCTATAACTTCTAGTATACTGTTTATGATAGGACAGTTTATGCTTAATGAATTAAATATTTTATTTATTCAAGTACCCTGAAGGAATCCCTATTTAAACTCAGATTAGTCTAACACAGTGTTTTGGGGTTAAACTATGTAGTCCAGGGGCTAAAAAAGAATGAAGAATTCAGTTATGCTTCACTGAAATGTCAAAATTAATTATTGGTTGAGTCACAAATATCTTCAGGAAAACTTTCCCCATTTTTGGACTAAAGTCCAGGATGACAGTTAGCCACACAATTTTTATTCAAATTTGAAAGAAACTAGAGCCAAACCTCCACTAAAGCCTTAACATTGGATTTATGTCTGGAGTTCTAGATTGGATGGCAAATGTTTCCTTCCATTACTTTGAAGGCATTTGGATTCTAAGCTTTATCTTTACTCATGATAGTAAACATTACTAGTTCTCTTAGTTTAAAATTCCTACAAAAGCACTACAGTCACTCTGTGTATTTCTAAATTTGTAGTAGAAGCGAACATACTGCATATCAGTCATCGTATGATTTAGTTGACCTCTATAAATAGGTAAGATTGTTTTAGGGGATGCAATGCTTGTAGCATTATAATGGCATGGAATAGCATTGCAATACGAAGTTAGCAATCAGACAAAGTGCCAAACCACCATGCTAGAACACTGAGTATTTAAGATTTAATACGGTACATTCCCTCTGACATATTTAGAGTTGAGTTTTACAATGGGAATTTAATGAGTATAGGGCCTATTAGCAACACATCCAATAATGAAGGGCACTGCAAGACACTTTGTGAACCATTGCTAATGCTTCCTAACCTTCCTTTGATTATTTGTATTTGTACTGCTGCAGGAAGTAAAGAAAACAGAACTCCCATATGGGATTTACTTGTGGCTGTCACAGTCATGAAGAGTTACCTACTAAATTGCTTCCAGAACCCTGGCAGAGGGAGCACTTTGGCTGTCTCAATCTGATAAAAACTCTATTAGTGGAAAATTTTCACATATAATGGCTGCAGGCAACTCCAACACAGAAATTTACCAATGCTTCAAAATAGATTATAGCAGTAATATTGAGAGAGCTGACCCTATTCAAAACAAGTCACTACATCAGTATTTGCTGCAGTCTACAAATCTGTAAAATGGGCAGAATAATAGATTCCTGTTTTATAAGGTGCCTGAAATCTGACATCACAACCTTATAAGATGGGTTGTTTACAACAGATATATCAAAAGGGCATCAAGCCCATCTATTTTAAAAGAACATTAATCATCTAAAATGGATTCCCCTGTTATAGTGCAATTATAACATCATAGTGTCAGTCAAGGTTTTCTAATTTTTACTTTTTTTTTTTTTTTTTAATGTGTGTAGGTGTTACTATAAAGAAAGTCTTTCTTTTATAAGATTAATGGAGCACTAAAGAAGTTCCAGCAGCAACTGTAGTAATACCAGCAAAGCCTGAAAGAACTGTGATTTACTCCAGTGCTTTTAAGTGAGGTATCAGTCTAATATAAGACCAGTTCACATTATCAAAATTGCAAAACCAAAATGTCTCTTGCCAGTCATCTTTTCAGAAATGCAGACAAATCAAAGACAAACATTCTTGATCTGAATTGTGCATAACCTCTGAGCCTGGAGGTTATACTGGCGTGCACTATAGACCTCACAGTTTGCAAAAAGTTATGCTTAATAAATACTGTAGAGTGAGTATCTGCCTTGAAATCATATAAACAAGTAAACAAATACATATTTTAGCCTAATCTTGATGTCTTCTATGAGACAACATAAAACACAATATAAGTATAAGCCTAGGTGTTCTCAGGGTGAAAGGTTAACATTATAATGAGGGGTATTTTGTTTTCAGCTGCTTTCCCATTTTGGAGAAAACATGTCTTAAGATTCTGACTCCTGTGACTCATTCCACTAAGACTTACACTATTTATGCATCAGTAGGCCCAAGCTTCAGAGGAAAGATCAGATAATGTGAATTGACTTATGAGAGTTTTGTTATCTGAAAATTTCAAATTTCATTCATATACATCTGAAGTTTTCTCAACTTTGGATTTTCATAGTGTGATTCCAGTGTGAGCCTGGAAACATTCCTGAAATATTATCTGTGTGTAATTTGCTTGCACTAGCTTTCTGTAGTTATCGATAACAACATCATGTTAAACTTTTTTTTTTTCTGGAGTTAATCATCCATTAATGGGATACATGACAAAAAAGTTCAATTTGCTTCTTTTATGTTTCTGTTCACATGGGTGTGCACAACCCATGCCCTACTCTTGCTTCCATCTTCAAACAGACTGAGACTTGATTTTCAGTTACTATGTCAGATATGCAGTTAACTATGGTATTAGCTTGTGAAACCCATGAGATCAATGCTGCAGTTTCCTGATAGTAAAAAGAAACTATGAGAAGATATATAAAAGTTGAATTAATTTGACCAAAATGTAGGAATCTACTGCCACTTGGGACAGCCAGAAGAATCTATCTGACTTAGCTGTCAGCTCAGAAGAGAATAGTAGTCAGTTATCTTAATGTAGGTGACTAGAGTCATATAAAACAGGGCAGGGTGATATTATGAGATAGGCATCTACAAGGGCTACCAAATGTAACAAAAGAGTTAGGAGAAAACCATTAACTTCCTGGAGTGGCCATTAGAGACTAAATAGGACACTTCACAATACCTAAAAAGACATTAGGAGGCCATGAGGCAATTGAATTTTGCCCCAAGGTTAGATGACAACGTAGCTCCCTCTAGACTGGTAACCTAGTGTAGGATTCAGTTCTTAAACCTTAGTTTTTGGTGTCATTTGGCAAAGAAGGCCAACGACATCCTGTCCTGTATCAGAAACAGTGTGATCAGCAGAAGTTGGGAGGTGATTGTCTCCCTGTAACTCAGCACTGGTGAGGCCTCACCTTGAGTACTGTGTCCAGTTTTGGGCACCTCAGTACAAGAGAGGTATCGAGGTGCTGGAGCGGGTGCAGAGGAGGACAACAAAGCTGGTCAAGGGATTGGAGAATAGATCATATGAGAACCGTTTGAAGGAGCTGGGTCTGTTTAGTTTGAGGAAGAGGAGGCTGAGGGGAGACCTTATTACTCTCTACAACTACCTGAAAGAACATGGTAGAGAGGATGGTGCTGGTCTCTTCTCTCGGGTAATTAGTGACAGAACCAGAGGGAATGGCCTAAAGCTGAAACAAGGTAGGTTTAGACTAGACACTAGGAAAAAAATCTTCATGGAAAGAGTGGTGAGATATTGGACTAGGCTGCCCAGGGAGGTGGTTGAGTCACCATCCCTGGATGTTTTTAAGCATCGCTTAGATGTGGTGTTGGGGGATATGGTCTAGGGGTGAACTTGTAGAGTAGGGCTAGTGGTTGGACACGATGATCCCAAGGGTATTTTCCAACCTAAATGGTTCTGTGATTCTGTGATTCATTTTAGATGCCTTACAATATGACAGACAGCATGTAGCTGCTGCAGAAATGGGTTTCCTTTAACTCTCATGATGTTCTTACCAATCTTCTGCATTTCTAGGAAACTGAGAAAGCCTGGCCAGATGAAGGCTAGACATGGTGCTCTGATATCTAAAATAGCCACCAATGTCTGTCAGGTTCTAGGGAAATGAAGAAAAAGAAACTTACTATTTTTCTTCATTAATTAATCCAAAGAATAAAACACTAATGTATACAACTGTTTATGTTTTTTCAGATACATACACATCTGCTTCTAGTTGTTATGTCTGAGAGTATGTCCCAGTACCCTCTGTATTTCTTTGTTCTCAGTATTAGAGACATTTTGATGCTCTGTTCTGCTAGAATATTTAGTGATTTTGCAAACAGAAATTTTGAAAAGTGATTACAAAATTCATAGATTGTAAAATTTTCTCTAGAATGTTAGCTTCTCAACAAAAGCATGAGTATCCCATAGCTAAGTTGTTAATCAACAAATGTTTTCTTTGTTCAGATACTGCTTACTAAAGGATATATTGTCATATTTATTCTTAATTCAAAAGTGTTACCTTCACCTATTAATCTTAGAAATGTAGTTTCTTTGGAGGCATCTTCTTTCACCTTGTACAATTTAAAGTATATTAGTGAATGTTGATCTGGTTAATGGCTTTCTTACTCTCTGGCCATAGTATGTAATTCAGCATGCAGTGGCAACTGAATACTTTTCAGTTAAACAAAAAATCTGAGATATACTTAAAAAAATTTGCTTATGTTATGAGCATGTGGGAGTTTACTAGGAAGAATGCACGGACATTTTATTCAGCAAGACAATAGATGGCCTCTGCTGAATATATTTCAGAGTGCTAACATTGTCATATTTATCTGATTTGTAATGATAAGTGAGATTGTGAGGTTTGTGTTTAGTCAGTTGACATGTATCATATCCTCCCATCTCATGATATCCTATAAATGTATGTCAGAATATACTGCTGTATCAACCCCTTTGTATCCAAAACTCTGGGTATTTTTATGTTTTTCTTGAGAAACTGAGGCAAATAACTGTGTGCCCAAGGACATAAAATATAAAATTGGTTTTATAAAGAAAAATATTATGTGTAAGATCTTTCTCTGTATAGTCTGGTATCACAGAGCAGCAAGGGTGAGTGAGACTGGTTAGACAATGAAACTTGATCTGTTGAGATTATTAGGCCAATGACAGAAGAAAAGTTGTCTTGGTTTGAAGGAAGATGGATGATTCAGAAATAAATTCTTTAAATAAGTATTCAAAATGCTCATAACTTTCAAAAATCAAAGCTAAAAACCTTTGGAGGTTTGTGTATTTCTTTTTGACACACTTAAGCCTTATCCTATGATGTGTGAAAGTGCTGTAGACTCTTTACTGTTAATATAAAAAGGCAAACACAAATCAATACCTTCCTCTTTAGCAAGCAGTAATGTTGGACAAGTCTTGTCTGCCCCTTTTTAGTGTATAATATTGCTTGTTGACTGAAGATAAGATTGATTTACCTTCCCCTCAAATTGTCCTTATATATTTCCTGCTACAGTACATTTATTTTTGAGAGAAGAATAAATGAATTGCTGGTTTAGAGATGACACATACATGTGCTGCCATATAAAAGCTGTTAACACCCTCCTACGAGAACAGGCAGATTATTTCCATGAGGCTGTCATCCTTCTCTGTTCCTGCTTTAGTAACCAAAGCCTTTTCTTCTCTTCAAAAGACATGCAGTCACAAAGAACGAGCACTTGTCATACCCCTAGGTATGGTATGGCCTAAGTATATACCTAGGTATATCCTAGGTATGGCAAGTTCTTAGTTGGAAAGGAAGCCAGTTAGTGAGCTCAAGAATGAAACACCTCCATAGACGTAAGCAGTAGTTTTGGTGCAGTACACAAACTATACAGTTGTCTGACAGAGCAAAGATTTTTTAACAGAATACGCAGACAATTTGGGCACAATTACCCAGATGATCACCCTATCAGTCATTAGTTTAAGTATTTCTGTCCTAGTCCTTTCTGTCTAGATACTTGAATGAGAGCAAATCATCATGTCTTTTGCAGAATACTTTTTACTTCAGTACAGGCAAACAGAATAATTTTATGTTTCTTAATTTATAAACCCTTTTGCACTGCTGAATGTGCTTTGCTTAGTCATCCAAATGCAAGTCTTGATTTAGAATTTTACCAAACATGATCAGTCAAAAACTTTGGAAATGTAATCACCAAATTCTAGCAACATAACCACACACCCACAACCCCAACCTGTTATTATTTCTTTCGTCACACAGTAACTAACAAAGCAACATTTAAAGCAGTATCCCATAGTACATATGTGGTATTTTTTCCTGAGCACTTTATCAGGAGACCTTCAAGGCCGAGACACCAAATTTATGCTAACAAAACCACAGACTGAACCTATGCACTGATCTCTCATACTGCTTAACATCTGGCTTGCTCCCTAGCTCTAAGTGTTCTCGTTAAAGCAAATCTGCCATGGATGAAGCTTCACTCATGACAAATTGTCTGTATAATCTAGTCTTAAAAGCCAAGGTGGATACTTTTTTTTACAACTTCTAGAGACAATTTTCAGAACTTCACTATTTTTAGTATGGAAAGGTTTTCCTAATATCAAGACAGAATCTTCTTGCTGCAATTTAAGCCCATTACCTCTTATTCTGTATTGCAATCTGTTCTTGATAAGCATTGTGTTCTTTCACAGGAAATTGTGCCAAGAGTATCTTTCAAAGCTGACTTTGCTACCATTGATGTAAATTGAATGAGCTCAATAATTTGTGAGGAATATTGCTTTTTGAGTATAGCAAAGACTGATAAATCTCAAGTACAAATAGAAATGCATAACTGCTATTTACCATGTGCATCAGGAAAAACTACATAAACTCTTTGTGACTCCCCACCAACTCATCTATTTGCAGAACATACCCTCTTTCTTCTTAATTTCTTTCCACTGAAAATATACAAGGACAGCAGTCATCTTGAGTGAGTTGTCAGCAGGGCTGGTTGAAAATCTTCCATCAAAGATATAATAAAAAATCAATATTTGACAGAAAGTTATGTTTGTTCTTCTACCACTTTTTTGTCTGTTTGTGTTCATTTTTCTTAGCATTTTTTCTTTTTAATTCAAATGTGTCTTTATCTAAGGCAAAAACTTTTTAATAAATTTTTATCAGAAATTGAAATGTTTCATTTCATTCATAATCAATAACAAATCCCTGAACAACAATAGTTATTATTTCCTTCTTTTTGGTTATAAAAGAAGACAAGATGTAAAAATTATTCTTCCCAAACTAAATATACTTACACACATGTATCAGCATATTTAAATGATGCTTGAAGATTAATTTCTTTAAGGCACAGTACAAATTTGGATAGTCATGTATTTATTAGAAATAAAATAACTATAATGTAGTGTCCCATAGTAAACTAATTACTCTGACAATAATGAAAACTATGAAAGTTTCTAGGCTAATAATGCCTTCAGTTCTCCCTTGCACAATAAGCACAATGTGAAAGAGGAAAAAAACCCTATGTTTATCTTTTATTCCTCTTTAAATTCCTCAAGAAATTGTAGGAAATTAGTTGTATCTTTGTGGTGAAATTGTTATCCCTTTTCCTCTTTACAGAAATGGGCATGTGAAAAGACTGAAAACGCTGTAAAGTTATGTTATATATACCAGGATACAAAATGATATGCTGGATCTTCTTGGACAAAATAAACTACTGGTGGAAGAGAAGGGAGGCTGCCAAACAAACCACCCCTCCCAACTTCTGGCCACGGTGTTCAATAGGAGATCATTACTTCCAATCTAGTTCCCAGTCTATCAAGTGGCTTCCTCTGTTTTTCGGTTAGTGGCTTCCCGGGCTGCAGTAAACCACACACTTCTCACGATAACTTTGCAGGACAATTGTTTTCTCTCTATACATTTAAGTTTTAAATCAGGTCTGATCTCGAAGTCTCATTCTCCTCCTTTGTCACTACTTCTCTAATACTTCTTTTCATGCTTTTCCCTCCCTGAAGCCATCAGGCTTCTCTCAGGAAAGTGTTACTTCCCTTTCTCCAGAGCAAAGATATGCTACTGGAGAAACCTGCTCTTATTTCCAGCAGAGTTGTGTCTTCTTTGATGAATGGAGAATGAGTCACTTTGCTGAAGAGAAACATCATCCCTTAGGTTTCTTACCTGTTGCTTTGATCTAACATCCTTTGCTAAACTGTGCTACTCTTTTTTTCCCATCTTCTCTGGCCCTGTGATTTGTTGCTTAGTATGTGCCAGCATGAGCTACCACTGCCTCAAAAAAACCCCAAACCAAACAATGCTACTCTTCTTCTGCTTCTGTGTATATTACTTTCATCTCATTTGAGCTGGTACATATATCCATATTGTTAGCCAGCAAACTGCTAGTAGGAAAAAAGTGGGTTAAAATTTTTCTTACAGAGGTGGGGTTGAGGTGATAGGAAAAAAAAAAAGAGAGAGAGAATTTAAAGTTAGATCATTATACAAGGTGGGCACAGAACACCTTTTTTTAATTTCAGTCTTGATTTATATTGCTTCAAATTCATCATCAGACTGTGACATAGATACTTTAGGAGTTTGCAGGAAAATAAGGAAGAATCATTTCCTTTTTTCAAAACCTGGAAATAACTCAAATTAAGCTTAGATGAGACCTTAAAATATGTGTAAAATATTCACAGTCATGTGTGAGTGTTTCTAGTTTGAACATTGGTTAAATTAGCATCAACAATCAATGGAAAACCATTTTGACTTTAAAAACAGGTGAATTTCTCTATAAAAAAGTCTTCATCATTGTTAATTTTCTATTGAAAATCCAGGTTTGGAATCAATGCTTAAACTAGCATTTTCTGGCATGGAAAATGGGAATTAGTACTTATACTGGTGTAAAAATGTTTGGCTGTTGATTAGAAATGAGTCTATATAAAATGCCAATGATATTCTTATCTTATTCTTCCAATAGATGTTGGAACTTCATTCTCTATTGAAAGGAGATAATTCTTTCAGAGAATTCACAAACATAAAGATGATTTAAATTCTTCCTGGGGAGGACTTTAATTTTCTTCTGTCACCTGATTTCTCAGAACTGTTCTTCTCCTTTTTTTATATGTATTTTAGCCAAAAGGTACTACTTAGAACATTCTTGTTTGAGGATAAGTGACTTGCTGTAATTGTGCATTTTGAAGGTTTATCTTTAATGTCTGAAACAGATGTCCCTTATTCTTCTTCAGCACAGTATCTGCTGCCTACATATGGTACCCAAGAGAAAGAAAAAGGCTTAATCTATAGAATGTTCTGTTGACAGTGCTATCTGTAGCTAAACATCCCTTGATGCCACCTACACATAGTTAAAAATACTTTAGGTTAGAAAGTCAAATGTTAAAAATGCAATTAGAAAGTCTTAAAGTGAATTATACCTGAAAAGAGCTTTGGAGATAATCTAGTGCAACTCTATGGTCGAAGGGGCCAGTTTAAAGCAGACTACTGAGTGCCCTATAAGGTCAAGATCTGAATATCTTCAGTGATAGAGATTCCACAGCCCCCTTAGGCAAGCTACTCTGATATTTGACACCACTCATTGTTAACAGTATTATTCTTAATAGCTGTTTTGAATCATTACTCATGTCTGTTGGCTCTTGACCTTTCACTGTGCACTTCCAATAGGGTCTTAGGGTTTTTATACTGTCTTGACAGATAATTGAATACAGCTGAGTATGTGTTTGGTCTTCCCTGTCAATTCACTTTGAACTTGCTTTTCTATAGGTCCTTTTCTGCAAAGCTGTATTCTAGCTTGTTGGGACTTAACTATGCTATTGCTAGCAATACTAACAGTGTAGATGTTGCCAGTTGAGGATTCAGTCACTAGTGGGAGAGACCTTATTTTCATGGTCATTTTTTTCACATTTACAGGACATCTTAAAATGTGCAAATGATAAACGTCTTTTGATCATGAATCAGTGTTCTGTTTTAAGCAGTTCTTCAGGAGTCTGTTTCATTTATGTGCTGCACAAGCTACAACAAAAAATTTTATGTTGCTTGGTGAATAAGGCAGAAAATATCAGAGTAATGTGGTCTTATTCTTACTGCATTTGATTGCTGTCTTGCTGAATTTGATTATTCCTTGCCCTTGGCCATACAGTCCTTAAGTAGTGCATGATAATGACTTCAAAGAAATTGCTTACAAGTGATTTTTTGAGGTGTACTCCTCATTCTTTTTATTTGATAATCTATGTTCTAGTTTATAGAAGTGTTGAACATAACCATCAATGCAAACCTCCTTAAATGTGTGCTTCTCTTTGCAACTGTTCCATATTGTTTTCTGTCTCATGTCATCTCTCTATTGCTATCTATATACATGCCCATAATAACCATGACATGCAATCGAATTTAATCCAAGTGTTTAAGAACTGACTGGCCAATATTAATGTAATTAAAACATTTAAATGAGTCATCATCATGAAGATGAAATATGCCTTCCTTTTTATTCAGTAAGAATAGAATATTTATCACTTACACAGTAAAATTATTGTGACTTTAATTTTCCTTATTTACAAATGTTTGCATTTATTATGGGATTCAGTAAGTTACTATACTGATGATAACTAGTAGGTAATTTGTTTTATAATTAATGTTTTCCAATTTTTGAATAAAGATATTTAAAATTTATCTGTAAAAACCTTATAAATCAATAGGATGAGGAAAACTATCAATATAAGGTTGATGACTCAATAACCTTGGAACAGTGAATGATTTTCTATGCATTTTTAAAGCATAGTACAATAAAGTTGCAGTGCCAACAAAACAGAAATGCCTCTGAGTTCATAAAGATTTGGAACAGGGGAGAGAAGATTGCTTTGGGGAAGAAAAAAAAAAAAAAACAAAAAACAAAAAAAAGCTACACAGAGCCATAAATAACCACAAATGAGATACTTAGTGTTTCTTTGGTGTTTACTGCAATGAATTTAGAGTGAATAATGAGTCTATTTATACTGTGGTGACCAGGCTCCTTGTTTGGTACAGAAGTCTGTTTGCTGAAGGACCTTTTTGGATGGTAGGTCTTATTTAGATAAACTTTTTAGAAATACCAGGATTTAAAAATATTTTCATTTTTGTTACCAACCAAAAAAGAAAAAATAGTATTTCCCCAAAGGTAATTACACCCTTAAAAAACCCCCACAAACCTAACACAAAAAACCCCAATCAAATAAACAAGCAAACTCACCTCTGACACATGAAGCAAAGTAGTACTTAAAGTTATTCTTTTTCAGAAAACTCTCAGCTGTCTGCATATTACAAAAGTTAGATTTATATCTGGTAGATCTGTGTGAAAAATGCAGCACCAGCCAAATAGCATGGAGCAGCTTCCATATAATGCCAAGAGAAGAATAAAATCTTTATAGTTTTGAAAGCTGTAAGAGCCTTACTTCAATATTTTTTGAAAAGCCACAGAACACTATGAAAAAGCACACTATTCTTGACATAGCTGTGCTAGCCAGAGAGTTTCTCAAACCGTTGAGGGAACAATCTTCATAAAAAGGGGTGTATTCTGTGCGTCCTTGAATCACCGCCAAAGAGCAGGTAACAATAGATGACATAGTCAAATATGTAATGGAAAGTTTCATCTTATTGATGATGCAGGTGTCATGTATTTTTAACTGTCTGAAGCTGGGTAAAGACCTTCTCATGAATGAACAGCTTACTAAATGCTTGGTCATGCATGTCCAACATGAAACAGAGCAGAAGGGACAAGCTCCATAAGGAAACATGACCTTGAAACAATGCTTATACTGAGATTCTGTTTTAGACAGTGAGACATATTATGTCTGCAATCTGTCTGTTTCCTAGTATTTTATTAAATCAGAATTTCCAGCATAACTTGTGGCAGTTTTGTAGGAAGGGATTACAGGATTTACAGGTGATGTCACAGAGATCAGAAGTCTCTAGTCTGAGCCACATGTCCTACCTCTTGAATTCCAGAGGTCTTCAGAATAAGCTTACAATTACTTTATGGATTTAAGAAAGATAGACAGTGAAATCAATTCTTAATATTGTCTTTATTTTTTGAGAAAAAAACAGAGAAATAAGGATTTGTCTACCTTTTCCTTGTAAGAGGTGTTTGTTTGGTTTGGTTTTTGTTTGCTTGGCTTTTTTAAAAATCTAAACACCAGAGAAAGTCAGAGCAGTCAAGATTTAATAACTTTTAAAATTTAAGGAAAAGGAGGAACAGAAACATGAAAGCAAAGAGGCTCATTGAGAGGCTAGCTTTTTCTTTTCCCACTGACACTGGATCATTTTCTTAGTCTTTACTCAGAATAATGGAAACTATGACATATTACACTCAGCAGCTACTCAAAGTCAGAAATAGCTCCTATTGAGCATAGCCCCTTAAATGTGTCAAAGAAAAAAAACCCGACCATCCTGTGTTTTTCACTTGATCTCTAAAATTTCCAGTCCATTTTTGCGTTATTGTAGAAAGAAGAGCTAATTAGTGCCCAACTTGCTTTTTAATTATGTATTCTCAATTTGATATATTCTTTCCCTTTTTCTGATTTTCATATTTATTAATCTAAAATTCAACTAAATCTCTGGCAATGCAGCTGTGGCAACAACTATTCCATTAAGCCCAAATAGTGAACTCAGATGTTCATATGAAACTCATTGAATGAGTACAATCTCCTCTGACATTCACAGACACAGGCAATTGGCCCTAGTTGTCAATTCCTGTACCACCACAGATCACAAAATCCCTGTTTTGGATCCACTGTATTCTGTGTGTCATTTTGAGATGCTTTGTATACTTTCTTAGTTGAAACCATACAAATAGTGTTTATTTTCTCAAGTCCTTTGCCTTCCTAATGTGAAAGGTAAGTGTTTTGGAGCAGGATGTTTCCTTCTCTGTAAACACAGAATCCAGACAATTAGGTCCTGATACTTTCTGTATCTTGTTCTGTAATACACCGCATACATTTTGTTGTTCCTATCCCTGCAGAACATAGGCATGGTTATCATTGCAAACTGTCATGTATTTCAGAGGCATCCAAACAATTCTGGTGTGGGCTAGCTCAATATTGAAGTCTAGGTGAACTGTAGATGTTACTTTTCTCTATGTCTTGCTCGTAGTCTATTCTATTACCTGCATTAAATTGTTCAGAACTACAGTGGGTATCTCCACATTATACTGTTATGTGAAGTAGCTATGGCATACCTTTAGCAATATAAAGCCTGAGCGAATATAGACAAGGTAAGATATAAAAGTTGGTTAAAAACAATTGTGTTTTTTCACTCATTAAGCCACCTAGAGCTAATTTCCTACCTGCCAAGTCTATACACTGTCTTTCAGAGCCAACCAAACAGTGGAAAAAAAGGACAAATCAATTTTAAAGATATATTTCAGCATTTTACGTTCGTATTTTCTCTCCTTTTCAATGACATATTACAGTAATTTTCTTTCACTGGCAGATCTTCTATTCTGGTAATTCCACACTTCAAATTTATCTGGAAGGTACAATTTCCCTCTACCTTTCTCTTTCTTCAGTCTTACGTATTTTAAGTTGTTGAGTTTCTATCTGACCTTACATATATAATACACTAATATAATTGGCTGAGGCTGATGTAATTTAAAATTTTGTAAGTCTCATATTAAATCTGAAGCCTTTGCCTTCTTGAAATGGAATATGTGGTTTTCTTTTTCTTGCCTCCCCTCCTCCCCCTTTAGACCCCTTTATAGCTCACTTTATTATATTCTGCCTCACTCTCACCTAGACTTCTTCAAGTTTTACATCTCTATAGTAATATAATGAACAATAAGTGAGACTTAATGATAGAATGTCATTACATTCCTTTATAATAGTATTCTATTATTATAGCCATATATGTAAAAGTTCTGTTGACTTTCTCTATGCTCTAGTGAATTGTCTGGACAGCTTTAAAGACAAAATCATTATTACACTAAAGTTCTTTAGCAAGTTGTCATGTTTCAACTTTTAAATTAATTTTACTCTTGGGGAATGTTTATTATTTTATTCTCTGCTAGAATGTTTTTTTAATTGATTAGCACATTATATAACCTTTGTGATTTTAAAAATAAGGTGCTACATTCTGATAAATTTAAGATATAAGAATTACTTTAATTATAAAATTTGTATCTGTAGCTTCTACTCACAAGTTTCTGCAAATTCAGCATTTGGGGTAGAAAGTCTCTACAGGTCATTAAAGTAGGAAAAAAAATGAAAGTGATTTTGAAGACTTTCTGTTCCTTTGTATCTTAAAAGTAAAAACTTCAATATGATAATGAAAAATAAGACATCTTATCCATAACCAGGTATGGCTTGATTTTGGAATTTCAGACTTCAGAGACAGGAACAATGTATTTCTCTGTTAAGCAGCAGTACTTTGAATTGAAAAAAAAAAAAAAAAAAAAAAAAATCTAGGTACAAAGGTTTGGTTTGTTTATTTGATTTGGTTTAGATTTTAAACATAAATTCTCTGGTTTTATTTAGATTTAATTAGAGCAAGATTTTCTGAAATACTAATTTGAAGAGTTAGGAACATTAATATGAAAACTGGAAATTAAATTTGTTTGAAAAAAAAGTGGGGATTAATTGTTATTAAAACCGATTAACTGATGAAAAAAAAAAAGTTTTGACCTTTTATATTACCTAAAGGGAGGAGATCTTGGTACTGATCAAGTCTGATAGCCAGTGTCAAAACTATATAAGTAAACAGCAGATAAGATCAACATCATGTGTTTTTTGAAAACTCAGATGGTAAAGGTATTTGGCAGATTATTGGAATTTACAAAAAAAAAAATACCTCAGTTGGTCAAGAAATTCACATGTCTCAGTGAAAGTGAAAGGAATCGAAGAAGACTCAGTGCTATGGAAAATTAACTTTTTTTTGATGCTTCATACATTTCAAACTAGGTTTAAAATGCTGCACACTCCTGTATACATGAAAAAAAAAAACAAAAAAACAAAAAAACAAAAAAACAAAAAAAAACCCCAAGGATTAGTAATCATGTTGGGTTCAAATACGGAATGTTTCACACTTAGGATATCAGAGATTTATTCTATTTTCTTTCTGTTGAATGAACCTTTGGGATATATTTGATTAGCATTTTCAGATGTGCATGCAAATACAAGTTCAGAAAAATCTTAACCATTTTCACTTAAAATGAAAAGAAATATTTTCAAATAAATGCTTATGCTTAGGAGATGGCTAACTTCTCATGCCTGGTTAACTTGAAAGTGATGAAGAATTTCTTAATAGAAAAATACCAGCTAGTGATACAGCTAACAATCTCAGTTTAGGATGTTCCGTCCAAATTATATACTTTGTAACATTAAAATCATACTACTGTCTGCAACATTGTAGAACTGTGCAACATTACTGACAGAGACAAAACAAGCTGTAGTACTTGGTATATCTGTTAATTCTAAGACTACTCTAAAATATAACCATCCAGACTAGGGAATCTGACAGTATTGCTACGGGTTTTTTTCATTCCTTGGTTTCTTCCCAAAATAAAAGCCCACAGATATGAATCTCTGCATCAGTTCAGGGATTCTCTGATTTCTCAGAAGGATTAGGAATCGAGTTGCACTTACAGATCTCTCCTGTTTTGGTTTGATTTTTTGGTTTTGGTCATTTATAATCTTGACCATACTTCACTAGGGTGCAGGTAGTTCTCCTGAGATACATAAACCTGCACAGAGGTTCAATAGATCTTGTCTACTCTCAGAGCTGCATTTCTATTTTATAAACTAGTGCTGCAAATTACTCATACTTCTAAGAAAGGAACACTGTAAAAGCCTAAAGTACAAGATTCACAGATGTTTCACCCTAAAATAAGTATTTGTGATATTAGGCGATACTCACCATGAGGCAGAGGACTGAAATGGGCAGTAGGAGATTTAAAGCACCAAAAATGAAATAGATTTACAATAGCTAGCCCTGGATTCACATCACAGACAGTTAGGGTGTCCTAATCTGGGACAGTTTGGTTTATGCTTGCTTTGCCATACTGGCAATACATGCAATAGTATGAGCCAGTACATAGCAATTTTGAAATATTCTTTGGTATTCCATCATATTCTGATATTGTATATCTGGAATTATCAAAATGGCTTGTCTATTTCAGGTATAGGTAAGAAAAATGTAGCCAGAGAGATAATTTCAAAAGCTTATTTTTCAGAGAATATTTACTCTTTGATACATTACACAAAATTAACAAATCTCTGAAATGGCATCCAGCTTCTGCCCAGCTCTCCTAACATACACCATAAGCTGCATTTTATGTTTGTGTTCTTATTTTCAACCTGGATTGGTAGCTTGTTGCCTTTGCTAATCCAGAAGATATTAAACACAGTGAATAGGCAGGCATTATCTAAATGCATAGTTTCCTTTGCAGAATGGTGTTAAGGAATAAGATTTTATTGTTGATAAAAGCATCCTGAAAGCTAAAGCAAAAAAAATCCAAGATCACCATAGTGTCTTATGCAATTTACATAATTCTTAGCACTTTTTTTTTTATTTTTCAATTTTACCTTATAATATAATTTTTTTTTTTTTTCTTATTATCTTCAAGACAAAATGAAATGATAAAGAGATAAACTGTTACCAGGAAATTGGACTGTTAAGTTCCTTGCTTGATCATGACAGAAAACATATTCACAGCAGAACTTACTGATGTTTCATTGACTTGAAACAAAGAATTAGCACCCACAAGAAACTGTATGTATGATCTATATCAGAGATCTGTTATTCTGAAGAAAGTAAAATGTGTGACACTTCTACAGAGAAAAATTTCTAAGAAAAAAACAGGAAGGAAATTTATTCTGCTTTCTCCTTTCACAATGATGTGCAGAACGTGACATCTGTTGGACTCTTTTGAGCTCATTTCATATAATAAGACATCTCCAGATATATAACCTTTAGACTATTATTTATGTTAGTTTTGAGGAAAAAAAAAATCTTTAAAAATTTATTTCTCCTTTCAGTGTGCATGGTCTCTAATTTGCCAAATACTATATATTTCCTATTCCTTCTCTTTTTGTACATTTGAATTTGCATTGGTAATTCTCTTTAAAAAATGAAAGAATTGCAAATCTTTCTACAGAACATTGTTTTAATGGTTTCTGAAATCAAACCAGACTATTATAAGAGACTAGTCTGACCTTCATACACATGGCATTTCTTCAAGTAAACCCATTGCTGTATACATCCCTTTTCCCAGATTCAGACACCTAGACAACCTTCATGATCTGCTGTTCATGGACAGAAGTAGGTTCCTGATTTTAGGGTAAGTTTTATGGGTCAGGAATTACCTGTACTAACTAGGAGTCAGATACATAGTCAGTCTATACAGAGTTTTGCTCTAAAGAGACACTTGGGAGTGCAGCCACAGAGACCAGTCTATTTAGGTCCTTCCCCAGGCACTCTGGAGATTCCAGGAGCTTCTCTAGACAAAACTAAGCAGGGAACTGAATCTTGACTACCTTTCTTGAGCACTATAATAAGAAATATGGAAAAAAAAAAATGCCATCTGTCTCCCATATTGCCTATCTCAGGCAAAACAAATGAAAACACTTCAATACTTTGCTAGGTTTCTGCTGTGGAGGTCTTGGGCACATTGCAGTGCAAGTACAGTTTATACCATAATATTTCCCAGTTGAATTGTGGTTAAAATTTGGCAGGTCTTTTCCCTCGTCTGAGTAATGACTGAGGTATGTGATAATTACTCATGTAGCTTTGGAAGAGAGATTGCTACTGCCACCAGTATTTGTAGTCTATAGCTGCACATTATAGATGTGTATTACTGTAGTAATAAACTGTAGTTTGCAGACCATAGCTCTGTTGTTCTGCAGGGTGACTGACCTTAATGAAATTATGAAAACTTGAGAGGAATTAACAAAATTATTTAAATAGCAGAAGCTAACCCCTTGTTGAAGATGTACCCATTTCTTGAAATGAAAGTCATTCACTTATTCATTGAAATTGAAGTCATTGATTAAGTTTAAAGCATGAAAAAAAATTCCAGTTAATAACAGAGCCTCATTAAATAGGCACTCTGAATACCTATCCTCAAACATTGTAGCAGCATTTATGAACATTGCCTTATTGTGTGACAGAAATGAAATATAGCAATAAGATAGTTCACAGAGATTCACTTGTTTTGCACAGGAGGTTTCAGTCAAAACATTCAAGTTTTCATTTACTGTAACTGATGAAGCAGACTGGTTGATGTAAGATCTCTTAGTTTTTTAAGGAGGCAGATAGGGAAAAAAAAATGGAATACTTCATTAGAGAACATGAGAAAAATTACTACTATTTTTCTTTTCCCTTTTCTATACTGACTTCAAAGAAGATAATCAAAGTCGTAGAGGTTTTTAAAGACTAAAAGTATACCTTTTTTTTTTTTTTTTCAAAAGTAGATGCAAGCTTTTACCTCTAGAATTTTCAAAGGAAACTAGTTTCGTAGTAGTTCATCTACAGGTTTATCTCATATTAAGACAGGCACTATTTTTATCATATGCACAACTGCTACTACCATCTGGAGGTATTACATGACATTAATTAAACATTTGCAAATGATTAAGAGGTCTCTTTTAACACAAATATCAAATTAAACTGCTGAATTAAGGTTTCAGATGTATTAATACTCCAGGTCCCAAGTTCACTGGTGCTATAAGCAATCACAGTGTTGTCTTAAGTCTAGTGCTTGTATTCTGAGCCTTAGAGATGCATTGAAATCTATCAAATTGTATTTACTTACTTCAGGTTTTAATTTTCTTACTTATTTCCCAGGTGAAATTCATTATTGGGAATAGATTTATCAAAAGGTCTGTGCCGTTTTAAGCCTCTTAAAGCTTCAAAGTAAGCAGGCAGACTGAACTTAAAAATTATAACATGTTTTAATGTACTTGTCCTCTCTGCACAAGTTGTCCAAGAGATGGAAAGAGAAACAGAGAGAGGAAGACGGAGAGAAGAATATCCCTGGATATATTCATTTTCTGATCAAATTATTTGCTTAACTTCTTGGTAGGTTTTTTAATAGGGAAACCTGTATTTTGTGCACTGTATGACACAAAAGCATTTTTCTTAATTATATCTGATAGTTTATTAATCTCCTATGTGTCTCCTTTAGGGAATAAAATGAAAACTGGATTCTTAAAGCAATAAAGGCAACCTGTCTAAACCAAATATTGTGTTGTGTTATAACAGCATCAACAATTAATTCAATAGAATTCCCTAATTGCTGTAATTGAGAAGACTGGAGAATCTTTGCAGGTCAAATGGCAACTGTGTTAATGTGTAAAGCTATCAAAAAAGAGCAATAAAAATAAGATTTAAAATACATAAATAAATTTAAAAGGAGCACATATAGGGCATGCACTGTCATTTTATACAGTCAGTGGGAATGTAGCACATACATGAACAAGGAATTAAACTAGTTTTGTTCATATTTAATAATTCATGATTTCCCACAGAAATTGTTGGGACTGATAATAATAACAAGGAGAAGAACAAGAACAAGGATAGAAGAAATGTCATTCAAAAGTTTTAGGAAGAAGTTTTTATGAAGACTGTCATGTGTAACTCAAATTTATGAAGTGTGCTAATTTGGGAATAGTCTTGGCTTTACTTAAACTTGACTTTTTAAATTAAAAAAAAATAAAAAGTTTACTTTTATACAGAAGCAATCTTTTTAAGGTAAAAAAACCCCAAAAGACAAAATTTCAATTAAAAAAAAAAAAAGCTCCAATTCTGCTGTTTCAAATTTTTTTTGTACGATGGAATCTTTAAAATACCTGAGAAGGTTATGTAGCTTTACAGGTGTCTGAATTTGCTTTGGGCTCACCACTCTCTTAAAATTACTTGAGCAGAACTTGATCCTGCATAGTCTTTTGCTCCTGTAACTTTTATTGTAGCTCTTTTTCTTTGCAAAGTACTGTCCCTGCTAAGAGCAGGAATTACAGCAGAGGCCACTTTGAGATGTTTTTTATGCTCCTTTAACTAAGGTTAGCTTCATGAACCAAAATAACTGATGAAGACTGAAAAAATTTGGGATACGGCATTTGAGAGACTGGTGGCTTTTTGCCCAGCCTAGTGGTTTATGACTTGTTCTTTTTCATTACATATGCTGTAGATATGACTCAGTCACTGAGCTGGATTCACAGTAAAGAGAGTGGAAATAAATACCATGGAAAAGAATAAACAATGGAAGCTCTCTCTTAATGACAGCTTTCTTCTGCACAGATGAAAACTGAGCCCTTCAGTCAGAACATAAGAGCTTCCAATTCTTGCCCAATTTTAAACTTAGCAGAGCAAAGGAAAAAAGAAAAAAAAAAAAGTTAGAATGTCCTATAAATTCTGGCAGTAAAGTTCTAGTTTTACTTTGAAGGATATCTGCTTTGTTTAAGACTCTCATGATGTTATACTCTCTGTTGCATACATCAGACCTGATAATTCTTCTGCAAGTAAGAGACTAGGCTTTAAGCTGATGAGACAAAGTATTATGAAGTCAGTGGATTGGTCTATACTTCAGTAAAAGACTGATCCCAGAGCAGTCATGAATACCTGCCTGTATCACATTTGTTTGGCTCCTCATCAGAAAGCTTGCAACTATCTGCAGGAGACTGCTGACCATGATCTCTGTGTATGGCTTTTGGTCACAAAGCAAAGGGTGATACTCGGTTTGAGATTAAATGTTTCATTCAGTTATCTAAATATAGGTGCCTAGTGTCATTTTACTGCCCTTCATTGGGCTAGAATATATAACAAGGGGTGTATGGAAGATCTGCAACTTTTGGGACCTGCACCTAGGCTAGAACACCACCCCAGTACATAAAATGACAGCAGGTGATTGTTCTTAGGTTGATGAAGTTAGTGAAGGACATCAGAATTTTTTCCAGAAAGTTTTTGTTTGTGGTAGCTAAAAGTGAAAACTCTCATTAGAGTTAATGAAGAGTTAGTCAATACCCTCACTGGAGCTTAGCATGATTAAGCTGACATCTCTGATGGATTGGATTCTTTGTCTACATGTGACATTTGAGATACTGTAGTACATCTTGCCCAGTTCCCAGAGGGTGCTTCAGAAACCATGGGAACCCTGTAGCACCTATGATGCATCTACCAGATGAAGTGGATGTCTTAGGTACCTGAGGTCTCAAGTAGCACTAGATATCCATACTTGGGGCATAAATACTACACATTATGAGTATTAATTATCAGCTGAAATGGTATGATCATGCAACATTTTGGAGCAAAGACTGAGGTAATATCAGTTACCTTAGAGTAGACATTTGAATTGAAGATGATGCCTGTGACTAGGCATCTGAATTCCAGCCCTTGCTCACATGCAGAAATTTTGATTTAAGTGCCATGATCGCAATGGAAACATGTCTAGATCTTTGGGACAATTTGCCCCTGAATAACAGATATGTACTGTGGCACTTCTGTTTTATTAGTGGAACTGCAGGGCTATTCCTTAGCTTTTCCTATCATTGTTTTTATAAATCTCTTAATTTGTAAAATAAATACCTACTTTCCCTGATAGCAAAATAAGTGGCAATAATATTACTTTTGTATTTCTAAATGTCATGATGTTGATTTTTATTGTCTCTATTGGTAGAGGACTAAGCTTCATGAGAAATTATGGAAATCTTGTGCAAACCACTTGAGTCAATACTGAGACAACTTAGGCTGCAGAGAAGAGATAAAAATCTAATGCAAATTTCAGGATATCAGGATAGTAACATAGAGAACCTGAACTGAATTACTATAAAATATATTGCTTGTCCTGTTATCAACACAGCATTTCAAGAAAAACTTTCTAGTATTTAGCAGTCTTACTTCAGATGAAGTATACAAGTGTCTCTCTCCCTTTGATAGTTTTATATAACTTACTCCACACACACATTTTCTTCAACAAGAGTTGCACCAGTAATGTAATTAGGAATACCCAGTATGGCTAGATATATTTGTGTTATGTTCACTGAAGCTCATGCATAAGCAGAAGGCGTTGCTGAAAATACACGTTTAGAGCAGCACTTGGGTTTGGCTTCTCAGCTCCAGTGATTTGTCACAAGTGTCATAATATGGGATGGGATTCAAGTCTAGATTCAGACATCTGACTTCAGGTAACTACAATATAGACATTCACATATCAGATAGGTGTTCAATATGTTAGGGTATCTAATGAAAATAAAAGGGATGATTCAGTGCCTATCCATAAACATGAAATGCATTTTGAAAGGTTCTAGAGTTGTCTTTCATAGCCTTCATCTGACACTCCAGAAAGCCGTGGTTATTCTCTACCTTCTATATGAACTATCAGATGCCTTCAGATAGCTTAGAAACTCTCAGGTTGCAGCATGTACATGGAAAACTATTTGCAGGCTACAGCATCAGTCTCCAGAACTTTATGATAAGTTACTGAGGATAAAAACTACAACATTCATTCTTACAGTCTTCAGCTTCAGGTTACGATGGTATGGATCTAAGACTATAGGAATCTCCTCTTTGCCAGTTTCCAAATAAACAGACAAATCTTCATGACATTTGTGGTTTATGAGAAGCATTTTCTATTACACTACTGCCAGGCAATAAAATGAAGAAACAAGATCTTCCTCCAGCAGAATGTAAATTTTCCCCTTCCAAGATCTGCTGACAAGATGTTTTAGGGTTAGGTTTTTATTTTGTTTTTTTTTTTTATAAATAAGTTTTCCTTTTAAGAGGGCAAAAGTTTTGGGTTTTTTGGTTCCAATACTTGTCTTACTGTGCTTGCCTGAATGTCCAGATCCTCATTCTGAGCAAGTTCTCTGGAGAAGAACAAGGGGTGCTACTGCTTCTCCTTTCCTGCAGAGACACAAATCTTCCTTCCCACATGGTACTCTCTGACCATTCGCAACACAAAATATTTCTTCAATTCTTTCCTTTTGTGACTCTCTATACCACTGCTCAAATGACAGCATCTTAAAAGGAAGAAAGATTGTCAGTGTTTCCAAGAAACAATATAGAACCTTTGCCTATTCTACTTGCTTCAAAACAAGACTTCTCAGACCACTGTAAACAGTATTCAGTTCTGTGTTCAACAAATTCTCCCTTCTACCATTCATACATCTCACCTCTTCATGTGGTCTTCTGTCTGTCCTTCAAGACGCACAAGACACTCTTAACCTCTATAAACCACTTCAAGAAGATATGAGGAAATGAAGCTCTAAAACTAACATTTCATTTCATTTCAGCAGTTCTTAAAGCTCCCATGGTGACACTCTTTTAATTTCCCATCAGTTTCTAGTACACTGTTACCAAATTTGTTTGGATGATATTTTTATGCAAGCTCTAGCAAACACAATTCAACTTTTAATGCAAAGTGAGTTTGTGAGGCAAACTCCAAGCAGCTTATGAGTCCTGAGGACTTTTTTCAGACTATTTGCCGAAGTTGAACAGCATAGAGAAAAGTTAACTGCTGCTTTCTCCTGTCATGTGAATCTGTCCTCTTTTGTAGATGCTTATCTCCAAAGCTACTGATGTACATGAGTCTGTATCAGTTTAAAGTCAATGCTGCTTTAGTTGGTGAAAACAGGAAAAGGACAAAAATGTTGATTCACTTGCAGTCAAGCATGCCTGTACTTAATGAAGTTAGCAGCCCTGTTCTCCTGTATACCCCCAGGTATAATAATTTATACTTATATAAGTCATGAAAAAATTGTTAATAGAAAGCTTGTGTTCAAAAACAGGAGTAAATATAGAATTCTGAGGTTTTTTTCAAAAATCAATGTGGAAAAGGGAGAGTTCATTGGAAAGCCAGTCATTATGCCATTGTTGTCTGGAGACAGTATGCCCCATAGTGTTTCAACCTGGCACATTCTTCAGTGAGGACTGGAAAATGTACAATGTATTCTTTGATACTTGTCCTCTCCCTCTTTCCTGTGTGAGTGTAGATATGATGCTTCAGTCAGCAGATGATGAACTTACTCCCAGCTCTTTTTGCACGTAAGTGATATCTTATGATTTTGACTAAAACCTGATATGGCCAGTACCAGAGCACATAGGCCTTAGAAATTAGGGAAAATACTATGATTTTACTTCTAATAGTTACTGGTGCAGACATACGTACTATTTGGCTCTTATTTAAACCTAGTGGTCAAGTGTTTAGTTAAGAAGGCAAGTAATTTTGCCAAAACAATGAAGTTTTTTTTTTTTTTTTAATATATATCTAATATGTGTGTGTGTTTGTATGTATGTATGTATTTATTTTTCCCAGATATGAAACCATGATCATAATTTAGAGGGAAGAATGAATATGAAAGAAAGTGATGATATTTCTGGTTAATGGAACCTGCAGGTAGAGTACAACCTCATAAAGCTGATTGAATACAGTGAATTATTGACCAGTGAAGTTCAATTACTGTAAAAAGGTGAAGAACGAAAGTTAACAGACTGTGATGGTTATTTATTATGACAAATTTAGAGATGGATATTACAAAGAAGAAGATTTTTTTTTTTCATTAGTAGAGCAAATCACAACATCATTGACTAGATTTCAGTGAAATATTCATTACTTTATATAAAGACTTTTTTTTCCCTTTGACTTTAAGTAAGCTCCACCATCACATATTAGTGGAATACGTAGCACTTTATTTTTCTGTTTTAAAAGTCAACCTCACTGCCATGTGAGTTTTCCCAAACTCTCACAGCTCTTTGTCTTAAATTTTATTGCTTCCATAATTGCTCACAGGAAATACAATGTCTTTTGGCAGAAGTATATCAATTCAGTGTTGCTCTTTGAAATGAAAAACAGTTCTCTGCATGAAAACCAGAACAGCAGCAACAAAAACACTTAAATGTTATTCACAGAGAGCTGTGTAAGAAAATCTTTTGCACGCACAAAGAATTTCAAGTACAATGTCAAAAACCAAATTGATGCACTGAATTAAACTCATGCCTTGACTATAGGAAATTTTTATGGAGATAGAAATCTTGTGTTTTCATTATGAAATGAGATGACTGATGAAAGGGCATGTCTGTACAATTCTGCTGGGACTAACAATAACAAAGCAGTTTTTAAAATAGAAAGATCACACAACAATACATTTGCTTGCAGACAAGAGCCACAGAGCTGACAGGTATTTGGGAGATCATTTCCAAGAGCTCCTCCAGCCTTATGAGGAAAAAATATTTTGTGAGTCCATAGAATAGAAAATAAAGTTAGCTCCAAGAGGTGCCTCAGGACTGACTACCTGACACAGAGGCTTCTGAGATGTAGCTGTGCAGTATGTATGCACTGACTGGTTCTTAGAGGTGATCCTCCTTCACAATACAGCACACAGATCCACTCATGGCAAATCCACAGTGGCTGTGCAAGGAGGCTGTGTGGCAGATCTGCTCTTCCCTCTCTGCAGATCTGTGAGTCTCTCTCTTCTCTCTCCAGTGTCAGAGCAGCTAGAGTAACTATTGCTGCATGTAACACAGATCAGCCTAGAAGCTCCAGTGGGAGAAAAAGTGAGACAATATTGCTTCTAGCCTATGCTTCAACAACTAATAACAAATAATAGGATTCTGGTCCCTTGCACATTCTGATGATGAGACTTTCTGGTCTGAGTGGAGAAACCAGAGAGGAAAAAAGAGATTTAGCTTTTAGCGTAAGCCTGATAAGTGCACCCTGGCTCATACTGGGAAATTATTTTATCTATGGCAAACAGAAAGCTGGTCTCTCCTGCTACAGAGACCTGTTGTGGGATTTGTCAGACAGCTATGGAATGCAGTGAACTGAAAAAGACATTACAGACAAAAAAAAAGCATGAAAATAGGTAATGAAAGTATGGACTGAGTTTGAAATAGACAGTCCCAAGAGTAAGAGTCACTTGCAGGGTATGTATATAAGAACTATAAGCAATGTATAATTTATGGCTTGCACACGACCTAACTCATTCCTACCTATACATAAAGTGCATGAGCCTTGCTCATTAAAATTTGTTTAAATATGCATATAGGAAGGCAGTCATACACAAAAATATTTTGTCTTTCACAAAGAGAAGCAGAACACTTGACTGATCCTACTCATCTCTATATCCAGCAGCAGCACACTGCAAAGACTTTGAAACCATCTCTCATCCCCTGTGCTGGCCTGGGGAATTGAAGTAGCACAGCAGGGACAGCCATTTGTTCCATACTGATGAAAGAAAGGGATTAGGTGTCTGTAAACCAGAAGGAAGAATCTTAGGTATTTTAGGTCTGTGGTGGCAGAAATTGTCTAGAACTGATCCTATGACAGGAGTGGTGAACCTGTGACGTGTATTTCTATTGTAAATGATGTGCAAGTGAGATATCCTCTGTCTTTTGGCTGCTGTGGAGCTTTTGCCACTCACACTGACCAATAAGCAATGGTTGGCTATAGGAAGAGTTCAAAGTGTCAGCTAAAAGATAAGGATGTATCTTAGAGGCTGTAAGAAGCAGAAGGAGATAAGGTTGAATAAAGAGTAGAGGGTGTTAGAGAAATACTGACACAAAGTCCAAAAACCAGTTCATCAGCACATCCTAGTCTCTATAACACTTTTCACACAAATGCATAGGATTTAAAAGTAATGTTTAATGATGACAGATATAGCCAAACCAGTATTGTTATGCTCTGAGCAGTTCATTAGCTTAAATGTTGTCAGCTTTTTCCACCTTTTTTAGTATTTTTTGTGAAAGTTTGGACATCAAATTTCCAGACGGGAAATAATAAAAAAATAATTCAGGAATAATTTATAATAATGCTTTGCTACTGTAACACATTACTAACACATAATAATAATTTATATTAATAATGTATATATAATGTTGCAAAATACACTTAATTTATAACTACATTTATGTATTTTACTTATATACATAATGTCAGTGCATTACATAGAGTAGTTAAAATATGACAGTCTTTCAAAATCATGTTAAAAATACTGTGTTGCAGCTATCAAACATGTACATGGTGAGGTAAACATGTATTCTAAATGTTGTGAAATATACGAGAAGTACACTGGAAAGAGATGGTCAGTTCTTTACTGGTAAAAGTAGAAGCAGTTCTAGTGAAATGAAAGGTCTTCTACTTGAACTGTTAAGCCGTGAGACCTGTGGTGGTTTTTTTTTTCCCCATGGGTCTTTTGTCTGTGAAGTTAGTGGTAATGCAGAATGACAGAGTAATTACTGTTAAAATATCTTTTTTTTTTCAAATGGATTGTGATTACATAATGAATCATCTATACAGAGAATAAAGTGTATTAAGGCACTTCACTTCAGTCAGTAGGAATCCAATTGAGAGTTTAAAGAACCATAAAGTTTCCTCTTTTTTCTTTTTCTTTCTTTTTTTTTTTTTTTGGATCATTTTTCCTCTCTTTCTGGGGAAAGCTTAACCCCTATATATATATATATAAATTTTTTTTATTATTATTATTTTTTATCTCTAAAGCAGCTTATGTCTCAATCTCATTGAAGAGATAAAAGCAGAAGCTCTGAAGAAGCCTGCATTAGAAGGAAGAAAAGTTGCATGAATTGCTGAGAAAGACAAGGTAGGGTCATTTCCTTTGATCATCAACTATTCTAATTTCTGTTCCATAGCTATGACCTGGATTCATGACTTGTGGGTTTTCAGTCAGCTTCACATCGTCACCTGCAATTTGCATAATGTAAAACTTCAGGAAATCATGAAGTAGGGAAAGCTTAAATTAATCTTGTAAGGTCTGAGCTTCATTCTGCCTCATTAATTTCACAGCACATGTAGTTCTAATACCAAATGAGTAGAGAACACTTTAAGCTGTAATGATGAACTGTAATAAAAATATGAAATATTGTAACTTTAGTAAAAACTCTGGTAAGAATGAGGTTTGATTTTTGTGTTCAGTTGCGTTTCTCATCAGAAAAACCTAAATACTGCAATGTAATCAGTTTCCTATGCTAAGGCATTGTCACAATTAGTGAAAAATCCTCTGAAGGTATCTTTGAATCTTAATGATAAGCTGAGGAGATATTTTAACTTCATTTGCTTAAATCCAGTCCCTACTATCCAACTTTGATAGTGTGCTCAGTATCATGGTTTTATAAAACCATATTAACCAATTCATTTTATCAGATAAGAATTCTTTTGTGTTCCTTAAGCTTGCTGTGGTCTAGTAATTAATTTAGATTAATTTTCACTGCCTCTGAAATACAGCATATATACATAATCCATGGAAAACTATCCATAAATTAAAAGTATAACTCACTCTTGATGTCACCTTTACTGAATTTAAATATTGTCAGGGCAGCTTCAGAGATGGTTTAAGGAACAATAAATTCCATCATACTAACACTTACTGCAATGACGTTAATGTAGTAACATATAATGTGTTCAGCCACATCAATCCAACTGCAGATTGCTCTCTCTATAGCAATCATTGACATCCCAGGTTCAGCTTTTCTGAGTTGAGTATGTTTATTGATTTAAGTGTATATAATGTGAAATTATTATTCACTCATGTTTTCTAATGACAAAGCAAAGTATTTTATCAGAAGTGTAACTACTTAAAACAACCAATCATATTCTCTTAAAACAGTTCCATACACCTGTGATTACAAGTCTAATCCATTTTCAGAAAAGTCATTAAAAAGGAACAATCCAGCAAAATCAAAGGAAACAAGCCAGCAAGCAAGCCATAAGACATTAAATGAATCCAAAATAATATTTTGGGAAGTCAGAAAAATCAAGCAACAGTTTTCTCCTTCCCTGGCCTTCCAGAAATGTAGACTTAGTACTAATGTTGCAGTCTGTTCAGTCCAATCTTCTCCACCTGAGCTGTGTTTTTCATACCATGGTCTCCTTTACATCAGTTTCTTGTCTGAGAGCTTCTCAACCAAAAGGATGGAAGATATTTTTTAAACAGTATGTTTTGTCCTCTTTCTCTGATCACTTTTGGTACAAATGTTTAAAAAGAAATTCCAGCCTAAGGTAAATACTCGTCATGGAAAATTTCAGTACAAAAAATAAAGGTCAGCTAAATAAAAAACAGTTGAAAATAGATGCATTGGTTAACTTTAATAATAATGATAATAAGCACTGCCATCTCCCTGTATTGCAATTATGATTGCAATGGTTACCAAAAAAAAAAATCACTTACTCAAAAGATACGTAAGATTCAACAATGCCCCTGGAAGTAGAATATTCTCTATGAATCATAAAAAGTAACATTTTAAAGTAGGTCTAAAATATAAAAGAAAATACAACAGGCACACTTGTCTTAATAAAAAGCTTACTGAAACAAAACTGAAAAGAATAGGAAAAATTACGCAAAATGACAGTTAGGCAAACATTGACATCATACTGTAATGAACAACGTTTATTAGATTCAGCCTGCAGACACTGTTGTAGATACAACTTCCTTAATCTTAGGAAAATGAATAAATAAAGAAAAAAATTTAGGCATGAAGACAAAAAAAAAAAAATCTTAATACAGGAAAAAAATTCATTTTGACATTGAACACTCTAAACCACTGTCTGATGCTATTCTGTTTTCACTAAGTTAGTATTTTCTCAGATAAAAACTGAGTTGGTCTGCATGGAATTTGTTTATGCTCAGTGAAGTGTGAAAAAGCTCTTCTAGACAGTGGTTCATCACATCCTAAAGCACACCTCTTCAGATTAATTGAACTGCTTATTTCTATCTGTTGTCAATAAAAGATATTGAGGATGGCTAGCTTAGAATAAAATACCTGCTGTGAAGATATTTATTCAGAAAATTCCCCAAATGATGTTTTGGTTTTACAAGTATACTTCCCCCAGTGCTTTCCTGAATGGTACAAAGATCCAACATTGTCAGTGTAAAGATCTGAACAGCTCCTGATAGGTGAATGTCTTGCGATGTAAAATAGGTGATCGATCTGTTGTGCCTTTTTGTTGTCTTTGAAATACATTATACTGCACAGGGAGTGACTCCCTGGATTTAACACCATGAAGTACAGAAAGGCTCATGTCCGTATAAAAGGACTAGGTCTCTGGATGGTAGATAGTCTATGTCTACACTGGATAGTGGTTGTCAGTTCAAAGTATCTGAAGTAACACACCTGCAGCATAGCCCACAACCAACAGGGGTGTATTGATCAAAGAAAATTTAGGGTATCAGAAGGTCTGGTTCTGGGATGTGGCATAAGAGCATGAGGTAGCATTTGTGGGAAAAAATGCTTCTGTAGGGCTCTGTAGAATGGAGGGATCCAAACCCAATACAACTTTGATCCTGTTTTCTGAGATCTTGACTGAATATTTCCCTAGATTTTCCATAGTTTCCTGGACAGATCTAGGCAGAGTGCTACAAAATACTTATTATTACAGAATTAATATTTCTGAAATGCTCAGGTAACTCTCTGGGGTATATCTTTACTGTTATGTAAGAGGGTCAGGAGTGAGCTTGACCTCTGGACCTTGGTCAAATGCACTATTAAATCATGATGTCTATTCCTGGGTCAATCATATCACAATAATAAAAAAACTGGAATATATACAAATATATACAAACCCAGTATTGAACCCAAACCCCTCAGATGGTACTTGCATCACCATCACCACGGGTGCTGTGTCCAGGATCTGGATTCTGGTACTGGATTCAGGAACGCATAGTCTGGGATTGAAGGCAGAACAGACAGAAACTAAAAGAGGACCTGAGCCAAGCCAAGCAAAGCTGGCAAAACTGTCCAAGAGGGCAAAGAGAGGGTCAAGACCCTCATGATCCCTTAGCTCATGATGTATATGGGATGGAATACCTCATTGGTCAGTTTAGGGTCACCTGTCCTGTCCACTTCTCCTTGCAGGTGCTGCCTTTCACTTTTCTTCATTCCCCAGTGTGGTACACAAGATCCAGCAGTGGCCTTGTTCTGCACACCAGTCCTTGGTAGTAACTCTAAACATGAGGTATATCACTGCCAGAAGCAGACACTGTCTGTGAAAACATGATGCTACCTTCAGAAGGTGCAGTTAGTTAGAAGAACTGAACTAGAAGGTAAAAATCACTGAACAGAATTAGTTCTCACTTAAACCAGGACACCTATATTTGACTATTTGACCTCTGGCCCAGGTATCAGCCTATGTTCTTCCCTATTTTCTTCTGCTGTAACACAGACATAAGCTTACAATGTGTAGTATGTCTTTGAAAGATGTCACAAGCCTCTCTGTCTTGAGTTATAGGCTAAATAATTCCCTGGCCTAGATTGAAAGGAAAGAAATTTAAATATAACTCTGAAAAGTCTAAATTCAAGCATATTGTCATTATTCTTGTTTCATCACTACTAACATATTTAGTAGTACATTCAGTACTAGCCAGATCTTTAAGCACCTAGGTTTTAGTGCAGGTTTTTCTAAGAATTTCAAGTAGATTTCTGCTGGAAGCCATAAGAATTTCTTGTATGACATGTCAGTATGCAGACTCTTTTTTAAATTACTTGTGAGCTGCTTGTCCACTTAATTAGGTAATTCAATAGGCACTTCAGTCTGACAGTTCTACTCTCTTCTTTACATCTTTTGCTCAGATGACCTTTTTCTGCATATTCAATTTGTGAATAATTCAAGTGGGCTTTTGACTTAACACTTATTGGTTAAAGACAGTGAGACATTACTGCAATGCTTGATCTTTGCCTTAAGTAGAATGAGTCATGAAAGCAATTTTCAATTCAACATTGCACAGAGATGCTTTAGCTTAATTTAAATGTAAGGAAGTTGTTTGCATTTTAGGTTATTTGTCTTAGGACTTCCTTTCCTGTTTTCTACCAAAAGCTAGATGCACTGAAGATATGTCTGGTTTAAGGAGAGACTTAGATAAAACGTGCTGAAGGCCATGTTGAATATGTTGTATAGTGTAACATGATGTAATTTTAGGGGTCTTTTTTCAGCTTCTGTCAATGCTTATTTGAAGAATGAGGTCTACAGTAAATATAGAAAAAAAATAGAAATTAAAGCAAACACTTCAAAAAGCAGTAAATGTAGCTTATTTTGCTATAGAGTAAAAGAAGCCTATCACGTTTTAACTGAGGTAAGTAAACACACTTCTGTCCTTCTACAGCATTTTCTTTCAAAAGGTATGTATAAAGAAGTTCTACTTTGACCTCATGGAAATTTCACTTGTAGGACAATTAGCATACTTCAAATGTAATTCTGAAATATTCAGTAATGTGGTTTTAGGCACTGCACTTCAAGACATGTAAGGACTTAATGCTTAAAGAGGAAAAAAAAGACAAATGGTAGGAGAGTAGAAGGAAACAAATCCTATGTTTCTATGAGCTTTGAGTTACGCAGCGGCTAAGAATTAAAACAAGTGGTAAAAACTGAAGAACCAGTCTGTTTCCCCTTTCACATCCTAGTGTTCTATTCATAGGGCATAGCACTGCCAAAAGATGACTTTCGTTCTCCTGATATCAGAAATTTACTCTCACTGTTGTTTATGGACTGTGTGGCTTCTCATTTATCCACAGTGAACCACATTCCTGATGTCAGCATAATTTTGAAGTGTCAGGAAGACAGTGACAGAAACTCATCACATTTCTTCAAAATCCTCACTAAAGGAAGAAAAATCGCATCTTCTGTAAGATGCTGATGTTTGAAACTGTCATCTTTATAGTAATAATGTGTGTGGTGCAGAAGTATAGTTGCAGCTAACAACTTTTGCAGTTGATTAAATGCCTTAGCTCTATAAAGGCCATTTATTGCTTTGTCTACTGCAGCACCATAGACATTCGCCTTTAAATAAAACAAATGTCAGTTCTGGAAAATGTGATGCTCAAACCTTCAGCCATGAGGTAGAAACCTTAACAGAGGGTGAGGTTTTTTTTTTTTTCATTTTTTTTTTCTTTTCTGGAGTGGCAGATTCCAATATTTTGCCTTAATATTTCAGATTATCCTCATTTCAAAGCTAAGAAGATATAACTAGACAGAGTAAGTTGAGAGGGATAGATACAATGTACTTTCACTGATTCAATTTTCCCATCCATTTGGATTTTTGCAGCCTTGGAGACAGCCTATGTTTTGTTGTGAAGGAAAAGATTTAAATATTATTGAAAACCCATTAGTAACAGTCAGAAAGTCTTTTCAGAGCTATAAAAAGTTGGAAAGATTTATGTGGAGTAAATTTTCAGTGCAGTGTGAACTTAAATTCAAATTGGGTAATTTTGATAAATAATGTTAAAATAAATAAATAAATAAAAGTAGTCATAAAACTGTGCATAATCTTAGAAAAATACAAGGAATGCATTCTAGGGGGTGTGTGTGTGTGTTCATTTTGTTGGTTTTCTTTTCCTACCCTAAGTACAAATAACCTTTTCTCAAGGTTATTCTGTTTCTCAATGATGTTATCACTAAAATTTGGAGTATAAGTCATAGAATCATAGAATGGTTTGGGTTGGAAGGGACCTTAATGATCATCTATCTCCAACATCGCTGTCATGGCAGGAACATTTCCCACTAGACCAGGTTGCTCAAGGCCCCATCCAACCTGGCCTTGAACACATCCAGTGATGGAGCATCCACAATTTCCCTGGGCAATCTGTTCCAGCGTCTCACCACCCTCAAAGTGAATAATTTCCATCTTATTTCCAATCTAAATTTTCTCTCTTCCAGTTTCAAACCATTATGACTCATCCTATCACTACAGGCCTTTGTAAAAAGTCCCTCCCCAGCATTCTTGTAGACTCCCTTAAGATATTGGTAGGCCACAAGTAGGTCTCTTTGGAGCCTTCTCTTCTCCAGGCTGAACAACCCCAACTCTCTCAGTCTGTCCTCGCAGGAGAGATGTTCCAGCCCTCTGATCATCTTTGTAGCCCTCCTCTGGACCCACTCCAACAGATCCATGTTGTTCTTGTGTTGGGACTTCCAGAGTTGGATGCAGTACACCAGGTGCAGTCTTACAAGAGTGCAGTAGAGGGGCAGAATCACGACACCTGACCTGCTAGCCACACTTCTTTTGATGCAGCCCGGGATGCAATTGGCCTTCTAGGCTCCCTTCACACACTGCTGGCTCATACTGAGCTTTTCATCATCCAGCACCCCTAAGTCCTTCTCCACAGGGCTGCTTTCAATCCACTCATCACCCAGCCTGTATATGTGCTTGGGATTGCCTTCACCCAGGTGCATGACCTTGCATTTGGCCTTGTTGAACGTCATGACGTTGACATGGGGCAACCTCTCCAGACTGTCAAGGTCCTTCTGGATGGCATCCCTTCCCTCTGATCTGTTGACTGCACCACACAGTTTGGTGTATTTGGCAAACTTGCTGAGGGTGCACTTGATCCCACTGTCCATGTCAATAACAGAGATATTAAACAACACCGGTCCCAGTACTAATCCCTGAGGAACTGGTTGCCACATGAACATCAAGCTGTTGATCGCAACTCTCTTGAGTGCAACCATCCAGCCAATTCCTTTAATATCTTAAGGTGGATCTCTAACAGTGTATATGACACAGTCATGTTTTTTGTGCTAATGTAGCTGTAGTCAAAATTCTGATTTGAATCTCAATTACAATGGCAGATGTTTTATAGCTACCTTAATGTACCTACTTTCTCAAAATCATCTGAATAAATGTACACCTGAGTTAGGAATATACTAGTGGAATACTAGACTCCCTAATTTGGGAAAAAGCTTTACATTGGAATGAAGAGTTTGTGACTTTTCATTATTCTTGTAGTCCTCAAAGACTTCCATAGAACTACAATTACATGGTGTAGTCAATGGAATAGGCATATTTACTTTTTAGTAAAGACATGTTTCTGCACAGAAATATATTTAAGCAACTAGACATAGGTAAAAGTAAATCAAATAGGTTTATTAACAGAAGGCACAAAAGATTCTAGAAGATGACGCTTAAAGTCTTGTGAAACTAAATATTTTATCTTGCTTGCTCTGTGATAAATGCCTTAAGTTTAAAATTTGATGCTATAATATTTATTGACAACATGGCAGCAGGCTGTGAAAATCACACAATCTTTGTTTATAGCTTTTATAACTATGCATTGTGGTCCACTGGGACAGTCAGAATTATTTTATTTTTTTTAATTTGTATAGGAGAAAATATTGGAGAAATAAAAAAAAATCCTGGCCCAAAACCTTCAGTTACCATCTTTACTTCCATGTCTAACAGAGTGTATGGTCTGATTAGTTTCCAGCACATCTCAGGAAAGGTGTTTGGTACAAATAACTATTATACATTTCAGAGTGCCACAGTGGTGATGACTATTTATGTGTAGATGCTACTTGGAAATAAAAAAAAACAAACCCTAAACTAAACCAACTCCAAACCGTACAGGAAACACAGACAATTACTGTGAGAAATAAACCTCTGAATTATACTAAGGGAAGAATCATGTTTGTCCTTCATTATGTATCTTCTGTCTTGTAAGTATTCATCTACTTCCAGATGAAGTCAAAAAGCTCCATTAATCTCTCTATGTGTATTAAAGTATTAAGTAATCTATCGTGATCACTGCAAGGTAGATGGTGCTATAAACAAATTATCTAGGCATATGATGTTTATTAGCTTAAAACCCATCATCTTGGATATACTCAAACCCATGGCAGGCATATTAATTTAGTGAAGTCCACTGCAATTATTTATATGATGTAAAAAGGGTGATTTCATGCCACATAAGTAAGCCAGATAAGCAAATACTTCACATTAAAAGGGAAAATTTGAGAGAGGTTTAACCTACGTCCATATTGTAAAATATATAAAAGTAATTCATGCAACTTTTTATAGTTACACTTACTTATTCAATACTGCCCTTTAAAGTTGCTATGTATCTGCAGAACAAAAAGGAAAAGCCACAATAGTCTCTTGTAGAGTCTCTGTTACTCTTTTTGCTTTTCAAGAAGAGAGTCATTCAAGTTATAAGTGCACGATTTTTCCTTCTGCATGAAGATTTTGAACACACAATATGAAGAAAAGATAACAGACAAGTCTATTCCAAGGAATTGGCCTGACAAAAAAAAAAAAAAAAAACAAAAAAACCACAGTTGAACTGTAACAGAGTACTGAATGTTTTTCAAGATGACTTTGTCAGATAGTAGTGTCTTGGGCTTTTTTTCACCAATTCCTACATTTAAAACATGTACTGTAAATCTGAGACAAACAAAGTAAAGAAACAGATTCACTGTGTGTTCTCACACTACATAGGGTGATCCTGCATACTCATATAGCCTGCTAAATCCTATTCATGCAGCCGTGTGAGACTAGGTCAGGAAAAAAGGATGAGCAAGTATTGATTAAACATTAGACATGAACAAGACTTTCTGATAAAATGTCAAATGTTGAGGGTATGACTTCTGGGCAGTAATGTGAAAACTTCAAAGAAGCCATCATCAGTGCAGTCATCTCAGCTGCTAGACAAAGCATAGCTCTTCCCTTCATTATTAAGTAGGTAAAGTATCACAGATTCCACTTGAATTACAGAAAAAAAATGGGTTCAGGATCTTATTTCTTTTATCGTATATTTAAAAAAAAAAAAAAAAAAAAAAAAAAGGGCTTTCAGTTGCATGCTACTGTAAGTGTGAATTTATCATCCTAGCTGGAATACTCTCACTTTGTGTAAGTAATTAAATATTTATAGGAACAGAGAGTACAAAAATAACTCTATGTGATAGAGGTTGTGACATTTATGTGGGAGAAAAAAACCGCAGGATAAGCTCTCTAACTTAGAATGAAGCAGATTTGGACCAGGGCACCCACATGATATGCAAGGGTTCTAAACTTGCCTTAAAGGTTATATTGTCTTGGGGAAGTCTCACTGTAAGTTGCTCTAAAGTTGATGATTTTTTTAAGTACAGAAAAGAAGAACTTTAGGCATTAACTTTTACACAATATGGGACAACTCTTCTAATTTGAATTTTATGCAATGTTAGATTATTTCACTTCAGCTAGAAGAAAAAAGAAAGAGATATATAGGCTTTGTGAATATTTGTGAATATTGAACTGTCTAGTCATATCTTTGTTAACATTTCTATTCAGCTTTTAGATAACAAGGAATTGTGAAAATAGAAAGTTCAAGAATAAAACTTCAGCTAATATATAGCATGGAGAACTGTGCAGAATTATAGTGCTGAAGAAGAGTCTGAAAAAGAACATTGACAGCCTCTATAATTACAGCATTTGAAAGGACACTTCTTTCAGTCACAAATATGTATGAATATAATGATACTTTTCAGTTCTCAGAATCAGAAGACTGAGGATGAGTCAGAAATCAAGCAGTAACTTACATTAAATGTCTCAAAGGCAAAAATAAACGGAAATGGAATTTAGAAAGAGAAGACATAACATTAGAAACAAGAGTCACTGTAGCACCACCAATAAGGGTGGAGAAAACTCAAAAGAGTCTATATTGAGGTTCATTTGTTAACTGTCAACCCCCTCTTTGATGTGTAGAATTGAGCTGGAAATCTTGTGTAAATAAATTTTGGTTTGATATTTTGTAATTTCTATTTCTTACTTTAGCAGAGCCTAAAGATGCAAAGATGATGCAGAGGGAAAAAGGTATTGGAAAATAGGCTATTAAGTAATTTTCAAACATGACTTATAAGGAGGAAGCTGTAACTGATGCTGAAAATTCCAGGTCTGTCTACCTTGCAGTAAGATATCCATGTTAATTAAAACTGTGGATATTAGCAGTAACATATCTGCAGCAATATATAGGTTAACTTACTTCATCATGGTTCTTCCCAGTAGCACAGTCAGAATCATTGCAGTATGTGAGATAAATTATAGAGATCTTAATGGATCTCTGTATCACCTCTCAGGCTTTGAACTAGTATTTCAGGATTATAAACAAAACATTTGACAATATTCTTTAATATAGGGTTAGATGTATAAACCAGTGGTGCTCTTTCTAGATCATCCTGCCTACACCAGATAAAAAGATCTTGTAAAATGGAATAAAAGTTCCATCACAGAAGAAAAGGATTTTTCCATCACAGTTGCCAAGGTATTCTGTCCTCTGAGTGCAAGTCTGAGCTCAAAAGATCTATAAGGAAAAGACCTGTGAGTGCAAGATGCACATCAGCATAAACACAGTATTTAGTTCTAGTCTGTTGCGCTGACTAACATACTGCTATATTCTGCAGAATGGTGATACTTTCATTACAAATTTTCCAAACTAAAGTAGCACTGCATTACAAAGTGCCAGAATTTTTTGCTGAGTTTTCTGAGACAAGACACAATAGCTAATGCTACAGGTGCTATTTTTTGTAGTGTATATGACAATCCTAGCTGAGACTGAGATACTGTTTTTCAAAGACTTTGTAAAAAGGTAATGGAAAGCCATCTGTCTAAAAGAATTTATATTCTCATTATTAAAAAAAAAAAAAAAAATCCAAAACAAACCAAAAAAAAAAACAAAATCAAAAAAAGTGGGATGTGCAAAGAGACAGTCTGAATTTCCATTGTCATTTCCAGGCTTTTTTTGAAGAAAATATTTTGGGGATCATGCACAGTACTCCAGCATCTGTGATGATACAAAACTATCAGGAGAGGACCTAATCTGCTATGTGTATATAGATGCACAGCACAGACTGTTATTCAAAACAGGTTTTTCTCTGTGGGATTATGAAAAAAAAAGATCTCCAGATACCCAAAAAGTCTGTCCTGTCAAGGCAAGACTGGAACTTGTTGCTTGGTCAAGCTATTTCTAAAGTCTTAGGTTCTTTTATTGACATGGGAACTCTTCAATCATATCTTTATGCCTACATATCTTTCAGTAAGTGTAGGTTAGAAACTTAAAGATTTAGTTCCTCAAAAGGAGAATGGATATTTAGGGTTTAAGTGTGACCATAGTTTAAGTATGTGTCTGATTAGTATTGATTGTATCTCAGACTTTGGGAATGTTCTAAACCAGAGGTGTATGAGCAAGGAGACAGTATTGCTGCTAAATTGTGGCCATGTATAGATGATAGACACACTTAATATTTCTAAAGTTGTGTTTTAGAAATGCTAGTCTCATAAGAGTATATGGAACATAACAGAATCTGATTCTTTAAACTATCTGTTAAGGACTAGTTAGTATAAAAGAAATAAAAAGAAACAAAGAAAGTGATAAACACACAGATAACAGACCTGAGGAGAAGGTGGTAACAGAGCTGTGTTCATTGTTTCCCCAGGTAATTTAATCTTGTATGCACATCTGTGCATGCAGAATTCTCTAGCAAACATCAAGTCAGACTAGCAGGTGTGTAGGAGAAGATGTGTATCTGGGGATACTCAACATCTGAGACAGTGGTGGATATGGAGCCTAGAGTCTGGTCATGGATATTTGCCAGGCTGAAAAACCTTTGTAAATATTCAAGGGATCTGTGAGTGTGAGGTGATTGTGAAGATGAGTGGGTAATTACATCCACACAAACACCTGTTTGCTAGTAAGTATCAAGCTGGACAAACCAGTGAATAGGAGCAGACCCATTTAGAAGGTAAAGGGCCCTGAGATCCAGGCAAGGATGTTAGGTGGATATTGAAGGGACCTGAGAACCTGGGTGTACTTATGAACCTGGACAGTGAGAGCATTCATGTTTTCACTAGCAAACTGCAGTCACAGTCATTCAGAGAGGAGGAACAGGTCTTGGCCATCTGTACTTACATTTTATGAGAGTCCTGGTTTATGTGTTCTGTGTGAGTGTTGTTACAGGTAGTCCTTTGAGCCTGAAAATGGGAAAGCAGCAACCACATCCATCAGCTTAAGATGGACACCCCCGGGCCATGACGTCTTACTGTGTTCTGTAGGTAATATTAACAAGATGAGAATAGCTGTGTGTACTTGTGGTGGTGCAGACCCACTGGTTGCCATGTCAGGTCCAGCCAACGTTACATTCTTGTTTTGACTACAAGAGCAATGAGTTTGTACATCTGGTACTTTCTTGTCCTGGTTATGGTACAATGAGTTAGGACAATTAAGTACTCCCCAGTTTTACCTGAAACTCCTGGTACCTGGATTGTGGCCCACCCTGGAGGGTGCCAGGATTACCTTATAAGAATTGTGGCTGCAACAGAAATATAATGACCGAAGTCCACCATCTCTTAATCTTATAAATAGCAATCCTAAGTGAGACCCTTTGAGATCTCTGGGATCACAGCAGGCTGTGACCCAGTATCTGAACGCAGATGCATCTCGGGGTAGATTTCATGATGATTTCCAAGAATAGATTTTGCAAGAATTTCCAAGATATATGCTGAAAGATGCCAACAAAGGAGTCAAAGATTGTCTGCTGACAGAAGCCAACAAAAAATAGCAATTCGCTACAGTTATATTTCATGAGCTTTCAGAGATCATTTGGTACTAATAATTTACAACAGTTAGTAAAGAGAGAAAAATCTCAATCCTATGCAGGTTGACCTCGGTATCAGGGTGTGTTTGTGCATGTCCAGTATAATTTATGCTGTGTCTGTATGTGTGAGTGTTTGTGTGTGTGATTCAGTTTGGGAAACTCTGTAGTGTTAGTTATAATAATTGATTAAATCACTCTGAAAATTGGCTGATGACTATTGCTAAAAATCATATAACCTAATCTTGTGAATTACCATAACAGTGATAATAAATCTTAAATTGCTGCTATTTTTAAGTTGTGTAGGTCCCATAATCACTCATTTACCAACAACTTGGTGTAGTGACTCAACAGGAGATTTTCCCCACCCTTTTTTTCTCTTTCATTATAAATAAACCATTGAACAAGTCTGGGACTAAGATTAAATCTAGTCACACTTTAGCCTCATCAGGAGTTTACAAAGCAAGAGGGTCTACTCTGAACCTTGTGACATAATGTGACTTACCCTTTTTTATCTCTAGTCTCCATGTGCATCATCAACTCTAAATTGACTCTAACTCAATTTTCATTTGTATGTTTTTCCATGTAGTAATAGAATGAACTTTGCCACCAAAATTTAGGTTGCACTTTTACAATTTCATATTAAGATCACTTTTTACTAATGCCTTTGACAGTGAATCTTTAAGTGATATAATCACTCTTTTCCATAACAGTACTACTTAGAAAGTTGTAAAATGAAATAATGACATTTTAATTAGAGCTTTTGACTTTAATGCATAGAATTCAGTCACAAAGCACCATTATCTTGAAAAGATGCTAATTATTTATAAACATTTATGTACTTATTCCCATTTCTGAGTATTTTTCTACACTCATTCCTGTTTGCTTGTTCTCCTTGCAAAATTCCTTATTTTTAGGTTTTTTTTTTCTTTTTTTCCTGTATAATTTAATAGATTCTTTAGATGTATTCAACTACTATGTTAGAAGTTCAGTAAACAAGTGTTGAGTTTAGGATAGCAAATCATTAAATAACTTCACTAGCTTCTTTTATTCTAAGATCCTATTTAGGAAATCTGAATATCACTTCTTTAATTTACTTGGTTTTCCTCATTTTGAAGACCTACTGGTTTAGTTTATTTTTATTTCTATGTTGGTAGTAGCTTAAAGGTAGTATCTTTTTATAGGATCTTAAGGATAAATCAGAATTTGGCCTATCTTATTGATGTAACCTGTCCAGTAGTATTAAATTTGCAAACAAATAAAAAGGAAAGTAAAATAAATCAAATAAAAATACCCAGAAAAATCCCTCAACACATTTTTCAAAATAGAAGAGCATCCACAGAAATTTTAGGGGATTTTTTCTTTATAAATTATGAATAGACTTACATCTACAATTTTTAAGTGGATAACTTACAAAAATGGTTGTATTCATTAGCACTCTATCACTTCTGTGAACATTTACTACTTCTTTTGTGATAAATAAAACATCTCTTTTTTGACTAAGAGAAAGTAAAATGCAGTGAAAGGCAGATGAATGCAAAAAATCACCTTCTCTTAACCAGTGCAAACACACTGCTGTAAAGATATAAAAAAAAAAAAAAGAGACATATATTAAAAGGACATAACAGTTTAAAATATATCAAGCATAAAGGCTGGTAAAAAGCTAATGATATGCAGATACATATATACTGTTTTGATAAACTAACCATTCATTCTACTTATAAAGATATTTATATGTAATCTGCAAACCAGAAATATGACTCATATCAGTATGAGATTCAAGTGAGAATTAAATATTGCATTTCATATGCTTTTCACTTAGATGTTGGAGAGCCATTTTCACACACTGTTTTATGAATTACTAGCATCTATAATACCACTGAGTCTGGTTACAGCATAGCCTGCAGTGAAGTGAAGAGATGTCTGAGCCAGCACACATGCCAGAGGCAGTGAAGTCCCAACAACTCTGAGTTCAGTATGTGTTTATTCCTTCTACTATTGTAATCACAGTACAGTCAAGTCACCATTACCACTGCTAATTGGAGCTTGGCAGAGATTTGTAAACAGAGGTAATGCTGTGGTTTCCACACTGAGCTAGTTTGCTCAGGATCAGCCCCATGCACAGCCCGTTTGTCTCCATGAAAGATGCCATGCTGTCCAAATGCATGGAGCCACTTTATGTCTAAAGCTGTGTTCCTGGGGTACACCACTTAAACCAATAAACCCTCCAGACAAGCCAGAGTGCATGGTGTGAAAGCATCTGGGACAGCTTGTGATCAGTGGAAAGGACTCAGCGCAGCATAGGAGCAGTTATAAAGCTTCTGGGCAAAAGATGACTGTCAATGTACTCATGTGGCTTTACACTTGGTGCAGCAATCTGTGCAGCATTTGAACAGGCCTGCCTACATCAGCTGGGTTTTTTTTTTCACCTCTGGCATAATTTAGCTACAGCACGGATAGCTACTTCCCAGATAATGCAAAAGTTACTAAATATGAGTCCCCTCTAACCAGCTGTAGATGTTAATAATGTATGCATCTGAGCAGGTCATCCCAACTCCCTGTGTAGTCAAGGGAGAAAAATAACAGCTTTCAGGTTACGATCTATTTCTTTATAAACCTCATCAGAATTGTTTTTCAGTATGACTGACTCTCTACACTAAATAAAAAGAAGCCTCCAATGTCTACCTCAAATGTGGGCATCTATGACTCTCTAGAGGTAACTGGCATCAAACTTGGCATCTACCATGAGTTTTGTGCTTTACTATTTCAAACATTTCTTGTAGAAAGAACAAAAGAGGTTCACTTCCCCCTCTATTTACAAACTGACATAGGAAGGACAAGTTTTGAATGTTTGGAGTTCACTGAAGCTGGAGAGAACTGATGTTATTTGACCCTGTAAGACATGCATTTTCATCATTGATTTAGGAATAAACAGTAATACCATTTTTTATGACACTGATATAAAATGCAACAGTGGCTTCAGGACAATGATCTCACATATAATTAAGTTCATTAAATCAAAGCAAAATCACTTATTTTATTAATTTCTTAGGCATTTGTGACAGTGGTCTAAAATGTTAAATCATTCTGATGTTCTGGGAATTATGGATGCAGAGGGAAAGACACAAGCTGTCAGTTAATCAAGTGGTTAAAAAGTTACTCCCTGTGTCTAAAGGACAGATTCGGATGAATGAACCTGAGCTAGAGAGACCATATGGTAGGTCTGTGAATAAGTGCACATACTATATTCATCATGAGAGTTGCAAAGTACTCAGCCCTGAACTTAAAGAGTGAGGTTAGAGGAAAGTTGCATGCAGTGCTTCAGATATTTTTAACATATCTTGTTTTGTTGAAAGTAAAGATTAATAAATTATTAAAAACGTTTTCTAAGGTAAGGAACAAAAGGAGGTAACGGAAAAAGCCAACTTCAATTAATCCTCTGTTTTGCAATACAAAATATCAGGCTGTTGAAATGTGCTGTTTTCACACTGTTGAACTTTCAAGGTAGTAAGAGCAAATCCGTTTAATAGTAGAAAAATGTTTCTTACCCATATCTAAATCTACCATTGTACATATCATGCTTATTATTTTAGCCAAAGACAGTCTGAGAATAATGCTCATTTAAACCCATGATTTATAGCTGAAGGATCTGGGAGTTTTCAGACTTCTACAACATATGTGAGCAAAGACAGCCCTAAATTTACACACTATTAAATTACATAAGCAATAATTATTATATGATTAAGTAATATTGATCATATGTTGTTTGGTTATATGTTTACTGATTTGTAAAACTTACTGAGCTGCTCTAGTGCAATGTCAATATATTTTTGAAATAAATGACAGGTCAGAGTTAGAAAACTGTCTGTATAGCAGCTAGATACAATGAAAGTTCTGTATGTTCTCATCATTATATTTGTTTTCAGACATCACTACATCACTGAAACACTGTGCTTCAATATCATCTTTCTGTGGCTAATGAAAAAGATGCAGATTGTACCAAGTAACTGTGATGGGGTGACCCCAGCCAGCAACTAAGCTGATCTAGTCCTCTCTCCCACTCCTCTCTAGTATGATGGGGGAGAATCAGAAGAGCAAAAGTAAGACAAGACATGGATCAAGATAAAAACAGTTTAAAAAGTGAAACAAAGCTACATGCACATGCAAAGTAAAGTAAGAAATGAATTCAATACTTCCCACCCACAGGCAGATGTTTAACCACCTGGAAAGCAGGGCCTCAACAGGTTTAACAGCTACTTGTGAAGACAAATGCCATAACCCTGAAAATCCCCTCTTTTACAGCTGAGCATGACATGATATAGTATATAATATTCCTTTGATCAGTTGGGTCAGCTGTCCTGGCTGTGTCTCCTCCCAGATTCTTGTGCACCTGCAGCCTACTCCCTGCAGGGGCAGAGTGGGGAAAAAATTCTCAACACTGTGTAAGTATTGCTTAACAAGAGCCAAAGCACTGGTGTGTTATCAACACTGATTGAGTCACAAGTTCAAAACACAGCACCATACAAGCTGCTACAAAGAAAATTAACTTAATCTCTTCCAGACCCAGTATAATAACTGAGGAAACTTTGGTCAAATAATGGTAACAAATTAAAAAATATTTTAGGGCTATACTTTGACATGTTTTACATTTGTTACTCTATACAAATATTAAAACTTACTTATGTCAATACAGTTGTATTTTCTGCCTGCTTGGCAATTTTGTTCAGTTTAACAAGAGGAAAATCATAGAACTGTATCACTTTTGTGCTTCTAACAGGTGATTGCCAGCAAGGGGTTTAAAAGAGGTGTGTAAAAGGAGACCACATCCATTAAAACTAATGTATACTGGCTGGCTATAATTCTGCGCATGGTTGCCTAGAAAATAGCCCCCAAGGGGCTTGAATGAAGTCTAAAGAAAGCAAACTACCAAAATTGCAGCTGAAAGAATAAGTTCACAGTCTGTCCTTAATTCACCCTTATTGACACTGCAGAACAGACTTTTGCATCTGTAACAGCAGTTAGTTACCTGTTTTAGAGGTAGGTCAAAAGCATTTCACTCTTTTCTGTTTTGAGACTACCCCCAAAAAAAAAAAAAAAACCCACACACTTCTGTAATACTTAACATTCAAGGACAAAAGAACTTTTCAAGTGTTTAAATGTTAAGCATCGAAATATATCTATGAGTGAAGTATTTATTATTGCCTTAGAAATGGACTTGAAAACCTGAAAAAATTTCACTGCCACTAAAATTAGGTATCTAACTGTTAGCCAGATTTAATCCCTATACATCATGTTCAAATTAAATTGACTTGAAGCACTTAATACCTCTTAAATCTTCAGTTGCTACATTTTTATTTCCTGTATTCTGATGTGTGTGCTGAGATATGCATATCCAAATACAGTATATTGTGACCTTCACCTGGTTTCTTGTTATTTAACCTAAGTCAATCAGTCACTATCTAGGGAGTTAGTGACAAATGAAGGGAAAAAAAAAAAAAAGTTTTCCTGATTTCGGTTCTGTGCTTACAAAAAAGAGCTCAGGAGTTTGACTTCTGGACTCACCATCTTTCTTCAAGATCTTATTTCTGACTTATGTGTTTTGATTTTGTGGCCCAAAAAAGGTCTTTCAGTGCCTTGTGAATTTTAAAAATTTGTAATCAAAAATTTATCTATCTCAGTGGCAAATTATTTTCTTGTGGGATATGTATTTTCACTGTGTGCTCCACTAACTATGAATGACATTCAGGCACAGATTCTCTGGCTAGCTTTAGGCCATCATCTACCACCTGAGTGATCTGACATAATTCTTTTCCTAAGATTCCTTTAGCTGAGGCCTACCTGTTAGCTCAGGTGAGTGTGAATATTTGAGCTTTAATGTTCCAGGACATAAACCTCAAATGGGCAAACCACACAAGACCAACAGGAGACTTAGGTTCTACCTCTAAGTACTAACTTCCTCAGAATTAAGAAAATGTTTCTACTAAAGAGCATTTTCTTTCTATTCCTAGGGCTGTAGGTTCTGTCATGTGGGACTAAGAGACCTCCAGCTGTTAAACTAAACTACTGTGTGAAGTAATTGCTGTGCTTAATAGCACACCCCACCCCTCCACCCCCAATCTCTATTTTATTTCCCCAGTGTTACAAAAGAAATTAAAAAAACAGCTTCCAAGTTATTAGTGCCCAATGTTAATTATATCATGAAAGAAGGTTATTTTAACAACTTGCTTTATTCTCAGTTGGGTCAAAGAAGCCTAACAGTTTAGAAGCAGGACCAGCTTAGCAATTTCCTTAAGAGAATCCTTAAATAAAAATTTGCTTGTGAAAATAACCGCTCAAACAAAATATTTCTGAACCTCACATTTAAAGGTAGTGTTACACAGCATGCCCTGACAGAAGTATGTGATGCCTAGTTATCTCCATGGAGCTCCTCTGTGGAGATCAAGGAAGAATACCCACCCAAAGGCATGAAGACCCCTGCACAACCTGGCACATTTCCTTTGTGCAGCCTCTTTGTAGCAACAACAGCAGCTTATGCAGTTCTTAAGCAGGCTTCAGGCTTCTTTCCATGAGAAAGTTGCCTGCTGTCTAGACTTACATTATTAATGATGAAACCATTTTCTATGGTGTTTTCTGAAGCAGCTACACTGGCACTTTGCCTCTTAACTATTGGGCATTATTTCAGAGTTGGCATATTGAAGTACTGTGGTTAAAAGACAGGGTGGGCTGGATTTAATGTTTCTATTCAAAAAAGCACTCTGATCTGATCCTTGAATTTTCAACTGAGATCAGCTTGCTTAGATGTGGGAAAAATTTCCCAGTTTGGTCCTCATGCTAATTTCAGCCTTGAACAAGTTTTTATAAGAAAAAATGAGAATCAGTGATAGTCTGGTAATTATAGCAATGTTAGAACGTACTGTTGTGATATGCCTTTGTAGTGAAGTTAGTTAAGTATCCCCTACAGTAAATTGCATTTTTCATAAATACCAAACATTTGAGAATAATTACTGCAAAGCGTTTGGATGCCTGAAGGCTCACTTCTTTGTGAATAGAACCAACAGTAAGAAACAGACATGGAACAGCCATGCATTGCTTATGAAACTCTGTCTTTCCCAAATGCATTCATTCTAGCTTGTTCTTAAAAAACACTTTAAAAGGCTTTTTTACTCTTTATGAATTCTGAACATCATGAATCACTGCTTTTCTTGTAGTTTGAACAACACACCCGTCTCAGCTCTACCTTTACTAATAAAATTTAAAATGTCTGAGCTGATACACTTTCTAAATGAGCCATAGACCTTGACTGAGAAGGTTTTGCAGTACTGTCTTCATCTTCCTTTTGTTTTTCTGTGGACAGATGAGTCAAGTAGAGGTTATCAAGTACCAGAGCATTGACTTTGCATAGTACTCTTAATACAGCTGAACATGTATGTTTTCATTATTTATTTTTCAAAAGTATAATTTGTTTTTTACCATTTTTTGCCTGTATACTCTGGCCTGGTATTCACTGAAAATTTCCCCATGAAAGATGATTCTTTCAATAGGAACCACAGATCAGAGATTTTATTTTGACCTGCTTCTTGCCAGTGTAAACTGGTGGGGATGGGTGCTGCCTTGGACATAACCACTTGTAGGAGTGATGGAATATTCTATAAATATTCCTAGAAATAATCTACTACCGGGCATGCTGTCTTCCAAAACTGATAATTCCAAAGAAGATGTCAAGATCCTCCTATGGAAAAAATGAATGTTAATTTGTCATGTGTAGGTACCAATTTGAGCATTATTTTAGTTTCACTTTTGTAGTTACGTTACTTTTGTTCCCTGGTTTTATTAATAGCTTTGTTTTAAAATAATTCTCAAAAATTCATGCCTTCAGAGACACAATTGAATGGTTAATAATTAATGTTTTGTGATTGATGTGGAATTCAGGTTCAAGCTCAGTACATAGACTCAGGTGTTTATATACAAGATAGGCACCCACACTCTCTCTTCAGTCAGTGGAGCTCAATTCTTTTGCTTGATATGTGCACCCAGTTCATTTAAGATGTCCTGTTACAGTTCACCTGGCTTCTAACCACTTGTACAGAAGTCTACAAGATATGTAGGTCTATGCAGATGTCTCTCATACTCAAGGGTGCCTCAAACATCGCTGTGCTTCTCCAGATGAAAAAACCCAACTGGTCAATGAATTAAGTGAAATCTAAAGAGTCAGTTGACCAGACACTAGAAGCTTGATTCAATTGTCTGAATATATATATATATCTAATACTATCAAAAGATTCTGTAGGGCATCTGGTATGTCTACATGAATCTATCAGATATAATACAGGCCTTAAAGGACACACATTGCATTACTGGGGTAGCAGTTACAGGATGTCTAAAATGGTAATACACAGCAAATTTCATATATAGAAGATAGATTTTTTTTTTTTTAAATGTCACTTAGAATATTGTTACCTATAAATTCAGAAAGTGTTGAACAGGTAATATTCAACTAATAAAATAAATAAACTATTTATTCTTAATTTTATATTGAAGGTTTGAAAATTATTGTGAATGATGAGTATTTAAGCAAATCAGGTAAAGAGAGAAAACATCATATTAATATTTTGAACTACAAAAAGTTACTTAATATCTTATAACTGACATGCAATGTAAAGTGCAGAACCATGTTTTGGGTGTCTAGTCTCCATAGAAACAGAAAAAAAATAAATAATACAGCAATATGTAAAATGAATCAGTATGTTGGAATTACAACATGAACAAAGTCATAAGGCACTGACCAATGTAACAAGGTTGGATACAGATTGAGATCAAAAATCTCATGCTTACAGAAAACATTTATATTTGAAGGTGTATAAACCTGAACCATTAGCAGATTCATCCTTTCAGAGGTCTGAGAAGTCTTACTGTTTCAAGACATAGATGAAATATAATCTTTATGTTAGTAGAATTGTCTGATGATTACAGCACACTCTCTCCTTTCTACTTTACACCAATGTAGATTCAATTTCCTCCTTTACATGAAAGAGCTCAAATATGTTACTTCAGTTTCTAGTTACATGTTGTGCAGAAAGCTGTAAAAGAAAGGGTTAGGGAAAAGGGGATATGTAGTCTACTTTTTCCATGCATTGGATAGAAAGTAATGTAAAAAATAATTTTACTGGAAGGACAATCTTGAAGCTCATTACCTAGGTATTTTCTTTGACCAGACAGCCATTGAAAGGAAAGCAATAGTTAAAAAATTATTGTGAATACAATGAATTCTAGCTTCCTTAGAATTCTGAACACTCAAAGTTTCTCATGCTTAAGGCATTATATCTTAATAAATTTAACACTATTATTGTTCACACTTCATAATTTAGTGAAATATGTTATTCATGGTATACTGTCAAAGAACTAAAGCAATAAAATACAAAACAAAAATACTAATATATTTACCACAAATAGAGACTGGGGCATGAGAAACATGCTGTAATTGGGCAACAATATTTTTACTATTCTGATTATGTTATTTCTCATTGACAGGCTGTTGTTACTTCACTGATTTATTTAATTCTTTTCTTCCTAAACTACCGCCAAACTACTCTTTACAGACAAGGTCTAATGAGAAAAAAACCCAAAAAGCAACGGAATATAGTATCTATGAAGGCCACAGTCAATGGTAACTCTAATATTTACAAGTGACTGCCTGTATTCTTGTGGAATAATAAAATTCAAGGTTAAATTATAAGATACTTCTTTAAAATCAACTGAGTATATTTTCAAGTCTAAATGCTACATTTGTTAATAAGGAATGAGAAAATAAACCAGACAGAGGTACTATTATAATGTGAAATTACAGAAAGTGGTAATTTTTGTTCCATATTAAGTTGATGTCAATTCCAAGATTCCATCAAAGCTACTGTCAGTCCTTGCTGTCATCCCATCCATAATAAACTGTTCTCCTTCAGGATAAATATTATTCTGCACTTTAATGGCTATTCAAGTTGTGTGCAATCAGGTTGAGCTCTTAGATTTCTCTTGTTATGATGCAAAATTGATCTGAATTAAATGCAATACACCCACTGTTTTAAACTAACTTGAATAAAGATTTGTCACCCTAGTCATTAAACTCAGGTTATCTTATATTTGTGATGAAAAACAAAAATGTTACCTATGTATGTAACCAGTATTAACATGGAAAGGAAAAGTGTGTGGTAGCACAGTTTCTGCTCACCACCTGACACAAGCTGTGCACCAAACAGTAAAACCAAGGTTAAGGATGTCAACATGAATTTTTACTGTGTATGATTTCAGAAAAGATGAATAAGGACAAATTTTCATTTGCTATGAACTGTTGTTTTTCATTTATGTCTGAGGTGTGTAATTGATCAACAATAGATTTACAGTAGCTGAGTATCTGGTAACACCTAATTCTGATCTTCGTTTGCACCAGTAACTGCATGACTGTGAAGACAGGCCTGTGTTGCAAGCAAATAAGTGAGACCAGACCCATAATCTTTACAACAACACTATCAAAGAAGAGAAGTAAAACAAACTGTTTCTTCAGCCAGCTATTTTTATGGCTCCCAACTCTATAGATGCTGAGCATCTCATATATATTAATAAATTTATTCTCACAAAGTCCATTTGAGAAAAGGGAATATTTTTATGTTCTTTCAACAATTGTTGCTGTGGAAAAGAATCAGTTTTATTAAATGTCGAGCATCAATAATTTTATTCCCAATATTATCAAAAATTGATAGTCCAGAGAAACAAGAAATGAAAAGCTAAATTCAGTAATGGTCTCTCAGTGTCAATTCAGCGCTGTTTGAGCCAGTCCCTCTCAGAAAGTTATCTGCAGATTTTTTAAAACAGTCATTCTTACCCTTTTTTGAGTTACCTTCAGGATAATGATCTTCATATCATCCGCATGTCCCATATCTCTGCCACTTTAAGCAAGGGCTCTGTCATTGTTCCCTTCTCATTTAGCTATGTGCAGTCCTTTGGCAGGAAATCAGTAGAATAAATGGAACCGTGTTAGTGCATCCACTGAGACAGTTTAGTTAATCCTATTTTTTCCAATTTCCTGGACAGAAAAAATGCTATGGAGTTCATTGGACTATATCTTGAGCTGCACTACATGTTTCTGTGCTCTGACATAACAGAATGGATGCCAGCAGTTATGCTCAGCAGTGAGGTAATGAGGAGAGCTGATGTACCTACCATGCAAGTGGTGCAGGCTGGAATAGACAGATTTGGGAGAAATACTGCCTCAAGTTTGCAGTTGTATTGAGAATCCACAGGTAGTAGGAGGGCAAAGGATGAGACAATCAGAGCTGCAAGGATATGGAGAAGGGAAAACTGATGTTAGATTCCAGTGCACAATGGGCATCCTTTCTATGGATTCAGTTTATTTTTTTCTTACCTGTTGTGTTTAGGGAAGATGGAGACACTCTTGACTGTGCCTACTGCTGGATCTTCTTCATCTGCATTTGAAAATGTTCTACTTCCTTATATTCTTTCAAGGTTATTAAAGACTAAAATGGTTAGTTCTAAAAGTGAATCCTGACTCAGTTGAAAGCGTATGAACAACTCAGATGCTTGAACTGGGGGAACACGTGGAAGTTGTATAACTGTGGGTTTAACTTTTAAAATTTAGACACCTGAAAGGTCTTGTATGAGGATTTTCACCAGCTTTTAGTGAATATTTCTTGAGTCACTGCATACTGGCCAAAATCATATCTATGCAGAAGATGGCCATTTCTTCCACATTATTTTCTTGACCTAGGGCAGACATTTTTAATTCATCTTTAATTTGGGTTAGTCATCCACACATAGCCATCTCATATCATTTTAGATGTCCTTGACTGTCCAAGATATCATTCCCACAGGACTGGCAGACATAGTAAATGACTAAGAGAGATGTGTGCTTTTCTGCAGTATCAGTTGAAATACATCAGAAACATTTGAGCACATCTCAAGCTATGCTGTTATCTTGTGTCTGGACAACTGAACTGAGTTCCTTATTTATCCATTTATTTACACACAGGGAAGTGCACAGCTTAGTCTTTGATCAGATTGTAGGCCACTCTACTAAGATATCTACACTTCACTACAAAGAAACAGTGCTTTTAGGGAAGATGAAAACCAGCTTGCTCATACTTGCCCTTCATAGCTCAAGGCTTTTCTATAAAATCTTATTTCTTCATCACATCTGCCATTACTGCTTCCTATGAAATTACCCTGAAGATATACAGGGAAATGAAAAAAGAGTCACTATGTTCACTCCCAGTGCCTGCTTTTTTTTCACAAAATCTTGGACACAGGCTAGTGCTAGTTAGAGAGAGGCCATGTGCTGCATTGATCATGTAGATAGAAAGATCACAGCAAATATCCCTTCCAATGTTTATATAATGGGTGCACATCTGACACAGTGTATTCGTGCTGTCTGACTGTGTAAGTGTGCATTCTAGCTATCCAAAATGAGTAGGCAAATCATGTGACAGGAAGAGGTATAGGTTGTTGTGACTATATACAAGGTGGATACATGAGAAACTTAAGACTGAGTTCCTGTGTCCAGACTCTGGGTACAGCTACCTAGCAGCTGTTAGTTTCATGTATTTTATGTCAGGAAGCCAGACAAGACACTTAAAAAGGAATTATAAAAGAGTGAAGAAAACTCATAAATGAGAACTGAGATGTCTAGACTTTGACTTTTCGGCTGATAAATCACACTCAATGTCACACTTCAGTACATTTTGAGAATACATTTTTGGCTTTAAGAAGTCTTTGTAAAACTGAAATATTATTTCATGTATATCTAGACAATCTTACAAATTTGGATAATTCATAGTAGTCTTTTAAAATGAAAAATAGTGGTATATTTTCTTGCCCATTTAATAGTCATTGTTTCTTCTTAATTAACCTTGGAAAAGTGTTCTTTATATTTCTGAATTTACCTAGTGTTCTGAGATGTACCAGAAACTTAATGGATTCCTCAGTTAATTCAAAGATCATTCAAATGGCTTTTTACATTACTAACAAATAAGTATCTTTTGATTCCATATTGGTCCCTATAGTCCTCCGGCTTATAAGACCCCACAAATACCTGCATTATTAGAAATAAGAATGTGCAGTCATAAGCTAGCAATGGAGATAGATTAAGTTCATTCGGAAAAAGGTTTTGATATTATCTGTTCTTTGTCATCTTACAGAGTATCTATCCATTTTTACTATTTGAGAAGCCAAGGGCAACATAAGTATCTCAATAACACATTTAAAGTTAAAGATGTGAATCAATCTTTAAGCTTTTTGGTCTCACTAAGCCAAAACACTATTTCTCTGTAAGACTCAAGAATAATGATTTATGCATACTGTTCAGTGGAATATATTCCTACAGACTGATTACTTTCCTAACAAACTGATTTCTAAGTTGCAGTGAAAACTGCTGTCAAACATATTACAAAAGTTTCATATACATCCAGAAATCTTAAGACCAATTTAAGCACTCTAAGCACTGCAAATATTAAAAGAACTAACATTCTTGCATAGTTTTCAAACTAAGCATACTTTAAAGTTTTTGAGCAAAAGCAGTTCTGAAGATCTGTGATCTTAACTGTGGAGTAAGAGATGGAGATATTTTGTATAGATTTATAGATGAAAGAGAGACATTGTCTCTGAGGGATTTCAGCCTTGTCACTTATTTTGAGAATGCAACAGTTTCTTCAATATTGCCTTAATTAGCTTGGACTTCTCATTTAGTGGAAGAAGCAACCAAATCCAACCTCACTCAATTATTAATGTTTAAATATTTTGTATGTGAATGTTTCTCCCCAACTATCTCTTAAAGGAGCCTGTAAATTCGTAAGTTATTAAAATTATAACCTACAAGAACAGATTGTAAGCTATTAAAATTATAAGTTATAATTAATAGCATTTGTATGTCAAAACATATGGATCTAGGAGTTAGAAAAAAATAAACCAGAACAACATCCTTATATTACTTATCGCCTGAACTGACCTGATGGCTCTATGAGCTCATGTTTGTTTCTAGCTCTAGTTGTGTTTACAAAGTAAAAGATGATCCACAATCATATGACACAGGAATCTGAGACTTTGAAACAGGCTAAAAAGGAAATCTCTCTCTCTGTTCTCATTTTCAAGAATAGTCTGTATTTAAAAAAAAAAAATCTAACTTAACCTAGATAACTACTAGTGTCTAGATTTCTGAATATTTCTCTAATTGCTTTCCTACTAAAAATAGCTGTCAGTTAGACATGACAAGAAAAGGTTTATCCAGGGCATTGCAGACCATTGTATGTTGTTATCTACAACACACTTGGATTGATATTTGAGCTAAATAAGATTATAATTACTGGCTTTCTTACTATCCTTTTACAGATTTTATCAATGTATTTCTACTTTCGAAAAGAACTGCCTGAATGACCCAGTTTTTAGTCACATGATCAGTAGTTTAAAGTTCTGAAGAAGAACAGCATGGTCATGAGATTCCTGACATTAACTTGCACAAATGTTCAAGAAATTTGTGAACCGATTTTTAAAAAATCAACCCAATGTTTCTGAACTGTGTTTTTCATATATTCTACTCTAAAATCCAAGATGATAATGGCCATGATAATAATGGCTGTGATTAAAGTTTGTTTAAAAATTGCATTTGCTTTGAAAAATATCACTTTGTGGTCTTTTAGCATGTTCCACTAATTTATACTTATGTTTGTATACGAGTAATGTTCTTTGGCTATAAATTGGACAATAAAAGCTCTTTATTAAAAGTTTTTGCTCTTCTCCATTACTAACATGACTTGAGCTTCTAAGGGGTATATACATTGATTATTTCTAGCAAAACTTGTTGACATTTGTAACTTCTTAACAAGACATTTAGACCAAAAGGAAAGCAATACTTAGTTGTCTGTACATATAAAAAAATATATATAACTAAGACTTTGTAATGGGCAAAATTTTAAAGGGTTCAAAAGCTTGATTTAACATCACATGCATATAAAGAACTTTGATGAGCTTTCTAAGCTAAATCCCTGAGGTCTGCAAATATTGAGTCTGGAAAACTTAAGAGAACAGACTTTTCTCCTTGTGCCAGCTGCTTTTGGAAGTAGTGAAAACACCTTTTCTTATCTCATTTTAGCACTAATTTTCTTGGACAGATTAAAAAGTGTAAAGGAAATCAAAATGCATGATAGCAACAACAAACAAAATGTTATGAAGCTTGTAAAAAGATTTAGTTTGACTCTAAGACTTTCTTATCTTTCAATTCTTGTTGATATATTCAGCTACAGACATGCATATCCCTTCAAGTGGGAATCCCAGTGAATCTATCATATGAAGAACACAGAAATAAGTCAATATATCTCGCTATAGATAGAGAAAAAAATGTTTGCTCTACAGAAGGATGAAGGTAAATAACCTTTTGGTTTACCTTCTTTTTCCTTTTTAATTTAAGTTTTCCAGAGGTAATGGTCTATGAATGCTACACTGCTATTCAAATCACTGGAAGGTCCTAACTGTGGCACCAGTGGAGGTTTCATAATGAAATCTAAAGGAAATTGCTATTTGCTTTTGTAGCCTAAGACCCTCATCAGTTACTGCAAGAAAATGTGCCTGTGGAATATGTGTAATATTATAACCTGTGATATACAGGTTGCCATAGAAAGTCTTGTCTAATTAACTGAAAAATATTTCAGAAATATATTTGTGAAAAAAAAACCAGAGGAATACCCCACACACACATCTTTGGACAAAAGACTAAAACCAGGAATTATTTATCCTTATGATGCAAGCTTGGACAAAGTTGTCATATACTTTGATGCATAGTCTATTTGAGATATAAAGATTTGTGAAATGAAATGCATTGCCCACTGTTACACAGAGATAAATGTTAAATATTCTGCCAAATATATCCCAAAAAATTTATTTTTCAATTCAGAATGCCTTCTCCAAGTTGCCACTCAAGATATTTATCCAAGCAGTTTATCTACCACAGTTCATATAGTCTCTTCGCTCCTGTTAAATCAAGTAAGCAACTTTTAATTCCAATCTCTCTTTAAAGCACACTTTCATCAGCTGGCATTCCAACATTCATTCATCTACAGTTCCTTTTTGGCGCCCAACGCGGGGCTCAAATCCATGACCCTGGGATTAAGAGTCCCACGCTCTCAAAAAGGAACCATGGTGGGTTTACCCTGGCACGGCACCAGATGCCCACCAAGACCTTCTATCACTCCCCCCAACCCCCATCAGCATGGCACACAGTGAGAGAATAAGATGCAAAGAGCCATGGGTTATGATAGATAAGATGTTATTCTCTACTTCCCATCCACACGTGATGTCGGGCCGAGTCCAGGAAGCAGGGCTTCAGGAACACATAGCAGCTCATTTGTCTTGGAGGACAAAGCCGAATGCCTCCCCATCCTCCTCTTGCCCTCTCCCTTTATAGTTCAGCTGACGTCATATGGTATGGAATATCCCACTGGTCAGCTCAGGTCAGCTGTATCCCCTTCCAGATCTTGCCCCACCAGCCTCTGGTGCCATGTGAGCACTGTCAGTCATAACACAGGTGTGTTATCAATACCTTCCAGCTCCCAGTGCTGCAGCATGAGGGCTGGATGGGGAAAAGCAGCTCAGCCAGACCCACTACACCTGGTCAGCATAAGATTCTAAAAATGAATTGGGGAAAAAAAGAGAAGTCTCTGATCTCTCTCTTTCTTTATATTGACTATCCAGGAAACTGTATGGGCTTTTACTATAGTTAAATATAATTAATTTCACTGTCTTTCAAATAGGTTTTATATTCCTGGGATAAAATCCTGGCACTTTTCAAATCAAATAAAAGCATCCACTAATTCCACTGCAACACAATTTTCAGTTCTTGGATTTTTTAAAAAGAAAATATTTGCTAGGATCTCTATTTACCACTGGCGGTTTAAAAATAATACTTGCTCTGCTCCTTCCAAAAAAATCAGCAACCAATCAAACAGGAAAAAAACAAACCAAATCAAGAATCAAAACCCACAAAACCCCAAGACTGTAATTCTTTGGGACTCAGAATGCTATGTTATATTTTAACTTGCTTGAGCAAATTTTCAAGATTACTTTGAAGCAACTGCTGAACTATTACAGTTTAGACGAAACAAACAAACAAAATATACAGCTTCCACTCCATATCAACATTTGTAGTGCTTAAAATACAATAAAAATAAAACAATGTGCAAGAGATCTTAAAAATATTATTTGTCAAGTTTCTGCACTTTATTGTCTTTCAGTGCATTCCATGTTAGAACATTAAGGTAGCCTGTAATTCAATCTCTAAGGCAGATCAACAAAACCTGACTCTCACCCATTTAATACACAAATATTGCAAAATACCTCTAGAACTGGCTACATCTGAGGTTCCTGACTGGAATCTTTTCATTGTAACCCTTGAGTAAGACTAAAACTGTACAACCAAAATTATAAAGCTGGGACAATCACTGACAGGGACTGCAAAACTGTGTCAGCTGCAGTCAAGAATTTTATTAAAGCTAGCTAGAAACTACCAAGTCCACACATATTTCAATTTTTACATGTTCTAGCCTCTACAGCAGTGTGATTTGGAATACGTAAGCATTCATTTCATGATGGTGTCTGCCTCTAACAATATGACTGCTCTTTTAGTAGTACTCTGATATCCTTTGGGTTTGTCTGGTGGTCTCATTTGACAGGCCTCAATTTCACAATCTCAGGAGTGTTACTTGGCACTGATCATTCAAATCAAGCTAATATCACCAAGGTACTGGGGGCTATACCACACAGCTAGGAGGCAATCCATACAGTGCTACTAGATTACTTTGTGGTTTCAAACAGGTTCTTTCATTTTTCCATCTGTAAAATGAGAATAGTAGGTGTTCCTCTCCTTTGCTGGTGTGCCAGAAAAAAAAAGGTATGTTCCAGATGAAGAATTAAAGGTAAAACAATGCTTTATAGAAAGATAAGATAAAGAATGAAAAAAAAAAGAATGTAGTTATGCAAATGAAGCACACCTGCTTGGGAAAAAAAAAAAACAACAAACCTAAAC
>JANVCC010000021.1:34786670-34950901 GCA_025345505.1 Todiramphus chloris collaris | reverse complement strand
AAAAAAAAAAAAAAAAAAAAAAAAAAAAAAAAAAAAAAAAGCATATAAACCATAAGAGAGAAAAGAAAAGGTGAACTTGAAAAATATAGAAGAAAGGTGAATTTAAGATAATCAGTTCCATCAATACAAGTTTGTGCTTGGGCATTAGGAACAAAATTCATGAGATAGAAGATATAGCAGTCAGTATCTCACTACTTAAATTTTGGCCCCTGGTTTTGGGAATGAAACCAATAAACTTTAGATATGCCATAAAAGAAGATAGCTCAATTCTGGAGAAAAACAGTCAGCATTCTGTTCATAACTCTACAAATCAGTGAAGAGGACATAGTAAACTAACAGATGTGTTTGAAATCCCATCTCATTTCAAAAGCTGAAGGGTTCTTCTGTAGCCCCGAATACAGTAATAATTTGAGAATAAATCTATGATCCCTTTCAGTTTAAGTAGCAAAAACATCTGTATCGGTGAGGATAAAAAGTTATATTAGCAAATGGATGTAGTTATGCTAATGAAGCACACCTGCTTGGGAAAAAAAAAAAACAACAAACCTAAACATGAAATTAGGGAACCAGTCAGGATAAAGACAATCTGGATTCAATGTACTTCATGACTCTCATCTGGTAAGAACTCATCTTCTAGAGTTCTCTGAAATTTTGTTAAAATAAATTTTGTTTATAAACTAAACAATAAGCTTTATGTCCTAACTTTACTGTTATGCAAGCAAGAATGCCAGTTTCATGTCCAGAGACAAAATACTGGTCAGTACATCGATGAAAGAGTATTTTTGTAGCTTAGTGATTTCAGTGTTCACTTGCAAGTAGTGAGTCATGGTTCTTCTCTCAATGTCAATTTCCCCTATAGCATTTCAATATTTGAAAAACATATTTCTGCTGCATAGACAGAGGTCTCCCCTCAGTTGAAGGAATAGTTCACTGTGGATTAAAAAGGCCTATACACCCTGTTTTGCTTTATCTTCTTGTGAATCTTCTGCTCTTGGCTGCACAATTGTAATGAAGATGGTAAAGGAAGTATTTCCTTCCTTCTCTCTGCTTTAACCTCTGATGGGATATGTTGTGAAGTCGAAGAACAGAAACCATGTGTTCAAGGAACTGTAAACTATACATTCCTGTTTACTGGGTAAAGATGGGTAGCATCAGAAGTGCGTAAAATTCTGTCCTTCCTTGGATGCAAATTCAAGTTACTTTGGAGTGGCAACTACAGGTAGGAAGGATAGTGTACATCTGGATCTCATCACAGTGTGTTTTTTTTCAGGATGTGTTTGTCTTTCATTAACACAAGATGCAAACTATGGTCATTTCATTATTATGTAAACAACTTAGGTGTATTTTCCCTGAATCAAACTCGAGGTGGTTCATTATACAGTTCTGTTTTATGAAAGTTGGTGTTAAAGCTATTCAACTTATTTCATCATTTTTTGATATTATGCTGAAGACCCATAATATTTTAATTCAATATAAATTCACTTTCCAAACAGGCAGAATTTGTTATTTTGCTTCCAGAGGCTAGTATGTACAAAGAATTGTTAAGGATTTTCATATTCTGCAAGCAGAATGAGATAATAAATGTTTCATGGAGAAAAAAGGTCAGCTTGACCAAATCACTTTTTGTTTTGTTACATTTTAATGGATGTGAATGTCAAGAATGCTTTTAAGGACAGTTCTTTATAATAATTTTGGCTTTATGTCACAAGTTTATAGCTTAATTTTTTTCCACCAGTTTTGTGTCTGGATAATAGAAGGGAATAAAAGTGATACTTTCTGGTAGTCGAAATGGAGAATTAGGCCATGAAAAAATATTTATTCTTTATTGTAAATATTTTACAGGCTCAACTACATGTTTAACAGCTTTCCTGTGTTGATACATTTGATAATTGCAGCTCTTCAAGTATATAGTAGAAAAATATGGCTTAAACATAGATAAATCTGATCAGTATTTGTGATAAAATATAAGTATTTAAAGTGTACAGTGCTCCTGTGAATGAATCTTTATCCGTCTGAAAAATTTGTATATCTTCACATCTCTGTGCCAAACATAAGTGTGTATGGAATGCTTTAAAGAAGAAATAAGAGATCACACAAACTTTTTCTATACTTAAAAGAAAAAGGTAGTTGTCTTCTTCAGGAATAATCCTGTCTTGCAACCTTTCTCAATAGGCACAGGGTCTGAAATTGCCCAGTTCTGGCATTCTCTATCCTCTAGCCCTGTTGAGGTAGGCCAGAACTCATTAAAAAAAAGAACCTGCACATTCTCTCATACCAACCAAATTCTAGGGTATGTTATATGAGCTGTAAATTTTATTATATAAATCCACTATCATTCTGTGCTATTACACAGTCTTTGCATTATTCCAGACACTCTGGCTTGTGAAGGAAGAAGGAAAGTAACACCTCTTCAAATAACAATTATATTTTAGAGCATCAAGGACATCATATAATGTCAGAGGAGACCAGGGAAAAGTAGACCACATGGTAAAATAGGTTGCTTTAGAATACATAATTCCTAGGAGAGGTGGGTGAAAGCCACAGTACTCCTCCTGGCTAGGGATAACTCCAGCTCAGGTACCTTTAACAATTTGGTTTTGAAAGCAAATCAGTTCCTATTCACAAAATATTTCAGTCTTGAGGATATAGGCTACACTTTAAGAATATAAAGCTGTTGAAAGTGTGATGACTAACACGAGTCAGAGCATAATTTTAACACTGGCTTGTTGTTGATGTTAATTCTCTCCACAAAGAAGAGACAAAGACTGTGTGCTGTACAGCTGTTGCTTCTGTTAAGCCATTTTGTTTTTAAATTAAAATCATTCAAACACAATCAAATTAGGTGATGATAAAAATCTCAGGTAGCTGATGTGCTAGATACATGTGTGTTTATATATACTTTAAAGGTAAGAAATATTAAATGAGTTTTGAAATGAGTTTTTTTGTTTTGTTTTGCTGATATCCTACCTTTGTTTAACTGTACTCTTTCATTGAGTTTAAAATACTTTTCTGAGTGATTTAAATTTTATATTTTCTCTCTTGGACACATTAGAAATAGGGAGGTTTTGCTGTAGTGCCCATATCATGATTTAAAGGTAACTCCCTGATGATTTGCCTTGCAGAGAAATAAGATTTCACATTAGAGTTTTTCAGAAATAAAATCAAGCCAGTTGTGTGACATAAATTCAGTGAAACATGACAATAACTTGGTGTATTCCATTTGATATATTTGAGTTCCTAAGCCTTATACGAATTCATGAATTGTGATTTTCTCTTAGATGATATTGACTTCACTTACATGAATTATGTTTAACATATCTGCTTATAATCCAGTAGACTTTATTTGGAGGTGTTATCCAACACCTCAAACCTTATTTTTATATGTTACTAGGTATTTTAATTTAGGAAATTTTTTAACTGAACTGCTTATAGCCCTCAGAGACAATAAATGTATTATTTTGCTTTGTAGACTGTTTTAGTTAATATTTAAAAAATATATTTTGCTCCATATGTAGTTGTTATAAACTATATCTCTGCACTGTATTGTTATGTGCTAGTCTATGATATAGAGTTATAATTTCTACTGTAGTTAATCTATCTGACAATTTGTAATTTGATTCTTACTTTTGAAAGCTTTATTAAATCCTACTTTTCTTTTAAAATATAGTATTTTAAACCCAATAGTTCTCATGAAAGATTAGAGGTTGTTTAGAAGTGCAGTCAACACAGATGTTCCACTCTGCCAAATTAACAGTTGTTACTGAGTCGTTGAAAGTCAGTGAAATTGAAATTATTTTCCATGTTTTCTGGATTCCCATGACACAACTGATGATTAAATGCTGATATTTCTTTAAAATGAGCTCGGAACATTCCTGTCATATGCCTAAATCAATGGAATTGATGAAAAAGAAGAATAGAACTTTGAATTAAGATCTTGACTATGAGAAACATATTCACTTTTTGGTTTAGTTCTGTCATGTTACCTATAATGCTATAGAAGTCTATAATATTGTATTCTGCTCAGGAAACACTGAAATACGTTACAATGCAAAACCACAGGTAGTTTTTATTTGCTGTAATAAGGACTTAAGTGAGGGTTTGTGGTTAGTATTTTTAAAACTGGGGTTGTAAAGTCAGACATTTAAATCAATACTGCAAAACAAAACCAGACACTTTGTAGTGTTTTTATTAAACTGGGAGTTATTCTTTCAAAGCCCTACTACAGAATAACAGTGCAAACTTGAACATATAATTGAGGTGCATGCTTTTATGCTTTTCTCCTTAACCCTTGAACCCCATATGTCTTTCTAGAAAGGGGACCAACTTCAATGGAAGCAGTGGAAAGTTCTCCATTGTTGGATTAATTGGTAGCCTTACAATAGAGGTTAATATAGACAGTGCTAAGTGTTGGATCTAGAGATGGTTCCTCACTTTATGAATGAACAGCTCTTTAGTTTCTGGAAGTAGATGTAGAGCTGCTTTGATTGAAATAGTTCTGGCATGCATAAAAGACCCATAGGTTTCTTGTAAATTCCCACACTGAACTAGGAAGCATCTTGTCAAGGGTTAGGGCAAATCAATACAAAACTAATATAGAATAAAAGTACCTAGTGGAAATTATGTCACTGTCACCAGTGATGCTGTGAAGCAAGCACTGGGGAAGTCCCAGAGTGGACTCGATGGCAGACAGGAACCAGATTTAGGAGCTGGATTCTGGAACTGTATTCAGGAACACCTGGGTCAGGATTGAAGGCAGAATGGACAAAGTCCTCCTTGGATGTGGGAGTGGGAGTCGGAACCCGAGTAACGGCATAACCTCAATGTGAGTATGGTCGTTCTCCTTTATTAGTTGTACACACTGTGTTTATAAAGTCTATCAAACAAGCCACGTGTGCAGACAAACTTATTATTGGTTACAAGTTCTCGGTCACTGCACAAGTCCTCCTCTGGATTGGTGATCAGCTATTGTTCTCGCGGTTACACACAACTCCGTCTGCGGGACTTAGATACTCCCTTTGTTACTCCCTTCTTTACTCCCTTCTCAAGGACGTTCAAGGGCAAGTCACGTCCTCCCTCTCAGATGTTAAGGGAACGTCCTCCATCTTAGATATCAGGGGAAAGACTGGATTGGTCACTCCAAGAAGTTCATGTCCTCCTCTGGCACGCAGCCATTCCTCCACACTTGGACACTGGCTATTGAAGAAGAGAGCCTGAGCCTCATGATCTCTCTGGTTTTTACTGAAAGTCATATTCAGGATATGGGATGGAATGCCTCGTTGGTCAGTTTAGGGTCACCTGTCCTGTCTGCTCCTCCCACAGGTGCAGCTTTTTACTTACTGCACCCCCAATGTGATACGCAGATTTAGCAGTGGTTTTGTTCTGCACAGGAGAAAGTATAAGCAAAAGCCTTACTGGATACCAATTCTTGGTAGTAACTGTAAATAATATTATCACTTCTAGAAGCAGACACTGTCTGCGAATATATGCTGTTAACTTCAGAAAGTGTTCCAACTCAAACCAGGACACTTCTGCTACTATCATGTGCTGATCTTATGTTTTATATTTTAGTTTGGTATTTTGTTACAGTCCAAATAACTCCTAGTTTATGGAATTTTCTATAATCTGTTCAATCAGTATGATTTAATATGAAATGTTTTCTGATTCTGACAGAACTAAATTAAAAAAAAAAAAAATTAAAATAGCTTTTAAAAGAAAGGTCTGAAAGAAACATCAGCTAAAATCAATCTTATTTCCTCAGGAATATGTGACAGCATAAGTGAATTATGGTTTTTTACTATGCAGGATTATTTCATTAATTCCCGTGTGACATTGCCATAGGTATCACTGTTACTGAAACATGACCACATACATCTCTAAACAAGATTCCATGTAAAAAAAGAGCTGATGTGCAGTGTATGAGCCATGAACAGTGATACTAGTGCACAAATTTCTTTAGCTGATAAATGTGAAATAATGAGTTATATACACACATTTCTGGTATCAGAATATGATAACTGATGAGCAAAACCAGTTATTTGCTCTTTGCCCACATTCCAGTTCTTTACCATGACCAGATAGCCAGCAGGCAGTACCTTTTGTTTATTTTCAGTGCAAAACTACAAATATTATGTTAGGCTAACTGCAGGCTTTCTTGTCAGAATACACAAGCTTTCTCATCTGAATAGATTTCACATCTAACTAAAAATCCTATGCTTCCACTAGGCAACCAGCATAAAACGTAAAAAACCAAAGCTCATTACTAATGAACTGAATTTAAATTTCCTGTATTGAGTAGGAGCAAGTCTGTCACAATCAAAATGCTTGTTATTACATGCCTGAAGTGAAACTGTATCTTAAATTTGTGATTACATGTTAAGGATTAAATACTCACTCACACACCTTTATTATCCTTAGTAGACTCTGGAGTGCAGCTGTGCAATAGGCTAAAGGTAGATTCCCTGGGGTCAGCATACTTTCCAGAAAAAAACCTAGTACCTGCTAAATCTCCTGACTCCAAACCTTGACACAGGGGTGAAGATGCAGGATGCTGTTTGACACAGAGAAACCAACTGGCATGTTGGACAATATAGAAGCTCAAGACAACAGCTCTATTTTTAACAGAAGTCTGTCCCTTCTGTCTCATCTGTCTAAAATATAAATAAAATTAAAAAAAAAAAAAAAAAAAACAAACCAGCAGACAGATTTAAAAAGAAAAAAAAAAACCTCCTCAGTCTCATTGCAACTACTTTTGTGCTGCACTGCTCTGTCTCCACAGGATCTCTGCAGGGGGAAGAGTAAGTGAGATGTTATTCTTCCCCAACTATACTGGAGAAAAATATGCCAGCATGGAGGGACACCTCCAGCCTGTGTCTGGAGCTCTGCATGTGGAATTAGGAGTACACTTCAGTATGTGATCATTTTTCATCTTTATTCAAACACTTGATCTGGGACATGCATAATCAAAGTTAAATGTTTCTATCTTCACATAAAGGCTAGATAGCCTAGAAGTGATGATGGAGAAAGGTAAGTAGCAGTAGTGGTGACACACAGTGCTCTCAGGGTTAGGATGTCACTCTTGGAGGAAGGAAAGCATCTTCTGACCGAGCATGTAGAAGTTCTCTGTGCAAAGCCAATGTCATGTGTCACGGTTTAGGGTCAGGGCAGCCCCTTAGACCTATAACAGATGCACTCTGTTAACCCCTCTCCCTCCCCAAAGGGGAAAGAGAAAGGGAATAAGGGAGAGAGACTTAGTGATTAGGAAAGGAAACTAGAACAGCTTTAATGAAAAGGAAATTAATAATTATAAAAATGGAATATATACAAATATATACAAAACCAGCATGGAACCCCACCACCTCTGATGGTAATTACATCACCGTCACCACTGATGCTGTGGAGCAGGAACCAGGGGAGTCCCAGACTGGGCCCCACAGCTGATGGAAGCTGTGTTCAGGAACTGGATTCTGGTACTGGGTTCAGGAACAGACACACCGGGATCGAAGGCAGAACAGACAGAATCTTCCTTGGGTGCTCCGAGGAAGAAAACCAAAAGAGGACCCAAGCCAAGTCAAGCAAAGCTGGCAAAGAAGTCCAAGAGGGAAGAGCCCAAAGACCCTTCAATCCCTCAGCTCTATGCCTAATACGATGTCCACGGGATGGAATACCTCGCTGGTCAGTTGAGGGTCATCTGTCCTGTCTGCCTCTCCCTGCAGGTGCAGCCTTTCACTTTCTGCACCCCCAATGTGGTACACAAGATCCAACAGTGGCCTTGGTCTGCACACCAATCCTTGGTAGTAATTCTAAACATGGGATGGTATCACTGCTAGAAGCAGACACTGTCTGTGAGAACAGGCTGCTAACTTCAGACAGTGCAGTTAGTTAGAAGAATTGAGCTGAAAAGTAAAATTACTGAACAGAATTAGTTCTGTTCTCATTCAAACCAGGACATCATGGACTAATATTTTTGCAACACATATTTGGAAAGACATTATTCCTGAAGTGAAAATCTCTTGTTAGGTATCATTGCATTACACAGGCAATGTTTTTTTGTTGTCTACGTCTTGGACAAAATAATTTTCTCTTCCTTGAGGGAAGAAAGGATAAAAGAGCAATATTTTAAAGCTAAGTCACTCTAATTTATTTGTCACATTTTATTAATGATTCCTTCTCCTCATACAGACTAATCTGAGCTTGACTGTGAAATGTGGCTTTCTTAGGCCTAAAGCCCAGTTGAACTACTGAGTAACAAATCCATCCCTCTATACCACAAATAATTCCAGAAAGACGATTTAGTGTTTCTGCAGTAGACTGGTGTTAGGAAATTCCTAACTAAGATAGACTTCTGGATCCATTATATTTCTATTTCTTGACAAAGCCATCACTGGACTCAGGTCACTGAAATGTTGTTCTTCTGTTTCTTGTATTACACCAGAACATTATCTGTATGTTATCACTTTCATAATCATAAAATCATAGAATCAAAGAATGGTAGGTGTTGGAAGGGACCTCTGAAGATCAAGCCCAATCCCTCTGCCAGCACAGGAACACCTAGGGCAGGCCACATAGAAACAGTTCCAGGAGGGTCTTGAAAGTCTCTAGAGAAGGGGACTCTATAACCTCTCTGGGCAGCTTGCTCCAGTACTATGTCACTTTTGCAGTAAAGAAGTATTTCCTTATGTTGAAGTGGAACTTCCTGTTTCACCTTGCTACCATTACCTCTTGTCCTATAACAGGGCACAACTGAAAAGCTGCTTGTACTTGACAGTGACCCTTCAGATATTTCTAAACTTTAATAAGATCCCCTTTCAGTCATCTCTTTTTGAGGCTAAACAGTCCTCAGGCACCTCACCTGTTTTCCATGATCTTTCAAGAATGATGGAGAGTGGTATAGCAACAATATCAGCCAGGTCTCTCAGCACTCATGGGTTCAGCCGATCATGGCACATGGATTTGTGTGTATTCAGTTTACACAAATAATTTCTAAACCAATCCTCATTGACCAGTGGAGAGACTTCCTCCTTCCAGACTTTCACTCTTACTTCCAAGTTCAGGGATTCCTGAGTTCTGGTTTTAGCAGTGAAGACTGAAGTGAAGAAGGCATTCATTAACTCCTCCTTCTCTGCATCTTCTGTCACCAGGTCTCCTGCATCATTCAGCAGTGGACCCACGTTTTCCCTATTCTTCTTTTTAATGTTGATGTATTTGAAGAAGCCCTTCTTGTTCTCCTTTACTTCCTTGGCCAGAGTTAATTCTAAGATGGCCTTGGCCTTCCTTGTTGCATCCCTACATACCCTGACAGCATTCCTATAATTCTCCCAAGAGACCAGTCCCCTTTTGCACATGCTATGAACTTCGTTCTTCCACTTGAGTTTTTTCAGCAGCTCCTGGCTCGTCCATACTGGTCTCCGGCCTCCTCTACTTGATTTTTTACTCAAAGGAATGCACTTGTCTTGAGCTTGAAGGAAGTAATGTTTGAATACCAACCAGATCTCTTGGGGCCTCTTACTTTCTAGAGTCTTAGCCCAAGGGATTCCCTCAAGTAGGTCTTTGAAGAGGACAAAATTAGCCCTCCTAAGTCCAGAGTTACAATCTTATTGCCTTGTTTCTTCCTTGTATGATACTAAACTCTACCATGTCATGATCACTACTGCCAAGGATGCCTCCAACCTTCACATATCTGTTCAGACCTTTTTTGTTCGTTAATACAAGGCCCATAATGTTATAGCATAACAGATGGAAAGAAAAAGAAAAAAGTCATTGTGATGGCATTGTTATTTGTTCTGAAGTTGAGACGAGGCATAGTATCACTCCCTTCAGGACATGGAGATAAACATCTAAGTGTTTTGACATAGAGTTCTTCATTTTTAAAAGTCTTGTTCCCATTGTATTTCAGGAATGAAGTGTGAACAAGCTTGTTTGAGCACAGATTTACATAAACATGTTTGTATTTCAAGAGGGATCTGAGGAATATGTACTACTGCACTCAAATCTGAAGAGAATTCCCAACATTTTCTCAGAAAACCTTTAAATGTGATTACAAGGAAATAAATTATCCTAAAGGAAACTGCACACAACGCAGCAAACTTTCTTGGTTTTTGTTTTCCTCTGGAAGAATATAATCCCCATTCCATTCAAGAAAGTACAGCAGATAGTAACCTTCATTTAAGAAAAATTAATATTAGAATAGACTCACATAGATAATTCTAAGGTAAGATTTGGATGGGTAAATCAACATAGTATTTCTCTCTTTATAAAGTGATAACAAATATTTTAAATTTTATTTACATACATAAGTATCACTTTTTTGCAATTGTTTTCAAATAACAGGATCGAATATTTTTAGTTACTGTGCGTAACCTTTCTTTTTGCATTACTGGTAGAAGAAAAACATTGGGGTTTTCATCCTTTTTAATTTTCCAGAAGATCCATGCTGCACAGACCTACTGGGCTAAAATCAACCTAGGAGTTTAGGGAGCCAAGGAGCAATGCAAAACCTTCTAAGCATTGAAGGAAATAAGATGTCAAGTAGACTGAAAGCTATGTAAAGGAGGAATGTCTTGTACATCGTGAAATATGTGTCCATCACATGGTTGTTATGATACAGATCAAAATTTGTCTTCACTGGATATAATGATGAGGATTAGCATTTCATTATGGAGCTTCATGGAGTATAAAGAAATATTAGAGGAGGGAAATTTGATGTGGAATTTATCTAGGCAGGCATTAATTCTGTCGTTGTGGGATTCAATCAACTATGGTTATGAACATTTGTGGCATGGATCCCGGTAATGACATATAGCAAGAGAGCTGGAGACTCAATGAAGAGCAAGGAAATGTCTTCAGTTATTATTACCTCTGTGCTATGATGCCAGCTTGGATTTGAATCTAAACTTGAGTTCATACTTTTTCATTGTTCAGGTCTTGTTTTGTACTATGGTCTAATGTTGAATAAACCATATGGTTCCCAGGCAGGGAAGCTCAGATCTGAGGCAGGAGGAAGAGTTGGATTTTGTTTGAGTTTCATTATTCTAAACAGAATAGATGTGACTCCACGTCCTATTCTCAGAAGAAACATGAAAAACATCTTAGAACATTAACTTAGTCATCTTCTTCATCATGATTATCATTACATTTGTATTCAGTGTATAGTTGTGAATTACTACTATCGTTCTTCACCTACTCACTCCTTTTTGCTATGTGAGGTACTGTAGAAATAAAGATGATATCACAATAAGAACATAAATTGAATTGATGAGACAAACAGTGTGTCATAGAAAGGGATATAATATACAACAAAGCAAGTACATTGGTAGTTTGTTAGAGTCATGGTAGCACCATCATTTTCCCTTTCAGTCCCTTCTGAGTGTGTGTGAACAGGGTTGATCAATTTCTATTGCCTATAGCAAAATGAAAAAGACAATGATAATTCTTATGGGGTGGTGGGTGGAATTACTGTGTGATGGTGGTTCTTTGGAGAACAGAATAAAGAAGTAAGGAGATAAGCATGGTAACATCTGTAAAATGTCTGAAGTGAAGATTATGAAAAAGCCGTGGAAAAGAACTGAAGTGCAGTGACGAAAAGAGGGGGTGGAAATGGTCAGAATTGTACTACAGAAAATAGTCTGACACCATCAATTTCTGATATTCCTGGATGAAGCCACTTCTTGTTTTTGTTTCTGTAAGTCCAAGGTTTTTTGGCATTGATCCAGTGCAAATACCACCAACAATGAGTCTGTTGAATCCTTAGTCTGGGTTTTTTCTGTTCTCTTTGTGTGTTTTTCAACTCCTTTTCTATCACTGTTAAAATGTGCTTCCTTCTAGTTTGCCAGTGCAGTTAGGTTATCACTGTATATTGTCTTCTGGTTTAGTGGGAAAGTAAATTTTGTTGGGTTAACATGGGAGTTTTGATAAAACACTCAGAGTCATTAGGTCATTACACCAATATCCACTGGCTGTATTACAATGTTGAATAACCATGTAGCCTTATAAAAAGAGAAGCAAATATTTATAAAAATGTCACCCATTCATTTAGGCAATGAATTATAAGTGACCTCTGGTCTCTCAGACTGCCTTTCCAATAGTAATTAAAACCAAAGAATACCCACAGAAATTTCACTCAGCCGCCTTTACAATGAAAACTGTGAGTTATGGAAAGATTTACAGATGTGGTAATGGAACAGGGTCTCTTATGAAGCTGATCCCTTTAAGTTTACAATACTCTGAAGAACTGGAGTGCTATTTTTTACATATACATCTGGAAGACTTTATTTTATATTGTTGGATTGCTAGCTTCTGAAAAAAGTCATGAAGTCCTCCAGGGCAGTTCAAGCTCATAGTAAGTATCTTTAGAAAATAATTTTTTAAAAGTTATTCGATAAATAAGCAGCTGGCTTTAAACATTTATTGCAGTGAACATTATGCTTAACAGAATTACATTCAGTTCTTTATAAAACTTTTAATTACTACACTGAAGTAATTGTTGTGGAAAGAACCCAAGGCAATCAATACAAGATGTTTCCTTGTCATACAGTTCCCCAAGAATTAAACTAACTGAAATCAAATAAGTGGTATTTTGAAATTGGTATTTTTTCATGGGGAGAAGACAACCAAGGTGCATTAGACACTTAAATTGCACAGACTGAAAAAGTCCCCTTTAAGGACCTTAAATTCTCTGGGAAAATCAAGGCCGAAGAACACATACATGCAGAATCACAGAAGCAAAGAATGATAGAGGCTAGAAGGGATCTGTGAAGATTATCTCAACCAACTCCTCTGCCAGAGCAAGTTCATCTAGAGCAGGTCACACCGGATCACATCCAGGAAGGTTTTGAATGTCTCCAGAAACAGACTCCACCACCTCTCTGGGCAGCCTATTCAAGTGCTCATCACCCTCAAAGTAAAGAAGTATTCCCTCATTTTACATGAAATTTCCTGTGTTCAAGTTTGTGTCCATTGCCTCTTGTCCTGTCACGGGGCACCACTGAAAAAAGACTGGCCCCATCTTCCCGACACCCACCCTTTAAGTATTTATAAGCATTGATAAGATCCCCCTCAGTCTTCTTCAGACTAAACAGCCCCAGGTTTCCCAGCTTGCCTCATAAGAGAGATGCTGTAGTATCCTAATCAACTTCATAGCTGTTTGCTGTACTCTTTCCAGTAGTTGCCCGTCCTTGAACTGGGGAGCCCCTAACTGGACACAGTACTCCAGATGCAGTCTCACCAGGGCAGAGTACAGGGGAAGGAGAACCTCACTTGACCTGCTTGCCACAAATTTCTGGATGCACCCCAGAATAACATTGGCCTTCTTGGCCACAAGGGTAAATTGCTGGCTCATTGTCACCCTGTCATCCACCAGGACTCCTGGGTCATTTTGCACAGAGCTGGAGAAGGGGGATATCGTATGTACAACGTTTGTTAAAACTTAAGTGAACAAAACCTTGTGGTCTTCAAAGTGTTTCCTCTGTCCCCTCTTATATAGTGAATATAGGAGTTTAATGCTTTTTCCCTGTGTGACTGATACTGAAGTTTAAGTTAGTTGTCTATCAGTACTCTTATTTAAAGTAAGAAGCAATACTTGTAATTCCATAGTTTAACTTAATTATTGGTAAAAATGCCTCTTAAAAGATGAGTCATCTTTTTTTGTGCTGCAGGATTTAGGTTGCTATATAAGTTAAGAAGTGTCTTCAGGTGAAATAGTTAAGACAATAAAAGGATGTGAGAGTCCTAGAATAATATTAATTGGAAACAGCCTCTGGAGTTACTCTGCATCAACTCCCATCTCAAAGCAGGACTAGGTTCCTCAGAGACCTGTCTAGTTGTCCTGATTTGAGTGAGAACAGAACTAATTCTGTTCAGTAATTTTACTTTTCAGATCAATTCTTCTAACTAACTGCACTTTCTGAAGTTAGCAGCCTGTTCTCACAGACAGTGTCTGCTTCTAGCAGTGATAACACCCGATGTTTAGAATTATTACCAAGGATTGGTGTGCAGACCAAAGCCACTGCTGGATCTTGTGTACCACGCTGGGGGGTGCGGAAAGAGAAAGGCGGAAGGAGTGGATAGGACAGGTGACCCTCAACTGACCAAGGAGGTATTCCATCCCATATACATCATATTTGGTTTAGAGCTGAGGTATCCGAAGGGTCTTTGGGCTCTTCTCCCCTCTTGAACTGCTTTGTCAGCTTTCGCTTAGCTTGGCTTGGGTCCTCTTTTGGTTTTCTTCCTCGGAGCACCCAAGGAGGACTCTGTCCATTCTGCCTTCGATCCCGATCTGTGTGCTCCTGAACCCGGTACCAGAATCCAGCTCCTGAACACAGCTTCCTTCAGCTGTGGGGTCCAGTCTGGGACTCCCCTGGTGCCTGCTCCACAGCATCAGTGGTGATGGTGATGTAATTACCATCAGGGGGGTTGGGTTCCATACTGGTTTTGTATACATTTGTATATATTCCATTTTTATAATTATTAATTTCCTTTTCATTAAAGCTGTTCTAGTTTCCTTTCCTAATCACTAAGTCTCTCTCCCTTATTCTCTTTCTCTTTCCCCTTTGGGGAGGGAGGGGGGTTAACAGAGAGTGTCTGTTATAGGTTTAAGGGGCCGCCCTGACCCTAAACTGTGACACTAGTCAAATATTAAATATCTCAAAAGACAGATTTTCTTAGACCTGGGCAGCTTGTTTCAATGTTTGACTACCCTAATTGTGAAAACTTCTTTGTAATATCAGTTGAGATTTCTTTGGCTGCAGCTCATATCTGTTTAACTCTTGTCCTTTTGGTCTATACCTTTGAGCAGTTTCTTACTCTTGTCAGTAACTATCCATTAGGTATATGAAGACAGTCACAGCTGATTCCTGGTCCCTTCCTCCTGTGATAAAGGAAGTTTTTCACAAAGAAACACAAGAAGTTAAAATGAGAGCTCATTAACTTGGCCATTACAGCACATACACAAATAATTAGAAGAAAATCTGGAAGTGGGGAAAGAATCCTACACCTGGGGAGGAACACCACCATGCACTGGTACAGGTCAGGGGTAGATCTGCTGGAAAGCAGGCCCATGGAGAAGGACCTTGGTCTCCTGGTGGACAATGAGTTACCCATGGGACAGCAGTGGGCCCTTGGGGACAGTGGTATCCAGTGCATCCAGCAGGTCAAGGGAGGTTCTTCTCCCCCTCTACTCTGCACTAGTGCAACCACTTTTGGAGTATTGGATTCAGTTCTGGTCTCCTCAGAAACACAGGAAGTTCCACCTCAACATGAGGAAAAGCTTCTTTACTGTGAGAGTGAAGAACCTGGAACAGGTTGCCCAGGGAGGCTGTGGAGTCTCCTTCTCTGGAGACTTTCAAGATCCATAGGGATCAGTTCCTCTGTGGCCTGCCCTGGGTGTTCCTGAGTTGTCGGGGGGTTGAACTTGATGATCTCCAGAGTTCCCTTCCAACACCAACCATTCTATATTTCTATGATTTATGGGTCATCTAAGAGTCTGACTCTATATTCTTGCTGTCATATATGGATAGTTTTTAAAAATATCTGTACTTAATAAGCAAGCATGGGCAAACATGGTTGTTCCAGAGGAAACAAGACTAGAAAACTTTATTTACAGCACTAATAGATCAAAGGAAAAAAATTCTATTGCTTTTATGAATTTAAGTTGTAAAGACATAAATGGATTTTGTTTTAGTTCATAATTGTTACTTATTCTGCATTTTCTTTCTTTTCCCTAATTCTCATCTTCTTTCCCTGACTAGCTTTTTGAGACTTGAGGAATATAAACAATTAAGTACTAAAGTAAAATTTGAGGCAGAAGCATGAACAGCTATACTAACAGAAAAAAAAGTGAAATATTTGAAACTTTTTACTGATTTTCAGGAAAATATAGTATAACCAAAATGAATGAATTTAAATTGCAGTGTTTAGAGTTGGATGAAATACAGCTTTCTTAATTTTTATAATTATCTACCTACTGACCTATAACTATTTATTTCCATTGGAAGTTGTCATGAATGCTCAGAGTGAACAAGGCAGTGATGTAGAGACAATTTACTGTACTCTGAGAACAAAGTGAGAGATACTTACAATTGCAAGAAATGTTAGTTTCTCTTAGGTAATTGCATGTTCACAAAATTCTGGGTTAATAAAACGTGCAACCTTAATAAATGTGTGAGCTTCAGCAACCAATTAGAATTCAGCACAAATCCACTGCTAAATTGCTGGTATAGTACTACACTGAATAAAACACTATGGTTGTTCTGCAACTGAGTAATTTTTCAGATCGTATTTGTTTATGAACAGTGTTTTCTGACAGTCTTGATAAGCCTCCAAGATTTTTATAATGTCCTGATTGTATATTCCTTACCGCAATGGATAAACTGGCAAGGATATAAGCATCAGCAAAGTCGTGTTGCTAAATGAATACCAGTAGACATGGCCCTCTGCATATTATCACTGTACTTTGTGAATATAATTCATCCTTATAGTAAAATATTTTCTCACAGTAAGCAATAGTGAGGTTGGAACACCACACACTAATCAGGCCGTGGTGATTGCTCATACTAGCCTGAGCATGCTTGTTCCACAGCAGGGACAACAAATGTTATATCATCTCCTTGGCAATTCTGGTTTATGATTCCAATAATATGCACTAGGGAGTAATGTTATTAATATAAATAAAAGCAATAAGTTTAAACAAATTTATGCACTGGGAAGTTTAATTATCCAGATGAATTTTTTTAAAAAACTTAGCCTGTTAATAATGCTATGAGCTAAGAACAGCATAATTGTTCTTGGTATTTTTTCCCCACTTGTTTCCCTAAGAACAATCAATTAGCAAAACATTTAAGTAATGTTACACACATGGCGACTTGTTATACACAGTTTATTTTCTCTGAAGATTTATGGACTTACCTGTATGAATTAGAGGTAATCATTGTAACTTCAAGCTCCTCCACTGTGCAGAGGTCTCTACTAATGATGTTGAGGACTATAGTTTAATTACTGATATTTCAGTATTATGAGCATTTAATTCTAAATTGGCCATGATGCAAGTTACACTCATGTTATCCTGTGGTGGTCTAACCTTGGCTGGCTGCCAGATACTCGTAAGACATTTTCTCACTTCCCCTCCTCAGCATGATGGGGGAGAAAATTAGATGAAAAAGAAAAATGGATCAGGATAAGGGCGGGGAGATCAATCACCAGTTACTGTCACAAGTGAAACAGACTTGTCTTGGGAAATTAATTTATTGCCTATTCAAAAGCACAGAGTAGTGTAGAAACAAAAACAAAACTGAAAACACCTTCCACTCCATTTCTTCCCAAGCTTAGTTTCACTTACTCTTTCACAACTCCTCTGCCTTCTCCCCTTCCCTGGGGAATGCAGAGGAATGGGGAATGGGGGTTGTGGTCAGTTCATAATACATTGTCTCTGCCATTCCTTCCTCCTCACAGTCTTCTGCTGCAGTATGGTGTCCTCATCCCATGGGCTACAGTTCTTCACAAACTGCTCCAGTGTGGGTCTTTTCCACAGTGTGCAATCCTCCAGGAACAGACTGCTCCAGCACTGGTTCCCTATTATCTCTGCCAAAAAAACAGCTCCAGTGTTGGGCTTCTCTTAATGGGCCACAGTTCCTGACAGAGGCTTACTCCAGAGAGGGCTCTCCAGGGAGTGCAACTGCTGTACAGAGATTTTTACCTTTTCTTAAACATGTTTTCCCTGAGCTTACACCAAAAATGCTGATTGACTCAGTTTTGGCCAGCAGTAGGTCCATCTTGAAGCTGGTTGGAACTCTCTCTATCAGTGGCATCCCCTGGCCTCTTTTCACAGAAACCACCCCTACAGCCTCCCATCCTATAAAAATCTTGCACATAAAACCAATAAGAGGGGTTTTTTTAAGTAATGAAATATAAGTAGGTTACAGCAATGTGACTACATGAATTCAGTGTCAAATAGAAGGAGTAACAGTAAGCTTGAGAACTTGCATAAAACAGAGCAAATAATTATTTAATTTTTTTTTTTTAAGTGAAATAATGTGAGGATAAAATGGAGGAAAGTCATTGAAACTGCCTATGGAGGACATAGATCCTTGAGCTAATCTTCACTGACCTGAAAAATGTAGAAAAGGGAAAGGACATGTGGTTGCACCAGCTGGTGTCCACAAATGTCTTATCTACATTTACGTGGCACCGTATTGAAACAAGTAGGATTTGCCAGTTCTCATGGTTTATGCAGAGCCAGGTTTGTGACAGCATCACAGGGTGGCTAACAGCATAAACACATCCAGGGGTGATAGGGAGTTAAGGATGCAGCTGGGCAAGTGTGACACATTTCATCCAGGCATAACCTGCCTTTTGCAAGGAAAGCTTATAGAATCATTTAGATTGGAAAAGACCTTTAAGATCTTTGAGTTCAACCACAAATATAACATTGCCAAAACCACCACTAAACCATTTCCCTAATTGCCATGTCTACACATCTTTTAAATACTTACAGAGACAGTGATTCAACAACTTGCCTGCGCAGCCTGTTCCAATGCTGGACAAACTTTGCGGTGAAGAAATGTCTCTTAAAATCCAACCTAAATCTCCCCTCATGCAACTTGAGGCCGTTTTCTCTCGGCACTTGTTACTTGGGATGCTGCCTTTTGAACCTGCAGTGTGCTGGAATTACTTGACAGTGACTTTTTTAAGTTGTGCTGTCTACTTCCAAAAACTGCTTGAATTGTGAAGTATCTCCAGATGCATTTTGAAATTACAAGATTTTATTGAATTAGATGAGAAAAAGCCAGTACTGAACCTTTGATTAATTAATTTGTTGAATAACAAATTAAATCCATTTCTTGATCTTTCTGTAGCTTCAGTTCTTAGAGTGAGTTTTGACATTCAGTAATACACTACTACATTACATTGCTCTTGTTTCTTTCATGCATTTTTTTCAGAGTAACAGCACGCTGTGGCAGGTATGTACACACTGTACCTACTATCTTTCTTGTTTACATCAGGATTTTTGATTTATCTCCATGTACCTCAAACTATCATTTCAATGTGAACAGCTTGAAGCACAGCTCTGTAGCAAGAGGTAAATTTAAAAGCAAGTTCTGTAACTAAATTCTGTAACTACAGACTCACAAAATCTCCCTACAGAGCTCTGTGTAGAATGTATCAGAGATTTTATCTTTTTTGTTTGTTTGTTTGTAAGTTTATGTCTGGTGAAAGCTTCCTAAAGCCTTTAACTGTACTTCCCACAGCATTAAAAACATTGCTACTTCTGCCTTTCAGTACAGATGCTCTTGGGAATACACAAGGCAAAGATATCAAAACAATCATCTGCAACAAGCAACATACAACTTTGTTTTGGACATTGGAGGTTCAGAAGGAAGTTAAAAGATAAATTAGTCACACGCACACATCTTTTCCTTTCTTCATTATTATATAGAATTATATTTCTACTTCCTTTAATAATCAGCTTTTGGGAGGATGAAAGCCTGCTTTAATGCAGCAGATGGGAGAACATCAGGGGTGGTTTTAGGATGCCTACTGCCTTTGTAAACATTATTATTTGATCTAATTTAAGTCACATAACATTCACAAAAAGTCTAACCCCAGTATTTTCTTCTCTTTTCTTTATATTATATACATACTGTTTATGGGAAAAAACAAAACAAAACAAAACAAAAACCCAAAATCTATATGCTTCACAGGATGTGAGAAGATTGACAGAAAAAATGCCACTATATTCTTTGTCAACTGCCTGCCTATCTTTGAAAGTAACTCAGCAAACAGGACTTACAGTCTATAAAAATAGTTGTGGCTCTGGTAGAAAGAATGTGCCGCCATTCACTAAGAAAAATAAACAATCATGGAAGAGACAGTTCCCCCATGTCCTTTTGGACAGATAAGTGATGCAACTTGGTTTACCTCAATCTCCAGGCACTGAAAATATTTTTTAAAAAAACTACAACAGTATACAAAGCATTTTGTATCATTTAACATTTAAAGAATCATTCATCTTCACCTGTGGTTAGATCCCATATCTACTGGTATTATCACCCCTTTGAAGAAAAGACTAAGGAAGACAATGGGTTTATTGTAGGAAAATCAACAGTATTTTGTACTATTAAACCCATTCAAGATATAAGAGTATTTTCAAGCACTGCATTGAAAATATCTAAACTTCAGAATTTTAAATTTTAAATTTTTTAGCTAAAGCACAATAGAGGTTTTTGTGGGGGGAAAGAGACCTTTTTTGAGGACTGATGATTGCTTTGAGGAGATACCAAGTTCTGCACCTCAGAAAGAATAACTTGTTATCTCAGTATAGGCCAAGGGCTGACCAGATTGAAAACAGCTTTTCCAAGAAGGAATTTGGTGGCTTGGTGGACAACTTGACCATGAGACAGCAATGCACCCTTGCAGCAAAGAAGACCAACAGCATCCTCAGAATGCACTGGGAAGAATATCTTCAAAGGTGAAAGGACAGGATTCTTCCTCTGTACTCAGCACTGGCGTGGCCACATTTGGAATGCTATGGTCAGTTCTGATCTCCTCATTATAAAAAGGATAAGGAGCTACTGGAGTAAGTTCAATGAAAGGCAACAAGGGATATTAAAGAACTGGAGCATCTGTCATGTGTGGAGGGGCAGAGAGCTGGGACTGTCCAGCCTGGGGAAGAGCAGGCCCAGGGTGATCTTATCAATAGGTATAAACACCTGATGGAAGGAAATTAAATAAAAGAAAGAGATGGACTTTTCTCAGTAATTGTCAGCCAAAGGGCATGAGGCAATGGACACAACTTAAATGTGGGAAATAGCATCTAAACATATGAAAAAAACTTTTACTGTGAAAACTGGTTAAACTGATGTATTTGTTAGAAATGGGTGAATAATACAAGGTTCACTGGAATCAGATTCTAGAATAGAATAGACCTATTGAGAGACAATTGAATGAAAAAGGCCTTCAAAGCAGAAAGAAATGACCTCTTTCAGCAACTAAATTTTAGCTTCTTTCTCCCCCCAGTGTAAATCTGGAAGGAGCATACTAAAGCCAATTGCATTATTTCATACTGGTACTTGAGTAAGGGAGAACCCAGTGCTGCCAGTGATGACACTGTTTGATTATGACTGTTTACTTTGATGCAGAGAGCAGGAGTGTGGATTTGAAATGCTTTCTGCCCCCAGGATGTATGATCGAGTACAATCTGAGTAAGTTTGCAGATGACACCAAGTCAGGCAGGAGCAGATTGGTGGGACACAGCCAGTTGTATGAGATTCAACAAGGCCAAGCGCAGGGTTCTGCACTTGGGTCAAAACAATTTAATGCAACTCTACAGGCTGGAAAACTGCCTGGAGGAAAAAGACCTGAGACTGTTGGACAACAACCAGATGAATATGAGCCAGCAGTGTGCTCAGGTGGCCAAGAAGACCAACAGAATCCTGGCTTGTATCAGAACTAGTGTGGCCATCAGGACCAAGTAAGTGATTGTCCCCCTGTACTTAGCACTGGGGAGGCTGTACCTCAAATACTGCATTCAGTTTTGGGTCTCTCACTGTACAGTAATAGTGGAGCAAAATCATTACATCAATATTCAAAGAAGACAATAGAGTTCTGATAGTAAAAGCTATAGGTCCTGTGCTGACTGTCAATACAGCCCTGTGGTTCCTTGAAGGCTTCCAGAACTCCCAACACCAACAGTACCCAACCATAAGTCAAATAATCATTTAGTTTGCTCACATACATTTGCGAAATCACCTTAAATTTATTTCATTTTCTTTTGTCCTCAGTGAAGATTCATTTAGACAGGAAACAAAACAACATGAAGTTCTTTCTAACACTGGGAGAAGGGCAGATCAGAGGGCAAGAAAATAAATAATCATTCTGAGAAAAATCAAATAAAAGTAGAAAAGGTTAAAATTAAAAAAAATAGAGCAATTGATGAATATGACAGGATGAATACAACAGAGAGAAGTGTCCATCCTATCAGTCATAATGGGAAGCATAAAAAAAAAAAAAAAAGTTGTAGAACAGTTAGAATGTTCCCTCAGCAAAGCAGAGATGTCTTAGGAATCTTTTTCAGCTGAGGATGTTGGTGAAATATCTGATAACATATTCCCTATTATTCATCCCGTTTCCCATTGTATTACATAGATACTTAAAGGTACACACATGCACACATATCTAAATCTGTATGTTTATAGATGCTTACACACAGATACATACACAGCAGCATCAACTTTCAAACAAACAAATGAGAATTTATTACTGAATTTTAATGGCAATTAAATATCTAACTTCCTTAAACTCCTTTGAATAAAATGCCATGTAACAATGTCATGTTGACAAAATATCAAATAATTGTGATGTTTCTCAGCATAAAGCACTTTATTAGTGTTTTAGAATTATTTTGTTTTTCTTCCTCAGCAAAAAATATAAATATATTGAATCAATAAAGAAACTTTTCAGCAATTCACTGGTTCACTTAACCCCTGATTTTTTTCAATAAGAAATGAATAAAATTAAATTTATTTTCTAAAGGCAGCTACCAGTACATCTCCCCCATATTCTGTCAAGTGTCATTACTTTAAATGAAAACTCATCTGCTTCTTCTGAAAGGTAAAACGTAATGCATATGACTCAAATGAAAATACAGAGTACGAAGTTGACACGTGATGGTGTGCCTGAGATGGGGATATGCTCTTCTACTATTTATGACCAATCCTATTGAATGAGAACAGCTTTTTGCAGACGGTGTTCCTAATTAGTCAGAATTTATGAGCAGTCTGACAAGACAGCATGTGCCACAGACTAGGGGATGGTCTTAATCATAAATCTTACAAGCATCTAGTCAATTATTCTTTTTCGACTGGATTCTCTGTGTAGTTCATTGGCAGGAGATTAATAGGATTTGCAGTTTACACAGTAATTTCGTCTTCCACGCCTGCTCTGCAGTTGCTGTTAGAAAGATTCTTGAAGTCAGGTTGTGAAGGCTGTGTTCTGCAAAAGAACATTTTACAACTGAATGTTGTGAAGGCTGGGTTTTTTCAGACTACACTGTGAACTGCTTCCTCACAGAGCAGAGTAGTGAATGCGTGGAGTAAAATGCATCACAAGAATAAGTGTTTATCATTTATTAGAAATGTGATGTTTGCTGTTATTGAATAATCCACAAAAGTATTTGACACACCATTTCATTAGAAATGACTCTTTTTATATTACAACACTGTATCATACATGAATTCTGGAATATATATATATATATTATCAAAGGCTAAAGGTCTTTTGGTATTTTCTTGAATATGCAGAATGTGTATTGAATATTGGCTGTGAATATAGGTACAGGATATCCTAGTTTTATATGCATATGTATAAATCTTAGATATCTGAAGTGAGATGGTCACCTAAGATATAGACATTTCCAAACAAGGATTAATTTAACTTGAATCCTTTCCCTCCTTATGAAGACCTAAGTCTTCCTCTAGAAGAGATTTCTATCCATTAACTGAAAGGGAGTGTAGGATGCAAAGTTCTGCCTTTCAAACATCTATGATAAGGGCAGATGAATCCCACATATTATTTCCAAGACAGTTTTTTTTAAAAAGACCAGTTCTTACCAGTATTATGTTTGATTCAGCAACAGAAGTATTTTATACTGGAACTCTAATTTATGAACAAATAAAATTGCTTAAGTACAAGAAGCTTTTAAAAGTTTTTTTTATACATTTTGTTTTTGTTTTTTTTAAACTGAAATAACCCAAAACCTACCAACCAAACAAAACAAAAACCAAAAATTTTATTTACCAAAGAAATTAATATTGACAGAATGAGCACAAGAACTTACTTTTATTTGATATCTTCAAATATAAAACCAGAATTTAAAATGAAAACAAAAATATCAATTTTTAAAATGCATAAGAAGGAAAGCTATTGTCATAGAATACATTATCAACCTTTGTAATTCTTTGCCATAAGATGTAAGGAGATCAAGAACTTAGAATACTAGTAGTAATCTCTTCTACTCAAATAAAATGGGATCAGGCAGGCATCATTACTAAATAGTTTTCAATTGAGAAAGACTGTGATATATTTTCCCCAGATCATTCAACATAAATAATTAAAATGTTGGGGTTCTCCCAGGACACTAACTCTACTGACATGAGTATTGTTTCAAAGAAAGGTGTTTTGTAAGCTTACATCCTAAGGCTATTTGGTCAAGATTCAAGTATGTGAGGTTTCTACATCTATTTTTGTATCTATGAATGCAGATGCATTTGTGCATGCAGATCTGAGAGTCTTCATATTCTATCGTTCTCCTTACAGAGGGAAGAATTTGTGTAATAGGAGTTGAAGTTTATTCACCATAATTTGTCTTTTGCAGTAGGAAATGCTTTGAAAGAAAGGAGGCATTTTAGGGCTTCTTGGACAGGAGTCCATTTTTTTCCAGAGTCCATTTTTTTCCAAAGTCCATTTGACAACAGTTTTGCTTCTCCCCCCCTTTTTTTTTTTTTTTCCCTTTTTTTTCTTTTTCATCTCTTGCTCAGTGTCAGAAGTAGGAACTCAAACATTCAACAAAGCACAGCACTGCTGAATACTTGCAGGGGTGAGAAGGAATGGTCAGGACAAGAATGTCCTGATGAGGACATTTAGGAAGCATCTTTGAAACCATTGAATATTAAATCACTACTCTGAGAAACTGGAACTGATTTATCTTCAAAGCAAGAATTTTCATTATCTATTTCCTAACTCAAGGTTACCTGCATTACATGAAGACAACATGCTTAAGCTAAAAATTTTTCCTTTACTGTATAAGGTTTTTCAAGTATTTCTGATCTCTGAGGAATTAAACTTTATATACATAGTCAGCTATTATTTTGCTTACAGACCTAAAAGCCTGGTGGCTGTGTATCTATTTTGCAAGCAATGTTTTTAAGAAGGTTAAGAGGACTGATAAGCAGATGTCTTATGTTGCAGTCAATGAAGAGAGTTTTTCGTTCTTACCCAATTTTGCTTGGTTCTTATTCAGGCAAATTATTGTGGGAGCAACTGAAATCTGTATTTCTTTTAAAGAAAAGTTTTGTTCTATGTTTTACTGAAGGTAGAAAAAATTAATATACTCAGTAATTCAAACTAGAACTGGGCAAAATTTGTAACAAAATATGATTGAAGTATCTCAATAACATATTTATGAAAATAGTGTAAGTTTGTATTGAGACAATTATTATATTCATTAAACGATTCCAAATCAGAAAATATAATTTTGTCATTACCCAGATTATTTTTTTCATTTTAAGTTGAAATATATCACCATTTATTTAATTTTCATCTTGAAATATTTTTTCCTTTCTTTTTTTAATGTGCATTTTGATGTTTTTCCAGAAAAATATTTTTATTTAAATCTTTAATAAAGTACTTACAAAAATATAAATAAAAAAGCTTGAAGATTAAAAGATATCTTTTTTCATTCCAGTGTATTCTAGCATAAAGAACTTAACTTCAGTATGAACTATAAATACTTTTCCTCCAGAATTTAGGAACTACAGGTAAATCCTAAAACCTGCTTAGTTACATAGCATCCTGAGGACCATCAATTTCCTTAGAACAACTTCCTTAAAAAAAATAAGGGCTTTCTTATTGCTGGCTAAAGATGGTGCATAAATCGGAAGAGAGTGAACGATGAGTGGGATGAGCACAACAGCTTGACAAGAATTTGAAACAAAAGGGAATTCAATCAAACTGTAATATAATGCAGCCAATGCTGTTTTAGATAGACCCCTAAAATTTTGGAGAACACTTAAGATTGTACATGACCAAAAGTATTGACATCATCAGTATACTCCACATTTATATGAAAACAGTTCACAGCAGTTCTCCGTCAACCTTCTGCCCACACTGCACCTTCATCTTTTGATTCAGCCAAGGATACGGTTGGCTTTCCAGGCTGCAATGCATGTTGTCAGCTCTTGTCCAGTTTTCATCTACCAGTACCCTCAAGTCCTTCTCCACAGGACTCCTCTCAATGTCTTTGTCCCCCAGCCTAAATTGATAGTGGTTTCCTGACCCAGGTGCAGGAACCTGCACTTGGCCTTGTTGAACCTCCTGAGGTTCACATAGGCCCACTTCTCAAGCTTGTCCAGGCCCCCCTGAATGATTTCCCATCCCTCTGGTGTGTCAGCTGCACCACTCAGCTTGATGTCATCTGCTAACTTCCTGAGGGTGTACTCAATCCTAGCATCTGTGTTGATGAAAGCATTAAACAACACTGGTTCCAAAAACGACCCCTGGGGGACACCACTTGTCACCGATCTCCATCTGGACATTGACCATTACTCTCCAGATGTGACCATCCAGCCAATTCCTTATACATTGATTAGCCCATCCATCATATCCATACCTTCCAGTTTGGAGAAAAGGATATTGCGGGGGACTGTGTCAAAGACCTTGCAGAAGTCCAGACAGATGACATCCATAGCTCTTCTCTTGTCCACTGATGTAGTCACTCCACTGTAATAGGCCACTAGGTTGGTCAGGCAGGACTTGCCCTTGGTGAAGCTATACTGTCTGTCTTGAATCACCTCCCTGTCCTCCATGTGCTTTAGCATATTTCTAAGAATATCTGTTCTATGAACTTCCCAGGCACAAAGATGAGGCTGTAGTAGTTCCCATTTGGCTTAAGTATATGGAAAAAAGCAATTTAGATTTCATCTGTATGTTCCTAGCTTCCCTTTCCTTGATAAAAACCCTGTAGAAGCTGTTTTTCAGAGGCTTACTCTGTGTTTAGTGGTTTTGTCAATTAATTTGACAGTAAATGCTTTATTATGTTTGTTTTCTCTTTACTTGGTAAACACAGTCAGATTAAGTTAATTTGTAATAATATATTGTCTTTTCCTTCACTTACAGAGCTGAACTAGAGATTGAATGTAATGATTTCACTTGACTAATTCTCCAACTACTTTATGCTCCTGCGCTTATACAACTCTTGGCTTGTATGATTCTTTTCAGAATTTTGTGGCAGCTTGACTTTGAATGTGGATGAGAAGTCAGCTTTATTTTCACTGCTACAATCTGCCAGAGCATTTTGTGTACGCTTTTCTTCCTTCAAGTACACCTTTCATGTTTCTCCCCAACCCACTCCCTGCCTTCCCCCGACACTCCCCCCGCTCCCTCCTCTGCTTAAAGGAATGGCTTTGAAAACAACTGGCAGTTTGCAGTCCTGAAATTCAATGTTCCAGTTCAGGATATTTAAGCTGGCTGTATTTCAGCATATTCTCTTTCATGCTTAAAACTACTGCCCAGATCTAAACATAAGCTGTAGCAGTCCATGAGTTCCAATTTCAGAAGATGAAAATTAAAAGCAAAATAGATGAGAAACAGTTGCTGAGAAATACAAATTCCCAGTTTCTTCTCTAATTCTATTAGTTTCACATTATTGTACTGTGCTAGGTCTCTTATTTTAATATAATTATATGTAAGATTAAAGAAATCACTCAAATACCTAAAGATTTTTTTATTTTTTTAATTCTGAAAACTGATTATAGAGGAATTGGACTGTTAATGGAAAAGCAGAGAAGCAGTTGCATGCGAAAAGCATCTTTTGAGATGGCTCGAAGTTGCCTCCTCCTAACATTTTTTGTAATGATTTGAAGATGTTTGTTGCTTATACATGATTTTCCTAAAGCAACTAGGAGTTAAAATAGACACCTTCATTCATCCCTGTGCAAGCATATGATAGAAGTTATAGGGAAGAAAGTATTCCCTGTTCTATTCTATCACACTGTCAGCCCTGGGTATTCTTTTTTTTGTTTGTTTGTTTGTTTGTTTGCTTTTTTTCTTCAATTAATACATATTTCATTCACATATGGTTTTACACTGAATCTATGTAAGAGTCAATATTTCTCTATAGTTAAATGCATGTATAATTTTCAATCAGCGCTTTTAATATGGGCCATTTATATGTTAACAGCTAAACATAGTTACTAATAATTCCAAGCTTGTTTTTGCTATTAACTGAGTCTAGCTTTGTGTGCTTCGAGATCTTCCTAACTCTCTTTTCAGCAGCAGCATGGGGAGCCTCCGACAGGAAAAGCGTTATTTGAGGCTGTAGCTCAAGGAAGAAGACCTTAGCTCTTGGAAAGTTCTTTTTGCATAAATGTCTGAATGTTTTTGTTATAAGACTAAAATGAACATACAGACAATTCAGATATGTAATTCATCAGTTTCAGTTCTAGCATGACTAATTTTGAAGTCTCAGTCCTTTTTATCAACTGAATTCTGGAGCTATTAACATGAGTAGAACTGTGACTCTAATTTCCAAAGTTTCTTTCATATGTTTTATGAAGGCATGTGTATGTGAGTGGAACTAGATGATGACAGCTGATAAATATTGTCAGTCATCTGATCCTTCAAGTGTACTGTCAGGAAAAGAAGAGAAAATAAATATTCTTGAGCTTCAGGAGACATTAAATAGAGTTTGATGTAAGTTATGCTGTTGAAATCTTGGAGAAGTTGATATAAAATATGCTTCCTCCATGTGGTAATGACAATCCTTATCAACCCAATTCAGAGGATTAAAGATTAATCATTTCACATAAGAATTAGAAGAGCTTTAATTTCCCTCCCACTTTACTCTTGGCTTTCCAAAGTGTCCTATTGTCAACAGAACCAAATAATATATGTAATCTAGTCTATACTTTCCTTTCTTCCATATATCATAATTAAAGTTGACATAAAATAAAAAAAAAAAAATCCAGCAGTAAAATATTCAATCAGTCAAAAACTTAGTGAAGTAAGAAAAAAGGACAAGCTTTTTTTGTATGCTTGATTGGTTCTTTTTTTTTTTTTTTTTTTGAAACTGGTTAGGAATTTTCATTTTTCTTTGACTAGAATTTTAAAGAAAAATAATCTTATTAAATTTGTATGTGTGCTGTAAAAGGAAAACATGGTTTGAAATATATATAATTTTTTTTTGTTATTAAAAGATATTAATTCCCTTATCAGTACATTATAGACAGTAATAGCTAAGTTCCACATCCAGTTATTTTAACAACTTACTTCAAATGCTGGATTTGGAGCTTGTTCTCACTAGCCTCTTTCAAAAGAGCTCTCAGTGAAAAAATAAAAGAGAAGTGTAATTAATAAACAGTTTGTTTCAAGGGTCTTTGGCTCCACCTTGTGTCCATTGTGCTTTTCTAAAGACTCTGACATGTCAGGAAAGAGAAAAGCTAAATGAAATTTACTACTTAGAGAGAAGTTTTACCATTGTTACCTATGGTGTGAGATTTGACATCATTGTCCACTAAGGAGCAATAAAGCTCAGAAACTCTGGTGTTTTCAAATTATTTTTTTTTTTAAATAAATATAAAATTAAAATGTAATAACATTTAAAATAGAAAGATAAATGATAAACTACTCAGAAATGTATTCTATGCATATCTGTAAAGACATTATTCACTGAAATAAATCTTCCGTTTATATGAGTGATACCTGCAGTTGTATCAGAGTTTGACTAGGAAGCTATGAACAGTAACATATGGCAAATGTCAGTGCACTGTACTCATACACTGTACATTGTGCCTAAACTTTGAAAGAAGAATGAGATTTTTGTGATCACTGTCTCAGATTCAGTGAGGTCAAATCTGAAGTAATTTTTATGAAAACTAACCTCTCTCTTTTATGTTCTACTGTACTAAAAGTGTTTCTCCACAAAAGGCCTCTGTAATCTTATGAAGGATGTCTGTCCTAAAGTTAGGCAGATTCCTTTCAGATGACGTTACATGTAGAATTTCAGTTCCTGTATCCTGCCTTTTTATGCATTTCTACTCATCTTCAAAGTTATGCTAACAATAATGTGCAATAAATCTGAGTTGAGTATAACTGCCAGAGCAGTGAGTGGTGTGTTTAATTAATGGGATTATTTTGCCCCTGATTTATCAATATTTCATTGGGCTATATACTTAAAATCAGTCATTGTTTCCCTCTTTCCTTTTAGGTACCTACAGTAATAAATACATGCTCATGGCATGTTTATTTTACCCATCTGGGAGTGAATGTTATGCTTTGCTGTTCCATATATGTGCCTTATCTTGTGGTGCACAGCAGGTTGTCCAAGCACCTCCAATGAACACCAGAGATGCCAGATGAGAGTTTGGGCTTTTGGAAACTTCTCTTATGAACTTGTCAAGAGACTGATTTTTGAAGCCTCACTATATGAAGTGTGTGCCTTTAGCCACTTCAGGAATCAAGAGTATGCCAGTTCTTCTAATTTATGCAGTATATTGTAAGAGTAATGGTTTCCAAAGAACTAGCATACAGGAAAGGGATATTTTAGAATTATACACTAGGAATAAATGGAATATGTTCATAATAAACAAAATAATTTCTGGTTTTTCTCAGTTTTGTCTATTAATTTCATTCCTTGCTTCATCTGCTCAACTATTTCTATTTACACCTTTTAATTTTTTTTTTCTTTCAGCTAGTTCAAAGATATTATTAAACTTGTTTGGTTGGTTGGTTTTGTTTGTTTTTGTTTTTGTTTTCTGTCTTCTTTCTCTCTCATACTTCTGTGGGAATTTTTTCTTGAACAAGAGGTGCTGCCAAAAGTCTATATTAGCTTTTCTTCCTAAAGCGTTTGAGACATAAGTTTGATCCATGATTTCTATAAACATCTATTTGGCTTGTCTAGATGTTTTGTGTGTTTGTTTTGGAATTTTAATGCATAGCTATTGCTCTAGATTACTGAAGAGAAGTTGCCAATCTGAACATCTATCAACCAGACTATGTCAGAATTTTTAATGCAAAGATCACAACTTTTCCCCCCCTTATTAAGGAAGAACATACTGAAAACAATTGCATAGTCCAGAGTCCTACATGGCAGTTACAAAATGAAGCTCAACCAGAAAGAAAAAGCAGAAGAATGCTCTGTGGGGCAAGAATGGAAGGAGAAAAACTCTGTGCTCATCTTTCTATATTCTCCAAATTACAAACTTTTCTTTCCACAGATCTCTTCCTCCCTTGCCCTGGGATCATAACAGCTATTGTCTTCTCTGTAGCAGAGGAAAGCAAAAGACTGAGAAAAGCACTGTGCACTTCAGAACACAGGAAATTATTACTGACATTGCTGCTCTCTTTGTCTTCTCCTAGAAAACCATCATTTCCTGATATATAAGCCACAGATTGAATGCTGTTCACCATGGTAGCTAGGGACAGGTCACTATGAGAATCAATCAGTCTGGTATACAGATTGTCAGTAACCTTCAGGGGCTCAGATGTTTAATATTGCTGGCTTAAGGACAGTGGATTTTCTCCTACTGTTCTTTTGCTTTGTTTCCTTTCTATTCACACAGCTTCTTTTCTAGTCTAGCAGCTTCATAAAAAAAAAAATTCCAAATTGCCCTTAGTCATAAGAAAGAAAGTTCTAATGTAGCTGGGAAGTAATTTTGAGCTTGATTTTTAAGAGCTGATTACTACTGCAAGGTACTTTAGCAAAGAGACCTTTGCACGAATGGTAGTGTCACTATTTTCCATGTGCATACTGAGAACATCAATACTCTTCACCTCCTGCCTAGGAGGACATGCACACACCCTTCACTCAGTGCAATGACTCCCAAGTCCATCTCTTGAGATAAATAGAATATATAGTCCTCTCTTTTTAAGTAACTCTACAGAATACAAGTTGCATCTGTATTGCATGGCTCTTTTTTCCCTGTGCCCAAATTCTCAACTACTGGGTAAATTCCCATGTGAAATTCTCTATGCAGAGAGTTGTCCTAAAACATGAATTTGGTATTCAAAACCAAGTTGTGGTGAGGTTGCATGTGATCATAGAAAAAAATCAGGAAGCAGTAGACACAACTCAGAATTAGAAAGAGTAAAGACTGAAAAAACCCAAAACCAACGAACACATAAAATGAGGTCTACATTATCAGTGTGTCACTAAGCAGGTAACGATTCATATATTACCTGTATAATATGTTGATAAATTACTGAAGACAAAGCCCACATGCTACTCACCTTAGCTGTTTCTATTTTCAGTTTACACTTGTGAAACCAGAATAAGCCTTGTATCTAGGTAGTCCTTTATATATGTTCTATTGATTTCTTATTGTGAAAGCTTATAGAGAATATCCATATATCTCTGTTTTTTTCTTTGCACTCTGAAAATCTAAGGGTATTCCTTTTGTTATCTGGAATAAAAACTCCAATAATAATAATATATATAGGCAGAGATTTAGTTCTATAATGGCAGACCCAAGTATTGTAATGGTAGTACTATAATAACAAGCTATTCAATTTTTTTTCTGAGTCTATGACACTAAAACCATCTTGATTGATTTAATTGGACAGATGTACTTTAAAAGTCAGTTGACTTACATGTGTTATTATTATTCAGAATCCAAGTAAGGCTATTTTTATTATAGTTGATTTCAGTATTTTATTTAAATATATTCCATCTCCAAGTTTAGTTCTGAGAAAACAGAAAAGGATTTAGATTCCAAAGTACATGGCATAAATTCCGTATAAACATCTCATTTTCTCTGTCAAAAAAACCCCACATAAATTAATTTCTATTACCCAAATTCTGAGAAGTGAAATAAAACTCTTTATGCCAAAGAAGAGATGTTCCACCTTTCTAGTCTTTGATGATTATGTAAAGAGAATGCTTAGAACTTTTTAAGCACAAAATACAGCCTTGTTTGATTTGCTTTTAATCAATGTACCTTGGCCTTTCGAAGACAAGTGGTTGTTAGTATTTGCATTCTTTTAATCCATGAGTTCTAATAAACATCAGAGCTCTTCTTCCTTCAAGAAAATGCATCTTTAGGCATTAATATAGGGTATACCCTCTAAAGAACTGACTTAACTCAGTTATTAAAACCATTCTTGGTGGTAACCATTGATGGTTAACCCATTCTTGATTAATTTCCCCCATGGAAAGGGAAAAATAGCTTTTTCTTCTTAATATTCAACTGTCACATCTTTGTTGTTGCATTAAATTGATCTACAATGAAGAGTGGGACAACGCTAGTTCATGGGAGGAGACAATGTCAGGGGTGTTTCCAGTGTAATTCTGATGGGCATTGTCTTGACTGCAAGGAGCTCTTAAGACTTACAGAACAAAAATTTTTTGAGAAAACTAAAAATTCCTATTACTATTGTTGGAATCTCTTTTACTGCTTGTTTCTGTAGTAGCTTTAATGGAATCTTGTCTTCTACATCTTGTTTAGGATCTCTATCATCAATTATTTTCTTTGTGTTTCCTAAAACAGATGAAGGAACTATTCTTGCTCTTACATATTCATTTCATGGCCCAAACAATACTTAGCTTTATAAATCTTCTGAAGTTCTTGTTCCTTGATTGAAGCATTGTTTTAATATGCTGTTTTGTTCCTTTATTTTAACAGCAGTAAAACACTTTTCAGCTCTAAATCTCATTTATACATCCTAATCTGTTAAATAACTTCCCTGTCTCTTTGCTGATTTTCATTTGTTGACGTTCTTCCATCTGAACTGCTGAAAATCTTGTCTCAAGATTGTCTGTTTCAGAATACTATTCTAGAAAAGAACAGTGGGCAGAAAAAAAGCTGCTAACTTTCTAATGTGAAAAACATTGTATGGCTTCCCTGAAAAGTTTGAAGTAACTTAAATGATTCATCTCATGTATATTGCAAGCTTTTTACACTATGGGATGACATCTCTTCCTCTGCTTTATTTAATAGTTTATTCAGAATAGGCACCATGTATTGTTTGTGGAGAGAGAACTATTCTAAAAGTGCTATTTCTTTCTAATTACTATTAAGGCTACCTAGGCTGACTAGCTCAAAACTGATGTCTGCATTTGCTCAGATTAACGTTCATTAAATTGCTGAATTCTTCATGAATTTTTAAGCAACAATTTTTTTAAGAACCTGTAAGGATTCAAGTTAGTAAGACTCTGGGTTTGTAATTCTGGATTTAAGTTCGTAAATTAACTTTAATGTTTCACTTAGGTGAGTCTCTGTATCTTTTTTCAGATATATCCTGTGGTACCTTTTGAAAATCCCATTTATCTAGTCTTTAGGCACCTGAATGCATTCAGTAATTTACCTCCAAACTTTGCTGCTGTAATGAGCAGACTGAAAATCAGTGACTTTCCTCAAAAGGACCAAGTCCTGTACTGCATTTAATTCTGAAATATAAGTAGTCCCATCCACACAAACTTAAATGCTTTATTCAATCAGGGACTAAAATGTGAACATTTCTCTGTCGTCCTTATCATTTTGATAACACTATTCATAGCTACATTTTCCAAACTCACTCAGGTGTACAAAATTGATCCCTTACACTTTCAGGTGATTGATTACTGATGTTATTTATGGCTACACCTACATATTTTCTCATAAAAGCTTATTAATATAAAGTAGTCCTGTAGTAGCAGTATTTGAACTGCAGCTATTGTAATATTACATATTACTCTATTATCTTAATAAATAATAGATAAAAAACTATGGATAATAAATATAGAATGCTTTTGTAGATCTTTCTAAACTGGGAAAAATGTGTATGTATTTCTTGCTTGGAACTATTATGTGAATCCTTATAGTTCTCATTTGAACTGCTAGGGTTTCAAAGTAATCATCACACTCACAAGGTAGTCAAATAAGTTGACATAACAGCACCTGTCTTTAAAAAAAAGCAAGGGACCCTAAAAGGAAAAATAAAAAGAGCAAATTCATTTGCACAGTAGCTTCAGAAAACATACAAACAAGCCTCTAAAGGAAAAAACAACAAAAACAACAAACTAAAATAACCAAATCCAAAACAATAACATTTAATTTGGAGCTTAAGCTTGCAGAGAAATATTTATTCTGAATGACATATAAAGTAAATCAATTCAGACTTAAAGTCCATCTAATTTGAGTTAGGTTATTTGCAACAATCAAAGGCAACATTTCAAGTGCTCAGTATAATTTACTGAAACAGTTTTATTGGGAAGGCAGGCTGTTCAATTACAAAAACAAATTAATCTCTATTATAATCAGTTAAGGATCAAGCTGAGTCATGATCAAAGAGCATCAATTATCTTACATATATTTGTATAGTAAAATTCAAGAAAATCATTAGAGCTTGCTTCTATTCCTCTTTTAATAAAGTATAGCAAAATTAGGAAACATCAATTAATTAACAATGTAATATTCACTTATTTTATTGTGAAATAAAAGCAGAGTTCCAGCAAATTACTGCTAAGTGTATGAATATTATAATTGCAAATTCAAGTTCAAGATTTTCACTGGTGATTATGTTTTCAGATCCTGTTGAATTGTTTAATGGTGTGTGTGTATATATATATATATATGTCTGCCACTGTTCCATGACTCTCCCAGAGGTCTGAACATTTCCTCCCTTTTTCTCGAAGTTCTCCGAAGGACATTCACAACTCATAGTCTCTAAAGTCCTATTAGTATACACACACATATGAATCTAGAACACTGTAACTCTAAAGGAATCCAGAATACCTGTATAAAATGGCTGAAATAAGTCTTTAAATTAAATCTTCATTTTGCCCACCATGTTGTCCTCACCTCTGGCATTTTCAGAGGTTTATGATGTTGGAAAAACTTAAGTTCAGCCATCTAAGTATTGGTTTCTTCTCCTGTGGTTAGGTTTTTGTCTTCTTAGGCAACTTCCAAGTTACTGAATTGCAAAGTCCTGATTAGCTCCAATGCCCAAGTATATCCTGCAACAATATCCTACCACTGAAAAGACCTGGATATGTACAGGACCAATTCACAAGTTAGAGTCAACAGGAAGAAAAGCCAGTCATAAGCAGTAAAAGGGTGTCATGACATGCCACAGCCATGTCTGCCATCAGTAGAAGTCTCCCAGAGCACACTAGTGCTTTAAATTTCTCCACTATGTTGCTTGTTCTGCTTATTCCAATCTGTACTTTAGAAATGTTTTAAGGTGAAGATATTTCAAGGTTCTTCACCAAAGGCTCTTAAAAACACTAATCAGTCATGGGATACAAGGAAAGGTCCTTAAGTTAAAGGAATACTGTTAAGACAATAAACGGGGAGTAGAAATAAGTGCTCATTTTTTCACAGGAGAGGGAGGTCACAGCAACAGAGGACTGTAACCAGGAACTGTGTTGTGGCCTGTCCTCTTTAAGCTCTTTGTATGTGATCCTGTAAGGAGACTGAGCAATACAACAGAATTTCTTGATTACTAACTTACTCAATGTAGTGAAGGCAAGTGCTGTCTGAAGAACTGCAAAAGAATCTTTCAACATTCTTCAGGAAAATGTCATATTAAGTTCAGCTTAGATAATAGTAATTTTATGCACTTTAAAATGAACATTATAAGATTTACACACATAATAATGTGCTGTGAGCTAACCCTTAGAACACAGGGATGAGATCTTTGGATTATAATGAATAGTTGAATGAAATCATATTTGTGATAGCAGTAAAAAAAAAAAAAATAAATAGACAAACAAAGTGTTCCTATCATAAGAAAGATATATCAGAAAAAAGTATGGGGAACAACAACAATGATGATCAAAACCCTCACACGTCTTTATTATGTGAAATAATAAGGTTTTTCAGTCTGGAAAAAAAAGTAAAATAGGAGGCAGAGTATGACAGAGATTTGTAAAAATGTGAATGGAATGGTAAAGGTAAAAATGGATAAGGGAATTTCTTAATATCTCTTAAAAAAAAAGGGGTTTCTTTGCATAATGCACACTTGGGTTGAAAAAAAAAAAGTTGTGCTTGTTAAAATCTTAGATATGTTCTATCAATGATTGAATAAGTTACTGGAGTAAAAATTCACTAGTGGTTATTATAGTGAGCATCTTATCCTCTTATCTCCAAAGTATAGGATATTATTCATTGTTGTTACGTCACTGTAGAGACATGAGACCAGGTTACACTGGCATAATTGTCTGGCACAGTATGGCTGATAATATGCTCATCTGTTCCAACTGATTAATTGGTTGATTGCCTTATTACCATTGCAATTGTAAACCCAGAGAGAAGAATACTTCATATTGCAAAATAGTAAGACAATTACATGAATGACAGGACAGAGATGTCAACTTCTAGAAAGTACTGCAACAATTAGTGTTTTCCTTTGTGATGGTTTTGACTGGGATAGAGTTAATTTCCTTCACAGTAGCTAGTATTAAGCTGTGTTTTGGATTTGCTAAAACCAGTGTTAACACAGGGAAGTTTTTGTTACTACAGAACAGCACTTAGCGTCAAGGCCTTTTCTGCCTCTCACACCACCCCACCAGCAAGTGGGCTGGGGGTGCACAAGAAGTTATGAGGGGACACGACACAGCCAGGACAGCTGACCTCAACTGTCCAAAGGGATATTCCATACCATATGACATCATGCTCAGCATATAAAGCTGGGGAAAGAAGAAGAAAGGAGGGCTGTGTTCGGAGTGATGGTGTTTGTCTTCCTAGGTAACCATTATGCATGATGGAGCCCTGGTTTCCTGGAGATGGCTGAACACCTCTCTGTCAATGAGAAGTGATGAATTAATTCCTTGTTTTGCTTTGCTTATGTGCACATGGCTTTTTGCTTTACTTATTAAACTACTTTTATCTCAACCCATGAGTTTTCTCAGTTTTAATTTTCTGATTCACTCCCTTGTCCAGAGTGAGCAAGACTCCTTCTAATAGAATGTACCAGAAGACAAATGTAAAGATAATGTTATGATAATAACAGTAACTCCAAATATATATATAAAAAAAAGAAAGTAATAACAGCAACTAAAAATTATTACATATTTAAAGTTTTTCTCATAATTCAAACAGTATTTTTGAATACTTGGAGGTAAGCTGGGTGTTTTGTTAACTCTGCTTGGTTTAAGCCTTTCAGAAGATCATTAGTTTTAATGACCTTTGATGCACTGTCAAGTTACATGACCTATTTACACATAATGTACTCTTTAAAAAATGTTCAAGTTCTTTATATTCCCATCTTAATGCTTCATGTATCATAAAATCCTCTGTTACTTATGGAAACAATCCAATGAACTCTTGATGAAAGTTTTGCAATATGGTGGTTTCTGTGAGGGTTTGATCTAACACAACATATTTTATGGGAAGTGTTATGGCTAAAGATAGGACTACAAAGCTACATTTGTAATATTTAAGAAAACTGGAATTTTATGAGAGCTCCAAAATTGTTCAAGTGCAGTTTTTACAGAGTAGTTAAGTATTTACAGTACGGTATAAAAGAGAGAGAGAGAAAAAGAAAGTTTATGACACCACAGAAAATTATTACTTTCTCTTTGGAAAATGATGATTGGCAGGTCCATGTTGTGAGAAAATAGAGAAATAGGAGGTGGACTGTGTCCACCTTTATCTCATATGCAGCACCTTTATATGTAGCCTCCATTACCAAATTTATATTTAATCAAGATAGAAAATTGTGTCTCTTAGCTCCCTTTCTTTCCTACCTTCCAAGAGAAGTAAAAGTCACTATTATTTTCACAGGCCTTGTGAAGAAAATGAGAGCTAGTATGTGTACATCTGAACTGTAGCCTCAGGGCCATGTATTGCACTACTCTCAGGTGTTTGTCCTGGAAAGAAAGAATTCACTGTCCCAGCTCATGAGGGATGCTAACAGCAGTACCATATACCTTTTGGGTTTTTTTTTTTTTTTTTCCAACTTCAGGTACAGTTCCAGGCAACAGACACACATGACATACAAGCAGCCTGGCTGAACTTTGGCAATCTTCTGTTAGAAAAGAAATGCTTTGAGCAAAGAATGTGATCAAACTAAGCAAAAGAGGCCCAATGAACTACACCACTGCAGATGTTGGTCATCTGTGAGGCTGATCAGGACTATTAGCTAACAAAGTGATCTGAGAAATGAGTAGGAGGAGAATTCTCTTATCAGTCGTTTTAAAGACACAGAGAAGAAACTTCATGATGTTCCAGGGAAGAGGATAGATGGAGGGAGGAAGACAAGATGTTCAAGAACATATATGGAGGGAGGAAGAGGAGATGTTAAAGACTAGAGAGAAAGCTTCGATAGGAAAGATATGAGTGATGTATTATGGTGGATACACATATTTCTTGGGCTGTACATCAGAATGAGTTTTTCTTCTCAAACCTGTTAACTGTCATGAAATATGTTTATTGTATTGTTCTGCTGGAAAAAAAAATCCTAGTACCTACTGATTTACACATTTAAATGTGTGAATGAACACATAAGTGAGTCATCAAGGATATGGGTATTTAGGAGGTCTAAATCTTTAATGTAAAGACATTATTTTATTTCTAATGCAACATACTGTTGTCCAAAAAATTGCATAAAAAGGAAGAGACACTACTGTAGCTTAGTTCTATTAAGAGATCTTTAAAAGTTTGCAAGTCCAGCATAAGGAATCAAAATGCAGCAGCCAAAAAAGAGCACACAATGAAGCCCTTGGCCAGGGCTTTGAGAGCTGACAATGTGGAAGCTGTTTGCAATTCCTGTTAACATGAATGGGAATTAAGATAGCTGTCCATAATCTTTTAATACACTGAATTGTTAAAAAAGGTTCCTTAGAAGCTGCTACAAAGACATGAATAAATGGAAAAAGGAATTATTAAAACTATGAAAAAGCTTTTTAAGAAGTGCTAAGTATAGTTCATCCATCTATCTGTCACCTCCAGTTTTGTCAGATTATTTTGGTGTGAATCACTGTGCAGTTCAACTCAGTCTGCAGTTTTAAACCACATGAGAAAGCAGTGTAGTCTTGGAATTGGTGATTTTTATTTAATCTATGTAGATCTTTAAATATAAAGTTTCTCTGATCATGTTTGTGTTTTCCTTTGAGCAGAGAAATTATTATACCTGTGTGAAAAGCAATTATTCTGCTCTCGTAAATTCCTTCTTTTCATCACTGTCCTCCCATGTAATTTACCTTCTGGAAGTGGAAAGCATGCCCATACCTCACTTCTTACCCTTGAATGAGGAAACAAATGTGAATACACTGTGGTTCTGTTCTGAGACCATGCAGGGTCTAAAGTGTCAGTCAGTGTTAGTACTGGATGGAGTCTTGCACTAGCTTTCAATGGAAAAGAAGAAATACTTCCAATCAGCGCAGAAAGTAGAAAATTGGTTTTATAAGCATACAACAAATTGAAATGAATCCTTCATTGCTTTCCCTGTTACTTTAGTATCTGAAGAGCCTGCAGCTGATGGAAAATTTTCCCATTACTTTTTAATTGTTCATATTCTTGAAGGGAAGTTGTGTAGTCAACTGTGACTTGCAATCATTTTGTTTTGTAACTAGGAAATCTCATCTACTCCAAGATCCTGTTTGATTTTGTTTTACAAAGGCCCTATTAATTATATGATTGTTTGGTAGTCAAAAGGTAACCTCAAAACCACTGTGGAACAGTGTGGAATTGCTGTCTCTGCCAGCATCACACCGAGCATGCGCTTAGACTAGGGTTCAACACTAGTCAATGTGAGGAAGAGTGTTATCTTCATCCCAGAGGGCCACCAAAGACCACCTAGAAAGCAAAGTGTGCATGAGAAGAGGGGGTCATGAATATTTAGATAAGTTCTAAGAAATCTATGTATACTTAGGTTAGTTCCCAGAAATGTGATGAATATGTAGTTATTTGTTCTAGAAGAATCAAACGCCTTGGGCTATCGGCAGTACACTTGCAAGGAAAACTCCAGGTGCAACCCCAGAGCTGTAATAAAGAATACCTGCTTAAAAGTCTCTCAGACTATTGAGTTTGATTTCTTTGTTTCATTTTTTTTTATATTCATTAGATCACATTCCATGAAGACTGAAAATAACTATCAGTAACTTACTGGCATGTAAGCACTATTAATCAAACATTCACAATGTGTTCTGGAGTTTTAAGTGTGCCTCTTTCAGAAAGGAGTAGAACTCCATGCATATCTACTTACATTCAAACTTTGAATGTGAGATATTCACATAGTCCTAAATTGGAGAGGTGGATTGTGAAAACAAGCCAAGAATTTTGTCCAGGGCATTCAGCGATAATAGCATTTCCCTAGACTATTGCCAGAACTCTTCAAACAGTTGTTTTGATTTTAGGATGGAATTTGTTTTCCTCACAGGAAAGAACAAAAAAGTAGTAAATACTAAGTATAGAAGGTAAGCACCTGAAACCCCTCCAGTTCTGTTCAATATTTTAACATAAAGCACTACAAATTGTAGGCAAAATGTGTCTGTTAAGTAGGAAGAAATTAAAAAAAAAAAAAAAAAAAAAAAACCACCACAAAACTGTCAATGGTTTAACCTAATGAAATTCAACAAGTATAGAGTCCTGCACCCGGAGAGGATAACTCCATGCACCAACAGAGGTTATGGGTTGACCTGCTGGAAAGCAGCTACATGAAGAACCTTGGAATCCTGGTGGATGATAAGTTAACCATGAGACAGCAATGTGCTCTTGCAGCCAAGAAGGCCAATGGTACCCTGGGGTTCATTAAGAACAGTGTGAGCAGCAGGTTGAAGAAAGTTCTCCTACCCCTCTACACTGCCCTGGTAAGGCCACATGTGGAGTATTGTGTCCAGTTCTGGGCTTCATAGTTCAAGAGAGACAGGGGAATACTAGAGACAGTCCAATGGAAGTCTACAAGGATAACTAAGGGACTGGAACGTTCGTTGTATGAGGAAAGGCAGAGAGACATGGGGCTCTTTAGCCTGGAGAGGAGAAGACTGAAAGGGGATCTTATTAATGTTTATAAATACCCAAAGGGTGGGTGTGAAGAGCATGGGGCCAGCCTCTTTTCAGTGGTGCCCAGTGATAGGACAAGGGGCAATGGGAACAAACTGGAACACAGGAATTTCCACCTGAACATGAGGAAAAACTTTACTGTGAGGTGACGGAGCACTGGAACAGGTTGCCCAGAGAGGTTGTGGACTCTCCTCTCTGGAGACTTTCAAAACCTGCCTCCAGTGCAACCTGCCCTAGGTGATCTTGCTTTGACAGGGGGTTTGGACTAAATGGTCTCCAGATGTCCCTTCCAACACCTGCCATTCTGAAGTTCTGTGAGAAGCTGCTCCAAAAGCATTCTCACGTAGCAAACTGAATTGTAGTTTATCATGAAGAGAAGAGAAAGCTTTGGGAAGATCTTATAGTGGCCTTCCAGAATCTGAAGGGGGCTTACAAGAAAGCTGGGGAACGACTGTCTACAAGGGCATGTAGCAATAGAATGAGAGACAATGGTTTTAAACTAGAGAAGGTTAGATTTATGTTGGACATTAGGAAGAAGTTCTTTACTACAAAGTTGGTGGAACACTGGAACAAGTTGCCCAGGATAGTGGTGGAGGCCCCATCCCTGAAGACATTCAAGGTCAGGCTTGATGGGGCTCTGAGCAGCCTGATCTAGTTGAGGATGTCCCTGCTTACAGGGGCAGGGGGCTTAGACTAGATGACCTTTAGAAGTCCCTTCCAACACAATGCATTCTATAATTCTATGATCCTCTGATTCTATGATAATAATATAAAGATTTATACTATATATAAAGATGTAACTCACTGTTAAGTAGGCCAGGAACACTAGTTATTGAATTTCTAGAAGACTGAGTAGATTTTATCTTCACTTGACAGCTACAACTGCACTCATTAGTTTTCAGTATGAGCATTTTAGCTGGCAACTTGATAATGGCCCCATCAAGTGGTACAACTGCTTCATTGCATACTTTTTGTACCACTCATTAAGAAAAGCCTGACTTCTTAATTTTGTCTTGGAGATGTATTTGGATTATCTTGTGAACAATGAACTCTGCCAACACCTTTTACAAGATAGTTGTTCAGAGATAAAAGATTCATTACCACTAAAACATTTGCGGTGTGAACCCAAGTAAGTATGCGTGGATCTCATATGGCCCAGAGAAAAAGTTCAGAGGTTAGTTAAGGGATAGAAGTTCATTAATCCCCTTTTGTTATTTTTTCCTGAGACCTAGAGAAATAGTTCAGTTTTATGTTAGTATTAGATATCAGATGAGCTATTGCCTCATGCAATAACTTAACTTCAAAAGGTCTCTTTGACTGAGAAGTGAGGAAACAAAGAAAATTGAGGTATTATAGGGGGAAAAATGCCTTTATGTTGCTTAGGAAGTGACCATAAAGGCTTTTTTTTTTCCTTTTTTTTTTTTTTTTTCCTGCTACAGCTATAAAAACTTTATGCAACTGAATATAGTCGATAGGTTTTTTGGATACCCTGCACAGTGTTTTCATAATATTTTATTAATTAAATGCTTGTCATGCCAGTGAAGTATTATTCTGCATCTATGGGGAGATATAGTCAAATGTAATTCATGGAAAACTAGGATTTGCAGACTTCAGGTTACAGAGCTTCAGGGCATTAGTACCTCCTCAGGCAAATAATTTGAGGGTGTAAACTATCTCTAAGCTGGAAAGAAAGTTCTGCATAGGGTATAACCCATCTGGTGCACTTAGGGTATATATGACCTTCTTTGAGGAAAAAAACCCCACCACAAAACAAAACCAAAACAGAAAAAAAGAAAATAAATAATAAAACCCCAAAACACACACATAAAAACAAACAAAAGCAACCACAAAACAAACACAAACAAAAAAACAAGCCAAACAAAAAAAGAACAACAAACCAAAACAAACCCAAACCTATGATAGAAATAAAAGGAGTATCTACTTAAATATATATTTATATATTTATATATAATGTAAAGAGAGAGGCTGCAGACAGCCCATCACCAGAGACATTCAGTGTTAGGTTGGACAGGGCTTTGAGCAACCTGATCTTTTTGAAGATGTCCATCCTCATTGCAGAAGGGTTGAACTAGATGACTTTTAAAGGTCCCTTCTAAACAAAACCATTCTGTGATGCTATGATCATTCTATGATAAAGCAATTCAAGACAAATTTCTGTGCTCTTTGTTGTTGCTAGCTCTTTTGATCCAAATTTTATCACTGTTTTATATGTGGAACTACCTATGTGTTGTATGACTGGTTGGCTGGTTGGCAGTCTTTATCGCTATTGGAGAGTTCCTCTTGCAATTGATAAAGACTGGATATATATATGTAAATTCTATTCCACATGTAGTGATTTTATATACTTTTAGAAACTGTAGACTACAGTCTGTTTCATGTGAAATTTTTCACAGAATTCTGTAAGGAATGTTCTCTAGAAATAGCAAAGCTGTACTCAGAAACATAGAAGTGATATAATGTTCTTTAAAATATATAATCACTTTAACAGCAAAAGATAAATTAATTCTAAGCTATCTCATAGTTTAAATAATAACTCTGAAGTGTAGAAATAATCTTAAATGAATGGAGCAATATTGGAGTCCATACACTCTGTTTCTAGTGGCAGTCTTAAGTATATAATTTACTAATTCTTGTGAAATTGTCTTGTCAAATTGCTAAATAACAAAGTGAGTTTCATGGATATTATTTTTGTTCTGTTCAAGACAAAAATAAACATGCATAGTATTGCTTGGCTTCCCATATCACCAGATCTTTTCACACAGGTTTCACACCACTCCCAAAATAATCTAGCTGAAAACCACTTCAGTAAGTTAGACTATTAACAAAGATGTCATTACCCGTATTTGATAAACAGATTTCATCTCTCTGCAGTAATCAAGTCTTTGAAGAATATCTCCATGGTCATGGAGGCCAAATCCCTTCTGGAAACAGCAGCTATGCAGCCAGATGCTGATACATGTGATAGGCCTAATTCTGCCTGTCCTTACTTCTGATTGGCAGCATTGAATAGAAAATAACTTGAGGGACTGTCCTCTTTACTTCAGCCCCTAGGTCTCTGCAATCCTATTTGATTATGTAGGTGTATTTTTTGTTCAATAGGTAACTGGATCCACTGTAGTTATAATGAAGAACATAAAGTAAATAATCAAGTTTTCATTATTTGTCTAGATTATTATTTAATTGCATCATTGTTTTCCAGTGGAAATCTGTTCTGTCAGAATTTCTTAACAGTGCACACAAAGACTTTCATGTTTAAAGAAAATCCCTGTAGAATAAGAATTGAACAACCAAAAAAAAAAAAAAAAAAGGCAAAAAAGACCTCTCATCACTGTTGCACTGCATTATTATTGTGACCCCATCAAATGTAGGCATTGGATACCTGACCTTCAGCTGTAGCTCCAGAGGATGAAGATATCCCATAAATCTTGTTTTGTACCTGACAGATTCATGAGTAACTGGGTCATGTTCACACTCAGGTGGTTAAACCTAATGTGCTTCAAGACTTTCACCTTCAAACACATTTTCGAGGAACAAAGAATGTAGAGTAATTAAATATGGAAGATGAGATAAGGTTTGAAATAATGTCCAGTTCTTGATTTTGACCTCTACTCAGAAAAAAAAAAAAAAAGCTTGTTCTTTTAATTATGTTTTTCTAATCATTCTAAGAATTTGATACTTTAAAATCAGTGAAAACTGACTTTAAGAATGTAAAAGCTATACCAATACTGCTGTTTTGGTACATGTGGCAGCATTGGATGTTTTTCTTTATTGATCACATCATTATCACTATACAAGTCTGCTATAAAGTTACAAAATGTTTTTGTATTCCAGAAGGTGTCAGCAGAGTATTAGAGAATAAAAATGAGGATGTTGTCTAAGGTCTATGATAATAAGAAATTTCAATGGTAGTTTTACATGGTGATCTGTACAAAGAAAACATTGTCTACAGCTATTACTTGCTACTCTTTTATCATTATTGTAAAAAAAAAAGGTCTGTATTCCTGTGCTTTCAACTAGGAAATTAGTTAGAAGATAGTGAAGTATAGTTCATTGAGAAAAAGGCCTCAGGTGTAAGTATTAGTATCGAACAAAAAAACAAGGAAACTGTGCAAAGATGGCAATAATACTTCCACGGGGATGAGGGAGTAACCTGAAAAGTTTAGGCTAGAGTGTGAAAAAGCACAGTTATATGCCATTGATGAGGTCTTCTATTGATCCCAGACCTGTAGCACAGTTTGAAAAGGAGTATGAATGGAACGGAGCACCTCACTGTCAGCTCCTCCCCACAGGTACAACTTTTTGCTTTCTGAATCCTCAACATGGTACAGGAGATTTATCAGTGACCCTGGTCTGCATACCAATCCTTGAAAGTAATTATAAACATTAGTGCTGTTGCTGCTAGAAGCAGATATTATCTGCAAAAATACAACATTAACTTCTGGAAGCACATTTAATTGTAAGAGACAGCTTAGTTCTGTTCTAACTCAAACCAGGATAAAAATATACATGTATTGAAATTACATTCTTTTACATTGCTGGTTTTGTATAATGTAACATTCAACAATATTAATTTCAAGAACACCAGAGCTTCAAGTTTACACTGGGAAAAAGTAGCTTAAAATGCTCTTTCAAAGGCTGCATCATAGTCACCCCATTGAATCTCACTTGCTCTGCACACCAGGTTCTGCAAGAGAATAAACCATGCAAACAAATAAACAAATTGCCAGGTATGGTGTATACTGTATCCCTTCCCAGACTCTTTTACAAAATTTGAAGAAAGATTTGAAGAATAGTGTCTTCCAGGCAGTCTCCTCACTCCTCAAAGCTGCTGATGGTGACTATCACTTATGAAGGCTATGCAAAAAGGGAAGTTTCTCACTCTTCCAGCATCACTAAGAAGCTGGTTGATACTGATCATCATTAGAAACTAGTTCACAGCTATCTCAGTACCAGCCCAGCTAAGGGCCTTCCAATTGGTGGCATTTTTTTCATGTGTTTAGACCAGACCAAATTTTAGTTGTTAAGGTACACTATGGTCCAATTTTCAAGGTTTTCTCGGTTATGAAGAAGGGTTACAAAAATGTAAAAGGCAGTGGAAATGACATTCTCAGCTTTATGTGATTCCAGAAACTATCAATTAATAATAAGAATTTACAATTTTTTTTCTTTTTTATATGGTCACGTCACTTTTCTTTTTTACTCTTTGTAAGAGGAAGTGACTGAAAAAGGATAAGCATGGAAACATATCATAAATAAGGACCATTAAAAGATGCGAAAAGTAAGATATGTAGAATAGTGAGGCTATGCAATTAGCTCTATATATTCTTTTTAAATTTTAGGATTAAGCCAAAAAGGATCCATCCAGGCATGATGAACTATGTCACAGTTTTGACTTTCATCATATTTTTTTTATGAATTTGGCCACTGGAGATTGTGTTTTTATACGACCATGCTGAAAAAAATATAATATGACAAATAGAATCAACATGATAAGTATCTGCTTATAAGGCTGAAATAAAAATGTAATCAGAGTATTTCCTTGTTTAAGGTCCATCTTGCTCTTTCATAAAATTAATCTCAACACCACTCTCTGATAGCATAGGTTTTCTCCATCATTGCTATCCAGTAAATTTCACAAAGAAGAAAGATCACATTATGAGAAGTTTTACTGGTTGTCATGTATCTTGTGCAGCTTCAGAGCATTTGTTAAATCATTTGAATGGGTCAAGACTTTGATGTTTAAATAAGCTCTGAAGAGATGAAAGGATCAAGGATGAATTGCAGTTAATGATGTTTTCAAGTTCCCTCTTTAAGTGACTTTTATGAACAAAAAGAACTACAAAGACTTGCCTTTGGGTAGTCTCAAGGTCTTTAATTGAAAAGAAATGTACAAAACACTGTAGCATTAAAGCAGACATGAACATGAATTTATTTATTTATTTTTAAACAGAGTATCTGTACTTACCAGATACACGTAAATTGACAGTAAATAAGTACTTCACTTTCCATTACCATTTTTTGGTCATATACTGTAGGAGAACCAGGGAGGAATTTTCTTGGATGCTAAGAACATTGCTTCCCTTAGCACTGAGTAGGGATTTCATTCCTAGCACCTGCTTATGAAGAAAAGCAGGTCTTTCCTCCAAGGATTCCCTAATGAAGAGTCCTCCTTTCAGGGTGTTTGCAGGAGAACTACATGGATTTAACTAAATGTTCCTTCCATAGCAGTTACAAAACATTTTTTAGATAAGCTGAAAGTTGATAAATTTTAACACTGTAGAGACCACACATTTCATATTTGGAACTGTAGTAAGAAGAGAATAAGCCATGTTGCCAATGAGTCAGCTTCATGTAGACAGTCCTCAGACTAGGGTAGAAGAGCCTTACCTAGGGACACTGCTAAAAAGAGTTTTATTACCTTCAATGGGAGAGTTGCAGAGTCTTTCATAACACAATTGCTTTTCCGAAGGAACAACAGTGTGTTAAGTGATATTGCAGGAGATTATCTGCCAGAGGAGGATCTGTGGAAGACTAGCAGTGAAAATGGGTGAAAAGTGACTTGTGAAATGAACCAAATACTGAAAGAAATACTTAAAGGGTGTTGAGATCATTCCTTACAGCTACTGAGTTGTCAGCACTTCGGCCAGAATATCTAATAAAGTACAACAACATTGTATATTTCTTACTTACTTTGAATCCAAGGCTTCTCAGGAAGAAAAATTTTTTAGTTCTGACAATGACTTGTAAAGGAGATAGTGGGGGCTAGCTTGCTCCTCAATAACTTGCACTTAAAATTTTAATTTTATTTTTCTGTTTTATTTTAATTTTAGTTCATTTAGTTCATTTTTCAGTAGAGTTTATTTTATTATAATTGATTATCTATGATAATGTGTTTAATATTTAACATAAATAAATATATATTTATAAAAAATATAAAAATATGGTATTAGTAATCTTGACATATTCTTAGATGGGAACTAGAGCCAGTGTACCCAGAAGTTCTTTGAGTGTTTGTTGTCAGTTTGTTCTGGGTATGAATTTTTAGGAACCTAATCTGGTTTATGTTACTAACTGAAAGTACTGGGTAGAAAGGTTAATTAGTGGTATGTATACAGAGTTTTCTTAATTGGTGATCAAATTTATTGTGCAATGAGAAACAGGTGGTAGGCATAATGCACAGTATTAGATTAAAAATTTGGGAAGCACAGGGTTTAGCTTTTATCAGTTTTAAGAAGCTGCAGCTGTAAAGCTGGCATTCTTAGTTTGGCTATTTTAGTAACTGATCATTAAGAAGTTTCAGAAAGAATATTACAGCTTTATGATTTATGTTCCTGAATGATGAAATTGACTTATTTTTCTAAATTTTCTGCATTCTGTGTCGCCTTCTTGTAACAGATTACATTTTACTAGCAAGATGGGCAATTTTGCCATCTGCTCTAAACTTCAGATAGACTTAAAATGAGCAGTTAAGTCAGATGAAGGATAACACAAAGCAGAACTTTGAGGATTTCATATGCCGTTATGATACATATATTTTTAAAATTACTCTTCAGAGATGCACATGAACAAAAGAGAATGTTCAGAAGTTCACCTGAAAGTCTATAGTGCTAATGTAGACCTATATATCTAATGACATAGAGATTTTGAACAGTTCCCTGTCCTACTACATTGGATCCTTGACCCAGATGATTGGGTCAGCTGGAAGCAGTTTTGAAATTAGATATAAATGCTCATTTTTTAAAATAGTCTCTGATCTTGTGTACTGTTCCCTGCAACAAAATGGCCCATACAGCCAGAGTGCAAAGATCAGGAAAAGCAGAAATGAGTACTACTTACTGGTTGGATAGAAGCGCACCAGTGCTTTGACTTTTGTACGCCTTCATTATGTCACTTTCTGGTCACCCACTGTGCACACATCAGGAAGGAATATTCAACTCTTCAAACCATAAATTATAATGTCCTTAGCAGGCCATTACAAACTAATATATAAACTAAACAGGCTAAAAAAATGTCTTGCAATACTGTTTATTTACTGAAACCTTTTTCTGTAATGGTTTTGATGCATACCTGGCAAATTATCAGTCACAGAATCACAGAATGATAGAGGCCAGAAGGGACATCTGGAGATTGTCCAGTCCAATCCCCTTGCTGAGGCAGGTTCACCTAGAGCAGGTCACACAAGAATGCATCCAGATGGGTTTTTGAATGTCTCCAGAGACTCTACCACCTTTCTGGGAAGCCTGTTCCAGTGCTCTGTCACCCTCAAAGTAAAGAAATTCCTCCTCATGTGTAGATGGAACTTCCTATGTTCAAGTTTGTGTCCATTACCTCTTGTCCTATCACTGGCCACCGCTGAAAAAACTGGTCCCATCCTCCTGACACCCACTCTTTAAGTATTTCTGAGCATCCATAAGGTCCCCCCTCAGTCTTCTCCTCTTCAGACTAAAAAGACCCAACTCCCTCAGTTTTTCCTCATAAGAGAGATCTTCTAGCCAGTGCTGAGCATGGGTATATGGTATGACAGAAAACATTCCCAGTTGGTGGTGTGAATGAAGCTATCTTATTTTAAGGAGGTGATAGTTTAATGACATGGTAGGGAGAAGCATATTATACAAGATAACTTGCCCTTAGAGCCAGAGGACAGAAACTGGGCTGCTTTCTTCATTGAAATACATATTGTCCATGTAGTTATGTAATGCTACAAGACAATACAAAGAACTCATGACCACACAACACGGACTACCTCACACATGCATCATTTTAAATTAACTCCCTCAATGTCAGAATTTTTTTGGGGAAGAGCTTGCTGGAGTAATTCAAAAGCATCAGAGATCTGAAGCAATAGTTAAGTAGTGTGGGGCTCAAGCTCCTTGCTTGGTTTACCTTTATTTAAAGAAAGAGCACTTTATATAGATACAACCTATGATACAAGTGAATTATTCTATCTGTATTACACCTATCATTAAATCAAGGTAACAAGATTCTACATAAATCTGTTGAAATCTTGGAATCCCACTGGCACCCAAAATCTTTTGTAAGGACAGTATTATTCACTGTGTTAAAACATGGGAGTCTTGGCAAGAAAATGGAGGGTTTTTTCCTTCTTCTTCTTGTAAGCAGCAACAGACAATGACTTTTATTTTCAACATTGTGAAAGAAACCAAAACAGACAGATCAATTTTCTCTTTTCTCTTTCTTTCTGAAAGACATTGCTGGTTTAAGTGTAAGCAAACAGATTGTAAACACTATCTAAAACTAGGAGTTGGATTGTTAATAACTGCAGGTGGAGAACAGTCTTGTTCTGCTTTACAGGACTTGTGTCAATCTTCGTCCTGTTCAAACAACAAAAAAATTACAGAAATAGCTACTGGGAGGCAAATGGGTCAAGACTTTTTTGCCATTTTATATTTGTTCACTTCATCTGTTGTTTGTTTCTACAGATTTTCAGCCAACTTCCTACAACTTTACTACAAGCAGAAAGACTATGTTCATTCCCAATTAATGTTAATCTAGGTACTGATGTTAGAATATCTTAATGTTCTTCTTTACCATCCTTTGACCAGCTAAAAATCCTGCTTCTAGTGATGTAATTCAATAAACTCTTCAGTCTGTGTGCTTAATTCAGTATTTGCCAAAACAGATGCAGAAACAGACATACACATGGAGTCAGCAGCTAGGTACTTTGGACCTGAGTCTTACATGAAGGAGAGGAATTCAGACTTCCTTCTTGCTCTTTACCTTGTAAATCTTGCAGATTACTGGAGGGAAATCATGCAGGCATTTAACTAAATTGTATTTAGATACAAACTCTAGAGTTAAAAAACACATGACTAGGTGAATAACTTTCTAGAGCTAAAAAAATCTGTTATAGTAAGGTACTGGCTGTATCCAAGCCCAACCTTGGAGCATATCAATATAAAAGAAATGTTTAGCTATTATATAGTCTTTTACATATTGTTAAGGGATGATAGAAGCTGCCATCTCCTCCAGATGAACCAGCCCAAGACCACCCTGGCCAGCTGCTGGAACCCAGCCCAGTGCCCTAGGGGCCCAGGATCTCTGCACAGACCGAGGGACATGGTTGCTTCTGTCCCCTTTGCAGGTTTCCCTGGGCATACCAGCATGGACCCTCCACATGCCTGAACAGACTAGAGGACCCCTTGTTTGCTATCTGATCCAGTCTGATGTTTGCCAGAGAATCCACACACATGCCCCATATGTACCCAGGCTGGGGAAGATACAGACAATTGCCGCCAGCAGCCAACACCTGGGCTGTGACCCACGGTCCTACTCCAGCTGCTTGCAATGAGCTCTTCACTCACCTCACTCACATGGTAGCTGGTTTTCAGGACACGCATTGTTCCCTCCCCAGTGGCTGAAGATTAAAGACCCCACTAGCTCTAGTACCTGACACAGAGACCCCACTGGTTCTAGCAGCTGATACCACAGGTCAGGGGTGCCCATACCCCCAGTCTGACTCCAAATGCTGCCTATCTAGTAAGGGTAAGTATTTTTGCTGGAGTACTGATTAATGCTGGAGAATTATAAGACTTGCAATTTTTGCTGTAGGTGGTTTGGATATGACTGTTTACAATGTCTCAAAATTTCACATCTAGTTTCTCACTTCAGGATGGTGAAAAAAGATTCTTTATTTAGATGATCATTCTAAAAGTCAAAATATTGTTAAAATTTTTGGTGACTTGTCAGCATGGAAAGAAAATACAGCTCAGTTTGTGTTAAGGAGCATATATATTTACCTGAAATTCATATAGTGTGAAATTGTATTGATTTGTTTTTACAAAATAAAATATAAATGTTCCAGTTTTACAATGATGGAACTCAACTTCATCTATTTTTAATTAACCTATATATCTCCCGAGAGGTTTTGCAAAATTCAGATCAACACATGACGTATTTTGTTGCTGTTGAAATTGTCCATTTTTATGAACTTTTTGTTGCATTTTTTCTTTGTTTTTTTTCAAGCAATCATTTCTATCCTAAGTTTATTGAATCTATTTTCTGATCTGTTACATGAACAAAAGTATATATTTTTATTTAGTAGAACTGACATTTTTCATTCTACAGAGACCTTGCACCTGTAAGCGTAATTCCCTAGTACAGAAAGGGTCTTTGACCCTTCATATATTTAGGAGGAAATAAAGGAAAATGGTTAATATGATTTTTTTCTTTTATCTCATTCTTTTAAGTTTCTAAATAGAAGAACCTTCAAAGCTGCCCAAGTTTTTAAATACTAGAAGTGTTTTCTCAACTTCAGATATTTGAGATTAAATGTTGTTTTTTTTATATATTTCTTTAGGGGAAAAACCTTGAGGCATGTGATGTACATGTATTTTACAAAACATTTATCTTCATTATATCTTTGTTCAATATCTGTAGCATATGTGCTTTCTTAAATTCTTAGTACCTTTTTCTCTCTCTCTCTTTTTTTTTTTTTTTTTTTAAATATCCCCCCCCCTTTTATCTTTTAAAACGCTGTTTTGGGAGGAAATTATAGTGTAATGTCTCCTAGTTGACATTTTCATAAACAATGAGATGGAAATCAAGCTATTTTAAAGATGGTCATTGTCATTCTGTTTTTGCACTAATCTTCATACCACTTGTACTCAGTTATTTGCATTCTGAAGATATTCTTGTAGAATGCAAAATCCTTTGTTTCTGTTCATTGTCTACTAACATTCAAAAGCAGTGACATATGTTGGATTTATTTCTTCAGTTGCAATGTTTTCTACTCTTTTGAAACAGGTATTTTTAATCAATAGATTTTTTTTTTTTTTTTTTGGTCCCAGTATCTTAATTAATGAGATGTACAAGGCCTTCACTGTATGCCTATAAATATGACCTAAATAAAATAAACTTTGTTAGAGCAGATGATGGCAGAGGGTTTCCTAAGAAGCCAAGTAGGATGTTAGGGATAAGAATACCAATGTAGAATATTAATCATTAAAAAAATAAGCTCAGCACTCACTATCAGTCATTAAAATGCAAAGCTGTCTATTGAGGATTTCTCTGTAGACTATAGGACTTTTGGTCCCTGCTATTGGTATTTTGGGCAACTGTCCCAAAGGTATAGAAGCACAAGATTAATTGATATGAGACTGAGGTATAAAGAATTAATTAATGAGAGAGACTGAGAGCTAGTCAATAGGAGCATGGAGATATATGGAATACATTAATTGATATTTTGGGAGACTCCAGAATCCCCCTGTACTATCATCTGCACTCCATGCAAAATACATGTGGTAGATATAATGTGAAAAAATATTCATTTTCACAGCCTTTTAACTCTACTGAGTTAGTTCTACCAGGACACTTGAAGATGCTAAAATGGCAGCTTTCTCTAAGCATCAAAACCAAACTAAGTTTTAAAGAGATAAATGCATTCAAATGTTTTACCTGCTATGTGAGATAAGTAATTTATATTTTAAACAAAAACACTTGTAAGATGAAGGAATTCCATCTTCAACATAAAGGATTCATCATGACTTACTGTGCTCAAAGCAGGCATTACAATTAGTAAAATGACAAATGTTTTGAGGAATTACAAGACTAAAAGCATGTTTGTCAACCGTTCAGAATAATAAAACATCTTTCTTACTGGCTGCACCACAAAAACATTCTAATGTCAAACAAATATGTAATATCTAGTCCATAAAATTTTGGTTAGACTGTTGCTCAAAAAGAAATAGAGAAAGAAAACAGGCAAGAATACTTTTTATTCTCTTCTTTGGCCTGTAGTCCATTTGGGTTTTATTATTATTTTGTTTCTAATATGACAATGAAATTGTTTCTGATTTTAAAAATGAAGAAAGTTGCGTGAAAAATATCTACTTTGGACCATTTTGATGTATCCCTACATTTAGTAGTAGAAAGACTCAGATAAGACTATATCAAAAAGCTAAAATTAACATCCCAAATGATATTAATGAGATTAATGAGTCTGAGATTTTACAGGTGTCCTGAGTAATGGGTTCAAAAATAGTAAAACAGACCCATAGATGCATGAAAGTCATTAATTCTGAAAGTGGAATATGGTAAGATTTTGTTAATACTTAGTATTTTATCAAGTTGAGAATCATTACAGCCTCCTTATCCTCTTTCATAAAGGTGGATGGAGCATAGGCATAAAAAAAAATTACTGTGATTTTAAAAAGATTTACAGCTGGTTTCTTTTTCCAGTAGCTTACTGTTATTGAAGGTTGGGGTAACAAAATCTCATAGGAAGACTGGTGTAAAATAGTAGACAGTATCTTTTCCTTTTCTGGAATGATTCTGTAAACTGCTGACCACTGTACCATGGCTCAAGAAGGAAACTTAATTTTAAGCAGTTAACTTTAAGCAGGCTGCTCTAAAATACAGACAGGAATCACTTAGCTTACATGAGAGGAAGACTTACTGCATAAGTTACTGACAGATCCTACCATGGTGAGATCAGAGGAGATAATGGTGGAGTTTTTTGTGTTAGTGAAAACTATGGAGTTTGTCTTACATTAGTATGAAGTAGGGATTATCTGCAGGATTAATTTAACCTTCATAGAATGTAAATCTACTATTTGCCATTACTTTTTCTTGTTTGCTATGTCCCATTTAATTTATGTAAGCCAAATTAATGTTGCAAGAGGTGTCTTCCATACTGCATACAAAAGCTCTCTCAGGATATCACTTTTCTATGTGTCTGTCTCTGCCTATTTTATCCCTTTCATCGCAGCCTAACTCAGCAGAGATATGCAGGAAAACATCTGCCCAAAAAGTTACTCACAGACTGCAGTTTATTGGGGGGGGGGGTGTGAGGAAAAAAAGGAAAACAACTCAACAAACCAAACAAAAATAATACTTAAACTCCTTCCCAGAAGTTTACATTTATGTTATTGCTGTCTCATTTTTAAACAACCACTGAGAGGTTAGAAGTAGTTACCCAATGAGAGGTTACAAGTAAAGTTTCTTTATATTTTTTTGTTGTCTGGTTGCCTATTAATTAAATCTTCTATTGTGAACAGATCCAATATGATATACTGAGCTTTTGGTCAATGTGTGAAGGCTAAAGCAGCATTAAGCAGAATTATATTTTTCTAGAGACAGTCAAATAATGTGAATATATTTTTAACCAGAATCTATGAGAAATAGAACTTTAGCTTGTTCTGTCATCTGTTGTGTATATAGACAAAATTCCTTGCATTCCACTCAAAATGGCTATGTGGGAATATTTTCCTCCCAAGCTTCATTGTTGGATTATAACAGATACCTAATTCAGCTACTTTCACTTTTATTTCATGGTGGATTATATGACTGTTTCACACCAGCTGAAAACAAAAAGGAAGGTCCAGAATATTTTCTGCATCTTAATATGAGGACTGAGAAAAAACTTAGAATTTAACTCCTACAAACAGATGTCCAAATATAAACTGGTTGGCCCTGTCCATTGTATCTTAAACTTTGAGTGAATCACACAGCAGACAACACTTTCAAATTGCAGTACTATTTTTTTCTGTTTATAGGAGAGAAAAATGTTTTAGTTGTCACAGACTTAAAATACTTAAAACACACTTTAAAAAAACAGTGTTTAGATTGTGCATATTTGGGAAAAATTTCTCTTCCCAGTGAACACAATTTAACCTGAACTTGAAAATTCCTTAATATGATGGTATGGAAAAAAAATAACAAAATATTATTTGATGATGACTTTTTCAGAACTACTGTGTTATTTCAGTGCATTTCAGTTTTATAAAAGAGCATTGTAGCATTTCTACAAGTTAGCACCATTGTTTTAAGACACAGCACGGTGGACTTACACACTTCCAGTGAATGGGGAGGTTTCATATTTCATTTAATTATTTTTTTCCCCTTAAACTTTTTTTCACAAATACTGGAGTTTGAGCAGTCTTCTTCCTTGACGTGTAGGTGGTGCACTGCCTTTTGTTCATCAGTTACCTGAATTAGTGCTTTCCTGTCCCAGAGCCTGTGACCCCACTCCACTCTGGCTCCCATCCCCACTCAGTCACCCTCCTGCCTCTTCTCCTTCCCATGCTTCTCACCTCTACTGACTCTGCCTTATTCCATTTACTCTTCTCATCCCCTTATCCTCAGGTCCAGTTTTTTCAGCTTCTCTGCTTGGATCATCCTTCCTTCCTCAATTTGCCATGAAGATACTAATAAGGGAATACAAAGGGCATAACACAAATAAGAACTATGGCATAAGAGCAAATATAGTTGAGATCCATGTTAGAGATATGTTGAGATCTGTTTCTTTTGCAGGCAAAAAGGTTTGTTCGAGTTCTGTGGCAGGAATGCTAACTTGGAGAAGAAGCAAGCAGTCACAGAAGAAAGCAAGAATGGAAGAAAGATACTAGAATGGACACTGTATGTGCTCCAGGTGCAAATTATCTTTTTTATGATTCTAGGAATTACTGCAGATAAGAGTAACTGCAGGAAAAGCCTCACAGAGCTTCTGCTGCCCTGTCACATAACAGCTCCAGCACAGATAAAGCCTGCAGGACTGTTAGGTGATAACTCTAACTAGATTCTAATTATATGTGAACTTTGCTTCTTTTAAAGCTTAATGATTTCATAGTATATAGATAACTATACTGATTCATATATAAGACAATTAAAGGACTATACCATACTTCAAAGATGTTCTTCATCAGCTTAGGACAAGCATATTTTTCCAATGAAAGTTGTTAGATTTTTTTTTCTTTTTTTTTTAATGTGGGCAAACCTATTTAGTTTCCACCAGTCTTGACATATACCAAGAGCTTCATCATTTTTCTTCATAACAGTTAACTACAAATAGAGAAATTTTTGAAAAGTTACAGGCAGTAGAAAAAGATAGTAATAATATAAAAAAATCCTGAAATATACCTACTGTGCATATGTAACAAATTCTTTTTGCTTTTCATTTCTAAAATAAAGGAATCATTTACCTTGTGGTATAATTTAAGCACCGATTCTAACAGCAGGTACATATAGCACAACTACTACTAGACAAAGCACAGAATAACTATCTAAATTGGTTATCAAAACAATAATTATTTTGAACTTGAAGAACTTGGATTTATATTACAAATTTAAGAACAAAGGTTATGCAAACCTAAAACCTGAAATCCATAATGCTGCATACTGGCAAATTACACTATTTCAGATGTTCATTCCTCTTGAAGTTAATTTTTCATGTACAGAAGACAGAATGTAGGAACAATATTTTGCAGAGGGCATAATTAGAAGTAAGGGTCTATATCCACCATTTGGCATGGGGTTTGTATTCTGATGAATTTAGCATCTGAATATATGTCCTTATTGTTGGCGGATATACATAAACTTTTTTTTTTTTTTCCCCTCTTTAAAAAAACAAAAGCAGATTTTGATATTTTCTTAAAGCTTATAAGTTAGAATTTGCCAGTCTGACATCAAATTAGAAAATTGACCCCAAATTCCTGGAACATCATAATCATGGTGAATAGTGAAAATCAATCTGGATGCAGGAGAAAAATTATTGTTTTGCAGATGCTGAACACTGTTTACGCAGTTGCAAATTCCAGGTTAGTTTCTCCTGTTCAGTGAAATGCAACACAAGTTGAAGTACTTCAATTTGGTTTTAACCCTGTGGTCAAACTGGTCTAATGAGATACTGTAAAATGCTATCTAATTTTTGTTAAATATGGCCCGCAGATGTAAGTAAAATTTTCTTAATGGAACATTAGGAACAAGCATTTTCACCACAATACTTTTCATTTTTTCAATGATGACTAGCAGTTTCCATGTCAACTACGTACAATGAAGAGTTTTGGTGCCATACAGTTTACAGACCCATCTTGATGTGTATTGCAAATGCAAATGAATTTTCCAGCTGTTAGTGTCAAATTTGTTCTATTATTATTGGAGAATGACATTTAACTTTAGAAGAAAGTTTTAAGCCTATGAACACAGAAACATACAAAAGTGTGGGTTTTTTTTTCTTTTTTTTTCTTTTTTCTTTTTTTTTTTTTTAACCAAACTGTGATAAAAATGTGCTGTAGGTAATTAGACAGAATCTGAATTTGGAATGGAATAATTTTCAACTAATAATACCCATTTTGAGCATTCTTTAGATAAAAAAAGATTCACCTTACAGTACTATTCAGTCACTTCAGTTTCAGAAAATATTTGGGGCAATGAAATATTATTTATGAAATTAAATGCAAGAGACTCTGGTTCTATAAAAAAGTTTGCTGTTGTATAGTGAACTCATCTTTCCATGATAGGAACTTTGCTACAGTCATGTTCTTTTCATAGTTTTGTTGCTGGTTTTCTGTTTAGTCTTGTTAATTTTGCATTACTGTACTGAGGCTCATCTTCATGAGCTGCAGATTCTCTTTTCCATTTGTTCAAGATCTTACAATGGATATTAGACATGAAGATTAAGCTTTCCTGCTGCAGGGTGCAGAGTTCCAACTCCTGATTATATTTTTAAATGGGAGAAAAAAAACGAATCTATCTCTTTAGTGATTGACATTCAAGGTCAGATTCACTTATTTTAACTTAATCTATCTTGATTTAAACTCAGTTGTCTTTCTCCCTTTATAGCTTATGGAGATAATCCACTCCAGAAGGCTGTACTTCCTACCTACCATAGATAATAACTGAGTGTAGAACGAACCCAGAATTCTGTCTTAGTTTAGGCTTAAATTTTAGATATCTACATTTTGGTATGATGAATTCCATCCTTGTTCTCAGGAGGTAATTACAGGCTGTGAATCTCAGCTAGATGAACACAATTTTTGAGGTATGCTTTTTCTTAGTACAACAGTCTCCTCTGTAGAACATAAAAATACTCTGAATTGTTGTCAGATGTTGTTTGAAGTATGTGTTTGAGTCATGCATACACAACTGGAAATACAACACAGGACCTACAAGATATCCACTTCTTTTTGAAGTGGCAGCTGCAGACTTAATGAGTTATATGAGGTATCTCAAATGACATACTAGGTGCATAATCATGAGTAGCTCCTAGCTTATAAATAAACACTTAAAATTAGGAAGAAGTGAATTTTGGTCTTGTTATCTCTCTGGGTTAATTCATTTTAATTACGGACACAAAGGGCTTTTACAGAAATGAATGAGAATTCCAGTTTTATCATCTCTGCACAGCAGGGCAATCTTCCTAGAGTTCTTAGATCTAAGACTGAATCTCCTGACATGAAGAAATTGATGCTACATCTATTTTTTCTATATAGGCTTTGAAATGACTAAACTAGGTTATCGTAAAAAGGAAGGAGGAAAAGTTACCATCTTGAACACCCTCATCCCTGAATTTGGAAAGAAATATGTTGTGGTCTCTCCTCTGCCTTTAAAATGATTCCATATAATGTCCCACAGGTATAAAATTAAAAATTAAGAACTTTGAGGACTGAAGTAAGGAGAAACTTAGAAAGCAGCATATAATTAGCATTTCTTAATGGGGAGCCTATCAACTTGATACTCAGCATGTCAGTTTTAAGATCCGAAGCTAAGACGTGTAGCTTTCCCTGGTCTCTACATATGAATGTTTGTTATGTAATTCAGAGTTTGTTTTCTGACATGAGAGTCAGATGCCTGAATCTTGTTTTGGATCTAAGCTCATGTCTTGTTTCTCCAGCAATCTTAGGGTTTTGGATGAAAAATTAGCTTCTGCACAACTTTGGCAAAAGTGAAGATGAAAACAACTGTATCTGACATTAGAATTTTATTCCTTACTAGAATACCATAATTTTTAGCTTTCCTTGATTTCAGTGAAAAATTACTAAAACAAAACATGAAGAAGAATTTCTTTCTCAGTTGTAATTAATCATTCCTTAAACACTGTACCTTTTCAAATTCTTTCTGTTTATGTATTTTTAAAGTAAAAATCAAAGGCAAAGGTATTCATATTTAAACAAGACATTCTTCCTGTCACAATCAATAATCCTTCATATGTTTGGTCCTGTAACTGAGTAGTTACTATGAAATAATAGTGTCTTACCTATTTCCCTAAAAATAGCCAATGCTAGTGTCATGGTCTGAAGCCATAACCATTCTTCCCTCACATGAATGCCAACAATTAGAATTACCAAGAATTTCTTTTTCTTCTTTTCTTACCATGACATGTTTTGTTGTTTCTTCCTACTACTATCAGCCTGGTATCTCTTCCCCACCCAACTCCCCTTCCATTTTCTACCAATTGAAACATAATTAATGGAAGAATTTGAATCAATTAAAAGTATTATAGTTGTCCTAAGGTTATGTTGATTTACTCTTCCTTCCATTTCTCTTCTCTTAATATTCCCTTCTGTCTTTTGATTTCTTTCTCTTTCTGTACCTTTTTCTTTTATGGCAGGGTTACAAAACTCTCTCTTTCTTTTATCCTTTGCCTCAGCAGTGATTTTTCATTGCCTTCATAGCTGTTCTGTGAGGATTTGCAGCTGCATTCCCATGGCTCCTCTTCATCCTGGCAGCAACTCACCCGGTTTTTTCCTAACAATTCTCGCCTGCTTGTTGTAAGGGTGGGTGTAACATTATTAGTCTGTCAGTTCTTTTAATAATTAATAGAGACAATGTTAATTGAGGAGTGATTTTGTTAATAGATGTGTTAAATCTCTAAATACACCCCTGTATGAACTCAGTGTTTTCTGTAATCAGAACATTTTCCCACTGAGCTAGTTCTTGCAATTCATAAAAGTTTGGTGCCTTCTAGATTGTGTTCCAACTGCCTACCAAGCATTACTGTTGGGGTTTAATGGCAAACTTGATGCCAAAAGCAAAGCAATTTCTGAAGCCTGACTGAAGGGTAGAGAAAATCTGACTCATCCTTAAGTAAAAGTGGGCTGCTTCATGTTTGTTGTTGCAAACCACTTAAAATTCAGTGGATGTCCAGAGATGGTTCAAACTAAGACAAAAAGCACTTTATTCAGTTTTGTATTGATAACTCCAACCATACCACACTATTAAGGCATTACAGTGTCGCTACTACACTATTAAGACATCCTTTAATTGGACCACAATTTCCTGTTACCATGGAGAACATCCTGGCACATAAGAGCTCAGAATAAAGGTGAATGCTTTTTAACATTGAGAATGAACAGCCTCAGTTTTTGAGTATGTGTTTAAAAAATTGCATAATCTGCCTATTTTATTTCTGGAGTGCAGTTAGCCACACACTGGGTATCGTAAGGTGGTAAAAGCTTTTGCCCAAAAGAAAAATGTGTGACAAAGGCAGAGTTCTGAATCGTCTCACCTGATTTCTCTGCTTACTTAACAAATGCATGTTTTTACCCCACCCCTTGCTAGACATAAAAACACCAATGACCCTTCACCAATTATAAAATAACATATCTCTGATTCAGATAGATATCCATTAGTTATCTACACCCAGGAGATATTCTAACATAGAACATGTCGCATATTAACTATTAGTTAACTATGAACAGAGACAGATCCTGCTATATGGATGACTCACTAGTGTCATGGTCTTGAAATCTGTTAATTTGAACTTAAGTTTATGGATTTGCTTCTCTTCTAATTTGTTTATCTTCAATCTCAAGGAACAGGGCTGTGTTTTTTCTGCTCTAGTTATGCATGCATATATAAGACCATTTTTAGCCAGACATGTTTTTACAATGTCACAGTTTTTAGGCTAGTATTGTGACATACCTTGACATACCTTGAAACAGTTGTAGTCTGTAAAATTATCTGACAGACAACCATGTTAATTTCACACTTATCATAAAGAAAATAACAAGAAACTGGCTTTTGGACACCACCTTCAAGTATGAAACAGTTCTTAATATGGTTGTCTTCAATGTGGTTTGGTAGAACAAAGTATTGTATACATGGATTTTGTTACTGTGAAATAGAAAAAAACCCTTTTGTTTTCACTTCTATTCATAAAAGCAATGGGAGAGAAGAGGGAATAGAAGTTAAAATAATTGTCAAATCAAAAGGAAAAAAGTAGCGGGGGAAATAATTTCTAACTGTTATAAATAATGTAATGTACTTTAAAAGCTACTTTGCAAAAAGAGATACAGCAGAGCCTTTTATCTGTTTGACTTATTTTCCGAAATGGCATATATACATTTATATGTGTGTGTATTCTGAAAGGAATAGTGACATAATGACAGTAGATGTGTACTGTCCTTTAAGTATTTTCATTAAAACAATGGTTTTAATTTTAAATATATTTTTAAGAAGTAAGCAATTTTCATTGAAAAGCAAAATTGTTCCTAAACAAATTGGTCACTTTAATAGAATGAATTGCAACAACTTTTCACCAAAGTGGGAGGACCATCTCTTGCAGTGATAATATTAGGGGGCTCAAAAGGGAAAAAAAAAAAAAAAAAAAAAAGACCTCTAAACCCTAAACAAAAAAAAAAACAACATTAACCCTTTTTTTTTTTTTTTTTTTTTTTCCCCCCAAGTTGCTTATTCAATTTATTGTTGAAATTTTCCAGCAAGGGATTTTTGTGTTTGTTTCACAGAACAGAGATATTTGATCTTTATTTTCTCTTTCAAAATATGAGACTATCACTCTGAGTCACAACCTCTTTTATTATTCCAGATAATTCACCTGTGTTTTTACACCTTTAGGCTTTGAAGTATATCTAAGGGGTCATCTTTTGATGACTTACCGAGGAGAATCTCTCCTGTGCTTTTAGGAGAAACAGAGAACAGGTTGCATTGCCCAGAATTTGAGGATAAAACTTTTGTGTTGCCTGAACCTATTTACAGAGATGCTTAGACAGAGTCACAGTTTCATTGTGTTTGTCAAGGTATAAATACTATTTACTTCTTCAAAAAACATTTTATTCTTATTACTGAAGGTATTTTCTATGTAGGTATTGCTATATTGTTAAATAATTTTACTTTCTGCTATTGAACCAAGATCTGATCCTGTAATTGCCTAAGCAATTAACATTTTATTTCACTGTTGAGGTCTCTCTTGGATTAACAAAGCTAGAGTATTCTAAATAAAACATAGGTCTGACTTTAACTATGGACTAGCCACAAAAAAACAGTGTAAACAAGATAATAAAAATATTTGGTTTGACCCACACCTTTCAGAGTGCTCCAAAACCGTCCCAACACATTTGGCATGCTTACAGGTCCTACATAGAATCATAATACCAAAGCATACCACATTGGAAGAGACCTCAAGGATCAAACCTGAGAATGAGATGGCCCAGAACTCTGTCAAGCTGAGTCTTAAAACTGTCCGGTGTAGGGCAATCCACCACTTCACTGTCACCACTGATGCTGTGGGGCAGGTAATAGGGAAGTCCCAGGGTGGACTCAGTGGCAGACAGGAACTGGATTCAGGAACTGGATTCAGGAACCAGTTTATGGAACTATATTCAGGAACACATGGCTTGGGATTGAAGGCAGAACAGAGGTTTTTCTCAGATGCTGGCCATTGAAGAAGAGTTTAACCCTCATGATCCCTCAGTTCTATACTCAATATGACATATATGGAATGAAATATCTCACTGTTCAGTTTAGAGTCACCTGTCCTGTCTGCTCCTCCCCACAGGTGCAACTTCTTACTTTCTGCCACCCCAACATGGTACACAAGATTTAGCGGTAACCTTGGTCTCCATTGGAACAAGTATAAGCAAGAGCCTTTCTGCATACTAATCCTTGTTAGTAACTGTAAACATTGAGCATTGTCACTTCTAGAAACAGACACTGTTGGTGAAAATATGCTGTTAACTTCAGACAGTGCAGTTAGCTAGAAGAGGCTTAGCTGAAAAGTGAAATCACTGAACAGAATTAGTTCTGTCCTAGCACAAACCCAGTCAAGTGGTAAACAAGAAAGGGCAAAAGACTTTGGTCGTATAGTGCTATGTCTATTTTACAAGATACCAGGGCCTGTTCTCATTCTCTGCAAGCACTCTACAAAGTGTTCATATCACTAAGCAGGAAATCACATCCCCAATGGCTACTAGGAGCAGTCTATAGGTATTTCTCTTCCATGAAGTGCATCAAGTACTGTCTGGGAGACCATAACTAATTCCAAGCAGAGTGCATGGGATTAGACAGTGGTGCCAAAAGCCAATGCAACTATGTACAAGGATTGCTGTTTCTTAATAGAATGCTAATTTTTCCTCACTATAGTCTTATGACAGATGATTCACACAGTTATTCATTACACAACTTTTTATTCTAGTATAGTTTCTATAGTATTTGTTTACCTCAGACTGAGATGATCTTCCAAATGAAGTAACAGAGAGGTACTGTCATTTCTGTTTTCTATAACTCAATGCTCTATTATGTATAATTATAAATTACACACTACACTCAGATTTATCATGTGTAATAAATTAATATGCATTTTTTTATCTAACATCATTCCATGATCTGTTTAATTTTCATGTTTTACCTCTCCTGTTAAGTGCAATGTTTCAGATCTTCATTTTCCTGAGATGTGGTAGCTTATTTATTTTTCTCTTTCAAAACCTCATTTTGTTTTTTATATCCATTTATTCAACATTTGACTTCTGTTATATTTATGTCCTTGTTCAAAAGGTCCCCTGAATAAGTACAATCTGCAAATAGTATTAACATAATGGATGTTCCCTCCTAAGTGCTCTAATGAAGTTCTTAAATAGGGGCAGTTGTCATGCAGATGGAAAGTTCCCCAAAGTTCCTGACCCAAAGCATGTTAACTTGAGCTACACAGTTTATAAGACCTATTTATTAAGAACAGCTAAACAAGAGCAGTTTTATTTTGTATTTTTATTGGGCATTTACCATTTTTTAAAATAAAATTCTGTGACGTACCTTCACTTAAAATTTTGAAAATATAAAATCAAATTAAATTGCACAAAACTATCTTTTTAACAGATGGAGTAAAACAAGAGAAAAGAGAGAGATTTCTGACATTCCCATAACTAGAAGAAACACAAGTCAGTATTACAGCATTGAAAGCACTACTGAATATTAATTCTGATTTAATACTCCCAGTGTATATTTATAAAAAAGTAATAATACTCATAAAATTATTTGGTTGCCTTATTCTTCCTTGGCTGACATTTTAGATGTCCAAGTCCAGAATTCAGTTTAAACTGCTACTTTGCTCCTATCGCTCTTTGTTCATATGTATATGAATAAAATTCTAACAAGCACCTACAGAAATGACTCTGTTTTGGAAGTACTTGGAGACTCTTAGTTCTTTTTTGTACCTGACATATCCACAAATTGTCTCTGTTTCCAAGTCTCATTTGATAGATACTGTCACAAAATATCTACTGGATTTAAGGTAGCAAAGACCTCAGCCTTTCTCCTCTTTGATTGTTCAGTGATTAAATAATCCTTTCAGGATATGGGAAACCAAATTCCTTTATTTGCCTCTGGTGATGCTAACCTGCACTTCCAATGTGAATGCACTAAGGGCATGTTCTGCAGTGGGGTAATTTCAGTACAATCATTCCACTGTGTATAGTCTAGGTAAATATTCATTAGGCTAGAGAGACACCATGCAAGAGCTATTAAAAGATTTTTAATAGACTAATAAACTGAAAATACAGAGCTAGGCTCCCTGCACAGGGAATGGATAGAATGAGGTACCTCAGAGTAGAGGTCCAGAATGCTACATTCAGGTGAGATTCTAGTAATAGCTTATCAATGAGAAATGCTTCAGAGATTTTATATTCCACAGGGCACATGTGCCTCATCCCTAATCTTAGAAGCCATTTACAAGGCAATTATAAACACTCCTTTAAAGATCAATTAGAGATTAAACATTTCTTTTAAAGTAGAATTTGTGTGGGAGATAGCAGTAGAAAACTGCAGTTTGATACTTAAAACACATTAAGTTGCCCAACTAATAGCAGACCAATGCCTTCCACAGTGCCTTCAATGTTTATTGTGGGTCATCCTATGTCTGTAAAGTGACTCACACACTAAAATGATCTGGAAAGCATTAACATGAAGGTAGCTAGAAAGAGTCCTCTAGAAGCCCATGAGATCAAGTGCATTGAATAGCTTTGTTTGCTTTAGTCATGGTCCCAGAAACAGTCTTCAGTACAGACTAGCCATAAAGCAGACAACTGAATGGCAGACAGGATGAGGTGGAACATGTTCTTATTGCTGTCACACTAAATATCAGTTTAAATATGTAAATATAATAAAAATACTGATTTTTATGTAGGTATTTATTTATTTAATATTCTTATAAAAAAGACATCTTTGTATCTTAAGACCTGAAAATTCTTTCAAAAACTATTCACTGAAGCTCCAGAAACCACAGATTCACTGGTATTAGTTTTATTTGCATCCTTGAAATATTTAATGTTTTCAGCATTTTATTTCTATCTTAATTATTAAAAAATAAAAGGGGAGAAAGATTTTGTGAGAAGGGAAAAAAAACACCCCGACACTGAAATCTTAATGACACATGGTGGTGCTGTTGGATAAGAAAAATGTAGAGGCATAACAAGATGAGAAAGATCGTTACAGTGAGATAAAATTAAAAGAACGACAGCTTCATTCACCTCTGTCCTATCCAATCTTTTGTTTCTTCTTTTGACACAAAGATTTTAAATTAGACAGAATTGTAATTTCTGGTGGCTTGTATTCTTCATATTTCACACAGGGGATACAAAGCTTTAACATGAATTTCTTGCCTCTGAAGACTGACAGTTAATGAGGCTATTATTTTCATTTTTAAATTGCCCAATTGTGAGATAGAAAATTGGTGGTTTCACATCCCTTACTGTCATCTTTCAGTGCAAATTTTATTCTTCATCTTTTAAAAACTTTCATAATATAAGGTAAATGACAACATCATCAGATGATTCAATACCATATTTTCTATTGCAGGGAGTATTTTATTGTCCATAACCTTGTTTCCCAGATAAAAATGGCACAAGTTTGAAAAAAAAAAAAAAAAAAAACCTAAAAAATATATCTGTTCAAATTGTTTTGGCTGATGTAACATCTTGACATTGAACTGCACGTTTCAGAACCCTGCTATCATCTAATTTACCATCCTTCTTCAGAAATGTTCTTTTTCTAAAAGGTGTTTCATGGGGTAGCTGTAAACAAAGTCTTCAATTTGGCAATCAACTCTGCTCATTTTATCTCAAGCTAAAGGCATTTTAAATTTCAGCAAAGTATTCTGGGATATTTCAGTATCTACTGAAGAATGTTCACATGTCCATTTTGAAAATTACTTAATACACTAATTATGCAGTGGCTGATTTATAAAAGGGGGCTAAATGACATATTTCATTTCTGGGGTATTGTGCCGAAGTTGGTTTTAAATATAAAAGTCATTACTGTGTTAACTCTTTCGTCAAGTTTAGTGGATTTCGGACTTCTGGTGATCCCACTAGAATTATAGCACTTTAAGCGAGGTCAGAAAAGATGTCAGAGCTTTAACAGGGATTTCCAATGACAAAATGAAAGTTTTAGAATTGTACTTTGCTTCAAAGAAAGGGTCTCAGCAGTAGTACTCTTTGTCACATCGGTAGACAGATGCATCATTAGCATTTTTAACTTATAAGATAGGAAACCTGAGGGTATGTATTTTGCCACATTGCAGTTAAAAATGAGGCACTCAGAGTGTGCCTATGGCCAGTTGCTTTTTTCAATATAAGGGGCAGAAAAACCTCACAGTGTATTTCCACCTTTCACCTTGGTGCCCTGTGGGCAATCTTATCTATTTTTTTTTTTTTTTTTTCATTCAAATCCTAAGTGAGATCCTGAGCATCCTTAACTCCCATTGAAATAAGCAGTATTTGTAAATGTAGAATACATTATCAGCACATTTTTAAATGCAGATTATGTTATCAGAACCTTTTGGGATCTGGTTCAAAGTCATGATGTGTCTCATTTCTTTTGGATGTATTTGATTTGTATTTTATTAAAAGAATCCCCTTCAAAGGTAATGGATAACATGCTTCAAAGACAAAATGTGCTTGTGATCTCACGGAAACAACGTAGTCTATTGGATCGGTATTACCCTGTGAAAACAAGATTGGGATTTCTCTGTGTTTCCATTAACATTCATCTCCCTGTTCAGTGTCCTGCAGGAAGTGGTTACCTCATTGTGTCTTGGTTGTTTTGGGGTTTTGTTTTTTTATGTTTTTTTTTTTTTTTTCCTACCATCTGTAAATACAGTTGATGATGAAAAGCTGATGTAAAACTTTGTCATTGTTACCATGTTTGGAACAAGGTAATTCTTCCCAATGGGGTAGAGGGAAGTGAGAATGAAGAGAATTTTGAAATATACATGTATACTCTGAGAGTTCTGTGCTCCTTTACACTTACTTATATCTAAATATATCAGTGTTAAGTCTCATTCTCCTTTCTGTGTCTTTTGATATTTGCTAAGCATTTCTAAGATAAGTGTTCCATGTAAAACCTTTTTTATGAAGGCTAAAGAGATCAGTAGGTTCAGATACAATACAGAAATACAGAAACACATACTCTTTGTTCCTCATCCATTATTCAAACTGCTGTAGGAAAAGCTTGTATGCATGACATGAGATTAACAAAAATGTTGCAGTAGTCAGTATTTTCAGTTCCTAGCATCTTATTGTTTGGCACCTAAATCCATGTGAGTTGTTTTCTTCCTACTGTGACTTGTTTTCTTCCTACTGTGGTAAACAGTCTTCTTTTCTTACCAGTCTTTTAAACTCTGCAGTCATGGAGAATAGCTGCCTCTCTACGGGATGTGTATACTACAGTTTGTACCTCAGGCCCCAGAGTAAACATAAACATTTATGCTGTTATGCCAGTAATATAACCTCCCTACTCCAGCTGAGTATTCCCCTGATTATGCAGCCAAGAATCACATTAGCCCTTTCAGCCACAGCACCACACTGGGAGCTGGCAAGATCATGTTCAGCTGTTTTTAACTTGAAGGAACAGATTGTTAGAAAGTAACATGTCCTCAGCTTCTTGATTTAGTGCCTGGGTAAGCCTCTGTGAAGTGAGAGTTTGGGGACTTCAGTGGGATCAAATGCAGCTGAATTCTTGTCTAAATCAGAAATATTTAATGCAGTATTATAGTTTAGCTTGCCTACATAACATCATTTTGGGATGCTCACTTCTCCTACCACTCTAGGAAGCTAATATAGTCACTAGAGTGAGCAGAAAGTAACTGATAATTAAGCAGATAATGGACAGTAGAAAATCACTGAAGAATATGGGCAATATTTCTGTATCTGTCCTTTTTCTATAGTATATTTTCTTTTTGCTCTGTGACTTGATGCAACAGAAAAATGATCTTAGAGCTTTAGTTTTATTACAAAATGGAGGGCCAGGTTTGAAAGATGCTGTTCTCACAGCCAGTGCAAACTATCCCCAAAGCTGCCGTAAGCATCCTGTAGAGTTCATTACGGTGCAGAGGTGATCCAAAACTAAAAGTGAGATGGGATTTTTCTCTTCTCATGCCTGAAACTGGGAAAAACTGGCATTGCTCTAACAAAACATAAATGGACAATGTGTTGTTTTGCCAGGAGTATTTACCTTGTGAAGAAAGAGAAGAGAGTTCAAATACACTTCCTTTTTATAGTTCAATGATACAAAGACTTAAGATGTCTTGATTTGTATAAGGGCCCCAGTTAAAAAATAACAACATTGAAAATAAATTATAATAAATTGATAATCTAACTCCTTGCTGATGGGAAATCTTGCTGATAGTGCAAGCCAAGGGGCCATCATGGTGCTCAGATACAACACAGATTCCTTTTCAAACTGGTTGATATGTACGTGGATACCAGTGTATCAGCTGATGCCTAGTATCTCACCCACATTTTCAAGTCTTAAGCAGAGATGTCACAGAATAAAAATTCTGCTGTATTTATGTTTTTATGTTTTTATGTATTTTGTGTTTTTATTTAAACCCTACTTTTCTTTCATCCACAGAACTAAAAACAGTATCTCCATGTGCTGCTTCAGCAATGTAATTGTCTCTAACCTGCCATGGTACTAATTTTTTTCCCATTATGTATCTTCTGCCTAAATTGTAACTGTTTCAGGAATTTGATTCAACTAAGAACTAACACCTTGCTTTTTTTTTTTTTTTTTTAATTTCTTCTTTTGCCAGGTGAATTTTCATCCATTCAGCTCCCCATAATGTTTCAATACATGAAGACATAGTGCCAGTACAATGCAGTAGAGTGCACAGCTGGGGATGGAAAAAACAACTGAGATCACAGCAGTCTCAATTTAGATTTGTTGCAATGATTATGGATATGCACCTTTCAGTTTCTGAATTTAAGCTGCTGCTGAGAGAAGTGGTCCCTGAGGAACTGTTCAGGAACCTGGACAAGGATATTTTTAACCAGACCAGTTCACCCTGCAGTTATATGAACCTCTCTGTTGGCAGTTAGAAGGTGACAGAAGCTAGAGACAAGCAACTGAGAGAATGAGAGATACTTCTTTAGTGATGGTGGCAGTTTGTTTCATCCTAAACTGATACTCAAACTTTGCATGATTTAATTAAAGCATGTTTTAATTTAAAAACAAACAAGCGAACAAACCAACAACAGAAACAAATCAACAAAAATCTGCCTTTTTTTTTTACTACTTTAAAACAACACAATACTTTTGTGTTCCTTGAAACCATGTGTGTATAGACAATACTTAAAGTTTTCCAGAGGAATTTCACCCTGGCCATTGTTCACAACCTTCCCCCTTCTTCAGTGTCCCTTTTTTGCCTTCTTAAGTCCTCTAAATGCACAGAATGCAATGAATGTCACAGGAGAATATAGAATGGTTTTCTATGTTATTATCTACTGATTCTCAAGGTTTCAGGCCTCTTGATCTTCAGTTCAGAGATAACCAATTCTGATTACCTCTGCTCATATTACTTGCCTTTGAATACTATTCAAACATGTATACAACATCTTACAATAAAGTGGAGATGACACACAGCGCAAATCAAACTTTTATAGAACCTGATACCCAGATAGGAATATTCTTGATAAGCTACTATCGGACTTGAGAACTCCAAAGAATACAATTCCATGCTTTTTAAAGTATTGCCATAAAAAGATGGTTTGTTGTTTTCTAAAATGTTGCTTTTTCTGAATTATGCCTAGGACATTGCAAACTAGATTTATCCTACATCCTTCAGGCTGAGCTCCTAAAATCATAGAATATGAAGGGCTGGAAGGGACCTCAAGAGATCATCTAGTCCAACCCCCCTGCCAGAGCAGGATCACCTAGACCAGGTCACACAGGAACGTGTCCAGACAGGTCTTGAATATCTCCAGATAGGGAGACTCCACAACCCCCACGGGCAGCCTGTTTCAGTGTTCCGTCACCCTCACTGTGAAAAAATTTTTCCTTATGTTTACATGAAACTTCCTGTGCCTCAGCTTCAACCCATTACCCCTTGTCCTATCATTGGGCATCACCGAGAAGAGCCTGGCTCCATCTTCCCAGCACTCACTCTTCATATATTTATAAACATTGATTAAATCACCCCTTAGTCTTCTTTTCTCTAAGCTAAAAAGCCCCAGCTCCCTCAGTCTATCCTCATAAGACAGATGTTCCACTCCCTTAATCATCTTTGTAGCCCTGCGCTGGACCCTCTCCAACAGTTCCATGTCCTTCTTAAACTGGGGGACCCAGAACTGCACACAGTATTCCAGATGTGGCCTCACTAGGGCAGAGTAGAAGGGCAGGAGAACCTCTCTCAACCTACTAGCTACACCCCTTCTAATACACCCCAGGATGGCATTGGCCCTCTTGGCCACAAGAGCACACTGCTGGTTCATGGTCAGCCTCCCATCAACCAGGACCCCCAGGTCCTTTTCCCCTTCACTGACTTCCAGCAACAACATGAAACAACAAATGAAACATAACTGATCAAATTATGTATTGTGCATAAATCAGACAAACAGGAAATTTTCCTTAAAGAAACTGATTCACTTTTGTTTTGATTTCCTTGGTTGCTTTAATGGAAGAAAATATGAATATTCTTTAAAGTACTTAGTTTCAGAATTTTACCAAATATGTAATAATAAAATTGATTTTAACAAACTAGGTCCCTAATATAAAAAACTGGTTACCAACAGAAATTATTTATCTAACACTGGGAAAGGACTTAAAATATTGAATATGAACCCTGATACTAAGTCAATCATCTCTTCCCATTTGAAAATTCACAATTTGTGATAAAACGGATGAATATAAAGTCACAATAAAAGTGATTTTCCCAGAAATGAAAAAGTTGTGATTAGAACACATGCAGTAAACATGGAACTCTGTCATATTTTCCGAACTCTAACTAGGAACTTTAGCATATTTTTTCTCCTGGCTCTATATCAGCTTTTATATTCACAGATGAAACATTTACTTTATGATCTACTTTCTTGTTCTTTTTCTCTGTTATTAGAAATTTTATGGTTTAATTAAATTATCTTATTGATTTGGTAATTTTTTTATATATATAAATTAAATAAATAAAATTTATTTAAATACAGTTTTCTAATATACTGCTTCTCTTAACATACTAAAGTCTTTTACAGTTCACTTGATTTCATATTTTTATTTAGTTACAAAAAACTGTTGGCCTATAGAAACTTCTATTTCACTAGCATTCTTAAGTGAAAAAAAAACTTCAAGCATAATAAAAACAATAGTATGTCTTTTATTACAGTGTCATCACTAACATTGTAATTACTACCAAAGGTCTCCAGCTGACTTCATCAGTGAATGAATTGGTACAATTTCCCTCTAACCAGGGAATAAAGTCAGCAATATTTTACAGCTCATGTATACTTTGTTGTGAAAATTAAATATAAAACAAAACCCCTATATTTTATTTTAAATAAAATAAAAAAGCAAAAGGCTGCAACAGTGGGGAGGGGCAGCCAGGACAGGTGACCCTAAACTGACCAGTGAGGTATTCCATCATGTATATGTTATATTCAGTATAAAACTGAGGGATTACAAGGGTCAATCTCTCTTCTTATTCTTCCTCTCTTTTCCAATGGCTTGCATCCAAGGAGGTCTCCATCTGTTCTGCCTTCGATCCTGATCTGAATCCAGTACCAGAATATAGCTCCTGAACACATGGTTCCTGCCTGCTGCTGGACCCAGTCTGGGACTTTCCCCAGTGCCTGGTCCACAGCATCAGTGGTGATGATGATATAATTGCTATCAGAGGGGTTTGATTTGATGCTGGTTTTGTACATATTTGTATATATTCCACTTTATTGTTTTCATTTTCATTACAGCCGTTCTAGTCTCTCTCCCTTTCTCTTAACAGAGTGTGTCTGTTCTAGGACTAGTGGACTGCCCTGGCCCTAAACCTTGCCATCGTCTCTAAGCATGTAGGGGAAAAGAAGGCTATCAGAAGTGATTAGCATGGATTCACCAAGGGGAAATCAAGCTTAACCAATCTGATAATCTTCTATGAAGGTGTGCCTAGATGGGTACATGAGAGGAGCTCTGTGGATGTTATCTACCTTGACTTCAGCAAGGCTTTTGACACTGTCTCCCATAACATCCTTATAGGGAAACTCAGGAACTATGGGTTATATAAGTGGACAGTGAGGTGGATTGAGAACTGACTGAACAATAAAGCTTGGAGTTTTATGATCAGCAGCTCAGTCTAGGTGGAAGACTGCTCCTAGTGAGGTTCCACAGGGATCAGTACTGAGTCCAGTCTTGTAAAACATCTTCATCAATGACCTGAATGAAGGAATGGAGTGTATCAGCAAGTTTGCTGCTGATACAAAACTGGGAGAATTGGCTGATATACTGGAGAGCTGTGCTGCCATTCAGTGATGTGGACAGGCTGGAGAGTTGGGCAGAGAGGAACCTAATGAATTTCAACAAGGACAAGTGTAGAGTCCTGCACCTGAGGAGGAATAACGCCATGCATCAGTACAGGTTAGGTCTTGACCTGCTAGAAAGCAGCTCTGTGGAGAACCTTGGAGTCCTGGTGGACAATAAATTATTCATGGAACAGCAATGTGCCCTTGTGGCCAAGAAAGCCAATAGTATCCTGGGGTGCATTAAGAAGAGTGTGGCCAGCAGGTCAAGGGAGGTTCTTCTCCCCATCTACTCTGTCCTAGTGTAGCCACATCTGGAGTACTATGTACAGTTCCGGTCTGACCTCTTCAAGAGAGACAGGGAAATACTAGAGAGAATCCACAGAGGGCCACAAAGATGATTAGGATACTCATGAGGAAAGGCTAATCGACCTGGATCTGTTTAGCCTGGAGATGAGAAGGCTGAGAGGGGTTTTATCAATGTTTATAAATACCTAAATGTCAGGGGTCAAGAGGATGGGGCCAGTCTCTTTTCAGTGGTGCCCAGTGATAGGAAAAGGGGCAATGGGCACAAAACGGAACACAGGAAGTTTCACCTGAGCAAGAGGAAAAACTTCTTTACTGTGAGGGTGAGGGAGCACTGGAACAGGCTGCCCAGAGAGCTTGTGGCATCTCCTTCTCTGGACACTTTCACAGCCCACCTGGATGCCTTGCTGTGTGTCCTGCCCTAGGTGATTCTGCTTTGGCAAGAGAGTTGGACTAGAAGATCTTTGTAAGCCCCTTCCAATCCCTACTGTTCAGTGATTCTGTGTGATTCTGTGAATTTTTGTTGGAACCAATCACTAGATTTCAGATAGTCCAACCTCTGCTCAAATCTTGTTTCTGAGTCAGATCAGTTTGCCCAGGGCCTTCCACATCATCTCTGGATAAATCTGGGACACAAACCCAAACTCAGAACATAGGGTCATGCTGAGGCACATGTAACTTCTGGCAGGTGTTTGGAAAGTCCATCAAGGGGTCTTTTAGTTGCCAGATGTGTACATGTAATCCTACTGTCTGCATAGAGAAGCCACTGTCACTTTGGAGATGCTCCAAGGTATACCTTCCATTTTTTATGATAATGTGTAGTGGTGGCCTTGGACAGGTTCAACCAAATTTTAGTGTTCTATGTCTCTTCTTGCAGTTTCAGCAGGGCTGGAATGTGGGACATTTTCACATGTTATCCCTTAACATTTCCTTTCCTTTAGTTTGGGTTGGTGTGGGTTTTTTTTTGTTTTGTTTTGTTTTCTTATATATATAACTACCTCTCTCTCCACACCCATAAGCACTTTATAAATACATTCATGTAAACTTGCACAGAAAGGTCTTTTCTGATGTTCCCTGCAGCCTTAAGTTGTGAAAGCTGAGAAAGTCCCAGGAAGCTCATTTGGGCTGAGTACTCCTCTTTCCCTGGAAGTAACTCAATCAGCCAGGACAAGGTACAATTTTTTTAGTGCATCACCACCATTATGCTGATTCCACCATCTTCAAACCCTTGCTTGCCAGTTCCCATGATAATGCCTCGTTATTGGTTTTGTTTCCTTCTTATTGTGCCAGTGGTTGCTAAAGCTTCCTTTCAGTTAAGTAGGAAACCCAGCATAAATCTGACTTGCCTTCCAAGACTTCCAGCTAATCAGGGGACTTCATGGGGTTGCTTGCTCCCCTGTCAAGTTTCACAACCCTTGTGAGTATCTGCCATACTTATTTCTCCTTTTCTGTGCTCCAAAGGTGTCCTTATGCATGGGTGTGCTCTGTCATAGTCATATGGAACTTTTTGGAACTCAATGCATTTCAAAGTATAGTTTTCTTGAAACTTACTCTTAGAAAATATCCAAACATATGTAAACCAGAACCTTTCATACACAAAAATGTATATTGATTATATAGACATCTTAATTTTCTTCTGATCAGTTTGGTTTTTTGTATGCTTGTTTAAAGTGCCAAACTTGTACCTTTTTAATTGATACAGCAAGAAATCTAGAATAGCTATTTTTGTGCAATTATTTCTTTTCTTAACTTGCACCCATTTTAAGGAAAATAATAATGTAAAATATACATTTCCCTGACCTCTATTGAAGTATCTGAGTTACATATGCAAAACCCACTGAATTCTGAACAGCAGCTGAGAAAATAATTTGAAATAAATGCCCTAATTAATCTTTTCCCTTTATAAAATGTCTATGGGCAAATCATTATTTCCTGCTATTAATTCAGCATTCAGATTTGCTCAACAGTTTTTCACTTGATTGATTGAATAAGTAACTGGGAACAGCTCAAAGTACCTGTTAGTTGTTCAGTATACAGCTTGGCTTTCAATTAAAAATCTGTTTCTGATCTCTAACTCTTCTATAGTTCCTCTTCATCAAGCATTTCTTTGTGGCTTGTATGCCACAATATCTGAGAAACTTGCAATGTTATACATACTTATTCTTATAGCTTATGAACTTAGGAATTCTTTTTTTTTCCTCAATTTTATGGATGCATAGCAGCATATAGAAACCTAGGTTTTTTTAAAAAGTGCTCAGACATAGTTTGACTAAACCAGAGAAACAACATCTCATCTGTTGCCAGCTTAATTCCTGCAAAGTTCATCAGCCAATAAATATTTTGTCTTCCAGTATGATATAAAGAAGAACCAAGTGCCTAAGCAATGGATTTTCAGAAACCTGCAAGCTAAGCAGAGTCTACATCAGTTAGACATGAGACAAATCCATACAGAAGGCCAAAAATAAAAGCTGTGACTTACAATCCTTCCATTTCAGTCACCCAGAAAACAATTGATCCAACAAGCTTAGGTCTAAGGAACTAATGCTGTTGAAAAACTGAGGGCACATCAATCTCTACTAAGCACTACAGAAGCATAAAATGCTCACCTTACCCTTGCAGATCAGTGGCAAGCTATTTGTTGTTTCCAGATAGAAAATGTCTTCTGTTTTTATAAGCACATCAGAGCCTTGAAAACACCAGTAGGCCTTAATGTCCCTGATAAACATCACCCAGGGCATCTTTTCCCATGGATTGAGAGGTTCATGACAGCCCTGGGTCAGGCACCCACTCCCTGCCCAAGCTATGTGGTGGGTGTACTTATTTTCAGCCTTGCCTTTGCCTTCATCTGCTCCTGCTTCTCACTCTTTTGGTCCTGGTGCATCACATATTGTGTTGGGTGCTGTTGATGGACTCTCTTACCAGACCCTGCCACTGTGTGCTATGCTTAGACCCTATGGGACTGTGCTCCATCAGTGAGGGCATTGTCCATGCTGTGGTAACCTTTGTCTCCCAGCCTGTACCCTTGGACAAGCATGAGAAATATTAACAATGCCACAATACACAGCTCTCTTTGCGAACTGCCAAGTGCAACGGTTTTGCTCAGGACAGAAAAGTACATTGTTATATCCTTTTCTCTCTCTTGCCCCTTCCTACTCACTATGTTCTTTGATTGTCAACACTGTTATCATATTTCCAGAGGGACCTGGACAAGCTGGAGAGGTGGGCCCAGGTGAAGCTCATGAGGTTCAACAAGACCAAGTGCAGGGTCCTACACTTGGGCTGGAATAATCCTCACTATGAGTACAGGCTGGGGGATGAGGTGATAGAAAGCAGCTCTGCAGAAAAGGACTTGGGTGTGCTGGTGGATGAGAAGCTGGACATGAGCAGACAGTGCACACTTGCAGTCCTGAAGGCCAATTGCATCCTGGGCAGCATTAAGAGAAGTGTGGCCAGCAGACTGAGAATGGTGATTTTGACCATCTACTGTGCTCTGGTGAGACCTCACCTGCAGTACTGCATCCAGCTCAGGAGTCCTCAGTACATGAGGGACATGGACCTGATGGAGCGGGTCCAGCAGAGGGCCATGAAAATGATCAGAAGGTTGGAGCACCTCTCCTACGAAGACAAGCTGTGGGAGATGGGGTTGTTCAGCCTGAAGAAAAGAAGACTCTGGGAAGACCTAACAGTGACCTTCCAGTACCTGAAGGGAGCCTACAAGAAGGCAGGAAAGGGATTGTTTACAAAGGAATGTAGTGACAGGATGAGGGGCAATGGTTTTAAACTAGAGAATGGTAGATTTAGATTGGATGTTAGAAACAAGTTCTTTACCATGAGGGTGGTGGAACGCTGGAACAAGTTGCCTAGGGAGGTAGTTGAGTTCCCATCCCTGGAGATATTCATGGTCAGGAGTCTCTGAGTAACCTGATCTAGCTGAGGATGTTTCTGCTCACTGCAGAAGGTGTTGGACTACATGACCTTTAGAGGTCCCTTCCAGCCCAAACCATTCTATGAATCTGTGATATTTAAAAAGTTCAGAAAGAACCATTTTTATGAAACAGCATTCTCCAGGACAGAGAGAATAAAAATCCTACCTGGCCCTCCTAAAGACATAGCCATGAACAAAACTGAGAGTTTGAGTTGGCTAAACTGGACTAAAGAACTACAGATTGTCTACCATTTCCAAGACACATTCCAGTTGTTTTCACTTGAATTCATGAAGGATGTTACTTAAATAATAAATTTTCTATACCAGAAAATGGAGCTTGGAGTTCTGAAAATATAAGGAGTTCCTGAAATACTGAAAATATTCAGGAATTCATGTGTGTATACTTTGTAGAAGAAAAGTCTGGTGATATGGAACAAGAGAGAGAGTTTGTTCATAGATGATATTCCTCTTGTTCAATCTTCAGCATAGGTTTCAAATTTAGTTTAAGAAACTAAAATTTAAATGTTGACATTTAGATGTGTCCTTGTAATTTTATATGTTTACTTAAACCTAAATGTGGAAAACTTATTCAAACTCAGGTAAGGCTTTATGGGTTTGGAGGTGTAGTGGTCTTGTTGGTTTTGTTTCTTTGTTTTGTTTTATTCTTTATGATGTACAAAAAACAAACAGGAGCTATAATTTCTGTACTCCATACAGGTGAAATATATGGTTTTACAAACACTTTCATGTTCATAGCTTCACAGCAACAGACATTTATTCAAAGAAATGTGGTTTTGTCTGTTACCTTTCTTTCATTTTTGACAGTGCACTTAACTGTACAATTTTTTTTCTTCTCCTTATGCTAACGACACCTGATAAATATAAGCTGGAGAGACTCTCTTTATGTTCACATCTTTATCTTGATGGGTTAAAATGAGCTGATAGATGTTATAAGGAATTGCCTTGTTTGTATACCTATTGATAATTCCATACTTTTTCAAATAAATATCTTTTCCACTTACTATCAAAAAAAGCTGGAGATCTTAAAATTATTCAATAGAAAAACCAAAAATAATATAATTTCACTGAAGATAGGAATGAACTGATAACTCAGTAAACAAATTGCAGTGACTCAAAAAAAATATTACCCTATGAATAAACCACAATCTTTCAGAATCCTCCAAGTCAATAGATGTCATATTTCTTAGTCAAAGGATGACTTTCAAGAATATATAATTCATTGTAAAAATTGCTTTTGAAATAATCTTTGAGATACACAAGAATGAAAATGTGATAAACATTCCAATATCACATATAAGCTCGTACAATTACTCGGAAGAATAGGCATAAATCTTCATATGTGATTCCAAAGAATTTTCTAACTAAATATATTTTCCAGGGCATGTGAAAGAAAGAAAAAGCTTTAAATATGTCATGATGTTTTGGATAACTGTTGTAAAAGCATTACTGTTCTAGCACTTTATCTCATTGTCGTGATTTTGTCCTGTGATTCTTAAATTGTACTTCAGAGAGATTATTGTCTTAGAACAGATTCATTTTTCTTTCCTGAAAGTATTGAGATACTTCTTTGATTACATTTTCCAAAGTTCTATATTGTTCCTGTTCTGTTGTTCAAAAATTAAAAGAACATAGGAATTCACCGTAATGAATTAACAGAAGACTCCCTGTAGTAATTTCATGGGTGTCCTGAGTCTTGTAATGTGAAGTTCTTACTGTGAATTCTTTCTCCTCGGTAAATCTGAAGAAAAAGGTGGAATATGGCTTTGTTGCAAGTAGGTTTTGCAACTCAGGTTGCTGAACAGATTTTTTCCCTTTTCTCTTACATTTTGAGACTTGGTGAATGTATACATATCTGATTTTTTAATATTTAAATGCATACCCTTAGGTAGGATCTGCAGCTTAACATACAAGATTGTGGTATTTGGAATAGACAGGGCTGAAAAGTCCAGGGTGTGTGGAGAGACCCTTACAGCACACATAAGGGCTTTTAGGATGTGCTGTACTGAAGAGTCATGGAGAATGAAAGGCTGAAAGAAGCAGTATAAGTGTAGCACCTACTTCTCAGCCTTCCACTTGAGTCTTTATCTTGCAACATCCATTGTGTTGTTTAAGTGCTAGTAATAAAGAATAGACCCAACATGGAAGGGATGATCATTTTCTGAGTGCCTGCAATGCCCTTTGAAAAGAATAAGTGTCTTGAATACTCTGTAACAGTTATGTGAAAAAAAAAAAACTCTTGCACTGCAATTTGGTAGCAATGGTTGTCGCACAAGACTTTCAAGAGTATCCTGCAACATGGGAACGTGCATTTGGCAGTATGATTTAGAAGTGTACTCTTCCCTGACCCCCTGACCAGCTGTTTGTTCTGATAAAGAGGGAATTTGTATTGTCTCTGATAATTCTGGCAAGGCTTGGGGCTGCAACATTGTCAGATCTTGTAGTCTTGGTCTGTATCTCTTGATACATGGTATATTTTATAAAGATTCACATGACTATCTGATGCCCTCTGTTTTCATTATTTGAAAAGCTATTATTGTTTGTATCCCACAGCTATACTGATGCCCAGCCAGTCCCCCAGAAAAAGATGACTAACCTCCTCAAAGCCCTCTCTTTTCCCTTTTTATTTTTGCTGAACATGGTGTTATATGGTATGGAATATCTCTTTGGTTAGTTCAGGTCATCTGTCTAGTTGTGTCTCTTCCCAAAAGACTGTGCAACTCCCAATCTATTCACTGGGGGGACAGTGAGAAGCAGAAAAGACCTTGACTCTGTGCGAACACTGTTAAGCAAAACCTAGAACACTGGCATGTTAGCAGTCCTGCTTTGGTCACAAATCCAAAATAGAACCATAAGAGGTGTTTTGTAGAAAAGTAATTGTATCCTAACAAGGCCAGTACACTGGCTTATTTCTTTGTGTTTTTCGGCGAGTGGATTTGCCAATACCATCACTAGAAACTTCTAAGTCAGTCACAAGAGTTAGGTTCCAATTCCTATGCTTTCTGTTTAGATCTGTACACCTGACTTTCTTAGGTTTTTTAAAAAAAATTCAACCAACCTCCTATGGCCTGAAAATATTCTTATTACAGTAAAATCTTAAAGCAGTTGAAGGAATATTCAAATTACGCTTTCAAAGACTGGCTGACTAGTGATAGAGGGAAACAGAGGAGGAACTTACACAGTAGGAATGACTATTTTTCTACTGTAGTCAGAGGCGAACCACTTAGGATTGATTCACATGACCTGAAACTGGGAGACATAATTTTCTCTTTGTTCTCAGTGTTGAAATAGAAAGATATAGATACTCCAGGCTGTTATGAAATGCAGCTGAGTTAGAAGCTTAAAGTTATACACTTAATTATTATAATTGCAAATTGCAATTTTAAATACCTCTTAAATTGCTATGAATTAAATTTTCCTCTCCACATGAATTGGAGTTTGGGACTTTTCTCTCTTATTTTCTTCTGATATACCTTAATAAAAAATACTGTACTTTCAGTATACTGTATATATATATACTGTAGTCTGCTTTGATACTACACCTCTTGTCCTGCAAAGATTTCTTTCAAGGAACTGTTGTTGTCTGCTACTGGAGCCATTTAAAATATCTATATTGTGCTCTCAAGCTGGCATTACAACAGCAGAAAATGACAGAAAGCAATGATGACTCAGACTCATTTTAAAATGCTGAATTTAGCTAATGGACTCACTTTAAATAGTAAATCTGACTAGTCCGTCTTCTATATGACAACCTGAAAAACTGTATGAGAAATGAGCAACATTTAAGTGAAAGAGGATCAATTTCTACATGCAAAACCCATGCTTAAATGATAGTATTGCTGCACAATAATGTAATTAAAGCAGACACAACATGAAAGTTGGCTTTTTTATTTGCATCAAGATGGCCATTTTTCCACTGAATGTAAAATTCTGTAATGTAAGTGTCTTTCAGTGTACATAATGCCGTCTGGATAGTTAGAGAATGAACAATTATTTGGCTTAGAATATATGCAATAAAATTATTACATCTGCTAGAAACATTTTCAGTTATATGGAGTTACCTAAATATATGTGATTCATTTGAACTTTCTATCTATGCATGTTCTGGAGTTTCCACCTCCTCTTCAATCAGTATATTGTATGAGACACATTACTCTGAACAAAATGAAGCAGGGACTCAAAGCAGACTAGAACCAAAGTTATCCTTTATTCTAGGACAGTTAAAAACCATTGTGGTGTCATTTTTCTGGTGAAAAGTATAGATTTTATTACAGAATTCTCTTGATGATTTAAGGGTTATTACACTAATATATTCCTCGTCCTGGACTTCCACATAAGTACTGATATTAATATACCTACTTTCTTCATATTTCAGGTTTGCATGTTTTTTTTCCTCATGTAGCAGTATGCAACAGCTCTATGAAAATAAAATAAAGAGTTAAACAAGAAAACAAAACATATTTTATTGAAAAAATTATGTTCGTATTAGTTATCAATCTGATAAAATTGAAATATAAGTGACTAAAGGATGAGTTTGAAAGATTAATAATGTATTATTTTTCCACCTGCATTTACCTTCTGTGAGCACATGAAATGGAATAGATGCTCCTCCTGTTACCACTTCTGATCTAAAGTGTATGCCCTTGGTGCACAGTGGTGAAATATCGATGTTTGTTCTGATTTATCTAACCTGGTTACTGGAAAACACATTATTCCTGGCAGTTTGCTTATTTGATCCAGTTCCTAGCTGTAAACTAAGCTGGATTAGTTTTACTATGAACCACATAATGCAGAAAAGCATACCCAAAGAGGGCAGGATACCACATCATAGGGAGAAGTCATCTCCTCCTTCCAGGTTACATTAATTTCATCTGTTCATTCTTCACAGTGCATTGGCCCGATTTTTCTTTAAACAAGTTTTATCAGGCTCTGCTCCATGGGTTTCTGTAGAGTCTCTTTTGATTTACTGCAATGTCAGTGAAAGAAGGATAAGGTTACATAGCTCTCATGAGACACCTAGTCAAAAGATGTAATAATAAAGACAAATTGTTGCATTGTTTTATGGCTGTTACTGTGTCACCGGGCAAGGGCTTTGAGTCAACTCAGCTAGCTAGCACTATTGTGAGAGGAAGAAAATCTCTGTATCTTGATCCAGCCTTACTTGAAAAGGAAATACAATTGCTGCATAAATCTCCCATTGCCAAAAACAGAATTACAGAAATGGAATCCACAAACAGCTTGTCACAGTTCACTAGCAAATTACTGTGAATGACCATATTTACTTTCTCCAGGAGATGTCACTCAAGACACTGGTAAATGTACATTTTGGGAGTTTGCAGTAAGAACATAGTCAGAAGGAACTGTGACATAAAATTCTGTTCATTCTGAAAGTACTTTGGTTCATTTCAATAACATTACTGCCATTACATGCCAGGAGTGAGGACCATAGTTTTCAGTTCGATTCCTTTGAAACAGGTGGAACATCTGAGAGTGATGCTGCAAAGGAGTCCAAACTCTGAAGAGAATTTGGGGAAAAGAAACAATTCATGCAGGGGTTATTGCAGCCTGAAGGAAACAAATTATGCTGGCAGTTTGCTACTTAAGCAATTTATAAACCTGTTTGTGCTACTGTTGCATTAAAACAAGTAGCCTATGTATCTAGTCCTGCTTTGTCTTACAAGGCATTCAAATCAGACTGGGCAACCATTCTTAGGCAGAAAACAGACTTTTTTTTTTCTTCTGAACACAAGGAAAAGCATGGAAAAACAGAATGGGGAGGGAAAGGATAAGATGAAAGTGAAAAGGGAAAAACAGGGAGAACAGGGAGAGTGAGGGGGGAAAAAAAAAAAAAAAGAAAATGAAAAGCAGGAGGTATGAAATACTGAACTGCAAGAAGACAAAGATAGTCATGGATTTTTTCCTCTCTTTTAGTTTCCTCAGTGCTCCCAGGAAACCTTTAAGCAAGCATTAGAGAGAAACTTCGTTATTTAATAAATGAAAAACATTAGAAAGAAACTGAAGGAACAAAGATGGAGTGTTAGTGGGAAGCACAGACAGCAACTGGGGAATGGAAGAGGCAGAGAAAAGGGTAAAATAGAGTTAGGGTTGTCTGTAGTGGTTCTCCAGAAAACAAGGAAACTGGGCAAAGAAAAGTCCAGTGGAGATTTTGCCTGGCCATGAATACAGGTACAGAAGAGGATTGGGGTTCTCAGAAGGCAAATGGAGATCGAATAAGAGACAATAAAGCAGAAATGAATCATCATAGGATGGCTAAGATCACATGGAGGAAAGACTACCCTATTGACCTCAGCTTCACTGTTAACTCAAGTGGGCATCCTGGGTTATTAAGTTATAAACCTAGACTAACATCTAAGACTATCATAATTAAAACTAACATCTAAGCCTCTACTTTTTATGACTACCTTGAATAACACAGCAAAAAAAATTATCACATAAAACCAAAGAGTAATAGCTACACTAATAACTACAGTTATGAAACAAATTGTTCCTAGGACCCATTCCTTAGTTCTGTTTTTAATTCAGATGGTATTCACACTATTAAAATCTTTAAGTGTTCAAAATAGTGCATTTGAGAGCTCTTTTGAATACTGTGTAATGGCTTAAAACTCTTTGGGAGACTGATACTTGACCCAGGTCAAAACTTTGTCAAGGATTATTTTAAGTGTCTAACTGTACGGATAAATGGATTACCCAGTATTGTTTACTTTCCCAGTACAGACCTCACCACTTTGTAAAATAATTAAGTACAGATTCAAATAGTGAGAATAAGTTTATTAGTTAAAAACTATAGAAATACAAACATATATAGTTATATGGTTGTTAATGTAGTTTTTACATGGGGGAATTGTAGGTTTCACCATTAAGATTTATTCATAAAATTAATAAAACACCATATTTCCAAATGATGTACACTGATTCAGCAAAAACATATATATAAAGACTCCTAGTAGAATCTACATTTGTGTTGAAGTAGAATTGTACCAAAAGATGAATGCAAACATGAAATAAAATCTTAGGTTCTAATTACGGTATATATGTAGTTAGTTAGCTTTTCAAAAATATACACTTGTTCAACTACAGCATATGTAAGATGTTCACACACAAATATATTCATACGCATGTCATATATACATGTTGGACAGACTAGGCATTTGGTTAATGGTTTAGTGTAAATTGAAATATGAAACTATCAGTAGTGTCTAACTTCAGAAAGCTGTTGCTGGATGTCTTTTTAAGTATGCTGCATGGTATGATAATGTTCAGTTTAGCTTTCTTGAATTGTTTTCTGTGAGACATGGTTATAGTAAGAAACAATCAGGCGTTCTATAGGAACAAATCCTAGCAAAGCTGAAGTAGGCAGTCTCTCTAGAGAAATAATTACTAGGGATTATAGACCAGGCTGGCAAGTTGTGGGTAGAAAGTGAAATTTAAACTTCTGGAAGCCTCATGATGAGAACGAACAGGATCCAGGATGCCTGCTAATGAATCTGGTTAATAAAAAATCCAGTATGTCTTAAATCTTTATATATATATATATTTCAAAGATACTGTTAAATATAAAAATTAACTAATAGAAGTCAACTTTAAAAAGATAAACAAAACACCCTTTTTATTCATACACAGAAGGACTGTGAGTCCCATATTGAGACCGTAATTCCTCAGTTTTGAAAAAAATCAACAAAAAACCCCCATAATTTGTTTGATTTTATTGTCTATGAATTTCACAGTTCTGTAATATTTTCCCCATGTTTTGTTTAGCCTAAAGAAAATAAAAATCAGTGTTGGATCCAGGTAATTTTTGCCCATATTGTAAATAGCTAATATCTGAATGATTATGAGTGTTAGAGGTTATAGCTTTTACTGTATTTCTAATCTAAATCTTTTCTTTGAGTGTAAGGAAAATGAAAGCTATCAAGAGAATCACTGTTATATATAGTGCTGATTGCTCATAAACTAACACAAACATCATGAGCAATACAAATAGATTTTAAGTGCCATAGGCTAGCTCCATTAGATTAATGAGCCAACGGCTCCAACTCTGATGCCTCCTCTAATTATGCATGATTCACCATTTATTTTAAAAGAAAGACATCTAATTAATTAGTTACAAAATGTCATCTATAGGTCATTGACAGCAAGGAAGATCACCACTCACTCGGTTTAGTCTTCAGGCAAAATTATTACTCTTCTGGGATTTCCACCAAATGTCATTATTGAATCAAAAATTGCTCCTGCAGTGGGAAGATTATAGAAAAGAAAGGAAAATACCCTACAAATCCTTTCCTTTCCACCCTGACTTATACACAGAATTATCTATCTGACCTTAAGAAGGTAAATACAATACTCCTGAGATGCCACAAATGAAAGACTCCCTTTTAATCACGTAAAATAAAAGGATGTTACAAAGTCCACAGTGCTCCATAAAGCTCTTAAACAGTGATGCTAACTGCTGAAATACCCAGGTAAAAAAATCTTATTTGAAAGTTCCCCCACTTTAATCCGATGAATTCCCACTTCCAACTACAGGCTTGAAGTTACAATTTCCACTTCTACAAAATGTGAAACTGCAACATCCTCTGAAATGTATGCAAATTTTCTGTTTGATTTAAGGCCTGATGCAACCACCACTGATTTCAAGGTCTTTATTTGGAAAAATTAAGGACTGTTTAGTGAAACCAACATTATACAGCTGTTAGTCTGTCAGAGTACCTTTAACTTGTGGAAAAGTCTCTGAAAGAGAGTTATTTAAAATGTATAACTTGTGATATCAAAAACTGGAGCTAGTTTATTCCAACTGTACTGTCTATAAATGAGAAGAAATGCTATCACTTGTAACTTGCAAGGAGATAAAAAACACTGTCATGTGTTATCTCTGTTTGATTTATTCTCCTTTTCCCGAATATAAAAGCTTAGATTCTTGATAGAGCACTGCTAGTTAGACAATCTATAGGCCTTTAAAAGCAGTGCAGCAGTTGAGCTGACTAGAATACAAAATTTACATTCAGTATCATAGTGCAAGGTATGAAGATAGACTTTCATCTTAAAATGTGATAGAAAGTTAAAAACATTTTTTTTTTTTTTTTTTTTTTTTTTTGTGAAGCAACTACTTGGTTTATCTTGCTGAGGGATTTTGTCTGGATTAAGTCTTAAATTCTTGTTTTTTCTTCACTGCTATATTATGCTATATTTCATACACATTGGAGCAATAAAGTTGAAATGAAACTTTGATAATATCCTCTTGGCAATTATGATAAAATTGACATGTTGTAGCAAAATATTTTATTTTCATGGGATAAGTATTTTCTGACAGAAAACAGGTTAATTAGAAAGACATGAAATAGTTCTATTATTTCTTAACTATTATCACCCCAAAGAGAGTCACAGTTTATTTTATGCTCTATAGTTACTAGGTATAAAAAAGAAAGTGCACTTTTTAAAATTATTTTTCTTTTTACACATTTTACCAAATGGAACAGAGCAAGGCAGAAGACAACCTTGCAGACAGTCTTCTAGCTTCTAAACTCAGTAACAGGTTACTATCCAGGAGATCTACAGTAAATTTTACTCTTGAGTATTTTCATCAGTGATATTGACAGCAGGATCAAGTGCACCATCAGCAGTTCGCAGATGAAACCAAGCTGAGTGGTGCTGTCTACAGGCTGGAGGGATGGGATGTCATCCAGAGGGACCTGGATAAGCTGGAGAGGTGGGCTGAGGTGAACCTCATGAGGTTCAACAGGACTAAGTGCAGGGTCCTGCACCTGGGTCGGAACAACCCTCACTGACAATACAGGCTGGGAGATGAGGTGCTGGAAAACAGATCTGTGGAAAAGAACTTGCAGCTTGCATCCAAGAAGGCAAATTGCATCCTGGGCTGCATCAAGAGAAATGTGGCCAGCAGATTGAGAATGGTGATTCTGACCCTCTACTCTGCTTTGGTGACACCTCACCTGGAGTACTGTGTCCAGCTCTGGAGCCCTCAGTACAGGAGGGACGTGGACCTGATGGAGTGGGTCCAGAGGAGGGCCACAAAGATGATCAGAGGGCTGGAACACCTCTCCTACGAGGACAGGCTGAGGGAGCTGGGGTTGTTCAGCCTGGAAAAGAGAAGGCTCCAGGAAGATCTACTAGTGACCTTTCAGTACCTGAAGGGGGCCTACAGGAAGGCTGGAGAGGGGCTGTTTATGAGGGCCTGTAGTGAAAGATGAGGAGTAATGGGTTTAAATTAGAGAAGAGTAGATTTAGATTGGATATCAAGAAGATCTTTACATTGAGGGTGGTAGAACAGTGCAATAGGCTACCCAGGGAGGTAGCTGAGGCCCCATCCCTGTAGATAATCAAGGTGATGTTGAACAAGGCTCTGAGCAGCCTGGTCTATTTGAGAGTATCCCTGCTTACTCCAGGGGGACTGGGCTAGATGACTCTCGGAGGTCTCTTCCAACTCTAGCCATTCTATGATTTTATGATTCTATGACACTCTAGGATTCATTGTTATGTGTCTGTTTACCCCCAACTTCACTTCTGTTCTACCTCACAGAAAGCTGATACAGAGACCATATAATCACAGACATCTTGCTAAACCAACCAAAATCACCCTTGCATCCTGTTCTTTTTTTTGTCCATAAGCCTCTTTTCCTTGTTTCCTATTGCAAGAATTTCTCTGTATGTGAGCCAGATTAGCTTTTTGAGATTTAAACTGAGATAGTTCAGACTAATAGGAAATACTATGCCACCCACTACATATACTATCTGTTTGCCATGGAGTCACTTTCTAGTCTGAACACAGCCCAGACAAATATATATATATATATATGTAAATATCTCTCTATAAGAGTAAAATGAGTTTATGAGCACAAAAGTTTTTTTAATTTGAATCAGATCATCAAAAAATTCCTCCTCAGTAACAGAAGAATCAGTTCTGATGTTGATGTCTCAGGTCCCTTAAACATGTGCAATGGGGTCTTGCAAATTTGTACCTAATTACTTGTTCTGTCTTTCAAAGTAGATAAGTAAGCTGTTATAGGCAGGCAGCAACACCATTATTATCATACTATTATTAATGTGTATAGATGTAAATAATTTGTCTGTTTTCTCATATTGCACAGCAGCAACTTTTATTGCAGGTAATCAGGAATTTCAGAGATTTCAATTTGTCTTTAATGACTACCTCATGCAGTGAATTTTCTTTCTGCATTTTTTTGTGGCGATTCAATTGTTTTACATCTAGGAATATATATGTGAAATGCTGTCCTTTAAGCAGAACTTTCTGATATTCAGAGATTACTTTTACCTGCAAGGAAAACAGATGGAAGTGAGAGGAAAAGACAGTACATGACAAGCTTGGAATCACAGACTGGATTTCACTACTGCTTGACAAGGCGAAGACTGATATGATCAGTTAGAGAATTTTCATAAGCATAAAGAAGAGCCAAATAAATAGTTTGCCAACATGTACCCTGACTTCAGCAGGATATCAAAGGCTTGCAAATCAGTTTAGCATCTGGCCTTTGAAAATTTAATCAGGGAATTACAAGTGTTGGTAAATTAGGACCTGATCTTTCTGACCTTTAAGTCAATGAGAGATTTTCTATTGAGTTAATTGGGAGAAGAATAGGCCCTTTGTATTTCAAGGTCTCATATATAACCACATGTTGCAAATAAAACTAAAACTATTCTCCATATACTTTAAAAGTGACTGTTTTCTTGATAAGTCACCAAGCAATGTTTTGCTTTGGAGTGGCAACCTTCTTTGCACTCTGCAATGAATCCAGAAAGTAGTAAGATAGTCAACATCTTCAGTCTCCATTTGTCTTCATAAAAGAGCTTAGAAGTGAACGAAAATATACCTGAAAGAGGTTCAGGAAATATCACAGGTAGAGACCACAGAAGGAAGGAGTAAAGAAAAATAAAAACAAAGCACATATATTACAGAATCATAGAATAACAGAATTAATGAGTCTGGAAAAGACCTCTGAGATTGTCAAGTTCAACCTACGACCTAACACCACCACATTGGCTAGACGATGGCACTAAGTGCCCCATTTAGCTTTTCTTTAAACACATCCAGGGATGGTGACTGCACCATCTCCCTGGGCAGTCCATTCCAATGTCTGATCACCCTCTCTGTCAGGAAGTGCTTCCTGATGCCCAACTGAAATCTCCCTGGTGCAGCTTCAGGCCATGCCCTCTCATCCCGTCACTAATTGCCTGGGAGAAGAGCCTGACCCCCACCTGACTACAACCTCCCTTCAGGTAGTTGTAGAGAGTGACAAGGTCCCCCCCAAGTTCCTCTTCTCCAGGATAAACAACCCCAGCTCCCTCAGCCTCTCTTCATAAGATTATTGTCCACCTTTTTCTATAATATTGCTTTCCAGATCGTCACATAATTTCCAACTTGATAAAATTTCTCTGGTGGAGTACATGTTATAATAGACTGCAGCAGATCCCTTAGCTGTGGCACCTAGTGAAACCTTGGTTCTGGTGTTATATTTATCCAGATAGGGTTGCAGGTGGAAAATAATGCAGTCTTTACCACTCTTTGGAGTCTTAGATGTCTACGCTGAAAGGATATCTGTGTTTTTTGATTCTCTAGAGACTGCCCATCAGTTAAGAAAGTAGGTGGAACAGGAATTTCAGGGGACTTGTGTGCCATGGTGTACAGCTATGAAACACTATTTAATTTGTGTCTTTCTAAAAGGAAAAAACAAAGGTGGAGTTTTGGCTATAAGGAGCATTCTCTTTTTAGGTGGTCTCTCTATGTGCCATTGGAAGTCACTAAGGGAATTGCTGGAACAGTCTTCTCCAGTGAGCTTGAACTTGTGTTGGAAAGTATTGTGCCTCCCCGTCTCAGGAGTCAGATAGATTGTCTGAGACATGGTTCAGTTCAGAAGGTGTAGAATATAATCTCTTCACAGTAAAGGGAGCAGTTGTGCTCATAGATGTAATTTATAAGGCAGTTTGTGTGTTCAGAGTATATAGTAGGTGTTAACATTGCAATACACCCTTTGACTATCTCCATTAACTACAAAGGTATTGTCTACAAAGACAGAAAAGAGGGACATAGGGATGAAGGTTGATAGATCTACACATCTCAAGAAGCCAAAGTTAAGAGTAAACACTCTTGTCTCTCCAACTTCTGTTGCAGCTTTAAGAAAGGAGTTTGCCTGATCCTTTACAAGCCAATTTTTTTCTTCTGTAATCTAAAGTAGAAGTCCTGGTGGTAGACAGGACCTGAGATACTGCTGATTCTTTTGACATTCCCTTCAAATAGAGGATTTTTACAGGAGCTCAATCAATTGAAGCCCAGGTGAATCAACTGTAAAAACTGCTTCATATTTTGTTATCTTTCAAATGAATGCACTGACAAATATCTGGGTTTAAAAGAAAAAAGTCAGAAATGATCTTGCATTTGGTTAGAATTGTACACAATGTGTTAGCAAAAGCAATCAATATCTAATTACTAGTCTATCTCTGAGACCATAGTCCTCTCTATTCTAATGTTTTCCACAGAGATAAATGATTCTCTGCACGACCTGACACATTTGTTTTGACAGCTCTGCTTCAAACTTGACAGCGAACGTCATACTCCAAGAATAGACTCCATCCTCAAAAAAAAAAAAAAAAAAAAAAACAAAAAAACTACAAAAAAAGTAAAGTTGTAAAGTTGTGGTTGAATACTAAGCATGAATTCAGAAAAATGCCATTACTCTGTGGTAAGAATGTTCATTGAAAGCCAGCTGCTATTCAGAGCCCACGTTTACTTTTTATTCTCTCCAAGGCACTGCAAGTGCTCCACTGAAATCTGTGTAAGCAAGTACAGCATTTTGTTCTATGCACTGAAGAAGCATGTGATTATAGATTACTTCATATTTTATGTAACATTTAAGCACACAATACGCAGACCCTTTTGTGATCTGGTTTCTGATCAGTGCTTTTACAACTCACACGCTGAGCACTATGTGCCCTTTTCTGGGGATGTAGTCTATTGTGCTGAAAAGGAAAGGAGAGTGGTTTTTTCTACTTATGAATGCACCTTGAAAGAGCTTAAATAAGATGACTAGTCAGAAACATTGATTTCTGACAGATGCAATGGTCAGATTCTGTTTTCAGGAAATAAAACATCTGAGAGATCTGTCCTGGATTGATCATCCAGAATGTGGTGTTTATTTGTGTACCACTCACTCAACAACATGATCATGCAGTGATAGACAAGGAGCTGCAGCTATGGACCAGAGATTCACTGTGTGAGGCACAGTGTAAATATAATTTAAACAAAAAGTAAAACTTGCTTCTGCTACTAGCTTTGAGTTCTGAGAGAAGTTTCATGCTCAGCTTTGCTACTGTCTGGACCTATAAAAAGGAACATCAAAAAAATGTGGAGAAGTCTACTGTGTGAGCTTCCCTCAGCAGATAAATATAAGAAGTATATGGCAATAGTAAAGAAGGTGACCTTTGCAACAATACATTTATAGCTCTGCAAATGCTGAACATGAAGTGGACAGTAGTCCTTGCTACTGTGCTGTTCTTCAACATCCTCCTGCAAGAGCTTCGGTACAAGGAGAAGGTCTGTTGTCCTTAGAGTCACTGCTCTCTCAGGGCAATGATTGTGTCTTCATTTTTACCAGTTTTCCTTACATGTATTTTCTACAAGAAATAACATGATGGAAATCTAAGGTACCTTATTCTGCATGTTCTTACTTGAAAGGCTGAATTCACCTGTTCAGCTATGATATTGAGTAACAGCCATAAATATATCCATTCTATGTTCTTTCTTCTCTCTTACACACACCCCCACCAAAAAAAGATAAAATAAAAAACCTTCCAACGTGTTTTAGTCTAAAACAATCTGTTTGTTCTTGAACTAACTTCACAGAGTAACTCAATAATTTGGAAACAAGTGATTTATTTTGTCAAGAATCACAGCTTATGTTTACATGGATCATGGAAGAGATCCAATTGTAAAGCCCTTCAGCATTATTGCAGACTTTGATCTTTTCTCCCTTATTTACATGCACTCATTAGCAATTATATGGCATTATGTTTTATATAAAATGTACACTGTCTTGTAGACTCCCTTACTTATTTCTAGCCTTACTGAAGAACAGTAAATTGTGAAGTACTGTGAACTCCCATTAGAATGTCTTAGAGACACTAAGTATCTTGCAAGATACATTTATAAATGAACAAGCGTTTCTACACATAAGAAAAAAATGAGATGTGTTTTGGTTTTCATCTCTAATATACTTTGTTTTCAACTGCACTTTCCTTGATACTTCATTTATTTTGCACTTTATTTACTTGACTTAATTTTTAGTAGTGATTATGAAAACTGTCTCCTCCTTGCATGTTATCATTTGATCTTCCATTCTTCTATTTTCTTTAGTTCAGTGTTAGCAGTTCAAACTACAGGCTTTTCCTTTTACAGATACCTGCAGTATTTACCTCTTTATTTTAACACAATATTCTATCAACTCTGTGGTGAAATCTTTTTATCTTTTGTTTGCTGGAAACAGAATGCTTCAGAGTAGCTTGCTGTGTAATTGAATAGAAATCTCTTGTCATCCACCTCCTAAATGTGAAGCTTCTGCTATTGTTCATTTTCCAATGGATCTCTTTTATTTGTCATCAAGTCCTTACATTAACAGTTTAAAAACTATTTTGCCTGCAAAAGTGAGATGAGCAAAACAGGTCAGCTTGTTTATGCTTGAATTATTTTTTTCTGCTAACTCTAAAAAGAACCTGAGTTGTAAAACTGATTTGTATCTAATTATAAATAATTGCTCATGATTCTTAACAGTCTTTTTAACAGAAAAAAGCTACTTCTGTGCATCTTCAGATTATGTATGAGTTCAGCCCAGTAAAAAGCCAACATGGAATATCCCTTTGTCCTATTTGGGTCAGTTTTCCAAGCCATGTACCTCTCAACGTTTTCCTCATGCTCAGCCTACTCACTCTGAGGGGAAGATAAAGTCTTGATGATGCACAAGCATTGTTGAAAAATCGTCAAAACAGTGTTTTGTCACAAAATCAAAAGCATAGGACCATTCAGGCTGCTATGAAGAAAGTTAAATCCATATTAGCAAGTCCCAGTACAGCAGTCTGCACAGTAATAAGACTCTCAGAAACAGATCTGAATGAGCTGTACTGCAAATAACTATGTTTGTGAGTTGCAAACCAGCTGAATGTACTGTGTATCCCGCAGCTCAGAAGAGTTCTGGATCACCTTTGTAGTACACAAAAGGTAAATCTACTTGAAAATATTTTAACTGCTAAAAGAACAGGAATCCTTTGTATTGCATATTCTCCTCATTTAGAGTAAAAGGCAAGATATAAATTGCAGGATTATCACTACTGAAAATATTACAGATTAGACACAGGTCGCTCTAACTTGTTTGACAAGTGATGTACAACTTTCCTTTAGACAGTATTACGTAGATAAGTCAAAACAGTTGTACTTTTGGTCACCTACTCTGTGATATTAAGATTGTCTGTGGTAGAAGCATGGACTCCCAGGGTGACTGACAGTATCTTGCTATATTAGTACAGTCTGTGCCAGTAATGCAAGGCCAAAACTTGTAATGAACATGTGAAAGGCCCCAAACTGGTCAGAAATTTAAAGTGGATTTACTGTGTCTTTTAAGTGAGAAGCACAAAGAAATCAAAATCCAACCCAAAATTTATAATTTGATAACTTTTTTTTAAGGGAAGTCTGGAGTGCATAGAAAAAAAAAAAAAAAAAAAAAGCTATAAATAAATATATCTTTGACCACTCTGTTCTGGCATGTAGATCTTGTCATCCCAATTAGACTGATATTATTTCAAGGACTTTTTGGTACATTGTTCTCTACAAATTCCTGTTGGGATTAGAGGAAAGGTTATGCCTTCCATTGCCTATGAGGTGTAGATCTGTGTGTCTGTGCACCAGCAGAGAGGTGGCATTGAATAACTGAAAAAGGTAATTTCTTTAACCTCATCAGTTAGATTCAGAAGAGAAACTGAGAATAGTGAAAAATTATAAGCTGTCTTGGATAATGACAGTGTTTAGCACCTTGCACAAAAGACTCTAAGATTTCTCAACATCTTCACAATAAATGACTTAATAAATAGATGAACTTCGACTCCATGTATAGACACCAATTTAAGCAGGGAGTGAAGTATTAAGTACCCACATCTTTTCCATATTGTCTTGAATGTACCTGTTTGCACTTTTTTATTTTGCTACTATTGCTAGAAGCTGTGTGATAATAATGTTAACAAACAGTTGCGTTTGAAACTGTGAGTGGAGTGCAGATCTAGACATGAGCTGAGGAGGGCATTGCAGGAGCAGTAGCATCTCTGCCCAAAGACAGAGCCTGCCATTGCTGTAACTTTGTGCTAGCTGATTCATGGAGCAGCATTAAAGGTTATGGCAGTCAGTAAATAACCTGTCAAACTCCTACTGCTTCCCTTACCAAATTCAAAGGATTCATCAATCTCTGTATTCACTTGTGATGCACATCTGGATTGCTTATTGATGATCTGGATCATGTTCATCAGTTTTTTGCTCATTTAATGCCTCTATAATCATCTCAAGCCTGTGTAAACCTTTTTGGAACCACTGAGGTGTAAAATATCTTGCCTTTGTGTTCAAGGTCCCACTCTGTGTATTCTGACTATGCATTTAACAGTACTATATTCTAGTATAAGCTCACCTTCCTTCCCCTTCTAACTGTATTTATTACAGAACAATAAATATCCCTGAAATATACCTGAAAATACACATAAACACATACACATACATACACACACATATGCTCACATACAAAGAAAAAGAGCTCACACACTTCTTCATTAGACTTTTAAAGTATTTTTTTCTCATGGAAAATAAAAAAATATTTTTTAACACCGTAGATGTTTTAAACATTGGTTTTAGGAATAGGCATAATTCTTTGCTTGTTCGATTGTTCTATGAATTGCTAACTAACAAAGAGGCAGAAGCAGTGCTAATTGATTTTTTGGGCCTGCTCACAGTAATATTTCCTTCAAAAATCCAACATTCAGGAGAATTTAAACAATTTTTCTGTGACAATTTAATGTAATGCCATATGGGTTATAAAAACAAGACTACACTATTTTCTCTTTTTTGTTGTAAAAGGAAAAGACATACCACACTGAGAGATGCCATAAACAGATGAGAGAAAAATATGTGTTTTTCCTAGAGAACACCCTCACAAGAACAGCATTCATACCATCAGCTGTTCCTCTCTGGCTTCCTCAGGATATAGTCAACCTCCAGCAGAGACTCCTATAAATCTGGAAAGGCAGAAGAGCCAGGCATTCCATGAAGTCCATTAAGAACTTCACTGTGATCAATCTATTTTGTGTGGAGTGTGGCTGGATATTTGCTGGTACAAAACCCTAAGATCTATATCTCAGCAAACTGATAGTGCTTACTTAATGTGTTTCTCTCCTCTGTGCTCACTGCATGAGGTTTACCTTCCTGTATAGAAACCAGTGTTAGTGAAAGTGAAGGCTTGATATTCTTCCTTTGTGTGCTGCCTCCTTGTTAACACAAAAAAAAATAATCATAACCACATTAGATGTTTATTTTTTCTTTCATTCTGCTTTTGAAGGAAATCTCCAGAGTTTAGTGTTCTAAACATAGATATTTATTATAAATTAATTTTTAAAATAAGGATATAGCTGCTCAATATCCTACTAAAGCTCAGCCAGATATTGAATGCAGCAGCTATGTCTTTATTATTAAATCTGAACTTGGACTAAAAATCTATATAAATGCAGCCTTCTGTTTTTGCAGACGTTTTTGTCGCTTTTGGGTATTTTATTTCAAAATCTTACTGAAATATGAAGACTCTTCATAAAACTGTGAATGATACATATTTATCTACTGGAATTACATCAGAACTACATTTTTGGCTTGTGTTTAATTTGAAGAATACATTTGCAGAACTGAATCTTGATATTAGCATACAGATGGAATTGAACAGTATGTCAATACTGACTGACAAAGCAGATAAATTGCTGGTTGCTTTATTTTAGATTAGTTCTAAATTTTCTCATGGAGAATATAAAAATGTAAAAGAGTATTTCAATTTTTCCTTTCATTTAAGCGGAGAACAAAGTAATAATTTGAGGAAAACTAACAAAAGACTGATGTTAGAATATGATTGACATGTGCCTAAAATGTGTTTCAGTTGTAAAGACAGTCCAGTACTAATAAAACAACATGACTGGATTACTACCTTCAGGCCTTTGCTCACATATAATTGATTTTAAAAAAAGTATCCAGAAAGAGAAAAGAATGTCATGCTATATCTGTATGGAATTTCCTATATTCTACTGTCTTTGTTAGGAAGCATTTGAAATTAAATAAGAAAGTATCCTAGGGCAAATATAACTATTTCTGTGCAATTTTATAAAAAAAAAGAAAAAAAAAAGAAAAAAAAAGAAAACAATAAAATTTCATAACTCCACTGTGAAGAAAAAATGCTTTGCTTGCATATGCTACTTAATAGGTAAAAATGTGAGAGATAGAGTGAAATAATGTGATGATCTGGGTGAACCAACTTTTAAACTTTTTGCAGTACTGAATACAGAAGGAGAATTCATGTGGTTTTGTTATCAGGGTAAAGTATAATAATGATTTTCTTTGTTTATCTTCATAAACAGCCCTTATTCTCAAAGTCAAATCTACCAAAAGTATATATTTATATTTTTGATTTTGGTTTCAATTTAGAGGATAGGTTTTGTCTGGTATGAATCACCCCCCTTTTATCAGCAATAAAGGGAAGCAGGCACTTCAGGCAAGGTTCTTCTTAACCTAAGCACCACACAACCACTCACTCACTCCCCAGCGAAAATCAGAAAATTAAAAGTTAGAAAATTTGTAGGTTGAGATAAAGACAATTTAATACATAAAACAAAAGCTGCATGAACAAGCAAAGCAAAATGACAAATTCATTCACTACTTCTCATTGGCAGGCAGGTGTTCAGCCATCTCCTGGAGATCAGGGCTCCATCACATGTTAATGGTTACTCGGGAAGACAAACACCATTACTTCGAACATCCCTTCTTCCTCATTCTTTCTTGTCAAGGGTTAGGGCTGGCCACTAGACCTATAACAGACATTCTCTGTTAACCCCTCTCCCTTCCAAAAGGGAAAGAGAAAGGGAGTAATGGAGAGAGGTTATGAACTGGACAAGAGAACTAAAACAGCTTTAATGAAAATAATGGTAATAAAACGAAAAATATATAAAACCAGTATTGAACCCAGCCCCCTGATTGTAATTATGTCACCATCACCACTGAATTTGTGGAGCAGGCACTGGGGACATCCCAGACTGGATTCAGTGGCAGATGGGAACCAAATTCAGGAGCTGGTTTATATTGAACCAGATTTAAGAACACATGGATCAGGATCAAAGGTAGAATGGACAGAGTCTTCTTTGGATACCAGAAATTAAAGAAGAGAGCTTGACCCTCATGATCCCTCAACTTTATACTCAGTATAACATATACAGAATGGAATACCTTGTTGGTCAATTTAGGGTCACCTGTCCTGTCTGGTCCTCCCCGCAGGTGCAGCCTTTCACTTTCTGCACCCTAGGCATAGTACAGAAAATTTAGCAGTGGCCTTGGTCTCCATAGGAGTAAGTATAATCAAGAGCTTTTTTGCACACCAATACTTGATAGCAACTATAAACATCATTATCACTTCTAGAAGCAGACATGGCAAAAATCTGCCATTAACTTCAGACAGTGCAGTTAGTTAGAATTCTGAGACTTAGCTGAATAGTAAAATCACTGGACAAGATTAGTTCTTGTCTAGCTCAAAACAGGACATTACCCCAGTTTGTATTACTAAATACAACTTCATCTGGCATGGGATATCCCTTTGGACAGCTGGGATCAGCTGTCCGGCTTTGTTTCCTCCCAGCTTCCTGGCAACCCCCAGGCTACTTACTGGTGAGGTGGTGTGAGAAGCAGAAAAGGCCTTGACTCTGTGTAAGCACTGCTCAGCAGCAGCTAAAACATCCCTGGTAACAACAGTTTTTATCACAAATCCAAAATGTAGTCTCATATGAGCTACTATAAAAGAAAAAAAGAAATTAGCTTTATCCCAGCCAAAGTCAGTACAAAGGACCAAAGGGATGGTAGTATAGAGTTGTATTTCTCTGTGTTCTATGTAAATCACACCCATTCTGTAATTAGAAATCAGATTACCAATTATAAACTGACATCTCAGTATCCACATACCATTAAAGTTCTCTCCAAAAGGACAGTTTTAAATATTAAACTTTAAAAATAATTTCCTACTGCTTATTGGTATTTTTAAAACCTAACATCACTGAAATGAAATGCAAAACTCTTTTTTTTTCTTTTTTCTTTTCTTTGAACCACAATTTAAACCTGAATGTGTGACATAATTAGTAAAATTACAGAAATATCAACTAATAGACACATAGGCTTTGTTTCTATTATATTTCTTTCTTGTTGTTATGGATATCTGCAGTATAAAACAATGCAACACTTGAGAAGACTCAAAGCCTCTAGTCTGATGCATCAATTTCAACTCAGCCTGGGGCTCCAAAGTCAAGTGAACTAATACGTTTCCTCAAAACAAAATCTGATAGAGTATCTACATCTGGTTAATGATATTCACTTAGGTGTAGACCTATTGGTCTATCTTGTAGACCAAAAGACAGTATGGATGGGCTTTAGCTCTCTCCATATTGTACATTCCCCTAATGCCCTCCCTTAGGGTTCTGTACCCTCAAGCACACTCATATACCTAAGGTATTCAAGACATATCTTGTTCTTATGCTGCAAAAATAATGGTTTACTGGGCTACAGCACAGTTTTCACTGTGTTGCAGACACTTACAATTTTACATTCAGTCTTCAGAGACCTCCCACAATGAGTTTCTGGGTCCACTGCTCTGTGGTCTGAGTGAAATCTGCTTGGGTGTTTAGACTGTGAGCTACTTTACACAATCTGGCAGAGGAAGGGATGGTATGGATAACTCCTTGTGTGGATGCACTTAGTAATGGAGATGTTACCTGTGAAGAATGCTAGGGCTTAACACAGTGTATCAGAAAGAAAATCTAGGTATAATTAACTCTAAATCAGGATGGAATTAATCTCAGCCAGCTTTAAGCACCTACATTTGAGACTGCCTAGACTCCCTTGATAGTCAATGGAGGAAAACAGACATAGGATACAAATCATCTGACCTTTTTAGGCACTTAACTTTAGAAGAAATGTGATGAACTGTAATGTGCAATAAAAGGTTTTCTCTAATAAATATTCAGTAATCTAGGCAAACTGTCCAATCTACATTCCGTATCTCTGAAGTTGAGAAGAGAGCCTCTACGATAGGTCTGTTCTACATGCTTTAAAATTCACAGGCTTGTGGATATTTCTGCTTTCTACAAACTTTCATGGATGTGATTGCATCAGTTATGACTCAAATTTTAAGTCAATTTAATCAAAGATAGTTCATGATTCAATTTCCTTAAAATTGTAATTTAGAAGTAACATGTGGTATACATAACAATGCTTTATTATGTGCTTTTAGGGGATGACATTATGGATCATATTTCTGCTGAATTATGTTGTCTTAAGTTTTCTTTCAGCTAGTTCATGACAATAGCTGATTGTTCATAAAAATGTTAAGTAGATTATTTTAACTCATGGTTATTGGTTAATTGATTGCACGTTTGTATAGAGGAATGATAGACTTTGTCCAATGGTTTTGCAGATGTTAATTAAGAAACCTGTGCCTGTTGCCATTAGGCATGAATTCTTTACAGAGTTCCTTCACTCCCCTGAAATATTTTTGGGCATTGGAGAATCTCAGAAAAGCTCTAACTCCTTTCTAGGAAGCACCTATGGGACAAGATGAGCGTAATTGCTGCTCAGGAAGAACTGATATGGATATTTGCACTGTGATTAGTAACCTTTTGTTGCAAGCTGGAGATTTCAAGCTTTGCCCATGTTAAATCAGCATTGGAGTTCACAACTGATTGCTGTTGTTATTAACCTGAAGTAACCATTATTGAAAATAAGAAAGGTTAAGCTATACATTTGTCAGATGTTGGGAAACAAGCCCTATATGTGTTAGGGATGGTCTGCTTTTTGAAGAGACTTCTCTTGTAAGCTTTGTAATTGGGTCAGGCTGCTCAGGGCTTTATCCAGTTGGGTCCTGAAAACATCAAGAGAGGAGGGTGGACACAGCCTCTTTAGGCACCCAGCTCCATTTCTAAGACTACCCTCATAACGAAAAAGTTTCTACATATATCTAGTCTGGACTTCTCTCATTTTGGATTGTATCCATTATCTTTTGTCCTTCTGCCACGCACCTCTTCAATGACTCTGTCTTTGCCTTCTCAGTAACCTCCCTGCAGGTACCCAGGGACTGCTGACAGGTCCCCTTCAGCCATCTCTTTTCCAGGCTGTATAAGTTTCATTCTCTCAGCCTTTCTTGACATGCCAAGTGCTCTAAGCACTGACGATTGTGATGACTCTACTGAACTCACTCAGCTTATACACATCTTCCTTGTTTTGAGGATTTAAAACTAGACACAATAATCTACACACCATCTTAAAAGTGCTGAGAAAGAATTAAAATTAATTCTTTCTATCAGATGGCTATTTTCTTGTTCATACAGCTCAGGAAGTTTTTGACCTTCCTCACTGCCACGATGTGCTGCTGGTTTATGATCAGCTGTCTCTTCCCAAAGGCTTCCAGGTCCTTTCTGCAGAGCTTTACCCCAGCCACTGTTATCTCCAGCCTATTTCTACAAGGGATTCCTCCTTTCTCAATGGAGGACTTTGCATTTGTCCTTGCTGAATTTCATAAAGTTCCTGCCAACCCATTCCTAATGCCTGTCCAGTTGTTTCTGAATGACAACCCTGAGTGTATTGATTGTGTTTTCTAGGTCTCTATCATTTACAGACTTTATAAGTATGCATATCCATGCTGTGGTTTTGCATTTCTGTTCAGATTAATTTCATATTTGTACACTACTGTATTTGCTGCAAATAGGTTCCAGGCTAACCTTGTAACTAGTGGCATTGCAGATGCTAGCAGAAAGCACTGAACTTCCTTATCTGCCTGGAGTTAGTCAACAATCTGAAAGGAACTACGATCTTCCTCTGTAGGTTATTGTTGAGAGCAGGTAGTATGATAGGAAGTCCTAGAAACACTCATAGCAGAATGTAGATTCAGTCTGCAGCATGAGTATATTCTGAATTATTAAAAACTGTTCAGTATCTTCATAAACATATTTGGGTCAACAAAATAGTGGCACAAATATTTCACATTTCCATTTAATATTTTTCTCTATAATATTATTAGATTCAAATCACAGAATCACAGAATCACACAGGTTGTAAAAGACCCTTGGGATCATTATGTCCAACCATTACACCTACTCTAAAAGTTCACCCCTAGACTACATCCCCCAACACCACATCCAAGTGATGTTTAAACACATCCAGGGATGGCGACTCAACCACCTCCCTCGGCAGCGCATTCCAATATTTCACTACCCTTTCCATGAAAAATTTTATCCTAATGTCTAGTCATCCTCAGACATCTAAATCGTTCTTATTTTTCACATCTCTCCCCCAGCTGTGATGGAGGATTAAGAGGAAAGGAAGTGTTTACAGAAATGTAAGGAAATTATGAAATTATGTAGAGGGAAGAAAAAGATCAGTGGCCATTTATTGGTTCCTCTGACTTTGAGGTAATATTTATGAGGAACTCACTGTCTGTGGGAAAAATCAGATTTCAAATGTGGGGATATTGAGATAGTGTATTTTTTTTTTTTTTTTTTACAAAAAGAGAATTGCAGTACCTCAAAGCACTAAAATCACAGGTTTCCCAGTGGTGGTTCATGTCCTGGATATATCAGTTAATCTATATATTCTAACTTCAGAAAACCCTAGAAAACATCAAGGAGAGAGTCAGGACAATCATAATTTTGCCCTTTTATAAACAATGCACCTGAAGTCCTGTAGCACATATCCCCTTCCCCTTACTCATGAACAGGGTAGGATATTATCTCAACTTTCTATAATCCTACATACACTATTGTGCTATTTTATGATTAGTATTATGATGGATCTAGCCTCTGTGCTAGATGTAAGTACAGACACGCAGGCTGGCTCATTGAACCCAGTCTTGCTTTGTGGGTTTAGATAAAATCTTGCCTGTAGGATTGTCATAGCATGAGTATATTTTATTGATCCTTTGGGGTTTTTTTTGGTCCCCCCCCCCAGTGTTTCTGCCTCATCATTTAGAGGCACAGGAGCCTCTTGCTCCCTTTCCACTTCCTACCACCAGAGGAGCTGCTACATGTTGATAGGTCACAGCAATACCAAACACTTCAGAGACGTGATTAATGGAAGTAGCTACTTTGGTTGATGGATTTTGATCCCCCAGCAGGAATCTGGCATCAATCATGTGCCTGAACTTCTTTCTGCTGCTAGATGATTTAGTATCCCATGTCCTATGCTCTACAACTTCCATTTGGAGCTGAACAATTTTGCTGTCACCTTAGAAGTGTAGCAATAATTTCCACTCTGTTCTAGATTCCAAGGTGCTGGCAAGTCACTGCTTTTAGGACACACTACCAAGGGGTTCATTAGAACTATTAGAACAGGAAAAATGCTCTTAATTATCCTATTTCTGTGTAATTTCAGAGATCTATGGATTCAGTCTAATATTATCTCATAATTTGTGAATGAAAGCTTGTGTAATGGTATAGAACTTTTGTATTTCAGAATTATTGCTGAACTGTTACAGGAAATTATTTCACATTAAAATGAAGATGTACAAGTTGCAAAATATGTACCAAATCACTTAAGCACTTGAACTCTCAGGTTCAGATCAGTGCTAGATTGGTCCAAACATTTAATAACTATATTGATATGAATTCTGAAGGTGTTAAGTAGGTTTCCAACTGATATTATTATACTAGTAAAGTTAATTAACCAGTTAAATGTATTGTAGTAACCTGTCAGTAAGTTAATATAAAATACTAAATCCAAGTGAAAGGGTTGTGAAATAAAACAGAAGTTGAGAAAAATCCTACACCAACCTCCCACTAAGTATTTTGCTAATAGAAGCAAAATTAATTGTTCAAATATTTCTGTGAAATAATGATGCAGATACAGATAATTAAGCATGAAGTAGCTTTGACCAAGGTCACAAAACACATCTATAGGAAGCAAGGTCAGGAATTATGAAACCGAGGTCAACAATTTACAGAACGACTTTTCTGTCTGCAATTCTGAGAAGGCAAAAATAATAAGCTATATCTGGATAATAATACATTTAATCTAAATCAATCTGATATGGTGACCATTGCAAAGAATGTTTCCTTTATTTCAAGAGAAATGTTTCACACTTCAGACATTCAACCCAGTAGAGATTACAGAGATAACTATTGTCCTCAAGTCCTGGTTCAGTTAATAAATTAATGCCAGTCTAAATGAAAATTCTTTTTCTGCCCATGATTTCAGTAGTGATGTTTCCATTAGAAAGACACGCTGAAAATAGAGTTGGTCGAGGTTTTAAATTTTTAATCCTGATAAAGAGGATTTTTCAAACTGTTCAATTATTTGTTTGTTTTATTTTTTACAGGCATAACTGTTAATGTAGCACAAATTATTTAATATTTTATTTTAAAAATTCCAACAAACAAACAACAGGCTTTTAAAGAAAATACTCTAATTATGTTTTACTTGCACCCCACCTATGACTGTCCAAACACATACACATAATGTCTGATCTCCCAAACATGCCTATCTACCTTTCCTAGCATGTTTAAGCAATTGTCTGACTTTGACTAAGAACTGTCAATCTACAGACCACTGCACTTTTTTTTTTTTTTTTCCTATAGTTCACTATCATTATATAAAATTCATTCTATGTGGTTTGTTGTTGGGATCTTGGCATAACACAAGGCTCACACAGGGAATCAAATCTCCTTCAGTGGGTAGTTGGTCACCATCCAGATGGAAACGACCCTCTGTTGTAATGATCTTTGTAATGGTAAAATCAGCCAGATTGTGTGAGATTTCCAGAATCACTATGTTGCTGAATTATTATATTCTGTGATCCCACTTGACTGATCTAGGGTATGCAGCACCCTTTGCTGCTGATTATCTTGAAATTTATAGGAAACATCTAAACATCTTAACTACATACTGTCTCACATGATAATCTTTGTAGCTGCAGGAAGAGTTTTGATTGATTACAAGAACCGTGTCTATGCAAAATCTGATCAACCTTGCATTAGGAAACAGGTGGGGGTGTGTCTGGAAAGAATGGCCAGGTTCTCCACCCATGATTGATCAACACAGAGAAGAAAACAGCAGACAATGTGGATTTAAGGAACAGTCTTTAGGAAAGTTGAAGTATGGGAATATTTATTGAAACTCCTGGATTTAGGGTTTATGCTAGATAAACCCATTGGATTTAGTGTTTGCAGTCCCTCAGCTGGACTTTTCTCCTGATAGAAAATCAGTCCTGTAAAGAAGCTCTTGACTGACAGTGTGCAATACTTTAGCTTAGTGGTTATAATTTATGGTCTAGAAACTGCTGCAGGCATATAATGACTCCTAATTAGTCCAAAAGTAAATTATTACAAAAAGCAATATTATTGTCAGTGGCTAAAATTCATAGTGCAAGGGTCTGCACTTCCATGACAATCTGTAAACTGCAAAATTTAGAAAAAATATTTGTTCATCAATGGGGTCATTTTCTCAGGAAATGGAAGACTTTGGTTTTGCAATTACCTCAGGATCTTTGTACCTATAATTCCTATATCCTGGACATCAACTGTGATGGAACTACCAACTGTGATGGAACTACCAACTGTGATGGAACTACTTATTCCAAGACTTATGGAATAAGCAGGAAATCTGATTCCCCTCTCTTCTCTTTCTGTCCAAAGTGGGCCATTCTGTAACCAGGAATGAAAGCATCAAGGAACCAGAAGGAAAAATGAGCATAAATAATATGACTACAAATTTTGGGATGAAGAAATCTCAGAACTGTTGAGTCAGTTTACATTAGTAAATAACTGAATAAAAGATGAGACAAGTTGATATAATATAAATTGTATTAGTGTCTAAAACATTTCAAGCCATATAGAGGAAATAAAACATGCATCATACATTGCATATTAAATTATTTTCGGTTAATAAATATAACATAATGCTTTAATATACTTTAATTCTTACAGACTTGCAGGTATCAGAAAACTCTGAACTCCCATTTGCATCATTTTATAAATCTTTGCAAGGGATCTTGAGATAGGTCACATAGGAGAAACAAGTAAAAAATGGTATTTCTGGGCTTGTGGAATGATCCTCCACAACTAGCAAACTGGTTTTGACCATTAAAAGAAAACTCTGTCTCTTTCTTACTGATTTATGTAAGCAGAATTTTTTGATTGTATGTTTGCTGGCTTGCTAAAGTGCCATTTGTAATGAATTATCTTCTAGTAAAACAAAATATTTCACAGAACGTACTTTTGGAACATACTCTTCATAAATATAAGTATGTTATTTAGGACAAAAGTAATGTTTCTGTGTTAGTAACTCCTTATTCAATTCACTGTTATGCTGAAGTCTAGTGAAATTCAATAACTTCTGCTGGGCAAAAAATTTGTGCAAATACATCAGCATGACCACAAAAAATGTAGAAGGATTGAAATCTAACTGGGAATAGTAATAATTTGTCTTATTAGAGCATTCTTTGTCCAAAAAGACTCTAAAGCATACAAAAACTGCAACTAACTGTCCAAACCACAGTGAAGATGTATATATTTCTTATGTGTAAAATTACCTACACAGAAAAGTATCGCTCAAATGTTATTAGTGGTGTCTAGGAGAGTAGCAACATTTTCTACTTCTGCATACACTTTTGTGTTTGCAATTATCTCTTTCTAATTTCTTTATTATTTTCTTATCAAATGAGAATTAAGAGACAATTATACTTGTAAAGGTAGTGTTTTCTAGTTATCTCATTTATTGAAGTATAAAACACCCAAAATTATTGTCTTCAGACCTATATAACTGCATAAATAAAAATGTTTCATTGAATGATCAATCAAAAAAAAAAAAAAGCCTTCCTACATTGTTCATGAGCACAACATTCCACTGACTAAGCAAATGACATTGCCTGTAGAATCTCTCTTAAAAAGGAATATACATGAATGAAAAACAACAAAGCTCATGACCCTCCATTGTATGTTATTATTTTGCTAGCACACCCTCCCGGCAAAACCCCTTTCTTTCAAGTGGTCACTTTGAACATTGGATTATCAGAATTTTAATAGCTGACACTTTTATCAACAGTGCTTTCCCTCCAAAATCACTGCATGAAAATTTGTTAAAGAAGGATCTGTTTACTCTTAATGAAATCAGTGCCTAAAATACATTATGTTCCTGTCATTAAAGGGAAAATATGACTGAAAGGAATAAATGTCATGCATGGGTAAAAGGAAAATGCAGTAGCAGGTATTGTATAAAATGAGAAAGTTACAAGTAACAGAATCAGAATGGTCATCATTAGAATGAAGTCCTCTGTCCCCATGGACACGAAAAATTTATGCAATCTGTCTCATATTGTTCTACCAGCAGGGTTAAATTCTGGCTCAGGTGGCCCTTTATCAACTTAGTCTTAATGATGCTATTTCTATGCAGTCCCTGGTCTGTCTGGTGAGATTGGTAAAGAGACAGTCATTAAGGGCTTGTTAGAATGGTAGCAATGGGGCACCTGCTTGGAGCTGAATTGGTGACTAAAAGACAACTTCATCTTGAGTGTGTGCTGGAACTGAAACAGTGGTCTAGAACTGAACTCCTCTGATAAAGAAGTGTCTGCATCAGAAGGTTATGTGGTTAAGAAATTAAAAAACAAAAAAAATAATTTAAAAAGTATATTAACAGACAATACAGGTCAGAAAAAATGATGGGAAAAGAAAAAAAAAAAAACAAGACAAAAGTGCATTCTATTTAAAGACGATTTCTTAATATGTGATTCAAACATCAATAGCTCTCATATCTCACATGCACAACAGATACTGGTCCACAGAAGAGTATAAGAAAAACTGCCACCAGCAGCTGAAGCAACAGCATTATTTTTTAAGAAGAGAGACAAATGTCACCTTTAAACAAATGGTAAATGTAAGTTTTACTTTGAGAACTCAAACCCATACTCTATAATAAAAAACTTCCTTATCATGCCCAATATATTTCTTGTGACAGTGCAATTAATGAGTGAGGTCATGTCCTGGTTTGAGTGAAAACAGAACTAATTCTGTTCAGTAATTTTACTTTTCAGCTTAGTTCTTCTAATTAACTGCACTGTCTGAAGTTAGCAGCCTGTTCTCACAGGCAGTGTCTGCTTCTAGCACATTACGTTTAGAGTTACTACCAAGGATTGGTATGCAGACCAAGGCCACTGCTGGGTCCTGTGTACCACACTGGGGGGTGCAGGAAGTGGAAGGCTGCACCTTCAGGGAGGAGTGGACAGGACGGGTGACTCTAAACGGACCAAGGAGGTATTCCATCGCATATACGCCATATTTGGTCTAGAGCTGAGGGACCTGAAGGGTCTCTGGGCTCTTCTCTCCCCTTTTGGACTGCTTTGCCAGCTTTTGCTTGGCTTGGCTCGGGTCCTCTTTCGGTTCCTTCCTCGGAGCATCCAAGGAGGACTCTGTCCATCTGCCTTCGATCCCGATCTGCGTGTTCCTGAACCCAGTACCAGAATCCAGCTCCTCAACACAGCTCCCGTCTGCTGCGGGGCCCAGTCTGGGACTCCCCCGGTGCCTGCACAACATCAGTGCTGACGGTGATGTAATTACCATCAGGGGGGTTGGGTTCAATACTGGTTTTGTATATATTTGTATATATTCCATTTTTATAATTATTATTTTCCTTTTCATTAAAGATGTTCTAGTTTCCTTTTCTAATCGCTAAGTCTCTCTCCCTTATTCCCTTTCTCTTCCCCTCTGGGGAGGGAGAGGGGTTAACAGAGAGCGTCTGTTATAGGTCTAGGGGCTGCCCTGACCCTAAACCACGACAGGTCATTATCAGTGGGATGTAATATACGACATATTGTGTATTAGTGTAAATGAACTTATAACTAATTTAAATAATATTTTCAAAACTTACAGTACAAAAGAACACAATATGTGTATTATACATGAGGTATTATATTATTTATCTTTAGAACCTGTTTTACTCCTTTGCTCCTTTGTTTCAAATCCTGGATTGTATTTTAGGCATATCTACTTGACCAAGGGCAAGCATATCGGATTTACTCTTTGTTGAAGGTACACCTATATAGATAAAAGTATGTTCTATATCTGAGTTTATAAACTCTGCAAAGTAGGAAGATATCCAAGTTCCAACATAATACCTTACTGGTATAGTTGTGACTTTTAGGCTAGAATTGTTTTATATCTAATACCCTCAAAATGCAATCCAGAAGAGCCCAGAACTATAGGGACCCTACTGGCAAACCTGATGGCTTTTCATGACTACAAACATATTGTGTTCAATTTCAATATGATTTATAGCTTTGAATCTCCCAGTCTTCAAAAAAATATCATTTATTGATCTTTTTGTAGACAATCCAAAATATTATGAATGCAAAATCTGGTGGCCCAGTTTTCATTATCTGCTTGTGTTCTCTATTATTCAACATATTTTTTTAAATCTTATCAGTATTTTTTTATTGTGTTTGTACTCCTCAACATACTTTTGAAACTGGAAGTGTTGTGTAGCTATTTCTCCATTCCACTCTTTGTCCAGCTTTGTTTTCAGAGGTCAAATAAAGATGACATAATGGAATATTAAACTCAGAGGGGCCTTCTAGGATCCCTTCTTCCTCTCATCACAGTTAATCACTTTGTATAATGCACTTCATAAATGTATATATTTCTATATTAGCAGTAGCTAGGCTTTTTTCCTCTTGCTTTGTTTTTGTCTCTGCTACTACTCCTGTTAAACAGTTCCTCCAAGATTCATTCCTCAGCTCACAAACATACTTTCTCTGTCAAGCCTACATTGATTACTCATGGCTATTCTATACCCATCTATTCTTGTGCCAACTTTGTTAGCTAAATAAATCTTTTTCTTCCCTTATGTTTACCACTGATTTATTTATAGGCAACAATTATATTCCCTCTCATCCTTAGTTTTCCCAGATGAAACAAGCTATGTTCATTTTCTGTCCTTCTTTCTTCAAAAGGTCCTAGTAGTCCTCCTCCGTGTTAAAATAATTAGATAAGATGAAGATACAGTGATTGTCCCATATTTCTTAGATAGTTTGAAGAATGCATAAGTATGTTGATAGAATATTGCCGTTAATAGGAAACAAGCATTGGGACTTTGGGTGACTGAGTTATCCTATTACACTCATTCACTGATGGAACAAGTAATGCAGTAAAAATAGACATGGAATCTAGAAGGTGATGAGTTGGTATTATAGCATGATAAATCATGACAATACTATGCCCCTAACTGTTACAGTTTTAATTTTCTGCAATGACCATTCACTATATATGACATTTTTAATAGTTTTATCTTATAATTTTAAATTAGTGTAAAATATTCACCAGACTTTTAAGTATTTTGTGAATTTAATCACTGTGTGTTTATTTCATGCAATGCAATTAAATGTAATCCTTCTAGAAAATTCATAGGAGTTGTGTAGTAGCTGTGACAATTGAAAAACTACTATACAATTTGAAGAATTTATCAGGACATACTTCTACGCTGACAGGTAACTATTATGAATAAGAAAATGATACGTTACATTAAGTTTTCCTGAGAGTCTTTGTATATATTTCTCTTACCAGGGACAGCTGTAATTTAATAGTGCATTAAAAGACCATGTGGTGTGCCATTTGTCATGTAGTATTTTTATATAATACAAGCTACAAGTTCCTGCCTGAGTCCTAATTAATCTAACAACCACCTCATTAACTCTTAGGAAAGCCTAACTCTAAGTTAAGGTTAATTATTCAGCACTTTGGGCAGCATTGCTACATGACCTACATATGTGATTATTTTTCTCTATTTATAAGATACATTTAGAAGTGAAAACTAATTAATAAGTAAGGAAAGTTTTTCAGACCAGAAGGTGATATTAAGTAGTTAATTTCTCTTTTTATAACAAAATGAGAAAGAAGACACAGAGCTATGGCAAAGAGAGTTTATTTATCCCTATATATACAGCTCAACATAACTTTACCTAGTCCCCTCAGTATGCTTTCTCAGGCAAAGGACAGAACAGGCACTATTAAGGAGCAGTCATCTTCTCGTGCTCTCATCTGACAGAGCAGATGAATTATTCTTTCTCAGTGGCTTGTAAAATGATAGTTTGTAAAATCAGATCTAGATATCTACTGTATAGAGTCTAAAGTTAGGTAAGATGAATCCCACCTAACTTGTGTTTATCCTTACCATTATAACATAACTGATATGTGTGATCATACACACAACTATATTATTACGTTTATTTAATATATTTAATTACATCTGGAGCTGGTCATGTATTACAGGAAATAATATTTTTTATCAGTAAATGTTACCACTTTAAACCAGACACTTTCTGTTTGATTAATTATACTGATAAATTTAGAATCCTTCCTCCCTTCCTCCCTTCTTCCTTTCCTCCCTTCCTCCCTTCCTCTCTTCCTCCCTTCTTCCCCTCACTTGCTCAGTTTTAAAAAATGTTTGATTGTATTGACTTATTTTATTTTTTTCATATTTTGACTTTCCATAAATATAAAAATACATTTTATATAATGCAGAAATCCTTTTCATAGCATAAGAAACATTTAAAAAGTCAATATAAATGAAACATCAACAATAAATTATCTTTTTATATATATAGTAAATTGCAGATTTTTTTGTTTGTTTGTTTTGGTCTGAGTTGTAGAAAGAATCTGCCTAATTTTTAGCTCATAAAATGATCAGGGAAATAATATTTCCTAGATCTACTTTTTTTCGCTATTATGTGATCTGTTTTATGTCATTCATTTGCTTCATCTCAAACTTAAAACTAATTCTATATGGATACAGTGCTTATTCGTATGTGAAATGCATTTCCAGTTTTAAAGCCTTGGTCTCTGAGTCACAATGATTCCTGTGCCCACTCAAAGTCTGATGGAATTTACAAAGCATGTCTTTTTATGACTGTTTTAACAATACTGTCTGTCTCTTAAAAATTAATAAAATCATGCGGATGTTCAGTATATATATCGCAACTAAGTCAGCAAAAGAAGGACGTGTTGTGTAGCTCTACCTTTCTATCAAATCCGAGCCATCTATCAAGTTGGCTGATGATTGATTTTCTCTAAAACATTCTGCATTGCAGTGCTGTGGTAGCACTCTGTTTTTACAGTGTCTTTCTTTTTTTCCCTGTGCCCCAGCTGGACTCACAGGGCAATTCAGCAGCTGGTGCAAATTGCCATTCCTCCCCATGATGGACAGGATGGTGAGAAAACACATTGAGGATTTGTCCTTCAAGTTTTGCCTCAGTATCTGAGACTCAAATTGGCCATTCTAAAATTCCAAAACCTAATAATTGTTGTTCCCCCATTTCTCCACTCATTTATTGAAAACTGATTGAGGATACTTAAGCACATAGTACATCTAAATCCTCTTTCCTCTGTTAAGTTTCAAGTTCCTATTAAAACAAAGAATTTCCAGTATGCATAAAGCTCACTGTAATGTTTTCTAATTGATTGGAGACTGTCACAGAACACCACCTATTTTGTTTCATACTGGATGAAACTGCTTTCATGTTACTTAAGCAAAAGATTTCTTGTTTTGTAGTTTTCTATATTAGTCCTTACACAAATTCTATCAATACTGATACAAGATACACTGGATGGTGTTGTTATTATCACAAAGAAAAACAAGTTTATATTCATAATTGGAGTACACCAAAGGCAAATTCCTTGATATATATGGTGGGTTTTGCTATAACTTACATTATATATAACTGCCTAATTTGCATATACAGCATTCCAATCTCTTATTTCTTTTGTGTTACATGTAAGAAATGCTTTAGAAATGAAAAAAATTCTGGAGAAGCAACCATTGAACATAACCTACCTCCTGAATCATTTCAGGTGTCATTTCACCAAGTTTTGTATAAATACTGGGCTTTGGTAAAAAAAAATGTTACAAGGCACAGTTTTCTAAAATCCTTGTGTAGTCAATGGAAGTGAGAACAACAAAATAAATGGACCAGCTGAAATACCTATGTACTGATAACTACTGCTCCCTTAGATGCTGCAACATACTTGGGACATCTGCATGTGACTGGTAGACATGACCTCTGAAACACCAAGTCAGAGCTTGGGCAGAAATATTTGAAAGCAAATCTAAACATCAACTAGTCATCTCTGTGAAGGTATAAGCACTCACCTGTAAGACCTCTGAACAGAGGATTTTCATGCTACAGGGAGAAAAATTAATAAGTTTAGAATTGTTACTAGGATAGGCAGTCTTGTAATATTGCTATGTGGATTTTAAGTAGCTAAAACCCAGCATAGATTATTTCTGTGGATTTAATCTTACCTGCAGTAATTGGATGTAATTTGGTTATTTAGGAAATCACAATTCAGTCTGTTTAAGTGATATTTACAGTTTTCATCTTTAAATTTATCATCTAACACATACAGATCTGTACAAACCAGTTTTTTTTTTTTTTTTCATTAAATAATTTGGTCAATACACACTATCTTACCTTGATTCAAACAATGCTTTTTATACTTGGGAATATTTGTAAGGGAAAAGCCTAGTTCTGCTGAATTCAATATGATCTTGTTATTGACTTAAGGAAGGTTGGGGGGAATGACTTCACCTGTATACTCTTCCTGCCTTTCTTTCATAGAAAGATACATACCACACATTCTTACAGATATGCACACAACAAAAAATGCACTAAAGTATATTTTACATTTAGATGTACAGACACACAAACATTAAAGCTGTAATATACATGTTCCATAAGAAGGTAAGAATTCATATGCACAACTACCTTTAACCTTGTAATTTTCTTTGATTCTCCAATTCGACTGTTTGGCATCATTTCATCAGCAGAAGCAACCATTTTCCTGTCTTCCATCCAACTTTCTCCCCTAAGAATTTTATTTCCTCCTCTTCTAGATGTAGACAAGCTATCTATTTGATTGCCTATATCATTAACAGTTTGAATCAGGCTACAAATATACATCACAAGAATGAGTCAGGTGGCAGAAGCAAAGAGACCTAAGTTCTGCAATTGAAAGTGTAGCATTTAACAAGGGATTTAATGTTTTGATGTTCTGTAGATAATTAATTTCTTAGGCATTAGTGGCAACAAATTAAAATAAGAGCAGCACATAAATTATCTCCTACTAGTGTCCTGTGATTTATTTTTATATTAAACACAATTCTAAATTTTGTGGGTTGTGCAAAGAGAATATCAACCATGTAACATCTAATGGTTTTCAGAGCCACAAGATTTTGGATAAAAATCAGTTTCTTCTATATGTTACTTGACACTGCTATCTAATATTTCCAGAATGCCAGCTACCAGTTAGAACAAAACCATGACATAATTGTTGTAAGATATGTTGAGTTTCAGTGCAGGCAATTATATGCAGCTTCATCCAGTTTCTGAGTGTTGCAGAAAGCTGTGATTAGCAAATAAACTTGTCTGTGGGTTAGCTAATAGGAAAATTGAAAGGACTAGAGCTAAGTATGAATCAAAAATCAATTAATACCTGAAGGACATGAGATAATACAAGTAAAGGCTTAGATTAATATATTATGTCCCAAGACTGACTTAAAAGCACAGGATTGCCAGAGTCTGTTTCAGAAGTCTCCCTGCAGCACTGTGACCCCCTGTCCATGTGGGACAGAGCACATCCCTGCCAGGCTCTGCGACTCACCACACTCCAGTGGGTGGGGTGACACTGAAGGGTACAGCATGAGAGTACCTACAACTTGGGGGTATGCAGCCTCAGGGATGATTGCACAGCAGCATGTGCTTTGGTGGATATTAGTTGATATGTTGTTGCTAATAAATCAGTAAATGACTTTGATCATTATTTGATTTAAACTAAAAACTGAGCAGTTTTTCCCCTGGAACAGTGTCACCCTTTATCTCTGTGTAGTGATATATATAGCATTTGACATTGACACTAATTCTATGGTACCGCTATGAAAAATGTCACATTCTGCAAACTGCCAAAAAACTTTCTTAAAATGATCAAATTATAAGGTTTTCTAAAATTCAGTGAATGGATTTGCAACATAAATCTATATAAGTTGGATGCTGAAATGCACTGCATTTCAGTATTGAAAGCTCTCTGTCACAGGCCTGCAGCCTTGCACTTGCTGCTTGTAGGTGATGCCACTGCTGAGAGTCCAGACAGAAAATCTGGGACCAAGGAGAACAGAAAGTAAAAGATATGGTATTGCTCTCCAGGAATGTGATAGACAGGAAGATAGTCAGAAGAAGTCAATGTATATTATCGAGGTGACATCATGCCTGATTGCCTTTCACAATGAACTAGCAGGCCATATGAATGATGGTAGGGCAGTGGATGTTATATACTTTAACCTCAGCAAAATTTTTACAATCCTTATCACAGCATTGTCCATTGAAAACCTAGGACTTCTGAGTTGGATCAATGTACAGTCAGACTGGATGAAAATCGTTTGGACTGTCAGGCTCAAGGAGTAACAACCAGTGGTTTGATACCCATTTGGTGACTAGTAACAAGCAGAGTAACCCAAAATCAAGGCCTGGTATAGTACCATTCAATACCTTCATGAACAAGCCAGGTGACAAGCATAGCAAACCTGTGAATGATACCAGATATGAATGGTATCATGTCGAGGAAGAATATGCTGATCTGCAGCCCACTGGACTGTTTTGCTCCTAAGATAAATATGATATCAAGTGTTGGATGTCCTGAAACATATCAAGAAGGGCATGTGGGAGCTTTAAGGGTGCAAAACCTACTGTTTTGGGAAAACTCTAAATGATGGAAGAGAGCAGAGGGGCTCTCTTATTCCACCCTTTGAGAATGGTTACTGGAATGAAATTTCCACAGTTGTAATACAGGACTTTTTGGGTTTTGTTAATAAACCAATACTTATTTGGAGTGGAAAGACAGTGGACCAAGACCAAAGGTTAAATTAAGACACTAAATTTTAAGCAATGGTTTCATAATCTGTGTCTCAACTTCCTCTGTTTCTCCTGGAAGTGTAGAAGAAGAATCAATTCTTATCCAAGCACAGAAAAGTGAAGAGCACAATCAGGGATGGCAGTGAAGATAATTAACTGGAATAATGCTGGTAAGCAAAGGCTTGGGTAAGGTCAGATTTCTTTATAATGAAAATTCCTAGGCATCCTACCACAGTCATAGTGAAACACTTTATAACACTGTACATTACTCTAAATTCCCTTCTCCCTCTTCTCTTTAGCTTTCACCAACCTGTTATTCCTCAACCTAATTTATATAGCAACAGTGATACAAGGACCTTGCAGGGCTCAATATGTTTTCCTGCTCCTTTTACAGCTACAAAGAGGCAGGTTGCTCAGGATGAGCTCTGCTCCCATACATCTCTTGCTATACCTTTGTAAAGGATACCAGGAATTCTCCTCCACCAAGAGCAAACTTACAGTAACAGCATAGTAGTTTATAGCTTCTGCATACAATGTAGAAAACTGGCTTATATTGTGCCCTTTGTAGCAGCTTATTATAATATGCAAATATTATAATATGCAAATATAATAAACAACACAGCCAAAGTAAAAGAACCCAACCAGTTTAACCAACTGGCTCAGTGAGTAGTGCAAAATTATTCTAATCCATTCTGTGAAGTTATTTTCCCTTAGGAGTAAGTACTTTTAAGGAGATACACCATATTTTCTGACAATGAATTCCAAAAACTCACTGCCAATTACTGCAAATACTTTTGTTGACATACTTGGCAAGCCACTGGAGATCAAACTACAATTGTAGCAAACAAGCCATAAGAAAAAAAAAAGTTTATTCTTTTCTTATCCTTCCTCTCAAGCTCCAATACCTCTGCTAGCTAAACTGATGCTTACTTGGACTGCATTAGGTTTACCTGAAGCATATCACTTTGTTCCACTGTTTGACAGTCCTCAATCATACTTGGCTGTTCTGTCTTCTGATCCTCCAAAATGACTATCAAGAAACACTTTGCAAGGACATCATTCTACAGATCAAACTAAAGGAAGGCACTCACAAGTACCATAAAGGAGTTTATAGTTCCACTTTGCTGTTCAGAAAAGATTTTGTTGTCATTTTAGCAATAGTGTTAAAGTGACAGGATGAAAAAAAAATTCTAAACCTTCAATTAGTACAACAAAAAATAACTATTTATTCATCTGGGATAAAAATCATCTGGAAATACCTGTTTGCATAAGCATTACCTTTTGTATAGTCATTTTATTTTCCTAGAGTTTGGGGTTTGTTTTGTTGAGTTTTGTTAGTTGGGTGTTTTGTGATTGGGTTTGTTTGTTTGTTTTTTGGGTTTTTTTTTTGTGAAGTGTTACAGCTTTCAAACGTTCTTTTTCTGGAGTACCTATCTGTAAAACTATGAAGCATTTTTTGAGCACATTTTTAACAGCCAACAGAAGTAACCATAATCTAACAAAATTTGCATAGAGAAAAAAAACATTCCTGGCCCACATGCTACCCCCAAATTTTTTTTCAGTTAATGGTTTGTATTTGGAAACTGTCTTCTTGTGAAAAAAGTGGAAGATGGGAGTTGAGAGATGTATATTTCTGTTCAAGTTCTGCTACAAATTTGAACCTAACTACTTAGACAACAGGGATTTTCTTTTTAGTTTTTTTTTTTTTTCAATTTGGTGGTGGACCCAGAATGAAGAAGGAAATAATTAAATAAATAAATAATCAAACTGGCAAAAGATGTAATATATACATGTGCTTGGAAAGCTTAAAGCAAATCAGAAAATAAAAATAATGACTGCAATGGAAAACAAAAAAAGATATCCACCTCTAGTTTAATTAAAACTATCAAAATAATTTGTATTAGTTTAAGTGCTGCTATTATTTCCATACTACAGTGAGAAATTGTACTTTTGAAAGTTCAGGGCTACCAATTCATTTCTGGTAAATATATTATAAAATGGTGAAATTAAGTTAGAAGAAGGAAAGATCTGTTATGATATTGCTGAGAAAACTTCTACAAGATAAATGCTTCAGTGCTAATATATCTTGTTTGCTATCTTCACAGTAAAAGAATAAGGCATGGCAAATCTGAAAATCTAGAACAACTAAATCAGTATAATTTGTAAAAAATTATACCAGAGTTGAATGTTCCTTAGTTTTTGTAGGATTCAGGTTTTTCTCATGTAATTTTCTGCATCTAAAATATAGGAACTAGAGTGTGGTTCTTAAGTTTAAACATATAAATAATCATATAAACATATAAATATATGTCTAATCTTAACTGGCCATTTGTTTTGCCTCAGAAAACTATAAAAAGACACCAGCTCTGTAAGGCAATTCATACCCTTCTAGGACATCCCACAACAAAGCCTAGGAACTTCAGTTAGAGAGGATTGATTTCGTTGCCTAAACCTAGGTCCTAAAACACCATTGCATGTCTGTGCTCAAAGGAGTAAAGAAAAAAACTTCGCCCTTACTAAATGACATCTGACGGGTTGTCAGAAATTCTGTAGTACTTGAAATGACCGTAAAAGGCATAGGTCTAGTGAAATGAATACTCTCCAATATGTAATGTGCCATAAAGCTGGATAGATAAAAATTAATGTCTAATTATATGGAGTGTTTCTACAATAAGAAATGGGAACTCATTCTGTCCTAAGATGCCTGGGCTTGTACACTCCAGAATTTTGTTATTGGATAAACCACTTTCTGAAAGTGCCTACAAGTGAAGGGACTCCTAGGGCTACCTTAAACTAAGGATATAATTTTGGCTTATTTTGTAGGCTGCAATACAAAACTATGACACAATTGCTTTCACTTTTGATAATGTGATACAAGTCTGTAATGTGTTACAGGAGTCAAGAGTGACTGTTACTCAAACAGAGTTTTATGTAATATCGATATGTAATTTATTCTTGCAGTACTTTTATTGAATCACAGTTCAAGAGATCTATCCTCAGGAGAAGAGGAGGTGGTGTAATTTTTGCTTTAATGTTGAAGGATGAACTGACACAAAAAATGCACTTTGTGTTTACGTAAAAGATATGTAAGGTTATTTTTAAAATATTAAAAAACAGAAAGAGAAAACAGATACTGAGATTATAGGGATAGTAATCTGAGTTATAATGCTGATCTTGAAAGAGAATTAGTATTCAAGATCTTTATTTCCCTCTTTTTTTTCCATAATACTTTTTATTTTTTCAGTGGGAATGGATGTTGAAGATCTTTATAGAAATGTATATAACCATGATTCAATAGTTAAAAAACCACATCTGTTTTATTGCATTAATTGAAAATAATTTGTGGAATACAAATGTACAAACATTGGTATTAAAGACATTTACTTCTCTATTAATTGCAATCACAGCAATTTCAGAAATCCCTTAGCATATATGAAGTCAATTTTGTCCATTTTATAGCAAGAGAGAAACAAACATTAACTTCTCACTATCTAGAACTTATTTTAAAATAAATAAATTACTAAAATGAACCAATTTCTGGCTTTCTATACTATTTATAATTTAGCAGCATATAACATCAATTCCTGATGTTAAAATTATAACGCTATTTTCTGATGTTGTGTCACTGTCAAAAGGAAACTCCTGTAGGCAGCTGAGAGCTTTCTTTTCAGATGGACAACACTTTCAAGGAGGAAGCTGTTGATTTGATAAATTAGGTAAATATTTTTCTTGTCATAAAGAAAAGGTAAAATATTTAAAAATATGCACATGATCAATTGCTCACTGGAACCTTTGCACATGTACAATATAACTTAGCAAAACAGCTGCATATCTGTTTTTGGGAGGATGTGGAAGAGATTTTTTCCTCTACTCCTTTCCTTCCTTCCACCCTTGACAGATATTGAACCATAATGTACATCTTTTAGGAAAATAATCAGGGTTGAATTTGGAGTGCAATAAATGTTGTTTGAATACCTCAGTTACACTGTGTGTAACCTCTGCTAGTGGTTTTTCTACTGATTGTATAAGTATTAGTTATTCTGAGGGGAGGACATACATATAGGTTTGGACTTAAGTGTTTTACTACATTTTTCACTTCTTTCACACACTTGAATCATTCATATTATGTATCAGTGAGTCCAGAATACAGAAAAAAATAAACAAACCCCAAAATCTAATATGCTGACACTGTTGAAACACTTTGTCATCAAATGGAACAAAATGGGAAAATTATGATATGCTTACTGATAACATAAGGAAGGTAAGATATCCTTATTCCCAAGGGATACAAAGGTTTTCATAATCAGACATAATAAAGCAATGGAGTGGAAATAATAAGATTCACACATGCTAGGCAGGTTTCAAATAGCCTGGAGGCCCCCTGAGGTTGAAGATTTGGCATCATTGTCTGAATACTCCAGCGATTTGTAAAATGAGTTAACCAAGTTAATTCTTTCTGTTCAAGCATCTGTTTATTAAAGCAAAACCTGATTACTGAAGGAAGTAAGGTTAGTCTTTTTTTTTTTTTTCACACTAATTTTAATGATTGTATAGATATGGTATGGCAGAGGAAAGCCAACTATTCCCCTTTACCATCTATCACTCTTTCTTCCTGATTCATATTGTCATTACTAACAAATGTTAGTAATATTAAGTTCATACATCATTATTATCTTGAACAATATTATCAAAATTCTAAAAAAAATGTATACAAAAAAAGGCACTGAATCTGTTGGAATAAACCCTTGATTATTAATTCTACATTCAAATTCCTACAATTTCTAAGCACAGAAAATTTGATTTAAAAAAAAAATAAAAAAAACCCCGTAACCTAACTGGTTAAGTGTGTTTCTCTCTAAGTTGTAAAAGATGAGAGATGCATGAGTGTGAGATAAAGGTTGACAGTTTTTCTATCAAGTATCACATTTATATATTAGAAACTCTTAAACTGCTAAAATTTCATTTTAGCAAAACTGTAGAACATGTTGCATATCTGAATCAATCGACTAATTGTAGTACATGTAATATTTCCAGTAATATTTTTCTTTAATCACCAAGGAACCTGAGGTTCTCTCCTCAGCATCCTTCTCCAACACTAGAAAATTCAAAATAGGAGCCAAACCAGAAATTCTAATTTGCCAAGATAAATATATGGGCATTGCTTCAAACATTGTCTTTATTCTGTAGATAGTATTTTGACTAAAATCATACAGGAATATATAAGTTTGGATTTTTGTTCTTAATTTTTATGTGTTTTTTAAAACTTTTCTTGGAAGCTGAGTTGGTATTACATTCTGAAAATTTCTGAAATATTTTATATAGTTACATATAGTCTGTTGACTACAAAGAGAAACTGTATGTCCTGGAATCTCCAGAATTTCTCTACAGAATATCATTGTTACATTGATGTCTTAACCACTGCTGTCAAATATGTCTGGTAAGACAAATTTTAAATATATTTTTACTCAAAAATTTATTTTTTCATTTGTTTCATCTTTCAGAGTGTTCTTTGTAACAACCTGCATTGTAAAGAGAGAAAAAAAAAACTTTTATGTGTTCTTTTTACAAAGGAAATCATGGCTAGTTTCTAAACTTTGAAGTAAATATTCAGATGTAATTTTCACAGGTAGCTAATTAATAACCACAGATTAAATGTATTAGTGGGGAGTGAATGCAAAATTATAGCTGTGTAACATTTGGTATGCCAAATTCTGTAGGGACTACTTTTGAATATTATATAAATGGTTTAGTATCAGGCTCATCCAAATGATTCCAATTTATAATAAACTTTTAAACTTAACAGCTGCATCATTTTCTGAATGAGTCTCTCTAGGCTTATCAGTATGAATAAAGAAATCAGATGACCATTAATTATCTTGAGTAGAAACCTAGCAGCTCCCTTTTTTAGTGGACAAGTCAGACTACAAGACAAAATTAATGACAAGCTACGAGACCCAAATAACGTATCATAAAAATGATATGCTTCTTCACTATCTATATTAGGTAAATCCTAAAGAGATTACTAGTGCTTGAGTTGATTTCATTTTTATATGCTCAGTCTGTAAGACTTGGAAGTGTTCCTCAATGATGTCTGGAGAAGGTCTCTGGTTTTCTAATGGAGATGTACTTGAAACTTGCATTCAGGATCCAGAAGCACTGTGTTGTATTTGTTATGATGCTGAAAGGAATCTTCAGATTGGCCTCAGCATTTCCTGACTGCAAGCTTCTGAGGAGATAACTCAGAAGACCCAAAGTCTTATTTCAGTGTCATGATAATTTAGACAAAAAGAAGAACAGTGTCTGTTATCTTCTCTGTTTTTCACCTGCAATTTTGTACCTGCATCCATGTACCATTCTTAAACTGTATTTTGGGTTTGCTTAATGCACCTGAATAGCATTTCAGTTCAACAAAATTCCAAAAAGCTATGCTTCTCCTTCCCACCATAAAGGAATATTTCAGTAGTGTTGCCACACTTCTAGTAGGCAATGTTCTAAAGGCTAAATATTTGCTTTAAAAGATACTAGACAAATATGGAAATTGTCCTTGATTTTTTTAATGCTCAAGGGCACAAGTTCTTAACTGCTACTCCAACTTATGCTAGTCTTCTTTTGTACATTACACCCTTAAACCTCTGCTGCCTGATGTACAAGTGCACATCATCCAAAAAAGTTTCCAAAAAATGTACTGTTGAGATTCTAACAAATTGAAAACTACTAAAAGCTACTACTGTTATGCATGACTGTAGCCATCTATCTCCAACACATAAATTATATGGAGGAAAAAAATGCCAACCAGCGTGGACAAAAGGCAGTCAGTTTTATGTGGTCTTGAGGATAGGGTTCTAGTCTGATTTAATTTGGTAGTATAAACATAATAAATATGTTCCTGCATGTGTGAATCAGAAATGACTGGTACTGAAGGTGATTTAAATTCTATTTTTGCATTTAGGATGCCTAAATTACACCTAATTGCCATTTCAGATGACATTGTGGTAGCCTGAATCTCACCTAAAGTCAAAATAGAATTAATATCAAGCAGCTTTTGATCTTATGCCTTGTTTCATCTCAGTGAATGTTTGTTCCTGAGTTCAGTCTGAAGGGTATCCTCCTTCTCTTGCTTTATGAGATAACAGCCTGTGTTCTCTGTATTTCCTGTGAATTTAGCATATAGTAAATAAATTACTTAGAATCAACAACATTCATTATTTTTCAAAAAGCAATTTTCTTTGAAATCACTTTCTCAGAATCACTAGTGCACAGAATAAAATAGTTAGGGAACAGTTGTATCTCATATTTAGCTATAATGTCTACTACATATTATTCCTTCCATTAATATACAAAGGAAATCAAAGAAGAAAGAGGTTCAAGTCTTTTTTCCCAGAATAATCCACCACATTGAAGGGTTTAGGATTTTGGGGGTTTTGTCTCATTCTCTCCTTTTTTTTTTTTTTTTTTTTTTTTTTTTTTTGCTTGCTTTGGTTTTGGTTTTGGGTTTTTTGTGTGTTTGGTATGGTTTGGTTTGGCCTGGTTTTCTGGGGTTTTTTTATGTTCCCTGAAATAGAAGTCTTTTTCTGGAAAAGACTGACTTGCGTCAGGGATGTTTTAAAATCAGCAAGCCAAAAAAGAAAGTGTTTATCTTTGAATATATGTTAATCCAAAAAGATCTTCATAAAACACCCAAGAATATGCCTATTAGATTCATGATAAAATTGTTCTGATTTGAGCTAGGAAAGAACTAATTCTATTCAGTAATTTTACTTTTCATCTCAGTCTCTTCTAACTGACTGCACTGTCTGAAGTTAACAGCATATTTTTTCAGAAAGCGTCTGCTTCTAGCAGTGATAACACTTGTTATTTGTAGTTAATACCGGTATGCAGAAACATTCTTGCTGATACTTGCTCCTATGAAGACCAAGGTCACTGCTAAATATTGTGTACCACATTGGGGGTGCAGAAAGTGAGAGTTTGCATCTGTGTGGAGGAGCGGACAGGACAGGTGACCCTAAACTGACCAAATAGGTATTCCATTCCATGGATGTCATATTGCACATAAAGCTTTACAAGCTGGGAACTATAGTAGAAGCCACACACATCATGTTTTTTACTAATATGAATGTTAGGTGGAGTGATCCCCCGTGTATCCAGCACTGCAATAAAGAAATGACTGCTTCTTAACACTATCTCAAGTTGGTAATTAGTGATAAGAGTTTTATTTCTGATTTCAGTAACAAGAGCAAGCCTACAGCTTGTGAAACTGGTTCTTACAAAAGTGCTAGATTGTCTGGGAAATTTGAAATAGAATTCCACTCTCATGAAGACCTTCCTTCATAGACTTTGGATTCAATAGGACAGTCTTGTTTGGAAAGGTATATAGGAACAATTTTTGGTGTATACGTTCAGTGAAGACTTATACATGACAAAATGGATAGTCTTTAAAATGGATACTCTTGGCAATAAAAATCCCCACCATGATTGTGTTTGTTACAAGTTATACTCTTCTAAGAAAAAAAAAAAAAATGGAAACCTCATGTAATTTTATGCTAAGAAAACATTAAAAGCTGCAGTATAGTGTTCATAGAGAACTATCTTTACCACCGGTGAGTTTAAAAGTACAGCATGTTGTTTCCTCTTTCTTGGCAGATGAAATCATTGCCAAAACACTGTAAAATGACATTAAATATCAAAGATAGATTGCTTGTTCATCTACATACAATCTTCTCTGTTTTTGTTATATTTTGGACATGATGCCACAACACACGTCTTTGTGCTCATTCAACAACACACATCTTTCTTCTCACTCAGAATAGATTTTACTAAGTACTGAACTTTTGCATTCATGGTTTATAACATAAAAAATGTTATAGTTTTTAGTTGATATGAGAGACAAGGACATGTCAGAAAAGAGTGTGTATTTTTAATTTCATTTTATACATTTAAACTAACTGCATTGAAGCTAACATAGCACAGAAAAGTAAAATTTGGCCTATGCTTTTCAGAAGGTAGGTTTGTAAGTCAATTGATTCTTTACGCAGAATAGTACCTCAGGGATCCAGCTTTTAATATGAGTTTTCTGCTGTGGTCCTTTTTGTCTTACTGAGGTTTTTGCTACTTTTAAATGTTCTTAACACTCATGCATTTTTGTAGTATAACAGAAGCAATTATGTGTCTATTATTTCCAAAGAGTCCTGTATAAGGACTGTCTGTTGAATTCATATTTTACTCATAATTTTGCATAGGCAAATAGAGATTTTTTTTTTTTTTTTTAATGTGTGACTTCTGCTGTGAAATGTCTTGTTTTCAGAACTTGTTCATGAAACAGTTGTCTCTCAGCCAATATATACATTTCATCAGCAAATTATCATCTTTGTGTGTGTGAATTCCCACATTTAAAAGAAATAAAAAACAAAATTGAAAAGCTCTTTTATCTTCTTGGATGGCTTCAATTTGCAGCTACGTTAAAGTGTGAAATCCCAATGCAAGGCCCCAAAGGCTTTACAACAGTAATTGTAACATATAGCATCTAAAGGTCAGGCTATGTTTCATGACAGTCCATTGATGACAGCAGTCATTACAACTTCACTACCAAGAAAACTATAGCTATGAAGGCACTCATGGGGAATATTAGGTATTTAACTACCAAGGGTTTACTGCTGATGCTATTTTTACATGTTAGTTCTGCTTACAAAAAGACCAGTAAGCAAGATAAATGATGAGAATGTCTGTAGTTGACTGACAGCTCCTGCTTTTATTGCAGCTCATAATTAGCAAATTTAAGTATTCAGCCACTAGAGGTCATTCATTACAATGCAGGCAATAATTGAAGTTATAAGATATACCTCTCTCAGAAAACTGATAAGATGATCAATTACCTCAACAACTTCAAAAATACTGTCATATGTCTGAAAGAAATATTTTTCAGGTTGATGACGCTCCTGTTGGTGTTTCACCAATGTTATGCATGACTGGTGAGCTTACTACTTACAGCACTTAATAAAAATTAGTTCCTTCTTTGGTTATAAAACCACAACAACCATGATTCTTATAATAACTATTGCTAATAATATTACATTTATTACATTTCCATCTTGATAGTGTTTATAAAAAGAGAAAGAGGGATAAGGGGTGCAATGACTAATGCAAATCTAGTTTAAAGTTTTGTCAATTCTAAAATTTTTCCACCTTGCTGTTTTGAGGGTATTTACCAATGTTTCTTTATACAGGTTGTATTGTCTCATTGCCTGAATCACATGGATTCTAGTATACATAATGGTCTTGTTGTTATTCCACAATAAGATTCTTTACACTGCAATAATCAGCTATTGTTATTGTTATTATTGTTATCATTTCATACTTTGCAGTGAAGTACTCTTCTTCCCGCTCTCCTGAAGGTATCACACAGTCTTCCTAGTTTATACTTGTAATGAAATAAAAAAAATCCTGTAGTATCTTTGTATTCTTATATTCTCTAACTTTGCCTGTGATGGTGATATTTCCCTCTGATAATTCTGCCAATTCTGACATGATACAATATATAGAGTAATGAGAAATCTTGGGCCAATTTGTAACTAAAGTTCTCTTGGACCTGGATAGATATCCTTCATTTGAGTTTTATATCTTTTCTATCATTTACCTTTTCTTTAATTTGTCTAGTACAATATAGCCTTCACCAACAAAACGCTTAGCTCCTTTTTCTTTTTTTTTTACACATTTTTGCAAGCCATATATAATTTGTCACTTTCTTAATTTTTTCTTTCTAAAAATACCCTACCCACATCTGCCTTCTAATCTTTAAATCCCTATATAATATATTGCTCTCTTTGTATGAAGGCTTACTTTCAATAATGCTGTATTTTTTCATTTAGCTTTGCTCCAGCATCTAATGAGTCTGGATAGGAGCTGCACTGTTAAAGTTCAAAAATCTCTACAGATGAACTAGTCAACCTGGGAAAATCTTTTTAGGACATGAATCATAACACGTGTATTTCTTTAGAAATAAATGAACTGCTCCTTCCAAAATGCATATTTTTTTCTTTACTGACTAAAGGGGCACAGACTAACTAACATTGATTTACAAGTTAAATATGTTTGTTCTGGTTAATTGCACCCTTATTTTTCAAAGAGGTTGCTAATATTACAAGTCCTTAATGATTTTTTTCATTTCTTTTAGTGTTTCTATATACAACTTGTCTGGAAAGAAAATCTTGTCCATGACATGTCACTTCTTTATATAGAGTTCAACTTTTTCCATTTTGCCTGATTGTCTAAGATAAGCCTCTCCAAGATATTAGGATAGAATAACATCATACAAGTGTATTTGCAAGTAACTATTTAATTTTTTGTTATGGTCTTGTTTTTAGACTTTTCTTAATGTCTCAGAATTGTCTTTCATTACTATTGCCTTTATTTCTTCCTCCAACAAAATCCTACGTAGTTGTAAAATTTAAACTTACCTAATAATACACCATTTTTCCCTTGACTTTTGATTCCTTAAAAAAAAGAACAAAATAAATCCCAAATCCAGAAAAAAAAAAAACAACCCTGCACTGTCACAAACAAAAAAAACCCGTGAGCATTTATTTGAATGCCAATTTCATATTCTTTTTTGAAAATCTACATGTTTGGACAAAAACTAATTTCAGATCATGCATGTGAAAGATTTTCATAAAACATTTAAATGACAATTACTGCAGAGTATATACCTTGAATAACAGCACTACGGACAATGATAAAACAAAGAAAGAGATAACATGGAATGTTATAAAAAAATCCTGTCATGCCTGATATTTTTTTTTTGTACAGTTTTAACCTGGCAGTTTAACTATAATGTGCACTTTCCTTTGCTACTCCATAGAAATTCTACCAATAGTTGATGGCACCTTATCAATTCAAGTGCACTCATAATCCAGGAATATTACTTTTTTGTTTGTTTGTTTGTTTGTTTTTGATAACCTACTCGATTTATATGATGAAACTTTTAGTGCAGCTATCAGTCATCATACAGACCTTCTTCCAGAACTGTAAGATCCTTCCTTTGAATAAGCACATAATTAGTTTCAGTACATTCAATTGACATAATGTCAAAGAATATGTATTAGTGTATAAGCAGATCTACAGGTCTACATTTGGGAAGTCACGGTTACTTTTTCTGAAGAGGAATCACACAATCATTTAGACTGGAAAAGGCCTTTAAGATCATTGAGTCTAAGAATTAACCTATATTTACCAAGTCCACTGCTGAACCATGTCTCCCTAAGCACAGTATCTACACAACTTTTAAACACATCCAGGGATGGTGATTCAACCACTTTCCTGGGCAGCCTGTTCCTGTGCTTGACAATATTTCCAGTGAAAACATTCCTAATATCCAACCTAAACCTCCCTTGGTGGAACTTGAAGGTCATTTTCTCTTGTCCTATCACTTGGTACTTGTGAGGAGAGACGAAAAGATCTCCTAATATTTCCTTTTTTTTTTTTTTTAATTTGTTGTATTTTAACTTTTTTTGTGGTAAATATATTTCAAACTGGAAATATAAATGAGCCCAACGCTCCAACCAATAACTGTGGATGCTATTCCGTTTTGGTGTTTACCAGTTAGCTAACTTTCAGAGTCTACTTTGTAAATTGAAATCACTTTCATTAATAACATCATTCCATTCACTAGTTTGTTTTCAACATGAGAAAAGATGCCTTCTTTTTCCATAGATCTTTGAAAAAAATCAATCACAGTTTGTTTATTTATCATTATATTATTTTTATCCCTGTGGTCAAACTGCCTGAAGAAATCCCTCTGATCATTTACAAACATGTTTTCATTGATACTAATATTGTTTCTCTGTGCATGGCTCAGGTTCTCTAGACTGTATTAAAGTCTTCTGTTTCAACTTTTCATTAACATCTTTCTGTGATTCAGGGCTTTTTTTTTTTCTACAGCTCTGTTTCTATTAATATACTTTTCAATTTCTCTTTATTATCTCAACCAGACAGTGTACCATTTAGTTAACTACTGGACCTCCAGGTTAAGGATACTCTTCAATTCTTCCTTTATAGTAAAGTTCATTTCCACAAAAATCCCAAGTTTTTCAGAGTTTACAAATTAGACAATGATAAAGTTTTTGTAAAATTACTAGTTCCTTAATACTTATCTCTTCATAGAATCATAGAATAGTTTTGGCTGGAAGAGACCTTCAAGATCATCAAGTCCAACCTTATTCCTAGCCCTGTGAAAAAACACTAAGCTATGTCCTTAAGCATACCATCTAACTGGCTCTTAAATGCTTGCATGGATGATGACTCCACCACCTCCCTGGGCAGGCCATTCCAATGCCTGACAACCTTTCTGTGAAGAAATGCTTCCTAATATCCAGACTGAACCTCCCCTAGTTCAACTTCAGGCCATTTCCTCTTGTTCTATTGCTTGTGACCAGGGAGAACAGACCAACTCCTGCCTCAATACAACTTCCCTCAAGTAGCTGTAGAGGGCAATAAGGTCTCCCCTCAGCCTTCTTTTCTCAAGACTAAACAACCTCAGATACCACAACCTTTCCTCATAAGATACATGCTCCAAACCCTTTACTTGCTTTGTAGTCCACTTCTGTACACTCTGCAACACCTCAACATCCTTTTTTGTAGAGAAGGACCCAAAGGTGGACACAGTATTCAAGGTGCGGATACTTCAAGATACTTACAGATTTTTTTGGTATATTTATAAATATATTTTCTATTTCTAAGAGAGAATATCACATTCTCTGTTACATGATCAGTCTGTAACATGATCAGTCTATACAAAGGGTTTTTTTTCCCATGCAGTCCTCTGTTCTTGTTCTTTTCCTCTTGCTACTTACTTTCCTTTTGCCTTTATAATGATCAGAGAAAACAGTATTTTTAGGATAAAAATCCTACTATGATATCCTGGTTTTCTATTTTATAGTATTTCCTCCTTTTTTTTTTTTTCTTTTGGTTTGGTTTTGTTTGATTTTGTTGGGGATTTTGTGTGTGTGTGTTGTTAGATTTTTTGGGTTTTTTTTTTGCTTGTTTGTAAATGTTATTTGACAGAAATGTCCTTCACTAGAAACACAGTTATCAATTGCCATTTGGAAACTTTCTGAATTTACATTATTTAGTCATAATCCGTAATTCATTAATTAGATGATACTACCACTGTAGAATTTTTTTTTTTTTACTATTAAAAGAATCTAGTTTCCTCTCCATCTCTCTTCAACACTTATTGTCAATTAGATGATATTCAGCCATCTGCTTTTCCAATTGAAAAAAATATAATTCTGAAAAACAAAGGACATTTTCAGAGGTCATAAAGTATGATTTTTTTCCTTTCCCTTTTTGAATCTTACCTGTATATATAATTACATATTAAATATAAATAAGTGTTCATCTTGGTTATATAAAATAATATTAAAAATGTATTATATATTGCATATATGCATATATATTCAAATTATACATATTGGTTATATATAATATATATAGGTTACTTTTTTTTTTTAAGTTAAGGAAACCCTGATTCTCAAGGTCGATGTAAGATGGCAGAAATGTTATCCAGTACAGCAGTAATGATTTACTCATATTGTTTAAAAGCACATTGGTAGATTATGTATGTAGTACATGCTTATCTTAATCTTTGACACCCAAAATTGGTTTTAACTCAGTGTAATCTCCATCCATTAAAAGCTCTAGTATCAGGAAAATTCGATACAGAAAACACCACTTACTGTTGGAAAGCTTTTCCAGAGAGCTAAACTGATTTAAACTATACAAACTTTACTTGAACCATTTTTAATATTGATTACAATATTAATATTGTATCTGAAGAGATCTATTTACCTTCCAGCAGTAATTTTCTAAAGAAGAGATGATCTAGAAAGTCTAAGAAGAGAATATGTCATGGCTTCACGGCGGGGGAATGTAATGTCTCTTCAATATCTTTGTCAGTCTGGAGGATTTGGACATCCTTGTGACTGTTAAAGACAATATCATGTTTTGTGATTCTGTGACAATATAGGAGCTATGATCAGATTTTAATAAATTCCTGAATTAAAATAAGTATTTCTCCATATAGACAACTTAATCTTTTAAAGCATTTAGATTATGTGAGGAAAGTACATAACGGGGGGGGGGGGGGGGGGGGGGGGGGTTGGAATCCTTTACTTGAACTTTGAACATTGAGAAATTTAAGTTTTGTTACATGTCCAAACTCTATGTTTTGTTTTTTGTTTTGTTTTTTTTTTTTACATAGTAAGATAAAAAAAAATCTAGTTTTAATGTCCTTAATTTGGGGGAGGTCTAAACGCCTAACTTAATTTTGAAAAAAACTGATTGAGGTTTTAAACTAGATAGATTTAGGTTCTAACATACAAAACAATCTGTTCTCACCACACTAATTCCTATATGACCAGTCTCAGGTACTTCCATGATTTCTAACACATTGATGACTTCTGCATCTTCCATGCTGCATGGATCTTTATTCCCAACCACTACTGAGACGACAGACCAAAGAACCTCATAGCACAACATCCTTCAAACACTTGTGTGTCACCTCCAGGCTTATCTTCAGTGAGCCTCGTTTTATCCCAGATCCCCTTCAAATCTAATTTAAAGATTTTTCTATGAGCCTTGCTAAATCCTCCACAAAGATCCTTTTCCACCTTTGAAACAGTTGTACCCCATCTTTCACTATCACACCTGGTGTCATGTAGATCAACTAATAATCAAAAACCCCAAAATTCTTCTGGTGACCCTAGTCTTGGGGACAAGTATCAATCTTCTGGCTCTTCCTGTTTCTTCTGTCATCATTGCTTGCAGCTGGAAGGATAGAGAAGGATAAAGGATAGAGGACCGTTTCCTATGCTATATACGGAGATTATCTTGACAATAGTGGTCATTAGCCATGAACTCTCAAATCCTTTTTTGTTGGTTTTCTCAGTTTAGCCACTCCTCCATCAAGAACTGCCTATGTCTGTACAGGCATATGGATGCACGTTACAGAGGACACTGACCAATTAATTGTGTATTACCCTTTCAAAGTTAGTTATGTTTTGTCTCTAGAACAATGGCCCTGATTTACTTTTAGGGGATTAAATAAATGTGATTGACTAGGCTTGAATCAGTGTTGATTGGACCTTGGAGAATTTGCTTGGAAGATCCTGGATATATCTGCAGCACTGACCTCAGAAAATATTTTCCCTCTTTTCCAAAGTCCCTTTACCTCAGTGGTTCCTTGTTCTAGCTTTCTATACTGAAACAAGAATGCAAGTTATGAAATTCATACAAATACAAAAATCAAGAAAAAAAAGTTTTATAAAATGGAGTCTTTCAACAAAATTATTACAATGAACTTCAGACATAATTATTTAATTGCAAGTGTTTATATATATATAAGTGATATAGCTGATCATTTAATTCCTATGCTTCCTCTTTTTTCCCCTTAGATATTTTATTCCTTTCTGCACATTTGATCACAAACAGGTATTCCAAAGTGTGGAAAAGTAATTTTCATTAAAAATAAACTCTAAGTGCCATATCTCATTTGTGCAGGATCAGTGGGCAAACAATACCTTGAATGTTTGTATTTGGATATCCTTCCTACAGTTAATGCTTACAGCAATATCTACACTCCTAAAATAAATAAAGCAGTCAAGTGCCAAGATCAGACAGATCCACATGATCTTTGACCCTCACTCACAGCTACATTGAAGGTAAAGTCTCTTATTTCTGTGCATATATTAGTAAATAGAATGGATGAGGAAGCCTTTTCTTTGGTCTTGAGGGAAAGTTTACAGAACAGCACATGTATATATAGTTTAACTATGCCCTTATTCTCCTAAAACAAAACAACACAAACCAAACAAAACCAAAGTGGCCATTTCACCTCTCTGTTGAGAGTAGTCCAGCCTTGGTCACATACCATCACCATGGCTATATGTTAAGACCGTGTAGTCAATATTAGTCAAAACCATGACATGTCAATGACAAAGTCTATGCACTGGCTTAGTATTGTTTACCACCTTAGACAATCTCTGTAGTGGTAAAGCAGCAATATAATTTTTGGCAGTTCTTGGTTTTTTTCAGTTCAAACTAGTTAGCATAACACAATAGTAACAGTAGAGCTCCCCGGTAAAGTAGTTTCATAGTCTAAAATCAAGGGTCTGGTTTATGCTAAATTGTATGGCACGAATGCATGCAGTGGTATTTGAGGGCTCAAGCTTTCTGGGGTAGCATAAAAGAGCACAGGGCTGATAAAACCCATACTTGAGCAATTCAATCCATACTTTTGGACATATGCTTTGTTGTATGTTTTCTTTTGACCAGAGTACAGACATGTCTTAGAGAGTCTAAACTGGAAGATCCAAAAACTTAGGAAATTGTTACACTGCCAATAGATCAGCAGTGTGGATAGTCCTGATCAATGTCCAAACTTGTCTCAAGGTTGAGTTTTACTTAGCAGTTATATTACTAAGTATATGACAAGATGAAATCTGTCTTAAGCAAGTTGAAATAACTTATCCTCTGAATGAGTAGTGACTTCTTTCTTATTTTAATATAAAGTTCACTGAAACTTTGGTGTATGCTGTTCATTTAATAGGGAATAATATACACTATTGATAAATGGACCAAAAGTGAATATCGTTAGTTAAGTCCCATGAAGCCAAAGGGAATATCATTTAAGTAAGCTACTTCTAAATTGCTGAGATGAGAAAACAAATTAATATCAACAGGTTTTCACATCAGCTAGGTACCCTTTCCATTTATCTATTTTTAAAAGATAAACTCCACACTCTTTGAGGAAAAAAGGATTTCTAAATGATTTGGAGTTTAACAGGAGAAAATGATGGTGATATCACTCAGATGGGATGTTCATGCCCTTTTGGTCCTGTTATGTAGGGAAAGACTAAATTTCTTAATCATACATATGTAGTTAGATATCTTTGAATAGTTACCCTGGCCTCCAACTGTTGTTCTAAGAAAGGTATTTCCCATATTCTTAAATCATATTATTCAGCCTTGTGAAAATATCTCAGAAAACTCACATAAAAAATGGCATTAGATACCAATGTCTATGCAAGAAAATAATTTCTCCGTTGATGCGTTTTCCTATATTGTAGTCTAACTGTGGACTTCTTTTGTAGAAATAAACAAAATAAACTTCATGAGTATAGAAAAATTGAGGTCTGGAACACATGAAAGGAGAATTGCCTGCTTAACTTGAACTTCATAAACTACTGTTTACATTATCGCTCTGAAGGAAGTATATTACTATTGTCCATCATTTAATAGAGTCGAAAATAGCTTTTTCCATTATTTAATGGCTTAGTAGGTTGTAAGGTGATCTTAATAACATGTTTCCTTTCTAATCTATCATTCTATTCTATGTAGACTTATTGAATATTTTTCTGTGTTTTATATCCTTTTTTCTTGAAGCAAATCTTAATGTCTTACAAATTTGAATATAATTTCTTGATTCCATTCCCTTTTCAGAAATATCTCATATAATTAAAAATCAATGGCAAATTTTGTTTCAATAAATGTAATCGTATTTCCTGTTTAAAAAAATTCTTCCAACTTTCCAAATGATCATTTAATATAATTAATTGATAAACAGAATTGTTAAGCTTTAACAAAAAGAAAATATAGTCCTTTTACTGGAAATATTTTTCTTAGAATTCTTCTGAGTTTGAATGAAAAAGAATAAAAATTGCCAGATAAGAGATAACAATAGTTTTCTTCTACATCTCAAAAAGTGCATACCAAATATTTTATGTATTTCAGGGTCATAGTGTGCATAAACCTTTTAATTAATCCCATAAGAGTGTGGCATAAAGGCACAACCTCTTCAACTTCAAAGAGCTACACAAACATTTAATACACAAACATATTCTACCTTCCTTCAGGGGAAAAAAAAAAAAGTCATTTAACAATGAAAATGTCACTTCTTTGCCTGAATGGTCCCTCATCATTGGTATTTTTGTCTAAAAGTACTTTTATAAGAAAAATCTTTTCAATGAAAAAATCCTTTGAGTAAGATCAAACAGATACTTGCACTGTGACATAGTTTATGGTTCTGACAGTTCATTCCATCGTTCCTCATTTTTTCTAGACAGGACAGCTTTATATCCATTTAACATCATGACTCTTTCCTGATCTTCACATCTGAAAGAGATTTGTTGAAAAAAGGATTCTGAGTTATAGATTATGTCTATATCATAATAGTATATTATTTAAAAGGTCTTGCCCTTTGAGGAGACAGATTCAGTGATTGTTTGATCATGACTAAGTTACTTCTTTCATTACGATCTCTCATTTTCAGCAAGTCACAACTTGTAATTTCAAACACCCATTAAATACTTCACACAAGGCACAATTCCCAGTTAAAATAAGTACTCCAAAACTTCATTAAACATTAAGGTAGACTTAAAAATATTTAAAGTGTATTAAAGATGTGTAACTGAGTCTTTATGAATAGAAGTGCTTACTTAACATCAGGTTTCTTATTTTCATTATATCATTAGCCCCTATCTATCATAATGGAAAATTTGTGGCAGAATGGTTAAATTTCCAGTGACTGGAAAAAAGGAAACATAACACCCATTTTTAAAAAGGAAGACCTGGGGAATTAAAGTCTGGTCAGTCTCACCTTTGTACCTGTTAGGATCATGGATCAAATCCTCTTGGAAACTGTGCTAGGGCACATGGAAAATAAGGTGAATGGTGACAGCCAGCATAGTTTCAGTAAGGACAAACCATGTCTGACAAATCTGGTGGCCTTCTCTGATGAGGTTACAGCATCAGTGTATAAGGGATGAGTGACTGATATCATCTACCTGGACTTGTGCAAAGCATTTGATACTGTCCTATACAACATCCTTGTGACTAACATGGAGAGACATAGATTTGACGGATGGACCACTTGGTGGATAAGTAATTGACTGGATGGCTGCACTCAAAGTGTTGCATTCAATGTCACTGGGGTGTGTTACTGGGATGTTACTGGGATGTCACCGGGACATCACTAGGGGGTCATTGTGGAGTTATTGGGGCATCACCAGGGGGTCACTGGGCTCTTACTGAGTGTCACTGGGCTGTGCTATCGAGGCCACACTGGGTGACATCCCTGATGATGGTTTCCCTGGTGGAAACACCCCTCTGACCTCTGCCCCACATGCACCCCCTGCCCCACAATACCCCCCGATGGCCCCACAAAACCCCCAATGGCCCCACAAAACCCCCAATGGCCCCACATCACACCCTGGTGGTCCCACAATACCCCATGACTATGCCACAACACCCCCTTGGTATTCCGCATTCTCCTACTGGCCAAGCTATTGTCGAACATGCTCATGACACTTTGAAGTGTGTTTTGGAAAAAACAAAAAGGGGGAATGGACGGAGAAACCCCACAGAGACAACTAGAAAAAGCTTTGTATACAATTAATCATCTCACAGTGCCACCAAATTCAAATAATCCTGTTATTCTGAATCGTTTTCTCTCATTGCAGTCGTCAGGCGAGACGCACCTGCCCCGGGCAAAAGTCTGGGTACAGGATCTGCTTACCAACAATTGGGAAGGCCTGCATGAGCTTATTGCTTGGAGTCATGGGTATGTTTGTGTTTCCACAGAACTGGGGTATGGTGGCTACCTGCAAGATGCGTTTGTCCTGATCTGCGGCACCAGAGGCAGAACAGGCAACCTCCAAATGCTGACCAGAATGCAGATTGTCAAACAAATGATCCTTCTGGTGATGACCAGGATATCGACCATCAGGCGGATGGTCTGTCTACAAGCAGAGACTGCTATGGTCCTTCCACAAGCAGAGACTGAACTTTAAGTTTCTTTGGTTATGGAGTCAGAAAGTTAAAGCCCTTAAGGCTATGTTAGAATTAATAACTGATGTAAATTTCTATTTAAGATTAATACCTGATAGAATTGTGATGTAGAATTTGTTTGCTAGATCTCCCATGGCATCGCTGGAGACTCTCTGCCCACTTTAAAGCAGCATCTAATTCAGGCTCTGCTTGGTAACTGGCCGTTACCAGACCGACCCCTTATCAGCATCTGATTTAGGCTCTGTTTGGTAACTGGCCATTACCAAGCAGATCCCTTATGCTGTGTTTGTTCTCCCTTCTGCAAGACTACCCGCAGAGGATTACAAATGATACCTTTTTGGTCTTTCAACAAAAAGAGGGAATTGTGGATGCTGAAAAGCTGCTAGCAGAGGGATTTTCTCAGGTTCTCACAATATTCAGTGAGAATCCTGCCTTTCTCTTTTCTTGTTATGAGAAACAGGATGGTTTTTGTAAGCTAGACCAATACCTGGTGTTTTGCTAAGTTCTGTTTATGGTACATTGGAAAAATATTTTGAAATGGGTGTTGTAGGACTTTAGCCAATCACCCTAGGAGATGGGTGATCACTGACCAGTCGCTCTATGGGGCTAGGGTATATAAAATGGGGTTGTAAATTAATAAGTTGCTTCTTTTGCCTGCTCTTGCTGAATTTATATGTTGCTGCATCTCTCTGCTCTCAGCATAAACAGCGACACCCCCTGATGGCACCACAACACCCCTTAATGACCTTGATGTCTGAGTGGACACCAATGATAAGTAGTGTCCTTCAGGAGTCTGTGTTGGGACCAATATTCTTTAATATCTTTCTCATGGGCGTGGACAGTGGGATTGAATCCACCCTCAGCAAGTTTGCAGATGAAATCAAAATTAATATTGATATTCTAGAGGGACGGGATGTTATCCAGAGGGACTTTGACAGGCTAGAGATGTGGGCCTGTGTGAACCTCAAGAAGAATAACAAGGACTAGGCAATGAGTGGATTGAGAGCAGCCCTGAGGAGAAGGACTTGGGGGTGTTGGTGGATGAAAGACTGAATATGATGTGGCAACGTGTGCTCACAGCCCAGAAAGCCAATCATATCCTGGGGTCCTGGGCCGCATCAAGAGAAGCATGGCCAGCAGTTCAAGGCAAGTGATTCTTCCCCTCTACTCTGCTCTCAAGAGAGCTGCTCAAGCAGGTCCAGAGAAGGGTCAGAACACGATCAGAGGGCTGGAGTACCTACACTGTGAGGACAGGCCTAAAGTTGGGATTGTTTACCTAGAGAAAAGAAGTCTCCAGGGATACCTTTTAGTGGTCTTCCACTACTTAAACTTCTAGTACTTAAAACTTCCAGTACTTACTTTTTATCATGGAGTATAATGGCAGGACAAAAGGTAATAGTTTTAAAGTGAATGAGGATAGATTAGATCAGATATTAGGAAGAACTTCATTACTGCAAGGGTGGTGAATCACTGGAATGAGTTGCCCAGAGAAGTTGTGGATGCCCTTTCCCTGACAGTCTTCAAGGTCAGGTCGGATGGAGCTTTGAGCAACCTGGTCTAGTGAAAGGTGTCCTTCCCCCTGTCAGGGGGATTGGAAATAAATGATATTTATGGTCCATTTCAACCCAAACCATTCTATGAGTCTCTAGCAAAAATTGGTATTAATATAAATCTATTCACATAACTCAAACTGATATGATTTTTTCAAGAATCATAGGTCATACAAATAAATTAAATTTGGTAAGAATGTAGACATCTGTAGAAGCCTGGTCCAGTATGTTAAATACAGAAAAAAAAATCAAAAAGGCAAAACAAACAAACAAACAAACGAAAACCCCCATACCATACCATACCATACCATACCATACCATACCCAACCAAAACCAAAGCCAAAGTCAAAGCCAAACCAAACAGACACACAAAAAAAAAAACCCAAAATACACCATATAACCCACAACAACAAAACAAAAATTCCAACCTGGTCCTGCCTGAGTGAAAGATTTTGAAAATTTGTGACATGTACAAAATTTTATGCCTAAACAATGGACTGAACCAAGAATGGAAGTCAGTAGGTTCTTGTATACTTTGATTTTCTGGTTATTAGAAGATATTAGTTAAGCATGTAATTTCTCCTGTATCAAAATAGTAGATGACCTCTTTCTCTTACATTACAACCTGTTAAGTATACTTCCCATTAACTGCTTTTTATTGCTATCACGGGCATACCTCTACTGTTGCAATGTGTGGCCCGCACTACTTCAGTTACGTTATGGCAATGGCAAAATCATGTAAGTTATTAAGGTATTAGGTGGACAATACTGAGGTACATTTAAGGCAACCTGTAAGCAACAGCAACAACTGGTCACGATCGTTATTCATGTTTGACTAAATTATTAGTTGAAATACATTCAAGAATAGCTGGGGTTTTTTACCTGAACTTTGACAAGTCTCTTGTTATTGGTGTATCCTTAAAAGTACATGCAGAAAGATTACGTTTTACATTGTACAAATTGTTTTACAATGTAAATTATATATATATATGGATAAGATGCCTAATGAAAATCAGGAATTTTTATTTTAGTTTTGGCTGTGGTGTAAATTTTACCTCTGAAAATCTCAAATAAGGACTAACTGGAAATCACGATTTCTGTTTCACATGAAGATCCAGGCATATATGGAAACATGCACAGGCACAAACATACTTAGAAGTTAGGGCCTTAGAATGTTCTTTGAACTGAAATGAAAGCCAGACCATATAGCATAGCTTGGATGTCAGAATACTCATTGAAGATGTGAGAAAGCTAGTAGCTGGATTTCTGGTTAACTTTATTTTTCTTTCAAAAACTCATAAACAATGTATTTCTTTCAAGATTTCATCCCAAAATTTTTAATAACCTAAACTTTGAAATATTGTGAGTGAAAAAATATTATGATATCTGCCTTCTTGTATATTGTTATTTTTGCAACTAAGTTGCTGCAGATGTGCCTTAATTGTATTTTACAGCACTTAACACAATGCTGTTGTGGGTAAAAGATACTGACTTTTTGAGTTGCCTAAAGAAATTTAAAACTATGATCTCACTTTTCCCCAAGGCATTTTAAGACTTTTTAATAAAAGCAGATTGCAGCATTTCATGTTGTTATTAAAGCAGCTGTAGATGAAACATCTAGCTTTCTAGTGTTGCCTTTGGGAATTGTCATTTCCAAAAGCTGGGTTTAATGTATTGAACTATCTAAATTGTTTTGAAAATATCACACCAGTTACTGTGTGACAAGGATATGGGAAAAAATGCATATATATATATATTTCATTTATAAATACGTTAGTGTCTTCACATTTATTTCTTCTATGAGAACAATGCTGAACAAATCCTTATTTGATTAGTGTGTGGGTCAATGACTAGGTGTCAGTCAACTTATCTCTTCTACATTTTCACTGTGTTAAAAATTGACTGTTCCTTAAATTAAATTGATGAGGTAAACACATCATAATCCTTAAAATTAAAAGATAAAATATTAAGATTGAAACATCAAGGGCTACATATTATGCATAAGTGTATAAAGATGTACAATGTACTCTGACAATGTTTCCTTTACTGGTAGCAACAGACTTGATTGTTGTAGTAGTTATTTTAAATACTGTGAGATTGATCATCCTCATTTGGGAGATTCTAGGAGAGCTCTGGGGAGGCAGATTGCAACAGACAGTAGTTTTTGATTTGATTGGTTTTCATTTGTGTAGAAAGTTCCTTGAAGTGAAGTAACCATGTCAAAACCCTCTGAAAGGAGGGCATACCTCACCTTAACATAGAAAGCAACTGTAACTCTTCAAGGAGAAAAATTTTGAGAGACATAAGCAAAAGATGAGAAAAAGTGAGTCACACTAATGTGCCTGGGAGCTTACTGGTTATGTAGAGGCTAAGCAAATAACAAGGAGCGGGAAGTTAAGTTTCAAAGATATAAAAACCAGAAGCTTTCTAGGGAACAGGGATCTCTGTACAAAGCTTTTGACTACTCAGAAGTCCTCTGAGCTCTTTGTAATTCAGCCTGGAAAAGAGAAACCACATTACAAGGACACAGTGGCCATGGCTGGAATTATATGAACTATTGTTTCTACCCGATCTTCAAGGGCAGAAACTCAATTTTTCTTTATCTGAAAAGTTAAATATCCTAGTTTACATTTTAATAAAATTTGATTTCTTGACTTTTAGTCCACTTGATCTTCACTGAGAAAAATACTACAAGACAGAACCACTTCAAAGTTTACCTGCTTGAGTTTCCTCCAGTAGATCATTTTCCAATAGATCTGATGCCTCTGTCTGAGAAAAGAGCTTGTGATTGACCAATATGTCCTCAGGGTCCAGCAGTAATTTTTTTCCAATTCTTCCATAATTTCTTCTACAGAGCAGTTTATAGAACTGTAAGTGGAAAAAAAAGTGATGGTTTACATTTCAACTTTTCAGGAGGTATCGCCTATTAATGGTTGACAGCAGTTCCTGATGTTCAACAATATGTGGACACCCAGTAAATCAAACTTAACTTTTCAGCAGCTTTTCAGATGAGTAGACTTTAGCTAATAAAATTTCTGTTCTGAAATAAGAAAACTATTGCAACAGTAAGGGCTGTCACAGTATTTACATAAAGTACCCTATGATATGACTTTCACTGAGAACTAAAATCACAACAGAATGATTATACATTTATTTCTACAGAGTATAATTTTTGTTAACTTAGCAAGCCAACAATACTAACAAAAATGTAAGTAAAATCAACTGTCTAATACTGATGTCTGGCCTAACTAACACAAGCTAACACACAAAAAACAATTTTCAGGAGCAACTTATAAGTAAACTATAAACATATAAGCAATTAATTTGATGATTTGTCCCTACTGAAATTCACTTTTCCTTGTTCATTTTGCATTGGGAGATCTTGAAATATAAGTAGCCTCATTTTCTCAATATGTTGTAAATATTAATATCTCAGCACTTTAAATACATGAAAATGATGATTTTGTTAAACAAGTACCATTTTTTAATGGTTGGGACTTACATGATTAAGTTTCTAATTGTATAACCATCATCCTGTAAGATATTTTAATTAAAATATTTTGGAGTCAGTGTGTCGCAGTTTCCATTTCAAAACTTATACTCCACATGCAAATGCTGATGCACCATGCTGTCCCACTACTAAAACCCCATCACAGGCCTGCTTAGGGTAATCCACATGTATACTTTACCATTTGCTGATACATTCTTTCTTATAGCTCATTCATTAACAGTGTAAACCCTTAAACTCTTGGAACTTTTTCTGCTGATATACAGGATTTTGTATTTAGTATTATTATCTTATTGAAATGAAGCTGCTGTTGATGTGGAAAGTTTTGAAAGCTAAGAAATTAAGATGGTTTTATTGTCTTGCCAAATATATACATACACATATGAAGCACTTTGAATACCAAAATAAATGGAGCAATAAAGCAAGACTGGAGAAAATGTTAATCTTACTGTGCTTTAATTTGTCTCCTGGATGGCACTATAACAAAAAAAAAGGGCCTTTTTCTTTTTGGTTATGCCACAGGTCTCCCAGACAACTTTGGTCATGTCAGTTTTCTTCTTTGGCTCCTCTTACCCCAGCCAAGGCAGATAATGATCCTGACCTCCTTTCTAAAATGCTTTGTGATCCTTGGGCAAAAAGTTCTTCCTAAAAGCTTAGTAGTTTTATTATTACATCCATTATATAGTTATGCTATTCAAGGTCAATAGACCTATATAGCTGAGAAAAAATGAGATCATATGACTATCAGTATTATGTGGTAATTGCACTCAAAACCACCCAATTGAATGTTTAGTCCAAATGAATCCATATTTAGTATGGCTTCATATATTGTTGTTGAAAGTTTGATGCACTTAATCTTGAACTTCCTTTGATTATGATTCTGCAGTGAAACTTCCTCAAACTTTTTAATTCATTGGCTGCTGCCCCCAAGGGATTCATACGGATTGGATAAGAAAAGAATGACATCAACAGCGTATAATGAAATCTATCCAGGATGTCCAATATTTTTATGCCTTCAACTCTGTTATTATGTTGGATCCTTTGACTGATTTGTTCCAGAGTTATGGTAAAAAGGGAGGGCAAAAAGGGGCACCATTGCCTTTTACTGCTAGACAAAGTAAAGACTTCTGAGTGATATCCATTATTCCTTACTGTAGGCTCCAATACAATGTCTTTATTTAAGAAAGTTTTGGACTATTATATGAGACTCCCAAAACTTTCATCAAATAGCTTCCTTTCAGACAATCAAATGGTCCTTCAGCATATAATGCTAATAAATAAATATCTCTTCTTACTATTTCTACTTCACAAAGGTCTCTATGCTGTAGTCTGTGCATTCCATCAGCCAATATAATGACACCTTACTGTTACATCCTCATTACACCTTCACTTTCCCAGATGTTGCCATTATTCTATTATTTAAAATACATAACAACTTTTGTCTTACTTTAGAAAAATTACTTCTTTGATTTTGAAGAAGATCCAGGAATGCTCTTAGGTAAAAACTTCAAGATAGGCTAGCAACTGTCTAGTGCTAGCTAAATGTCCTGAACTGAGATTTAAGGACAATGTTTAGTCCTTGAGATTGAGTTTCCAATCAGCTTCTTCTATTTAAATCAGACATGTGGTTCGGTCAGAAAACTGTAGGAAAGAGGTAAGTTAACTGAACTAGTGTTCTTCTTCTAAGTTCTCAATGCATCTTATTCATATCCTTGTCTATAGTTTTCCACTAATTAATAAATATTTCTCTTTAAGATATTTCCCTTAAAAAAAAAAAAAAAATTACACAAAAGGTCTCTTTTTGAATCACAGACTTTTCTTTTTTTTATATATATTTTTATTTGTTATATATAGTTTTTATTTCCATTTATTTCCATTTCCATCTTCTAGACCACAAACATGAGATGAAAGTGAGAAGCTGTTCAAACTGAAAACCAATTAGAAAGAATGGGAATAGATAATGAACGCTAGTATTATACTTTACAAACTGTGCAACAATTGCAAGGATATGTTGTGGTTCACTGCCTCAGTGCTAGGCTATCTGAAAGCTGAAGGTAGTTTACAGTGAATGTCTTATGATACTTTTTGCATGCTTTATTGAAATGAAATAGAACATGCTTTTCAGTGACTTTGGTGATAATTGGTAAGTGGAAAATTAAATGGCTACATAATAGCTGGCCTTACAAATGAATCACCTTAACAGTCTGTAATTCTTTTTTGTTTGTTTGTTTGTTTTTCCCCCTCTCATTGGGGATTAAAAGTGTATTTTAAATAGAAGGTATTTTTTGAGTATGATAGACTTTGGTTATTTAATATACATAAAAGCATGGTAGTTCATGATATATTAAAAGCCCAAATCATTGTCTCTTACTCAGAAGAGCTTTATGGATTCAGATAAGCTACTTGTTTCAGCAGTCTGTACCAGAATTCAGGACTTATAAAATACTAGGTGTAAAACCCCCAAATTTAATTCTATTTTAATGTCTTTTTGTATGTTTATTTAGTCCTCTTTTTCTCTTTCAGGTTTCCTTTCCAGGACACATTTCCACCAAGTGGTAGTGAAGAGTTTTGCATTACTGTGAAACAGAGTTGGACTCTTGTGAATAGTGGAAAGAGACAAAATGCTCATGATGACTATCCAGGTAATTGCATTAACTTCCAGCTGAGAATACACCAGCTATTATATTGCACGTGGCTTTACTGCACCAGCAGACCACAAACAGCCTGATAAGAAATTGCAAAATGTATACTACTTTGAAAAAAAGATTATAAATAAACAAACCCCAAATCTATGCTTCTCCAGTTCAAAAAATAGGAATTCATATTGCTAAGAGGGGGAGAATATGCCTTGTCCTTTCTGCCTTATGGACTATACTGTTGTGTCATTAAGCGAATAATGAGACCAGTCATCTTTTACTATTCTTTAAGAGTATAATTTGTGATTTATTAAATTCTATTGAATGTTGTGCCTTTATGAAAGGTTTCAGATGCTGGGTTAAACTGCTATATACTCTGATTACCAAAGATCATTCTTTAATTTTCCTTCACTATTTTTAATGACAAGTCTTGTATTAGAAACATTCAATTTTCAAAGGCCTGGTCAAAGGTTTAATCACTTGATTTCAATCTACAATATTGCACAGGTACTGTGAATTAAGTGCAAGCAGAACTAACAGTGTTGTTATCATAGAAGTTGGAGGAAAAGTATTACAGTCACAAGATTTCCTACCAGCTTTAGCTATCTATCCCTCTGTAACAGCTAGTGATATTTATTTGAATGTTGCTTTGAGAAATAAGTGTTTTAAATTAAACATTTCTTAACCAGCTCTTACGAAAAACTGCCTGTATGAGAAGAATTGCCAAAGCCTTAATTATCAAGAAACTCACAAGCTGTTTCACTAACTATCATGCCTGTGTTCAGTCATGTTAATAAGTTGACACAGGTGTTGGAATACACACACACACACAGAGAAATCAGTGCTGGAAGTTCTGCTTTGCAGATTCTCTTTAGGAAGGTCTAATTGTAGCCTCAAGAAATTGTCCAGCCTACTGAAAAGAATAACAATAGTACCAGTATGGCTGGTGCAGTCACAGCTCTTTTTCTGGCTCCTGGGAGAGCTCACACTGAAAAGACACTTTCACTGCTCTTTCAATAAACGTACTCTGTGATTCCTTCACCTTTGAATTTCACAGATTCATTGACAGGGAAAGAAGTAGGGCAGTACCTTTTTCTCAAAGGCAAATTCATTACCTAGATCTTTGTTGGCCCCAAACTAGAGAAGTGTTTCTGAACTTTGATTGACTTGCGTCAACAGTTTTCTATAAGTGATTCTATTCTCCTCGTGCTACTTGCCCCCTTTTATTGGTAAATCATCCACATGAGTGCCTTCAGGGTGCCACATCAGGAAGAGAAATTAGGAGTTTCCCAAATGATGAGAGGTCTCAAGTATCTTCAGATATCCAAGATAGGCACTTTGAAAGGGGCCTGATATTTTAAAAAATTGAGATCATTCCCTTTGAAGACTTAGATACTCTAAAAATTGTGATTAAAAGTATAGATTCAGAATCTACATTTCCTAATAAATGACATATAACTGGTTTATTTCTACTTAAACATTAGGGAAGACCAGTGAAATGCATCAACCCATTCAATCCTTCCCATTAAGAAGACTGTATAAACTGTATGTAACAGAGTTATTTCTAATTGTGAGCAGAGCTTTTTTATTTTAATCATAAACTCTCCAACTAAGTGGGGAGGGTATGAAAGTGAGGCGACGTTGAAAGAGAATCAAATTGCTGAGGAATTCTACTATAATCTCATGCACACTTTTTTTTCTAAGCTTTTCTGTCTTATACCAGGTTCTTTGGCTCCTAGATAAAAAATCTTTTCTTTAATTTAGTTGTTTAATTTGTATGTCTTTCACCCTTTTCATTTAATATGTCTTTTGAATATTCATTCTCTTATTCTACTTTAAAAACCAATGACCTCATGGAGAACTTTGGCCTAATAGTGGGTCAGCCTCAGATTACTCTCTGATAATTAACAGATCTTCAGCAAAACTGTAGCTTCAGTTCTGTGAAACTGCACAGGTGGATAGTTGTTGTGAAAACTATTTTTTTTTATAATATTATAACACTTAGTTCTAATACAAATAAGAGGATATAAAATCTCCTTTAATTTCTTTTCCACATAGACACTTAGTATAATTCCTCTGAATGAAGCACCCATTAATTTCTGAGAGTCAGATTCACTTCACCTGCATAATGACTGAAAATTGCAATGGCAGCCTCTCAAAAAACCACTTTAAATGCTCTTAGGACTATTGTATTTGAGTGACTGTTGCTCTCATCTTGACCTGTCTTTCAAGTTAAATGCTGTGTGTCAAATCCAACTGTAACATTGGTTCTGTATTAGCAGGCCCTTTTCTGTGATACTTAGAAGTGGTGAGGAGGTATATTTACATGAATACTTGTGGTGGGTTGACCTTGGATGACTGTGAGGTGTCCACCAAATTGCTCTGTCACTGCTTCTTCTCATCAAGACAGGGGAAGAAAATGACAATGAAAAGTTTGTGGGTAGAGATAGGGAAAGTACTCACCAGTTACCATCACAGGAAAAACAAACTTATACTGAGGGAAAATTAATTTAATTTATTGCCAATATTAACAAGGTAGGATAGTGTGAAATAAAGCCAAAAATAAAGATACCTTCTTTCTTCCCGGGCTGAACTTCATTCCTGATTCCTTTACCTCCTCCCTCTGAGTGGTGTACGTGAATGAGGAATGGGAGTTGCAGTCTGTTCATAAAGCTTTATCTCTGAGACTCCCTCCTCTTCATGTTCCTCCCCTGCTTCAGCATTGGATCCCATCTGAGGCAGTCCTTCACTGAATACTCCATCACGGGTCCTTCCCACTGGCTCAAGGCCTGCTCCCTTGCAGGCCAGCCCCCACAGAGTTGTTTCTTTCACATATTCTCACTCCTCTCTCACAACTTCTATGTGACAGGGTTTTTTACCCTTGAATATTTTTTTTACGCTCACAGAGTGTTACTAATGTCACTGATGGACCCAGCTTTGGCCAATGGCAGGTCTACATTTGAGCTGGATGAAAATGGCTCTGTTTGTCTTGGGGCAGCTTCAAGTGTCTTCTCACAGAATTGACACCTGTATGTTGGAAATGCAAAGGTCCTAAGAAAGGACTCATAGTAGATGTACTAGTGAAGCAGCAATTTATTATATGTTCTTGCAAGAGCAGGTGTCCTAACAAAGTAGGCACACCTCTGGTCAGAATTTTCACCATCTTATACCCCATTCCCGTCTGCAGAAGTCCCTCCCTTGTTTCTCTACGAATTCGGTACTTCCAAGGTTTACAGGCTTAACTGAGGCACCTTCTTCATAACAGTCCATAATAGTTTGTAATTGCATGTCTGACAGGTTCCTGCTTCCCCTTGGAGAAACTAATATTCCTGAGTTTATTGAGCCAAATGCAGTATCTTTCCAAGTTACTATTGTTCACCTTAAATAGCCCTTAACTGTTGCCCCTTTATCTATTAACACATCTTGATTGGCAATTGTGTACTTTTGTCCTTTATCTTCCTTTTACAGACTTAGCTTCAGGCCTTAGTTTCCAGTAAGACCACTTAAGGTTTCTGTCTTTGGTAAACGATTCTTGATGAGGCAGCTTAAGTCTTTTATCCCTCAAGTTAATAAAAAAAAAGATTATTCTTATTCTACAGTTTGTAAAAGCAACATTTCTCAGCATTTTATACATCCAGTCCCCCTGATACCAAAACCTTGCCGAGTAAACCAAGTAAAACACACCATGATAAGGAAAAATATACACTGTACTTTACTTGCATGTACAGTCCCTATCGTCCAATTACAGATTAGCTTTTTAAAAATACATGCTTTTACTTTACCTGCACTTGCTCACCAAAGTGATAACTAATTGAATCCCAAATACTTTTGTCCAAAACATGCTAAATTTGATGAATTTTTCTGACTTTAAGAAGTAAGCCTCCTAATATCTTCCCTGGACCCCAGCTGGGCTGCCTAAAGACTCATTACCTCTGACATCTTTACAGTAAAATAGATTCATATTACAGCTTTTGCCAAAGTTAGCATTTAATCTTCAAAGGTCCCAGTCTGTACAGTATATCAGGGTAGGGAAGAGTTGCTGCAGTTGGAGCTGCAACAGCACTGTCTGGAAGCTTTAGCTCTAACTGCAGCAGGAGACTGGGATCTTCAGCTGCATAGTGAAATCAGTTCACATCTTAGTACATTATGTTGAAAAGAGATTGGACTGAGAGGTTTAAGCGAGTGATTTATTTGATCTCACAGGTTTAACTGTAATACCCAAGCAAACCATCTATTTAAAATCTTTTACACCACTAATGCAGGTTTTTATGGATACAACAGAGGAATAATTAGAAATGTACTATTACAACTTAAAAAGCAAGAATACACTGTACCAAACTAGAAGGCACACTAAGTATTATACACATTAGTTATTCACCTGTGATTGCAAACTTCAGAATGCTAAATATTTGCTTACCACTACAGGTAAGGGCTTTCAATCCTTGAAAAACGATCTTGGCCAATGTCCTGACCATGAGGAAAGGGTCTCCATACAAGTGAGTGTTGAGTGGTGGCTCCCAATTCCTAAGCTAAACCTTTTGTCCCCTGGTTTACCTGACTGCTTGAATAAGCAAGGTTGTAGATGAAACCCTACAGATAGTTGCAGTAAAACTGTATCTGATTGGATTATGTCATCTGCATACACAAAAGTTTTGTATGTAGTATGTAGTGTATGTAGCTGAAACCACGACTGAAGCCCTCTAAGCTCTCTTTATGTTACTTTCTCAGGAAGCCAAATAGTGGTTTGAATACCTTCATGCTTAGCTTGGAATCATACCAGGTTTTGTCTGTTTGTTTTAATAATAATAGAGGGGTCACTTCTTTAAGAAAACTTTTAAGACTCAGTAAGTCACCTCAGTAACAGACAAAAAGCTCTAGTGAAAATCTTCATTGAGATAGTTGATCATGTCCATATGATGTTTTTACAAGGTAGTCAGTAATGCCATATCACGCCAGTCAGTTGTACATATAGAATTTACCCTTTGACATCCAAAGTTCAGTGCCTTATATCTTTAAAGAGATGCAGTCAGCACATACTATTATATTTATTGTAAATTATTCTCACAAGAAAAATCTCTTTTTATAGTTGTTCTTCAGGTGTTTTTATAGGCTTAGTATATAGATGAACATAAAGTTATATCAAGATTAACACTCAAGAAACAGTGCAGAAATACAGAAAGTGAATTTACATGCTGTACATAGGACATTGTCTATAAAAGTCGTGCATTTGAGCTATGACAAGGAACTCAACTCAAAGAACTAGGAGAAAAAAAAAAAAAAGATACAAAACCGTGGCGCTTCATTCCTTCAGCTTTTCTTTCACTACATTTATAGGTCTTCAAAAGGAAACAACAGCAGACATAATCTTTTTCCTTTGTGCATAGAAATTTCTGAAGGAAGACACTGAGCTCATCTTTTTGAGGATGAGGCACTAAGTCCCAACTAGCTCTATAGTCATTATCTCCGTATCAAATAGTTGCTTCTATATAAAATTATTCTGAGAAGAAGCACAAATAACTTCAGTGGAGTTATACTGCTCTTTATGGATTGTTGCAAGGACAGCATCCTGCAAATTCATTTTGCAACATGATACTGAATTCCTGCAAGTTTTGTGATGGATTGGAAATGTTAATAGATGTTTTATTTAAGAAAGTAACTAAGGCAATGAAGAAATTTCTTAATTAGTTCAAGATGTAGCAATGTAAAAGATCCTGTTTCTATTTCTGTGAGTTGCAAGGATATTCTTATTGGTGAAAAATTATTGAATTATGGGAACTGTCAGTAATATCTTGGCTTTCTGTTGTCAAATGCATCATTGCAAGGTCCCAATGTGTGTGATCCTCTTTAACAATGGAAGTTATTACCATAGTGGGTTGTTTTCTGGGGATGTTTCACTACTACTATTAAGGAGAAAATATTTTCTTACATTCAAGAAAAAAATGCAGATACTACACTATTATGTTTTTATTCCTTTTTACTACTTTTTATTATTTCATTATGTCAATTCTGTGATAAAGAACTATTTTGAATTTCACAATCAGACAATATGTTTAAATGTAGCCAGTGATCCAGCTAGAGGAAGAGTTTATGGCTCAAAAATTCTGTCTAGTTTGTATTGATTTATAGACTTTTTAACAAACAGTATTATTTTAGGATTTTGTGTGCTAGAAGCTCTCAGTCCACTTATCACAGTGGATACTCTCACATAAAAGCATTTTGAAGTGTGATGCTTTTAAGTTTTTAGGAAGAAAACATTTATAAACCATGCTGTGCTAACCCAAAAATAGTTCTAAAATGTGTCTTACATAATATCTTCAACAAAGGACAAACCAAGACTAAATTCTTCAGCCTGTCTGTGTACCTACACGCATCAGTCAGCTAAGTATTAGCTGCTAGGTAATCTTACCCTGTTTGTTACATCTGTATCTCGAACAGCAATATTTTTACCAAACAAAATGTTGAACAAAGTTACAATAACAAATGTTTTCAAACTTGTAGGTAACATCAACTATCTTATGGAAACATATAAAACAATAACATTAACTCAAAATAGCTAGTCCTATACCTATGTGCCAGGTAGTGTTTTATAGTTTATATAAATGTAGAAAAAAAAATCCCTCACTATAAGTACTAATTTAACCGCACAATATTAAGTCAGCATAAAGCTTCTTGATTTGTGATCCAGAATTCTGGAAAGATTCATCTTATCTCTGAAACCAGGTTACTGGATCCCATCTCAGATGATGTACAGCTTAAAAAAGGGCAGTGCAAAGAAATATTAATGATACAGTTAGTGAAACTATCAAAATAATTGTTCTGCTAAGATATATTAGTTTAATTATGAAACAGCTTTGTGAATTCAGTGGTTTTTCTCATAAGCATGAAGTTGATTGCACTGAGCAAATTTATTATGACTTCTCAGCTTTTCACTTTGAAAAATATTTGCACAACTTTGAATTTACACTTGAATATTGTGGATTATATATGCTTTAGAATAACTTATGTTTCTCTTGCTATGACCGTTCAGGTGATAAGCTCTTCAAGACTGAGAATATTCCTTAGTATATGCATATATAATGTTTTTATATATTATCTGAACAGAAGATGACCAACACAAAGAGTCATTTGGCTTTAACATCTGAAACAACCACATGTGAAACATGAGTAATATATAATGACTGTGTACAAGTACTATTAAACTACTACATCCTTTCTTTATCTCATGGAATATATACACATAAAGATACACATAGTAAAATGATTTTCACTTCCTTTGTGTTTAGTTTACTTCAGCAGTCTTCCTATTTCCTTTGCTTAAGGAATGTAAAAGAACATAGAAAATAAACACCTATTTTTATGTAATGAAACATATAAAGTCATTATGAAATGGATTACTTACACCTTGCAAAGAAAAGGCTCTTCCTAACACCTCAGGACCCCTTTAGGCCATTACAAAGTTGCTGCACACTATATTATCAGATTTATGTCATTCCAATAAGACGGTCCACTTGAAGTAGCCTTTTAGCTAAAAAAAAGACATTAGGTTGAAGGAAGCAGCAAGTTAAAGTTATTGGTGTAAAGATAATTAGAGACTGGCAGGTATCCAGTGTCATTACAAGGAGGTTGCTGTAGGGCAAATGCACAAACTGCCTGTTTTCTGTAGTGCCACAAACGTGGATCTGTCTTTCCTCTAACTGGTTTTATTTTTAGCTTATGTCTGTTTCCTAACATTTTGAGTTTTTTCAGAGCATAAAGTATTTATTTTGTAGCAAAAGGAATTATGGTTTTGGTTTGGTTTGGATTTTGTTTTTGTTGCTCCATATATTTAACCTCTCAATGTTCCATTTTCCTCTGCTTTCTTAACAGTATCTGGTTATTAAATATCTACAGCATTTTTTTGGGGGGGGTGTTTTTTTTTTTTTTTTTGGTTTTTTGTTTGTTTTTCCTTTGTTTAGGTTTTTTTTGGTTTTTTTTTTTTTTTTTTTTTCAAGACAAACCCCACTCTGGGTAAGAGGACTTTTAAGTCTTTCACATCTTCACAAACTTGTTTGCAGAAGATGTCTGGTAAGAAAAAAATACTAAAAAGAATACTAGCTTACAACTGACCAATGAGGAAAATGACTGATTTAACATGTTCTTAAAGTTACATCCAAATTGTCCATGCTTACAGGTTGAAACTGGGATTTAGACTAAGACCATAGGAATTCTTATTTGATATGAACTTCCATTTTGCAGATGGGGAAGAAAATTCGTATTCTCAGGTCTAATTCTTACAATGGAAGCTATCTGTAAGTAAGGTAAACACTGAGACCTAACAATAAGGAATTGTTCTCACATCTTCATTTTAGACACAAATCAAGAAAAACAATGCCACAGATAGAAACTGCAGGCAGTCTGTCAACTTCTAAATGCTGTCATGGTACATGAGAAACACAAGATGAAAGCTTGAAGATGGTTGGTAAATCTCTTAAAAGTTAAAATGATGGAAAGACCACATTCTTAGAAACTGGGTCTTAATAAAATAATGTTAAATTTAACAATTTTTGAGACAAACAATATAGCTTTTTTTTTTAAAGGTATCTTGATAAATTATTTGAAAATATTATTAAATTTAATAGTGTCAGAGAATGCTTCTGAACATAGAATATGATTTTGATATATTCTTTAACTGTAACAGTGGTCCTTTGAAATGTTTGTAGAACAGGACAACTTTCAGTCTCCTAGACAATTCTTGAGCAATGTTTTAGAGTTAATAGAGACAGGGAGTACTCCCTAAAGGTAGTATGGAAATGTCCATTCTGTTTTGGAAAATAAGGAAATTTCCTTTGACAGGGAATTTTCCCTCTGACAGGGAATATTCTGTACCAGTTGGTCTCTGTTCCAGAGAAATGTACTAGAGTTTTCTGGTATGTACCTTGCCAGTGATGCAGTGAAAATCATTCTGGTAACTGTCAGGTCACAAAGTATTCATAAGGAAAGAAGAAGATAAGATGTCACCAAATTAAAAGTTAATTTTGTGGTATTGTAGTGAAGGGATGACTAAACTGAGAAAAGAAGCCAACAGTTTGTGCTTATCTGAGAGAGAAAGCTTATATCATGGGATGTCATAATCCCACTTTGACCAAGAGTACAATATTAACTTTTTGAGGACTTGGCTGCTGTATCTTCAGTGCTGTGCAGGTACAACACAATAGATGAAATCAAATTCATTGTTTCTTTACATTGCCTGTCTTCCAGAAAACTGTGAGGGTCAATACAAATAGGTGAAGAATAAATGGAAACCCTTTGAGTAACCTGTATTTAATGATGAAACATATTTACATACTATATAAATGAGTCCTGGAACTCTAAGAAACCTCTGTCTATCCAGTCCATCAGTCACAGAAAAAAATGGACTGAGATCCTTCCTAGGGTCTCACTCATTTCACCTACAAGTGCACTCAACTTACAAAAGAATTTGTGGCAATACTTGAAATTTACAGTAGTTAATTTGACTCTTTGACTATCTTACAAGAAAACTCTTTCTGGAGTACAAACAAACTTAATGTTGTAATCATGAAAGTGACTGAAGTATTGTACAGATTTCAGTTCAGATCAGTAGCTAAGTTAACACAAACTTCCATAATTAAATAGAGATTATACTGTATTAATCTGTTCTTGACAGGGCTTGACTTAGTTTATCTCATCAATACCTGTTTTCTAAAAGGTGCACTGAATTTTTTTGTGTGCTTCATCTGATGCAGGGTGTTTAAAAAAATAATATATTTAGATAATGACACTCAAGGGTAACATTTCCTCTAGTTCTGCTGGTGAAGAGTGTTAAATGCCTGGAGAGAAAATAATGAGATAAAACTTTATTTTGATATGGAAACTTTAAATCCAAGATTTCAGAGGCTGTGCCAGATCTCAGCATTCATGGACACATGATCTACACAGCTAGTTCTGTGGTAAGCCTGAATATTACTGTATATGTGCATATGTATGCATAAATTTGTATGCATATTGATATATATTTGTACATATACAAATCTCTATATATATGTGCATGTGTATATGTATAAGGTGTACGCTCTAGACAGACTAGTCAATATACACTGGCTTCATACAGACTAGATAACTTACAGCTTTAACATCTTCTAGCTTCTGTTCTGTGGAGTACTGTAAAAAATAGTGTATCTAAAGCATCACTTTTAATAGAGAAATTAATAATTCTTGGTAACAGTATGAAAGGGCTATTGTGACCTAGATATGTGAATAAACCATGTTTGGTTTCCATTCTGTGTATTCTTTTTCTGTCCACAGCTTTTGACCAAACATTGTTTGAAAAAAAGATCCTAAGACTGAGAATACCAACTGTCCTTTATTTTTTTATGAGTTTTAATATCATTTTGTGAAAAAGATAATTAAAGAACAGCAATTTTCAGAAAAGTAAGATTTTCTATCATGTATTAAATTATGTTGGTTTTTTTTTTTTCCTGTGTATATTATAACCAGAAAAAGTATCTCTTTTTTTTTTTTTTTTTTTTTCTTTAATTCAATCAAACCATTTATAAGACTCCCTTTTCATCCCCTACCTATATTCCTCTAGAGTGGCAGTCAGGAACTCATGGCTTAGAATCAAGAGCAAAGTGTAGACAAATGAGTGATGCCAGGGCTTAAACCAAAGTACTCATGAACAGATTGTCTAACAGACTGGAGTAATAATCTTCAAAGCCACCATGCTGGCTTGCAGATTGCTGTTTTAAGTAGTTTTCATTATTATGGTTATTTGGGAGCAGGTCTTAAATTGGAGTTTGGGCTTTGGAAACCAGATGTAGTACCTGAGCCTAATTTAATTCTCCTGGATGGGTAGTACAAACATCAGAAGAAATTCCCCTGGTTAAAACTGAAGTCAAGACAACAACATGACTAGTTCATCATCAGTACTTGTTTCACAGGAAAAACAATACACAGCTGATTAATTCCCCAAGAGCAAATAACAAACCAACAGGTTAATTTACATGTAAAAACATGTACTATAAACTCATACTGACTGCTATTTATGACTCAAAGGGTGTTAATTTCTACAAAATCTCAGTATTACACATAGGAAGTTGGTTAGCAGTGGAATTAGTATTGGTGAGGCATGCAAGTACTAAGTGGTAAACCTGTTTTTACAGAGAAACAGGCGGGAGGACATATAGCGTCATGAACCAAAGATAAAAAAAAAAAGCATAATTAAAGGTCTCTGGAGCTTCAGGTACTCAGTCTCTGCAAGAATAACATAGTGATTAGAAAAGTTTTCCCAGTACGTAAAATTGGTCCAGTAAGATAAATATTTTTTACATTATTATTACATTTTAGAAATGTGTAAGGAGTATTATAGACCATATGGGGACCACAAAGGTCAGGAGGACTTGAAAAAGAAATCTGAGTGCAAAGTGTTCTTATACTGAAACAAAACAGAAATGTGAGGACCTGATTGGTACTTTTATTTTTTCACAGGAAATGTTGACATAGATATAAGAGGTTTGGCATAATCAATCAAAGCAGTAAATAACTTGATTTGCAGATACAAGGAAAAAACTTATCATGTTAATTGTTAATAGTGGAAAGTGGTGCAAATGTATTTCACTGGCACTATAATAATGGATAAAAAGAAAACCAGAGGATGGTAGACAATAATATAGGCATATATTTATATGCCTCAAATGGAGAACAATAATAATGCTGTAAATGAGCTATCACAAAAATAGAAAAGTTACAATTAGAGTTGGACAAAAAATTCCTCTATTACCAAGGACTTTTCATAGGAAATATCTGCTTAGATGTGCATCACTGATATGAATATCAAACTAAAACCTTTATGACACATTAGATAGGTTATTAGTTAATCACAGAGACCTTGTCTTTGTGCAGAAATCATATTAATTTTAGTTACATACTGGATAAATGTGATGTATGGTAGGTTTGGATTGAAGTGATGTTGCTTAACAATTCACTGGCTCTATACCAGATGAGAAGGTGGCTTTAATGTAGATATGAGTGTATGTATTCGTTCTTAAACCTAGTATGGTAGTCTGATGATGAATAAAAAATGCAAATTCATAATACTGAAGTCACTGAGTTCTTCATCAGGATACTGTCATTAAATATGTACTCTGCATCTCAGTAAAAAGCAACCATGAATCTAACTAGATGGCAATGTTATTACAGACTATAAGAAGAATCAGAATTGTATGTAGTAGCACTGATGAATAGACATAATCCACCATCTCAGAAAATGAAGCAATGTGTAATCATCTGTTGTAAGAAAATAAAACTTTCTTTAAAACCAGAAGTTTGCATTTTTTCCTAGCATCTTTTCCAAAATAAGTGTTTAAAAAGTGGATGTGAATAAGGAAAAGGACACATTCCAGGACTCTGTATTAACTGATATAAATGGAAGAAAAAGTTAAAGGGTCTTATAAGATGTGTAAAACATTTGAATAAATTTTGAAGTTAGATTTCCAATACATGGAAACATGCATACCTCTCCAGGTTAAAAAATGGTAAATTATATATAAGGCCTGAATCTCCTTTCTTCTACACAGTAGACAATGAGTAGTCATTTCATTGCAGAGAGTGGAGCTGTATCAGGAAAAAAAAAAAAACAATACAAATAGAATCAGAATCATGCCTGTATCATCTAAAAGCATAAACCAGCCTTTAAGCTTGTTTAACATATGACAGTCCTAGGGGCAATTTGGAGTCTGCCAGCACTACTCCCCCTGGACCATGCAAAATAGCTAGATGTTACTGCTCTAAGAACTTTCTGTGCAGCTTTACATATGGTTTATATGGTTTACACCTTCCAAAGACAGTATGTGTACTTTATTTTTCTTTTTTTCCCCACCTTTTTTTCTAAAAACAACCTCACCTCTTCCATCATTTAACATGTATTCATTGATACAAACACATCTCTAGCTAGCATAAGGGTACAAATACTAACTTCTTTCTGGTCAATGGCTTACCTCTGTTTCCATTAGTGACAACAGGATTCAAATATGCAGTGCTTTATACAAACATTCAGAAAGGAACATTGTCAAAGTAAAGGCATTAGCAAGGCTAAGAACAGGTTGTCTGATTTTGGATGTTTGTCAGAAAAACACAATCCTTTTACATGGAAAATATGAGTGTATGTTTGTCAATGTTGTGAATATAAAACTGTGTCCTTTTCTCTTTCGTTTAATATAAATGAAATCTGATTATTTTACAAGAAGTTATTTTCTAATTTCTAAATTACATTTTTATTTTAGTTGAATGATGCCTGATCTGTATCTTTTTTAGTTTTACTCCCAATGAGACTATTAAAAAATATTTATATAAAGCTATTCTAAAAGTGTTTATGCACCATGCACTTTTTTCTTCCTTTTTATTTTCAATAGCTGAAAAATTCAGAAAATACATTCTAATTGGAGAACTCTAGGAAAAGAAAAATCCTAACAACATCTGCACTAAAGTCAGTTTAAGAGTCAACATTGTTTTCATATTAAGTCAATGGGAGATATGAGCAATCAGAACTTGGACCTGAAATTTTTCTGTTGACAATGGGATCAAATATTATAATTTTTCTTTCTTTTAAATCACTAGAATTTCCATTTTTGAAATGTCTTATTCACTGACCGATTCCTCCTGTTATTACAGATTGCATTGGGAGGAAAAAAATGTGTTTAATTTTCTTAGCTATATTTGGAATTACTCAAGGTACCACATAACCTTTTTTGGCTGACTTCCTCTGATAGACATGTTTCATCAGATTAATAAAACTCTTCTGTAAAAATTATACTTATCTATCTCTTCATAGGACAGAATTTTTGATCAGAACCCAGAGCTGGGTTTAAAACTCAGTTTTCAAGGCAATCAGTATGAGAACAAAAGCCTGAGACTACAAAAATTGGTTAAATAATGTCCCTATGCTCTAAAGTTAAGAAACAGGAAACTCTATTAAAAAAGATATTTAAACAATAGAAGATCCATATTAACTGTACTTTAGCTAAAAAAATAGAAAACTGAACAAAGTCTAGTCACTAAAATCTCCTTTGCTCTTTTTAAGATATGGGAAATTTGTGTTTACCAATTACACAATCTATACTACAAAACAATTTGTTGTCTTTGTCTGGTGTAAATGTCATATTGGCAAGAAGATGCCTGAAGATAAAAAAAGTACTTTTCAGAGAAAAAAAAAAAGGAAACAAACAAACCAAAAAACAAAACAACAACAACAACAAAAAACAACAATAACAAAAAAAAACCCAAACAAACAAACCAAAAAAAAAACCCAAAACCAAATTCTGTAGAAGACTTCAAAGGAGATTTTCCCAGAAGTTTTTGGACTATTTCAGAACTGGGTAACCAGAAAGAGTCGCCATCCCTGATTCAGATTACTGCTTTTCTCTGCTAACCTGACTTCTAGATCAGTATGCTATTCCTTCCTAGTTGTTTTGTTTAATTTCTTTTATTTTGCAAGAAAAGAAGATACTTTATCCAAAATAAAGTATTTAATTGAATGAAATAATCAGAAACTAAAGGAAAAACCCAAAACTTCTCTTTCCATTCTAGTGTGAGTACCATCACTCTTGAATCTCAATTACTACCTAGAGATAGTAGCCAAAATTGCCTGCAGGTCTTCAAGCTCAGTTATGAGTTTAACTTAGTCAATGGTGTTTCCAGATTGGTGAATTGCACTTGAGAGACTGTTTGATATTATGCACTCTATGAATTTCCAGTCATACAGATGGTTGTGGTTACCATAATGAAATTTACTGAAAAACAGCTTTTGAATGTTTTTATCACTTCTACCAGGGAAAAAGTGACAGCAGTGGTATAGAATAATAAACCTGAAAGATGGAAAGAGGTCAGTCTTTTATGACAAAAATCTAAAAATAAATCTGCGTATAATACTAAGGGTGTAATAACAAAAAGATTTCTAAGTTCAGTGGAGAAGAGCTAAAGATATATTCATTGCAATTACAGCAATGTTTGACACTGTCACTCATTCAGATATATTAAAACATAATTTTGAACTAGAAGAACAATGATTTAGATCCAAACAGTTTCTAATAGTTTAGGGAATCATGTTAAGAATTCTAATCTGCCTTTTGTGGAGTTCTGTAGGCACTACAGGCCTCTTGAGTGCAAATACATGTATAATATGCTTGTAATAAAAGTACTGCATTTCAAGCAATAATTAAGGAAAGTTTTAAGCTTCTTGTAGTTTACTGGCATATAAAAATTACAGATATCCCATTAAGGATTTGGTAATATAAATTAAAAAAATAATAGTTTAGTAGTTTTCATAAAAACAACAATTAAATGTAAGACTTTTTTTTTTTTTTTTACTTTAAAGTTCTTTTTTTCAAATGATTTTCCATCTACAGAAGCTATAGTTAGTATCTTTGTGGATATGTTGTAACTTCTGTCTTCTAAAATAGAACTGTAGTTCACTATTGTCTTTGGATAATATCTTTAATGCCTATCACAGTTTCTTTACTCTTTGTATACACCTTAACTTTTAATTTAGAAAGCTCGTATTGCAATTACAGTTTTCAGAAAAGAATGGCATTTAGAGGACAAAACCTAGAATGAGAAGAAAAACAGGTAAATAGAAAAAAATTCCCAAATTTTTGGAATTTCACATTTTTCAATTTATCTTCTGGAAAAGAAGATACAGGGACAGCAATTATGTTTTCCTGTCCTTTCATAACTTCATGAAGAACACATAAATCCAATACAAAAGGAAGAGCAATAAAACCAAATGAAAGGTAGCAAGTGTTACCATACTGCATTGCAGTGAAATGTCATAAAACCTTTTACAAAGACAAATTTCCCCTCAAGTGCAGTAATACAGTCAGAGTGGAAAACAAAGCGATCTTTATTTTATATACTTCTTACCCTCAGAGGTAAAATACCAAAAGGAGTTCTGATGCTGTTCATAACAGATAAAAACCTTCCAGAGGGGAAATTTCCTCTTTAGTGCTGGAGCAAGGTAGAATTGGAAAGCAATACAAGGAGTAATGGACAGAACAAAGTGAAATCAGATTTTAGAAGAGAGTACTTTGATGTGTTTCTTTTTTTTTTTCAGTTACAATGTTATCATTTTATTTCCCAAGCTCTGGCTTTTGCAGGATCCTCTTCACTCTAGAGTAAGAGAAGTTTTCTGAGTTTTTGCTTCTGTGCTGATTTTTCAAGCAGCTATTGATTAGCTTACTAATGCAAAAGGCCTCAGGTGCAATCTGCAGAGGTTTTATTTTGTTCTCTTTATCTCTTATATAATGGTTATGACCCTGGGGTCATTGTAAATTCTGAGACTTCTTTGAAGACCGTATCAATCATGTAATTAAACTGTATTGCAACCACCTTTTTAATTTAAATAGACTGACAGTCACGATCATTAGGTCACTTGCTGAAAATCAGTGCCATACTTTTTCCACCCTGATTTGACTTCTGAATATTTTTTCTAGATATTGTTTCTGGGGATCTTTTGGTTATTACATGTAGCAAACAGGAGATAATAAAAAACATCTAACTAGATTACATATTGAATTACATTATGTTCTTCATACTCAGAAAGTTGCCATACTTCCCACAATGCATGTTAAAATAAAAACTAGTTTCAAGATGATTTTAAAAGTGCTGTACTCTTAAAAAGTAACCCATGAATTTTTGCAATTGAAGCTTATGACAAGTAATAAAGTGGAATACCTAATGGGAGCTGTGATATTTTATTAACCTTTTAAGACCAGATTCATATGAGTAGGCTTTTTTGTTCTCTTATCTGAACAAGACTGGCATGATAGGCTGAGATATTCAAACAGACATGTGATAGAGGACCTAGTGGAGAAGCATGTCCTTCTTTTTAGAAGATTGGAGGGACACTTTAAGGAGTCTCAAATAACACTAGATGTCCTTCTAAAGATAAAAGCATCAAATTACCTGTATCTTGTATTCCATTAACATAATATTTCATAATTGCTGCAGTACTAAACTAAAAAGTGGTACAGTACTTACTGCTGTCATGCTGACCCAAGAATCAAAATGCCAAGCATCACATCCCTCCTTCTGGAGATGAGGTATAATATTCATTTGCTGCTTCAAAAAGCACAAAGCAGCAATATGTGAGCAGTCAAATTGCACTCCTAATCCTCTGAGTAAAACTTTACATTTTCTTTAAATTGAAATCCCAACATCATGTTAGGCACTGCTAGGCATTGTGCCTGGTCTCCAGCTGTCATTCTAACAGTGCACAATTCTCCCTTAAATCCTGTGTCATATCTTCCAGCCCTTTGAAGATATATTCAGTGCTTTATCAAAAGACACTAACTACATATCTTCAGGCCTAAATCTGGGTGTTTTCATGTGAGCTAGGTATTGAAGTGTCTGCTGTAGTCACTGGAGTAGTTAGCCAAGACAGTTAATGAAATTGAGAAAGCAAGTCCACTTGGCACGTCAGAGAAAGGTTTAGTGGCCTGAATACAGGTATTTACCACCATCTGAAATGTCCTACATTTCCAAGAAATCTACAAATGATCAACAAATATGACAGAATCTAAAGAAAGGGGTACTTTTTAAAATTGGTATATGGTCCACAGATGGATAAGTTATCTTACTGCTTATATAGTGTTGTAGCATATTTTTGGGATTGTGCTTTAACTCAACTATCATTTGTCTATTTCCACCATCCCTTCTCACTATAATCATTTTATAGCCATATAAAAGTTAGACTAAGTATCAACTTTATCTTTAGATCCAAGATTTATGCAATTTATTATTTTCATGATTTAGGGTCAGGGCAGTCCACTAGACATATAATAGATGACCTTCTGTCAACCTCTTTCCCTCCCCAAAGAGGAAGATAAAGGAAATAAAAGAGAGAGACTTATGGATTAGGAAAGAAAACTAGAACAGCTTTAATGAAAATGAAAATAATAATAATACTAAAAATTGAATATATAGAAATATATATAAAAACAGTATCTAACTCAACCCCCTCAGGTGGCAATTACATCACTGTCACCACTGATGCTGTGGGGTAGTCCCAGACTAGGCCCAATGACAGATGGGATCTGTGTTTAGGAGCTGGATTCTGGTACTGGATTCAAGAATGCACAGGCTGGGATTGAAGGCAGAACAGAGTCCTCCTTAGTTGCTGGCTGTTGAAGAAGAGAGGAAGAGCTGAGTTTCACTGTGATCCCTCAGCTTTATACTGAACATGAGCATATGGGATGGCATAACTTGGTCAGTTGAGGGTCACGTGCCCTGTCTGCTCCCCTTCCCCCCAGATGTGGCCTTCTACTTTCTGCACCCCCCAATGTGGTACACAGGACTTACCAGTGACATTGGTATGCACACCAGTCTTTGGTAGTAACTCTAAACATAGGGTGTTATCACTGCTAGAAGCAAACACTGCCTGGGAAAGCAGGCTGCTAACTTCAGAAAGCAGTTAGTTAGAAGAATTGAGCTGAAAAGTGAAATTCCTACATATAATTGTTCTGTTCTAAGTCAAACCAGGACAATTATGTTATTATAATTTAAATATATATATAAAATTGAAAATAATTTATATTTTCAAGGAAACTTGAATCAAAATCTTAAACACTTTAACTCCCAATGCAATATGTCATTGGGCACCATTCTGAGACATGGGCAGGACTGATACCGTTTGAAGTATGTATAACATGCTTATGATTGAGTCTGCAGCTACCTAAGACTTTTCCTTTCCTTTCCTTTCCTTTCCTTTCCTTTCCTTTCCTTTCCTT
>JANVCC010000021.1:34773375-34786660 GCA_025345505.1 Todiramphus chloris collaris | reverse complement strand
TTTCCTTTCCTTTCCTTTCCTTTCCTTTCCTTTCCTTTCCTTTCCTTCCCTTCCCTTCCCTTCCCTTCCCTTCCCTCTCCCTCTCCCTCTCCCTCTCCCTCTCCCTCTCCCTCTCCTTTCTTCTCTCTGTTCTTTTGTTTCTTGTCTCATCTCACCTCACCTCACATTGCCTTGCCTTGTCTTCCCTTTTTCCTATACTCAGAGGTTAGATTTTACACACTTTGTAACATAAGGTATCTCTGCAGTGGACATTGCTAAGCAATTAAAATTCCCCGTATAGTCATTGAAGAGAAATATGCACACCTTCTGACTCATTTTAAACATTTGCTTTAGGACAGAAATCTAAAATGTTGTGAAATGTATTCTGATGTGAGATACTGTGGAGGAATGGCTGTGTGCCAGAGGAGGACATGAACTTCGTGGAGTGACCAATCCAGTCTTTCCCCTGATATCTAAGATGGAGGACGTTCCCTTAGCATCTGAGAGGGAGGACGTGACTTGCCTTTGAACGTCCTTGAGAAGGGAGTAACGAAGGGAGTAACGAAGGGAATATCTAAGTCCTGCAGACGGAGTTGTGTGTAACCGCAAGAACGATAGCTGACCACCAATCCAGAGGAGGACTTGCATGGTGGCCAAGAACTTGTAACCAATAATAAGTTTGTTTGCACATGTGGCTTGTTTGATAGACTATATAAACACGGTGTGTGCTATTAATAAACGGGAATGACCATACTCATATTGAGGTTACGTCGTTACTCGGGTTCCGACTCCCACTCCCACAAGATACATCCTATTTTGTTGTTTCTTGTTTGCATATGATCCATATTAAAATTTAGATTTTTATCAGCATGCAATTCTTTTTTTAGTTTGCTTTTTCTTTTTCTTTTTTATTTTTTCTTCTGAATTTTGAAGTGAGTCCATTCTTAACTCATTTTTCAATGCAGTATGTATGATAGATTCCTATTTTTGAGTCCAGTGTGTATTATAGATCAAATGGTCACTGTAAGAGTACAATCTTTCATGGAGTACATATATACTTTTTAAGGTTAAATTTTATAGTACCACATCACATGAAAGAAAAGACTTTTGTCATATAGAAAATATTCTACAGTTTTATTTTAATATGAGCGGAACACAAAACAACATTTAAAAAATAATACTTAAATCTGATCAAATCAGAAAACTATCTTTTGAATTTTGTGTGTAGTTCAAAGTAGTTTAACTTAGCTTGTAGCTATGTCTTCTTAGTTACTTAAAGTTTCCTTGGAGGTACATATCACAAAACAAATAAGCAGCTAGGGAAGACAGAAGTGGTAGAATATGTGTAATTATATTTACATTCTAAGACAAAACCAAAGTTTGCTGTTTGGAAGAATGCTCTCAAAGAGAAAAAGGTAAGCAACGACAAATGGGAGGCATGATTCTAATATGAGACCTTTAATTTAAAGCCTTTTAGAATATTTTCTGGATAATCTGTTAGATGACCCTAAAGAGGAGACTCAAATATTTGCCATTATATACAAGTTTTCTAGGAACAAGTGTGGACATAATTTCTTTGGTCACTTTGTTATTACAGTGGTGACATTGATAAACTATGTCTTTGCCAGAAAACAGTGATGATCAAGGTGCTTATTTTCTTGACAATTTATCATATTACAACCCTCTCTGGAAATGCCAAGTTATTGTTTTCAGCTCCCTAAATCTAATAGTGTTCAATGAAAACATTGTTTTTTTAATAAATAGTTGCTTTACAATATTGACTGCTATTTTTCAACCAGCATTGATCATAACTGTGACACTGGTTTTTCACTAAAGAGTTGTATGTTGCCCATTCATTTTATTTTAATATCTAGAAATCATATATAGAATAAATTATTGAACTCATATTCTTCACCCAAGTGCAAAGGACCTCATTCTTTCCTTCCCCAGACAAATGAGACCTCAAACTATCATATTAAATGAATAAAAATTAGAAAAGGCCTAAAATTATTATGAGGCAAAACAATTATCAAAATCAAGACAAACCTCATGCAGACAGTTAGAGGAGCTCTGCTTGTTCCTTCTGTACCCAGAAGAGTTCAATATACAATGTGATAAAACAAACATTTACAATACCATGTGAAGGAAGATAAAATAGTTATTAATAAATACATCTCTGATTTTGCATGTTTGAAAATAAGTACAAGTCAGATGCCTTATGTAAAATTATGTATTTTTTACTTGGCTAAAGCATGAGATTAACATTCAGAAATATAGCTCAATATGTTAAATTTACTAAACTTTTATTTTTTATACTTTTTCAGAGACAACTTTCATTTAAGTATTGTAGAAGATAGTGTTACAATTCACATTGTTTTTACAATGCCAAATAAAATTAATTTAAATAATGTATAGCAGCATATTTTCTCTTTCAACTGAAGTGATATTTCTTAAATATGAAAAATCCATGGCTTTCCACATTTTTTACCTTGACAATTGGACATAACTGCTTGTCTATCCAGTCAATCATCTTTTAAGTTAGACCTTTAACACTGTAGCATAAATAGTATTTGAGAACCGCTAGATTCTTATTTGTGTTATCATGGTCATGAATGGTTCATAAACAACTTGTTCCAAACCTTAGGAGTTTTCTGAATAATTTATATTTCTTTTCCTCTGAAAAAAATTCTATAACAAGGAACATATTGTCTCCTTAAGTGTTTTCAGAGCACCCATTTGCTGAGAGTTTTTATGGGCAAGTGCTTTGTGTCAGCTTTTAAGTTACTAGGAAGAGAGAATTTCTTACTCTTATTGTTCCTGCTTACAACCTCTTTTCAACCAAAACCAAAATAGAAATGAAAGCATACAAGCACACACAAAAAAAATGAAGACCAAAAAAGTCTTACAACATTTCTTGAGTGACGTGTAGCAAACTTCTACTTAAATTTATGGTCCATGCTATGACATAGTACAGTTTCTTGGGACTTCAGGGACTGCCTTGTTAGCTTAAAAAAAATGTAGAGGATTTTTTTATTTCCACACTTTCAATATTTTTTTGGCAGTAATAGGTAAAAGTTGTATGAAATAGTAATGTAGACCATCAATTTCAGGGCTAAAAGCTCTTGCAGAAGTCCTTAATCTCATGCATTGTCTCATTCAAATAAGTTTTATCCATTTTAGGGTAAAATTCTCCTCCAACTAAGGTCCCTAAAAAGAAGCTTTTGTACAATTTCTTTCCTCATTAAGCTCTTCATGTAAATGAAATAGCATCAAATAAATACACAAGTACCTGAAGAGGGGTTGATTTCTCTCTACATAAGCAATGATTTCTTATGCATGGAAAAGTTTATAGGACTTGGCTGTTATTAGATGATAGAATCACAGAATCATTAAGGTTGCAAAAGACCTCTAAGACTGTCACTGTTTACCGGGAGTGGAGAGATGCAGCAACACACAAATTCAACAAGAGAGAGTGAACGTTTATTAATTTATAACACCATTTTATATACACTAGCCCCATAAGGCTATTGGTCAGTGATCACTCATCTCCTAGGGTGATTGGCTAAAGTCGTATAACACCCATTTCAAAATATTTTTCCAATGTACCATAAACAGAACTTAGCAAAACACCAGGTGTTGGTCCAGCTTACAAAAACCATCCTACTGTTTTTCATAACTTGTGTGAGAAAGGCAGGACTCTCCCCAAATATTGGGAGAAGCTGAGAAAAATCCCTCTGCTAGCAGCTTTTCAGCATCCATATAAGATCATTAAATCCAACCATCAACCCAATACTACTGTGGCCACTAAACCATGTCCTGTAGCACCATGTCTACACTGGTTTTGAATACCTCCAGGAATAGTGACTCCACCACCTCCCTGGGCAGTCCCTTTCAATGTTTCAATACTATAGAATTTTTTTCCTAATATCCAATCTGAACCTCCCTGACACAACTAAGCCCATTTTCTCTCATCAATAGGTATGTGGAAGAAGAGACCAACCCCCACCTCATTGCAGTCTCCTTTCAGTTAGTTATAGAGAGCAATAAGGTCTCCCCTCAGCCTCCTCTTCAGACTAAACAATCTCAGTTCCTTCAGCTGCTCCTCATAAGATATGTTGTCCAGACTACTTACCAGCTTTGTTGGACTTCTCTGGAACTGCTCCAGCAGCTCAATATCTTTCTTATATTGCAGTGCCCAAAACATAGTACTCAAGATGCAGACTCACCAGTGCCGAGTATAGTGACACAATCACTTCCCTACTCCTGCTTGATACACTATTGTTGATACAAGCCAGGATGCTGTTGCCCTTTGTGGCCACCTGAGCACACTGCTGGCTCATGTTCAGCTGATTGTTCACCAGCATACCTGGATCCTTTTCTTCCAGGCAGCCTTCCAAAAACTTCCCCAAGACTGTAGCGTTGCCTGGGGTTGTTGTGGCACAAGTGCAGGACCTGACAGTTGGGCTTCTTAAACCTCATACAGTTGACCTTGGCCCATTGATCCAGCCAATCCAGATCCCTCTGCAGAGCCTCCCTACCCTTGAATGGTTCAATATTCCCACCCAGTGTGGTGTCATGTGCAAACTTATTGATGCTTTGCTCAACCCCCTCATCCAGATTGTTGAAAAAGATATTAAACAAAACTGGCTCCAAAACTGATCGCTGGGGAACACTGCTTGTGTCTCTCCAGCGACTGGATTTAATTCCATTCACCACAACTCTCCAGGCTCAGACACCCAGATGGATTTTAACCCAGTGAAGAGTATCCTTGTCTAAGCCATGAGCCACTAGCTTCTCTAGCAAAATGCTGTGGGAAATAGTGTTAAAGGCTTTACTAAAGTCCAGGTAGACAACAATCAGAGTACCTCCCTCATCCACTAGGCAGGATGTCTGGTCATAGGAGATCAGCTTGATCAAGCAGGACCTACCTTTCATGACCCCATGCTGGCTGGGCCTGATTTCCTGGTTGTCTTCTACATGCCATGAGTGCAGTCAAGATGAACCTTTCCATAATCTTCCCTGGTACTGAGGTTAGGCTGACAGGCCTGTAGTTTCCCAGATACTATGTCCCATCTTTCTTGTAGATGGGTATCACACTGGTGAGCTTCTAGTCGTCTGGAACCTCACCTGTTGACCAGGATTTCTGATAAATGATAGTGGATAAGCAAGCTCCTGTGCCTGCTCCATCAGCATTCTCTCAGTTTGCTGTTCAGCCACACCACTTGTCTTCCCCAACGGTTCATCTTATAGGGACATACTGCTCCTGCATCTCTAAGACTTCCTTCTTGAAGAATATCCAGCCTTCCTGGACCCCTTTGCCCTTCAGGACTGTCTCCCAAAGGATTCGCTCAACCACTGTCCCAGAGAGGCCAAAGTCTGCCCTCTGGAAGTCCATGGGAGTGATTTTTGAATTGAGAACTCTTATAATTTCACAGTCAATAAGCCCAAGACAGTCTCCAACCATCACATCACCCACATTATACATCACAGCCACATAACACATTATATGCACTTATGGTATTATACCCACATAATACACTGTGCTGGAACATAAATTGTCATTAGCTTTATTTAGCCTTAATGTTGCTAATAATTCATCTATTTGTTGATCATTTCTCTATGACACATAGCTTTCTTGAATAATTATTATTCTAACTATTCTTATAACCTTTATTATGTTTACCATAACAGTTATTTGGAATGTTATTGAACTTCGTTCAGAAACATCTATTGGACTGATGGTAATCTGATGTGCTGCATTTTAGGACTGAGTTGAATCTGTGCTGACTCAAAAATGGAATTGACTGAAAATATCACATCAAAATACTTCTAGGTCAATCTGCTTTTTTGTTTGTTTGGGGGTTTTTTGTTTTTTTTTTTTTTAGGAATGTTGAACATTATTTTTTATGACAATGGATTTAATAACTACTTAGTTAAGATATGGGGCATAGTAATCATTGAAAGTAAAATTATGCACCAGGTTACTTTTGAAGCAGCAGAAAGATATGAAAAAAACCCAACTCAACAGTCAACTGACATGTATGTTTTCGCATAGTATTCACAACAATTTCATTTGCTTATAAATGTATTGCCTTTTTTTTTTTTAAAGTCACAGTTTTAAAAATTAGCATTCAAAAAGTTCATCTATACCAGTACATATCTCTTTACATTGAGATGTATAGAATGAATGGTGCAGTGACAAATTTAAGTGTGAGTACCATCATCTTACTGACAGTATATTGTACAGTGGCTCATAAGGCAATTGGGGTTCAACTTTGAAGAAAAAACCCATAGCAGGTCAGGAAAATCTGAAGTGCCATAAAGAAGGAGTTAGATAAAGGTAGTTGTAAAATTATCCAAATGAATTTAAAATCTCCAAGAAGAATCAACTTATCTGGGCACCATGTTATTGTTCTTCTCACTGTGAATTTTTTCCCAGTTCTCAGCAGGCATTTCCTTTGTTGCAGCCTGTTACCCTTACCTCTTGTCCTTTCACTATGCAACCCTGAACAGAGTTGGCTTCTATGTTCTCTATAACACAGTCAGCTTCTATCCTCTCTATAATCATTCTGTTAAGTAGTGGAAGACTACGATTACATTTTTCTATGAGCTCTCCTTTCTCCAAGTTAAATGAACTTAATTCCTTCAGCCTTTCCTTGTGTATCATTTGGTCTAGAACCCTAATTGTTTTAATGGTTTTCTTTTGGGCTTTCTCAGGTTTGTCATTCTCTTCATTGCATGGGGAAGCTGAAGGTTGGAGGCAGCATTACAGAAGCAACCTCACCAGTGTTGAGTAGAGATGATTTCACAGCTCTCTCAACCTGTCTACACTACTTGCTAATTTAGCCAGCACATAATTAGCCTTTATTGTTACAAAGCCATTCTCCTGACTAAATTTAAATTGTCATTCACCAGGATGCCAGGACTCCCAGTTCCTTTTCTGCAACCTGTCTGTTGTCAGTCTGTTATCACCTTGCACTGATGCCAGGGGATGCTGTCTGAGGAACAAGGTTTGACATCTGTCTTTGCTGAACTTTATGAGGTTTCTTTTGAGCTATTCCTCCAGCTTCTTTAGATATCTCTGACTGGCAGTCCTGCTATCCAGCACACTAATCACTCCTCACAGTTTGGCTTTATTCATAAATATAATGATGGTGCATTTTGTCCCATATTTCAAACTATTGATGAATCCATTAAACAGTGTCAGTTCCAGTACTGATCCAAGCATGACACTTGTAGCTTAGTACCAGTTAGATGTCAAAGCCTTGATCTGCCATTTGAATTCAGTGGTCAAAGAGTAGTCCTGTGAGTTTTTCATCCATGTTTTAGTCCATCCATCCAATTCATATTTCTTCAATTTTGCTAGGTAACTGTTTGAAAAGCCTTGCTAAACTCAAAGTAAATCATATGCACTACTCCCTTTAGACAGTCACTTTATCATGGAAAGAAATCAGGATTATCTAGAAGAATTTGTCATTGATGGCAATTCCCAGTTACCTTGTCCTTCATGTCTTTCATAAGGACTTAACTCATAATTTTCCCTATGACTGGGATAAAGCTGAATTGTCTGTTAGATCAGATGACTTACAATGTGAAAAGAAGTTCCGTCACAGATATAATCACAGACTGTACTCCTGACATAGATAGAATTATCAGACTGTGCAAAACAGTCATCACAGAAAAACATGCAATAATTTTAAACTGGTATAAATGGTGACACAATGTTAACAACCACACAATTTGAAATAAAATATCAGTTTCCATAACCAGCTGCCTCCAGTACCCCTCCTCAAATACAACCTGAGGAATACCTTTGAAATTACAATTACAATAATGAAGAATCAGTGATCAACAAGAAATACGTAGCATTCCAGATGAAGAATCACAGACTGAATTTGACTTTTGCACAGGACTTAATATTGACCTTGAAAGGAACTCTGGCAGCATGTACTCAGTTCAGGTGCAGCACAGATACTAGTGCAATTTCATTTTCTCTTTATCCCTTTTTAGCATCTTGCTCCCCTCTGCAGCATAGGAAAATGACCTGTCCTTCCTAGAAGAGAAGAGCAATGATGATCAGTATGTTAAAGTATACCTGAACAGCTGCAGAACAGGAAAGAACACCTTCCTTGCTTCTTTAACTGTGATCTCCCAAAAAGGTCGGAAACACAACTGGAAACCATGTTTCAGATAGCTTAACATCAATAAATGTGAGCTGGTATTATGGTTTTTTTTTTGGTTAGAAACATGTATCTTCATGTTCTTATAAAGGTATTGTAGGATTTTTACAGTAACAGCTTGCATAATGATTTTTTAAAGTCTATCGGTACAATAACAATGATACTCAATTTACCTGCATGCATCACAAAGCAAACAGCTGCAGAGCTTGATGTAGGTCATATCTCTTCAGGTCATCTGTTCTTTAAGAATTTCTCTCAACATGCAATGCATTTAAAGGTCCCTATTCATGCAGTACAATTTATTTTGGTCAGTGATCTTTATGGTGTATTGCAATATACCTCTAAAAGATGCAAAAATGCAACCTGCTTGTCAAATAGATAAAATGTAGGTCATGACATTTCTTAGAATTCATCTTTTTTTGGTGCAATGATTAAACAGCCTTAAAAATAGTTGTAACAAACAGATATGGCTCTGTCCCCTAGGCTGTTTCGATAATATTTTTTGACACATCTCATTTCAAATACACTGCCACTTCTTGCAGCATTAATAGTTTGGACTCCGTACTAATTTCATCTTAAGAAGAAGAGATAAAGATTTAAATCCAGCACAGTTGTCAGTTCCTTTTGGGTCTCTTCTGAAATTCTTCAGGTAGAAATCAATGACCTGAGTTTTAGTGTCAAGTACCAACCAGTCACAGATATAGCACTCATACTTTCTTTTCATTAGTACTAGAATAGCCAAAAGGAAAAAAAGCTAAGCCTTTCATAGTCCACTTTTTTCTTTCTTTATTTTTTATTTTATTTCTGTCAAAGGAAGGAGAATTTTATAAAAGGAGTAATGCATTACTAATTAAAAGAAAAATGTAAAAATGTTTTGAACTAAAGCCATACTTAAGCCACCAAGAGAAGAATATCTAATCAAGGTCTTCCTTTTTACACCAAGTAAAGTAATATTTTGTAACATATGCTTAACACTGTTCTCTTCAAGGTGTTATTCATCAGTTGCTTATGCTTTTGCTGAAGAATGGTTTTCACAACTTTTTCCCAGTAGTGGGACTGAGGTCAAAATAATAAAAGTACCTAAGTGTTGTCACCAGGTAAGCCAAGTGCCTACATCTGATTAGAGGGTACAAAATTGGAGCCAGAGTCCTTGGAGATACACAATGAAGGTAATGGGCATGAGCTGGAACATGGGAAACTGTGTCACTATAAGAAAAGAAAGGAGGTCAAACACTGAAAAAGGTTGCCCAAAGAAGGTGTGGAGTATCCATTCCTGGAGACTTTCAAGACTTGAGTGAAAGAGTTCCTGAGCAACTCGGTCTAATTAGACCTCAGACCTTCCTTTGAGAAGGAGATCAGACTAGGTGTTCTCTGGACATCCTTTTCAACATGTACTTTTCTGTGTTTCTATTGTTGAATTGATGGTGGGGTATGACAGTCACTTTTCACAGAATCACAGAACTCTAGAAGAGCCCTGGTTGGAAGGAATGTCAAAAAATCATCCGATTCTACCTTTCATGGGAAATGGGTGCTAGATGGGATTATCCAGTGCCACATCCAATTGCATGCTGAAACCCTCAGTGATGAGAAATCTGCCATGTCTTTGGGGAGGTTCTTCTAGTTATTGATTGTTCTCACTGTAAAAAATTTCTTCGATCTGAAAGAAACCTCTTCCAATGCAACTTGTATCTGTTGTCACTTGTTTCCTCCACGTGGCTCCTTATGAAGAGAGAACCTTCATCCTCTTTATAGATACCACATTGGTAATGGAATATTGCAATGAGGTTCCCTCTGAGCCTTCTATTCTTCCTGGAGAAGATACATAACTCCTCCAGCCCACTAACCATCTTTGTGGTCCTCCTTGTTACATGTAACAGTAATTGCACGTTCCTGTCAATGATGACGTGGTGTTTGTAATCCCAAATGAACAAAAGGTTCAGCCTTGAGGAGGCCTGAAGTATACAGCATTGCTTAGCTTCTAGTAGGTCCCTATTTGACCCACTGAAGTAGTCATCATCCTTAAAGATTTGCCTATTCTGATATAATCAGACAAAATCTTATTTTGCTTATGCTCTGTAAGCCAGAGTACATGGTATTTAATGAACTGAGCACTTGCTTTTCAGTCAGTGCAATATCTAACTTAAGTTAACAAAGGAAACACTCTAAATACACTTTGTCACCTAAGTCTAAAGTGTCATTTAGTACTTACAACTGACCTCTGATAACCATATAGTACCTGTATGGCTCAACCTTGTTCTGTTGTGCGTAAGATTTTAAATATGTCTTTTCCTGCACAATTTATGACAGAGTATCCTGAATGTTTTCTCATGGTCTTTTCCAGTATACATTAAAATCAGTTTTAAACCTTCTGTTGTCTTTGGTAGGCCTTAGATAGGGCCCTGGAAAACCATAATTAGAAAAATCCCATCAACCCTTCATCTACTATATGCAATTGTGTTTCTTTGTGTTACTGTGGCAATAAAGGAAATAAATTTTTCAAAGGCATTCGCACAATACCAACACACGCAATAGCAACAGAAGCATAAAATAGTATTGGATCATTGTCAGTGACAGAGTCAAGACAGAAAGCTTCTGTATAGTATTGAGTTTTAAAGAAAATTATACCTCTAAAAGGGGAAAAGGAAAGAAAATAATGTTCCCAGCTGCCTGAAAGAGTATTTCTAAATCCTGGCCCAACACTCAGAAGGAAGAGAAGTTAGCAATATTTAAATTTTGTTACAACATTCATGAAACATGGAAGCTAGTGTTTTCCTCCATGTGCCTTTTTATTAGAACAAGATTTTCAAAAGTAATTTGTGGTTATGAACCTTTAAAATTAAAAAAAGGCTTTATGTCTAACTTTATTTTAATTATGTTTATCTTCCAGAATCTGGATTGTGTCAAACCTTCAGCTGTCAGAGAGATGAATCCACAGGCCATCTCTACTTCTCTTCCTAAGAATGGTATAAAATTGTAATCACCTTATTTGCAATTTCTTTCTGCAAACTTTTAGACCTCTTCTGATCCTTCATCTTGAATAGTGGACACTGACTGTTGTTCTAAGGTTAGTGTCTAAGAATACACTGTTCTACGTTCCTCTCCTGTTATGTCAGGGTTTGTGTTTGTGGTCCAACACTGGAACACACTGAAAGTTAATGTTTGAATGGTTATTGTTGTGATCAACCTGGTCTTCTCAGAATGTCTGATTTCACACAGATATCTCATCCAGAAACTGTAGCTTAACTCTGTCATTTACATTTCATCACCATAAAATGTCTTCTTGCCAGTCTCCTATGCAATCCAGGTATTTCCCTAAAAGTGGCTTTACACTTACTCTTGATATTGATGATTCCTTATTCTCTCCGAATAACTGATGACACAGACTAAGGCAAGAATTGATTATGTCATGACACCAGTGTATGTTTTAAATACTTTTTATATCCTATTTGGAATGACCTTATGAAATTTGTCTCCCTGTTCTTTAATGCATTTATTTTATATTATATGAAGTTATATCATTCCAATTTTTTTATTAATTTTTTTGTTATCAAGTTAAATGCCTTATAAAAGAAAAAAAAGGTAGGTGTACTATATGAATTATATTATCTATATGAACTCTAAACATCAAAGTAAACAAAATTATTTTCATGAACTCACATTGATTGTGAAACAATTTTTATTGGAAACAATAAAAAAAAATCAAAATAAATATATAAAACATTTGTGTTTGTTTTTTTTTATCTTAACACATCAAGAAGGAAAAGGAATCTTAGAAAATCTTTGATAACCCCATGATTATTTGAAAGTAAATTTTCATAGTAAGGATCTTACAAGTAGTAGAAATAAAGTAAACACTGCCCCAAATGGTGACTTAAAATAATAAAAATATTTTTTTAAAGAAGTGATGCATAATGTATGGAAAAATACAGGACTGACATTATCAAGACAGCTAGAAAAACAGACTGGTGGAAAGAAATAAATCAAAGATATCAAACAGTAGAAATATCTGAACATAATTTCATTGGAAAATTTAATTACCTAATGATTTAAATAGAATTTTGAAATGTCATCTTTTAAGTCATAATGATGGCATTTGATATATATATACTGTTGTAACTAATGTTGTTTTAGACTGGCTTTTCTTTAACATGTTTTCTCAATTGCTTCAAGTTTTAAAACAAACTCAACACAAAAACTATAGAAATTGAATTTTATTTTCTACTTTACCCTTATACCCACAGCTATAAAATCGTAAAGGTTTTGGTTGGTAGAGTTAATTCATACACCTTTCACTTTCTTTCCTAGGGATTTCATAAGTAGCATGTCTTAGGGAACTGAAGCCCAAAAAATAACCTCAATCAAATGTTCAGTTTGAATGTCTTCTGAATGGTGGTACTATGAAATCACATAAACTTGATCAGCCTCTAGCTAAAATTTACTTAGATCCATTGAATACTACTGACAGGATTTCCTAAGTACAGTCAGTTTAGAATTAGTGATGCATTTAAACAATTTATGGATGAACAATAGGTATTCAATGGGGTTTTTTTTTAGAATTCAGCAGGCCAAATGTTCTACCCTTCTATCCGCAGCAACTCTTCGGTTAGATGTTATTTCCTTTTCTCCATGACATGCTCTTGTCTGAGTGGGAACTGTGAGTTCTCCCTGGCCACTTCCATAAAAAGTTTTCCATGACATGTTAAACTCAGATTTTGCATACATGCCAAGTATGCCCACACTCCTTAAAGACTGTATACTTATATATTTGGTTCTGCTGTGAGGACTCTAGGTGAGGACTGAAAATGAGGATCTGGGTAAAGAAAAAGAAGAGTAACATCTTGATGTCCTTTTGTTACTATTGAATAGTAAGTGTTTGGTTTGTTTTTTTTTTTTTTTTCCTTCTTATTTTATTCAAGAGATACTAATAAGATAAAAAAAAGAATGCTAAAATATAAAGCCTTTCCTTTTTCATTTGTCTCTGTTAAGTTTAAATCCAAGGGGTTGTTAGGGATTGTTGTTTCATTTTGGTTGGTTGGTTTGGTTTTTGGTTTTTGGTTTTGGTTGGTTGGTTGGGTTTTTTGGTTGGTTAGTTGGTTTGTCTTGGGTTTTTTGTGGATTTTTTTTTG
>JANVCC010000021.1:34714119-34773275 GCA_025345505.1 Todiramphus chloris collaris | reverse complement strand
TCCTATCACATAATATAAACTAGTATAATAATTTCTATTGTAGTTCTAATACAATCATGGATATATTCCTAACAAGTACTTCTGTACTGCAGCAAACACAGCAGTGTCAAATATCACAAAGATACAGACAAATTCTTTTGTTGTCAGTTAAGTCTTTATATTGAAACACTTCCTGCCTGTGATTTGCCTTTTTTTTCTGAAAATAAGCTCTGAGATCAATCTGTCAGTGCTTGAATCTATCACAGTTTGATTGAGGTTTTTCTTTTGCTTTACTTGCTTTTTGCTGCTATGCCCAAACCACAAAAGTTTGGAACTTTCTTTGACCTGAATATAAATAACAAAGATCACTGACCTGCAGTCTTTTCTTCTCTCTTTATCAACATTTAATGGAAAGGGAGGGTGGGGGGAAGGGAAAATGCATGCTGTTAGCTATTTTCTTTACAAATGACTTGCTAGCCTTTTATTTGTCTTCTTATGCTTCAAACACTCAAAGGACATTTTCAGAATTTCACTAGATGAAGGTTCAATCTTGAGATGACTTGACAAGCTGTATCTTCCTTAAGAGATTTTGACACGATATTAAGCCATAGTTACAAGCCAATACTTGAATGTGGAGCCCTGGGGAAATCTTTCAAAAGTGGAACACAACATTTACAGCAGGAGGCAGGTGTCTGCACCACTGAAGCAAACAACAATATGATATATTTAGTATCAAAAATGGAAGCAAAACTACTGTCTCTTTACCACTGGGGACAATGGAAGAGGTTGAACGAGAAAAAAACATCCTTTTCAGCCCTGGAGAATTTTAATTTACTGACAGAATGAAATATAGTCTCATCACGGCAGGTGCAGCAAGTGCCAGGTGCTGTTCACAATATTGTCTTTGAATTTATGTGTTTTTGAAACATTGAGAGGATGTGTAACAGCTGCACTAGCCATGTGGAGAGAAAGCAAAGAGCTTTTAATTAGCAATAAGAGGGCTGTTAATTTCTTTTAGGAGACGACTTTGCTTTGCACTCATATCAGAATCTCAGCAGGAACTCTGTGCAGCCCCAAACATACAAAGAAGATCAAGCAACCTGTGTGTTACGACAGATTTAAAGCAGAAGAGAAATAAGGGTCTGGCTTTCAGCTCAAGAAACTATTGTTAATTTTGTTGCACAAATTGAGAAATGAGATTCACAGATAAGAGACTGCACAGAGATTCTAAAATCTGTGAAAAGTCTAATCCAAGTGGTGCATTATATAAGACACAGTGATCACAGTACAAAGCATGCGACAGTCCTGCAATGGGATTCCTGATGAAACCTAACACAGTAGTTGTCTGGACCGAGGTACATGCTGGAGACCAAATACTGATTCAAATCAGTCTGAGAAATTTCATATGAGACTATTTCAGAGATACCAAACCACTGATACAAATACCAACTTTGGCTTAAACAAATAATTTAATGTTTTTGAAGTCTGGCACTGAGTACAGACAAGGTCCAGTCTCTCTGTATAGCATACAAATGACTTTCAATTACAGAAAGCCAGAAGAAATTGTAACTTGTGTTGGTTTTGATTCTGTCAACCTCAAAAAAACAAAAAGCATGCTTTTTTTTTCCAATGCATCATTTACTTTTTTGCTAAGGACTTATAAAAGTTTTTCTCCACAGTTAAGAGTCATCAGGGACCTTTTTGTCTTTAATTCATGGACATTCTCAACTGAGTTTGAAAGATTTGAAATGTGAAGAGATGTTTCTCCTTCTACTGAGAGAAATGCTAAAAGTCTTTGATATGTTACTGGACGACAGGGAAAACAATATATGAATATGCAGTCTTATTTAATGCTAATTGAATTTTGATCTATTTTAGTGAGTTTGCTATTTTGTAAACCTATTATGTTCAACAGATTCTATCTGATCATCAATCAAATACAGAATAGCACGTACTGTATGTAGGAGGTTTCTGTTTACTATTGTCTCAGCATATCATTCTTAAATGAGATTTATTTATATGTTTACCTTCATGTTGTATTAAAGATACTGTGGAGCAGAAAGTTAAACATGTCCATGAGTCTTTACAGGGTAGGGAATTAAATATGAAATTAATGCAAACAAGAATGTTATGTTATGTCAGGACTGAAGCTTTTGATTTAAAATTTCATTACACAGCATCAATTAGCATATTTAATTTATGGTGACACAAAAAATTAAATGGAGAATAAGTGATAATGTATCATATCCCCATGGATAGCCTTTCAAGATATGTCAGAAGTCTAATAAATTACTTTTTCAAGTCAAATGTCCAACTATCTTTTACATTTTTACCTAGTATATAGTAGTAATGTGCTATTTAGATTTAGTAACTTTTTGTAATATAAAATGTTAAGCAATTTCATGTATTGATTTTACAACTGTATCAAGAACATATGAGGTAAACTTGATCAGTTAATTAGACTGCCTTCTGATGCAATGTAAAAAATGTGTCATTTATCATTAATGAAGTTAAACAGAGGGATACATTATCTACTAAATGTTTTTGTATTGTCATGAGACAGTATACAAAATATTATGTATTTACCAACAGCACAACTGAATTAGACATAGATTTAACTATTCAGATTTATTGGATTTCCTAAGTAGTATAGACATGTGGTTTACTGTCACCTACCATTACATATGTAATGGAATACTTATTTTTAGATATATTCTGAACAAGGATGTTCTAAGATGATGATCTAAGATGTTCTAAGAAAGTTAATTGAAGATACTTCTATGTTCAGGATGCTGTTCTTTGTTGATGAGAAAAAAAAAAAAAATCCATCATGTCTAGTAGAAACCAGAGAGATTCGGGAAAGCCTATTTTTTTCCACTACTCTGTAACTTGCCAGTAGTAAAGTAGTTTTATTCGTTTGCTGACAGATACTTTGTGCATTTACTCCACAAATATAATGTCATATTCTCACTGAGGAGAGGATATCCTTCTGGAGTTGGAAAATAGAGAGAGGAATTGTGAATCTACTTACTGGAGATGAAGACTGTGAATCTGAGCACAGACAGGAAGCACACAGCAAACCCTGAATTAATGTGATTTTCTGTAACTTCATATGACAATGCTGACATAAACCATGGAGCTGAACAAAGGTAGAACTACAGCATAGGTTCCTTATTCAGAAAGATATTCACATCACTATGAAGCAAGTAGAACGGGCAAAAGCAGATGTTATTGTGAAACCAGTATCTTCATCATTGTATGGTTACTCATAACAACTGCTTTGTTAAACCAAGGCATATGCTGAAACCATGGTCCTGCTAAAGTAATATTTTTTCAACAGTGCTATTTATTGGTTAGATATTTCAATTTCACAGGTAAGGATGATAAACTGATGATGACATTGATACTTTATTGATGAGCAGTATCATTCAGCTTTGCAGTACCTGTGACATCCTGACAGACAAAATTACAAGACTGTTTCCTTTGGACTTCAAGAGAATAAAACATTACATTTTTGGTTTAGCTGCTGAATTATTATAACAATAGGAACCGTATTGTGATAACCCATGTGAATTCCATGTCACATTTAGAACAACTATTACAGCTCATAAACTCACAGGAAAAATGGGAAATCACGCCATAAGAGTCATCAGGCAAGACAAGATATACAAATTAATGTTTAGGTTCTGAAAGATAGCATCAGTAGTATTTGTGAAAATTCAGAAGTTCTGAGCAGTAGTTTTGCAGTAGTCTGTTCTTTAAAAGCCAAAACTGTTAATAAAAAACATACTTAAAAAATTCCTCAGAGTTTGCCACCATAAACATACTTTCCATAATTTCTTTCTGCCTTGTTCTCTCATTGTCAATCCATTAAGAAATTTTCATGAATACTTAGTATTTAGTATTGGAAGTCTCAATGTCACTATCTGATATAGCTTTTCCTGAGGAAGTAGTTCCTTTTTTTTTGTTTTTTTTGTTATCTTACAAAATGCAATAATCTCTGAGATAGAAAGAAGTATTCACACCATGAGGAATCACTAAAAAACAACTAAGAAAGATTGCTTATAAATTCCTTGAACAGTCTTATGAAGAAGCGAAGATGGATAATAGGTTGCAGATGTCAATACAGATGGATCTGAGAGCTGTACGTGTCCCCACGAAAGCCTGGAACACATCTTCTGTTGTTGAATATTTTGTATCAGAAATAATGTAGAAAGCAGGACTAGGGAAGACATTGTACCTTTTTACACATCACTGCTGAGGCCACATCTTGAATACTGTGTTCAGTTTTGGGACCCTCATTACAAGAAAAAAATGGAGATGTTTGAGTATGTCCAAAGAAGAGCAATAAAGTTAGTGAAGGGTCTGGAGCACAAGTCTTATGAAGAGTCACTGAAATAACTGGTGTTATTTAGACTGGAGAAAAGGAGGCTGAGGAGATGCTTTCTCAGTCTCTACATATACCTGAAAGAAGGTTGTAACAAGGTGGGGATTGGTGTTTTCTCCCAGGTAACAAGTGATAGGACAATACAAAATGTCTTCTTGTGGAAGTTTTTCCAGGGAAGGTTTGGGTTGGACATTATGAAGAATTTCTTCACTGAAAGGGTTATCAAGCATTGGAATAGGCTGCCCAGGAAAGTGGTGAAGTCACCGGCACTGGAGGTATTTAAAAGAGCTGTAGGTATGGTGCTTAGGAACATGCTCCAGTGGTGTATCTGACAGAGTTAGGTTGACAGCTGGACTCAGTGATCTTAAAGTCTTTTCCAACCTAAATGACTCTATGATACTATGATTCTATCTCGTTGAAGAAGTGGTCTCCAGTAAGCCTCTTAAAGTGATGTAAAATATTTTTACTACTGAGAGCCTGCAAGTTGTGTGAATAGCAGTATGAGAATTTGTAGAGCTCAGAAGTGTATTATAAGCACTTGGGCAGCAGGATTATACAGTGCCTGAAATTAATTACTAGTTTCCCACTCTTGCTGGGGAAGAGACTTAGCAAGATTCAGTATCATCTCTATGTGTTAGTAGTCACTTATTAAGGAGAATTTACAATTATGAAAGCCTGAATGTTCACAGAGGAAGAAACTGAGTGAAGTACCTCCAATTTGAATTTTCTGTTACAATTGGAATTATCCAATGCTTCAAGAATATCGCATTCCCAATAGTCACAGAATTATCACAGTTGGAAAAGACCTCTAAGATCCCCATGTCCAACCTTCAACCTAAAACCCTAAACCAAACCAAATCAAACAAAAAAAACCCCACAAAAACACTACCAGTGAAACCATCCCACTACAGCATGGTCTCATCTACATACTTTTTTGATACCTCCAGGGATGGTGACTCCACCACTTCCTTGGGCAGCCCATTCCAGTGCCTGAATACTCTTTCAGTAAAGAAATTCTTATATATTGTCTAAATCTCCCCTGGTGCAACCCTCTAGTCTTGTTTTTATTTACTTGAGAGAAGAGGCCATACCCATCTCACTACAATCTCCTTTCATGTAGTTGTAGAGAGCGAGGTCTTCCCTCAGCCTCCTCTTCTCCAAACTAAATAATCCCATCTCCCTCATCCAAGCTATTATACCATAGTTTCACAATATCCTAGGAAGAATTTTATTTATTTATTTATTTATTTTAAAAAATTTTAAGTACCTTTGAGGCAACTTTGAAAATCAGATATTACAGGAAACAAATTCCAGTTGTACTGCACTTAGATATTATCCTTGTTATGAATGAACTTCTTTATTTTAAAATTTACTAATTTTCACTACAGCTTTCTGTCACTAAATACCCTTTTTCTTCCTTTTGACAAGATCCACAGGTATGGACTTGTTAATATGTAGGGACCTTCAAGATTGTCAAAGTATTAGTGATGCAATTTCCTGTGATTATCTGTTATAATTTATGAAAGTCATTGCTGTTGACTGTGTTGTATTAATATAAGCACTGATACCATTCTCACCTGTTCATGGTAGGACTTAATAAAAGAATTAATTACCTAGCATTTTATAGTCTTAAATTTTAACATTCTTTGAATGAAGATAGGCATAAAATATCAGCACTTTCTATTGTTACTGAAATCAGTGTCTCCTATATTTATATTTTTATCTATTTTTGGGTTTTTTTCTAATGTCTGAAAATAATTCAATCATTTATTCATATCCTAATACATACAGATGTGGAATATTTTGATAAGTGTTTGTGATTATATACATGTTTAGAAATCAGTGAAATGAATTCTCAGTGACTACACACTGATTCAAAACTGATTTTCCACACTACAGACCACTCAGTTCCACTACTGTCTGAATTCTTCATGTTAACATTCTTTGGCTCACATATTCAGGCTGATCTTACTAAATGAATTAATGCCAGAGTTTAACATCTACATATATTTTCAACATGTGTTCATGTGATCATAATTCATCTTCCTATAATTGGTGTCTGTTGTGGGGAAATCACACTGTGACTACTGAAGGAAGCCACATCTTTACTTCACTAGTGAAGCACATCCAGCATGGAAGTATAGGTCAATAATTTTTTTAGGAATGGTGACTAATATTTTCATGTTCCTCATCTGTTAGCATGTTACTCCTTGTCTAATTACTGGACTTACATTCAAGAAACTATTTATGACATAGCATGTCAGAACATAACCTGATCACCTGTATTCTAATATGCTGAAATAGAAGGAAAAGTCTTTACAATTTACTTTTTATCATCTTTCTTGTGCTCCTTTGTATCAGAAGAACTTGCATTTGCCAGAAGCTGTGAATCATAGAATGGTTTGTGTTAGAAGGGACCTTAAAGAGCATCTTGTTTCAACCTCCCTGCCATGGGCAGGGACACCTTCCTCTAACCAGGCTGCTTGAAGCCCCATTCAACCTGGCCTTGAATGTTTTTAGGGAGGGGACATCTGCAAATTCTTTGCACAACCAGTTCCAGTGCTTCATCACCCTATATCTAATCTAAATCCACTCTCTCTCAGTTTAAAACCATTACCCTTTGTCCTACCACTACACTCTGATGAACAGACCTACCCCACCTTTCCTGTAAGGCCCCCTTTAGGTACTGGGAGGCTGGTTAACATCACCCTGGAGCCTTCTTGTCTCTAGGCTGAACAATCACATCATACACCAGGCTGAATAACCAACCTATCATTAATTTATGATTTTGTATTTTCTTCATGTATTGTTTATTTGTAGTCCAGAAATAATTTACATCATGCAGAATTCCTCTAAATATTCATACACTGACAGTCAAGTAAATGCAGACCTAGGTTTGCATTTTTTGTTATTCATACTGCCTACCAAAAGGATGTTGTATTTATCTACAGACTGCTACAGTTTTGTGTATTCTACTTCAGATATTCAAAATGAATGTAGTCACCCTCGGCTCCATTTAGTCCATGAAAGGATGGGCAAGGGAAATGATACAAGTTTGTGGCAATTACTGCTTCTATGTCACATCTATGTTGTCACATACTGATTTAATGGCAGTTTTATGTAACCTTAATGACACAGAATTCCTAGTGAAAAGGTTGTATAAATATTGATGTGACTGCTAAGCTGTAATCTTTGCACATTTTTAAAACATATGTACATACTATGTGTCTGCTGATACTGAAATACATTTATTATAAGGTTAGCTGCTAAAAGTCTATTATTCTAATTCTCTGTTGCTCAGTTAATTTCAGACATTTTAGCTTAAGCTTCAGTAATCTAAGACAGAGGTAAAAATTAAGTCAGAGATTTATGAGTGAATGGTAAAACATCATGTACTATTCAGTATACAATTAACATATCTTCCTTTGAGCTGGAAGAGATAATTTAGCTGTGACTGTTTGGAGAAATCACTGGTCTATTTAATAGTGTAAGATGAACTGGAACCAAAAGTGGTTCTTGGTTTGTTTTTTAGCTTTGTTCTATTGGATTTATGCCCATAGAACCATGTACTTTAATTCAGTGTTCCAGTAGTTTCATGTACTGATTTTTGTTTTTAAGCTCCATCTTGAAAGAATTAATGTTAAAAATTTCCTTGTGGGTGGCAGCAGAAAATAAGAGTTTCATTTCTTCAGGCTATGTAGGAACTGCGCTGTTCTTTTTTTGTCTTTCTTTGCTTGACATATCCTTTATATGCCTTTGAGTGTGAGCTTACAGACATTCTTTTTAACTTGAAACTTAATGTGAGATATAAATTATTTAGAAGTAAATACGTCTATTGTGAAGAAAAGTAAAGATATTCTATGACCTATGCTGGTAAGAATGATGGTTTATGCTTTTGGGAATAATACTTCAGATCATTTGTGCTGAAGCATGTGAAAATTAAAACAAATGTTAGATTCATGTGAGAATGATTGAAGGACAGAAGAATCTGGATCAAAAGTGATTTGTAATAGTTTAGTCATTTAAGCTATCTAATATATACCATTTCCTTTTCATTACTCACTCACAAGGGCTATTTTATTACCTTATATTTGTTTTACAGCTCTTTATGGAGTTTTCACCAAAACTATCCTTGATCACCCACTATACTACCATAAAGGTAAATATAGTTTAAGTCCCAGGAATTGAAATACACTGGATAGACAGAGTAAATGGTGTAAGCAGCAAGAAGCAATAAAAAGATGGTGTACAAAGACTCCATAATCATGTCACAATCTATATCAGCTAATACACAGAAAGATTAGCTATCTTTAGTCACCCAGGAAGAACTGAAAGTGAAAGTTGACAAAATTTAAATTTTCGTACTAGATCCATGATACTTTGCCCATGGGTCCTGTGCTGCACATGGCTTGTAACCAAGTGCTGCTTCCATCTTCTATTGATTTTATAGACAGCAATGGGAGGAGTTCTCTCTCACAGGCAGTGCTGTGTAAGCCAAGGTTCCAGATTTGGAAGGCAGCGAACTATCATGTACTACAAGAGCCATCAGGAGGTGACACTGAACACAGAAGTATTCATTTCTTTCCCATGTACTAGATAGTTTCATTTTTTAATTATTGTCTCTTTTCACTTGAGTTTTAGACAATGACACCACCTAATTTATTTCAGATTTCATACAGTGAACATGGCATAGCCCTCTATTAATCTCTTATAGATATTCAAGCTTTAAAGTGAACAACAAATGCAAACTAATTTGGATGAATGAACAAAGGCCATGAACCTTTCACTTCTAAATCTGTGATCTGACATCAATTCAACCCAATGGAAAGAGACAGTATTTTCTGACAGAGAAAACTAATGTGGTAACTCAGTCCCAGAAATGGCTCATCTTCACTCCTTTGACGTTAACTAGCACTGCTGAGGTGGAAATGAAAAAAGTCTAAAATTACTGAAATATGCAGAACTGGCCAATAAGCAAGTAGTTTTAATATTTAATGCTGTAAATAGGAAAACATAACTCACCAATATTGGTACAACAGAAACTTTCAGTTTACTTAATATTTTTAATGGATACAAAAAATTTGGGAAGTAGAAGAAAGTAATTGAAAACATTTTCAATTTGTAAAATTTGCTGATGCAACATAAAGCCCTGTAGTTTAAAAAAGGTACAGTTTAAACCATCCTTACTAGTATTGTATTTTTCCCTTTCAAGAATAGTCTGATTCATTATATCATTTTGTATTTGCATACCCATGCTATGGTTCAGAATAAAAGATATTTTGAGGCTTAAGGAAACAGAGGAGGAAACCATTCAGACACAGGAGGAAAACATTGTCTCTCTCTTTTTTTTTTTTTTTTTTTTTTAATTTTCACATGGCTTCCTTCAGTTTTTGTGTATCCCCAAAGACAAGTCTCTAGCCTGAGAAATGTAAGAGTACAACTATCATAAAGGGATGCCTGTGCAACATTTCTGAGTGACACAAAAATATCTCAGATGACAAAACCCCCAAACTAAACAATTTTATATCCTTTCCTCAAAACACAATCCATACAACAGAACAGCCCTTTCATGCCCTTGCCTTTATCCTGGTCTTTTCTTAATTAATTTTTAATATATATATTTTTTTAATTGTCCTAAATCAAAAATTTCTCAAAATTAGGTAGTAATCCTCTATAGACTTCCCAAAAAGAAAACTTGTACAAAATCAGAATGGTCTACTGAGTTCATTGGGTATTTCCTCAGTATGTAGCCAACAAGAGCTTGGATGGTTTAGACATGACTTTTGTAGCAGCACCTCTGCTTTAAAAAATTTTCTAGATACTAAATATAGCTTTCTAAATTAAATAATCTATTCAAATATTATTTTAGTTTCAAAGGTTCTTTTATGAACTGTAAATTGCTTATATAGCGTCTTCCTTCACGTGCAACCTAATACTCAGAGCTGTATAAGAAGGATGGGTCTCAGTGTCATCATATGCAATGCTGAATTGTAAGTATGTGAAGGAGCAAGTTAAATGTGGTAAATAATGCTTATTAACATGTAAGTCCTACTGACCATTTAAGGATTCAGAACAATTAATTCAAAAACTTTCATAAATTACTAGTTTAACCAGCTGCGGTACATAAGCTACAGAATCTGGTTACGTAAGAGATCTTAGTCTCTGAAAGGAATAAAAGAATGAATTTATATAACTGATACTTCTTTTAAAAATGATGACAGAACCATAAAAAACAAAGTAAACAAATTGTTCCCTAAATTTAATAGCACTTGTTTGCTAGCTATTCATATACATGCCTGAAGCTATGAATTAGATTGAACAGTCCCACATGCACAGTGATTCCACTCACCCAGCCCTAATACCCCTTTATTTACAAGACATAAAAAGTATTTTTAGAGAAATGTTTCCATATGTGCATTTTCCTATTACATAAGTATGCATATATATGCATATACATTTTTATATACATATGTCAATACACAAATATACATAACTATATATTTATATATATATATAAAAATTATTTCTGTTTGGAAACTAAACATTTCTTTTAATTGTTACTGCGACACAAACAAATTAACACATTATAAAATAAGATATATCTGTTAAATAGAGTAGTGTAGTATACTGCTAAGTCAGACTTACCATGTGATCTGTATGAGATTCAACGATGGGTAAACAAGTCTGGGAATAGATCATATGAGCAAATTTTAACAGATCTCCTTAGCCTACAGTTACAACTAGTGCAAAGAAATAAGATGATTCTTGGCACTACGTGATTCTTCTTTATTTAGATCTGCTGCCAGTAGTACTGGCTCTGCCCACACCACCTCAGCAGCCCACCCACAAGCTGCTGACCCCCCAGCACAGGCAAGCTGCTTTCCTGGCTTTTCATGGCTTCAAAAAGTCTCCAAAATAGCTCCTTGACAGCCCTTTTTGACACATTTCCCTTCCCCAGTGTGGACTTACCTGCACTGGAGCTGGTGTCCTCAGCAAGGGAACTGCTGGAGACAGTACATCAAAGGACTATGAAGATGGTAGAGGACTAGAAGTTCTCTCTTATAAGGAAAGGCTGAGGGAGCTGGGTCTTTTTAGTCTGGAGAAGCCTAAGAGGGTATCTTATCAATGCTTATAAATACTTAAAGGGTGGGTGTCAGGAGGATGGGACTAGTCATTTTTCTGTAGTGCCCAGTGACAGGATAAGAGGTAATGGACATGAACTTGAACATAGGAAGTTCCATCTAAACATAAGGAGGAACTTCTTTACTTTAAGTGTACACAGAGCACTGGAACAGACTTCCAGAGAGGCGGTGGAGTCTCCATCTTTGGAGACATTCAAAGCCCAGCTGAACACGTTCCTGTGCAACCTTCTCTAGATAAACTTGCCTTGGCAGGGGAGTTGGACGAGATGATCTCCAGATGTCTCTTCCAGCTCCTATCATGCTATGATTCTGTGATGTTGTGACTTTAGATTACTATCTTAGAATACCATGAATCATGCTTTTGAAGTGACTATTTGTCTTTCTAGAATTCTCAGTTGACTAGCTCAGTAGCAGATGTCTACCTAGAAACTGGTACATGCATGTATTGATTTGCATTATGTTGCAACACCGCCAACTGTTTTACTTCTTGGAAAAGTTTATGGTGGGATCCAGCTACAGATTAGCTCACCTGGACATCTACATATGTAAAGTCAGGTCAACACAGTCAAGGGAAAACTCAGTTTACTGTGAAGGATCAGTTCAGGACAGGCAATGTTATAGCACCATTCAGCTGCTTGAACAGCTGTTTTTACCTTTTGAGTTGACCAATGATACTCCTTTCAGCCAAATCAAAGAGGCACGTCTCCTGTGCAACTTGTATCATATATGCTAGTCTCACTCAGGAATTTAGGACACCATAAGGCATCTTAAATGATTCTAGATACCTAATTTTAAGCAAATTAGTTTAAATCCTTTGTGGTTTGTCAATTGATTCACTGACCATGCTTCACTGACTGCATTGTTTAGAGATCATCACTGATTGTAAATAAGACTTAAATATGGATATCTACACCTAGATACCTCAAGTTAAATGTCTGGGGGTTGGATCAAAAAAAAAAAACAAAAACCAAAAAACACCTAAAACAGGTGTTGAATATCATCTGAAATCAGATATGGAATCCACAAAATTGATACAGGTTGACAGATACATTTTATGACTAGTGAAGTCCTGAGTACTTTTAACTGAACTGAATTACACCTTCAGTTTCAAATTGAAATTTGACTCTCATGTAATTTTCATGAGATGCAAAACCAGTATGGACATTTTCAAGAGGTAGCTACATGTTTATCTTCTCTGGCACAATAGAGTCAGGCTGAAATCAGAATTAAGATTAAATGCCTTCCATGAAGCTGAAACAGGTTATTCTCTCTGATTTGTAAATTTTATTATTTTATTATTTTATCTATTCTCTTAATTTATAGACACTACCTAGTAATTAATATTTGTGGGATACACTTTTAAATTTAGTGGTTTTCCTGGGAAATTACTTTAAATCCTACAGTGTAGATGAAACTCTTGATCTAACTTATATGTGGTAAATTGATGTTTTCTAGCAAGTTGAGAGCCAAAAGTGATTTTAAAGTAGCAGGTGTAGACCTCTAGAATTAGGCAGCTCTCCAGTATGTATGATAATTACTCAAATTGCCCAAAGATATTTTGTTAGTGTAATCTGTTTATATATTCCCTCTTTCTAATATTTGCACTGATAATAGCTTCAGAGATGTCTATAATTATTCTCTGTGGAAATAATCAAGATAATTAATACACTTATTTGAAAATATGCAAAGACTCATTGAAAAATGCTTCACTAATCATTTTATCCTGATTTTATGTATAAATAATGTATAATAGGCCCAGTTCTATCTACTCAGAAATCTATGGGCATTTTGCCATTAAATTCAATAGAAACAGCATCAGGTCCAGTATGAATATTTGAGTCATATGTTGAAAGATAAATCTTAGAACTTGTATAATACTCTGCGGTATTTCTGAAAGCAAAAAGGAAAAAAATACCAAAGACTAATTAATTTGTTGTCTTACTCTAATATTCCCATTATTATGTTAGCAGTATTGGTCTTGATTTACTTTTTACATTAAGACTGAAACATATTTTCAGTGTCTGAAAACTTGAAGGCAAATTTGCAACAGATTTTTTAGAAATAAGTTTTATTGAATTTATCTGGTTGTATTCTTGAAGCTAAAAGAAATGTGGAATTCATTTTACTTACTGAACACGCTAGACTCAACACCTAGACACTTTCTGCACACAAAGAGACCTAAGAAGGGATATCTATCAGGTCCCTCTGCTTTCAAAAAGGACATACAGTATGTTACCTTTAAAACACGCCACAGTGTGGCACCCTGCTAGATATCTATTCCAATGTCTTCCTCTCCGTGTTTGACTTTTTGTCTCATATTTTCTCTGGGGAGAGGTCATATATTTTCCAAATTCAAGAGTTGTCTTCTATAGCTCCTCCTTCATCTCTCATTCTAGTTTCCTGCTAATTCTTTAGCATGTTATCTTTTTCTTATTGTCATAGCCTTGTTTCTGGGTTTAATTATGCTAATTGCAACTGGAGTTGTGTTTCACATATACAAAGACCGATCATATATTTGTCAGATATCCTAATAGCCTGGGTGATCTTATATTTTAAAAACAATTTTTCTAAAATTTATAATCAGCAGTGAGTAATGGAGACACTGATGAAGATGCTGGATTGTTACTAATAAAAAGTATTCATATGTATAGTCTTCTTGACAACATTGTATCTTTTAAACACACACTCAGGCCCTAAACAAAGAGCTTACATTTACAGATCCAAAAATGGTGTGTGTGCATTTAATACAAGGGAAGAATAGAACTTTGCACTTGTGCCAAGGTTTTTTTTTTTTTTTTTTTTTCCTTTGGAATAAGCATACAAATACTGAAGTGTATTACAATTTACAGAGAATATCAAGATGAGAAAGCACTTGTGTAATTATTTAGCAGAAGTCAGTTCACTGACAGTTTACGTAAGTAAATCTACTCCATGTCTGTTTGGAGTATTGAGATATGAAAGGAAAAATGTCCTTAGTCCCATCAGGAACACAGTTTAAAAAGCGTGTCTGGTCTTTATGATGTTTTTCACTCTCCTGCTCTCAGACAGGTGTACACAAAAGTGCATATGAACACACATGTATCAGAGAACCATACCTGCTCTTTTTCAAAGTAGTATGGATTTTTCCCTTAGGTAGGCAAATATTTAATGGTATTCTGGTAACTTATGAGTATTCATGGATTTTCTGCACACATGTATTGAAAACATATCCTAAAATTTCTAAAATATTTTAAAAAATCAAAATAATTCTAAATTGTTGTAGTCAGTGTCTCTATACTCTAATAGGAAAACAAGTCCCCAGTTTTATATCAGGGATTACAGTATGCAGAACATTTTTTAAAACTATATTTCATTCCTTATGTGGACATGAACTCTTAAAAATTTCACTTTTTGCTTCCTGTATTTGCCAAATTTAAATGTGATTCATAGAATATTCTGTTATATTTTCAAGGTGAATTTCATAGTTAAAGCAATGATAAAAACCAAGCAAACAAACAAACAAACAAAAAAAACCCCAAAAGTGTAGAAGATAACATTGTACCTTTACCTTCCTTTAGATGTTGTTACTGTTCTGGTAATTCATATTAAATTGTTCAGTGACTGTTTATGGTACTATCAGTGTAAAAAGTCATAGAGGTTTTCCCTTTGTATAAACTAAGTGTTTGTGGCAACTACCTTATATTTTGTTATACATTTTTGCTACAATATTTAAGCTAAAATCATGTCCTGTGTATTTTACAGAAATATTTATTACATATTTCCCCATGCTGTATTTCAGTATTACAGTTTGCATAAACAGTGTAAACATTTGGCTCTATAGTTACTAAATCTGATGAGTTTTCATTTTTACAAATTAATTTTGCACATAGATGGGATCCTCACCATGCCTATAGTAAAGTTATACATGTGCTGTATATCCTTAGTACATTATAGATGGTAGTAAATAAAATAAATAAATCTATTGTGCATATCCATCTCTGATGTTTTGATTTTAGCTTTCACTAGATCAAAAGTAGGAAGCAATATTTTGTACCATGCTTCTGCTTGTTACCTGTACTAGCACTGGAGATACAAAATCACAAGGAAACGAATGAACAAAATATAGTAATTGCTGCTTTTACACTATTCATAACTTCAACAGCATCTATAAAATTCATAATATTTAGTGTCTAAACCCATTTCAGGTCAGCTAGTTTGTTCATGTATTTTTATTCTTGGACTTCATCCCTCATTATTATTTTTTTTCAACTTTTTTCTGGTTTCTACCTGTTTTTACTTACTTTGTCCGTTACTTTTTTTCTACCTTCTCTGCTTCTGCATCTCTTCCATATTGTTTCTGTCATCTTTTGCCCCTTTTACTGCAACCTTGTCCACTCCACCTTGCTCAATATACCAATACTGTTAAAAAGATTTTTCATATTTCTCTGATGACTTCCTCTTATTTTCTGTATAAAAGTAAAGCTTTTGTTCTGTATGTCTAGGATATGCAAAAGCTACTGATTCATCTTCTTTTTCTTTTTTTCTTGGTAGAACTGTTTTCTTCGCTGGTTTCCTTCACCTAGTGTTGTCTCTATGTGTTTTTCTAGTTAGCAATTGTGCCTAGTCAACAAGCTACCCGACTAGGTTCTGCTGACCTCTTAGGGCTCTTTGACATTCGGAAAGAAGATTCCAAAGCTTGTTCCACAGTTGTCTGGAAGCCCAAATTGCTACATGTGCTTAAATCACAGATATCTTTGGAAGCACTGAATTAAATTAAAATGAGCAGACGTGCAACAACCTACTAGTCAGTGCACTGTCTGTAAATGAAATTCTTGGGGTGGGATTCAGTTGCCTAAATATGGAACTTGAGAACTAGCTGACATTTTCTACAGTATTTGGTCTTGACAGAGGCTATTCCACAAGGGCACAGGTCTCCTATGGACTCTCTAACATATTTCCAAGGCCCAAATGGTTATCTCAGACCACACTAATACATCTCAAACAGCAGCAGAAATCTATTTTGAGGGAAAAGATAGATTCTTCTAAGTGGATAATGTTATCAATTCAGATAATGCTGTCCAGCCACCTAGAGAATAATTGTCTATGTGTGAGCAGTGTCTGAACTCCCTCAGAATTAAATTGAAATTTAGTCAATACTTTGGATGGAGACAAACAAGCTATTCATGTTGCCCAAATGTAGAGAGACTTAAAATTCTCATTTAAGCAGTTCTCTTGATCCAAAAGACCATACTGCTTGGGGACTTCAGCTCTGCAGTGTCACAAAGGTTCAGCTTTATCACAGAATTTTTGGGGTTGGAAGGGACCTTGAGCAATCTGGAGCTCTAGAACTCTGGAGCTGGTACTGTTGCTAGTGAGTTGCAAACTAGGATCTAAACTCTCTTACTTTAAATATGAGTTCCTTTCCTGCTGATGGATTCCACTAACTTTTTAAAGACTGCAGTACTGTGTATCAATAATCCTGGAGGTTTTATCTACAGAAACCTGACAATGAGACAGGTGTCAGTAGGTGCAAAAAGGTTTGGTTGCAAAAATGCACTTAGATATCTACTTTGTACCTAGTTCTGTTGTACAGAACAATCATACCATCTGTTTGATCTAGACAAAGTATTTCTGACAAAGCTCTAATTTGAATAATTTTATGATTTAGGATAGCAAGTGTAATTAGTTTTGATCAGATGACTGCTCATCTTTCCTTCCATTTGAGTCTTCTCTGTCTGTTGACCTTCCAAGTCTATTTAATCTCTTTCACTGTCTTCTCTACCTGTGGAAAAATACTTGTATAAATTTATATACAATTAGTTGATTTATTGTATGAGTGTAAGTATACATGTGTATACATGCGAGTGCTCTGTGCCACCTACTTTTGAGTTCGTTATTTTTACTTTTAAATTAAAATACTCCAGGTCTAGCTTCCTCACAGAAAACACCTGGGGTTGATTTTCAGTACTGTTATTGTGATACTGTGTAATTGATTTGAGAGGATGCAGTCATGAATCATGAATCTTTGAACCATTCTTCAACTTGCAAGTTAATATCAAGTATGAAGTTAAATTTAACTATTGGTTAAATTAATCATCTGTGAAATTTTATGCTAAACCAAACATTTAAGCAAGTGTGGGTTTGCTTTCTACACTTAGCTGTAGACATCAGAGGTGTGAATTCACAGTAAAGTATCTACAGAAATAAAGGGCAATGTACACAGCTTCTCTTTTTCCACTACAACCTTAGCATCTGTGATTACTGAGAAAAAAAAAAAAAAAAAAAAGAGAGACGGAAAAAACCTATTTTTCCTCCTTGTTAGTGAGAATAGTTTACATTTTAAGAGAGCCTTTTTTTTACTTCCGTGTGAAAAGATTTTGACGGAATGCACTTTCAATATGTGATTCAGACTTCTGACAGAAGGATAGATGAAGTGAATTTTTGTTGTGTTATTATAAGGAATTTTAAGTAAATAACATATTTTTCTACAGTTGATTATTTTAGGGCAAAGTTCTCTATTGTTTGGGGAGTTTTACTTTTGCATATCGGAAAAGTTGTGGGGGAGAAATGAAACAAAGATCAGTTCTGAAATTAATAAAGAGAATTAATGTAATGTAACTTCATATAAGTATGTGGACATTTTCTATGTTAAAACAAATAAACAAACAAAGGACATTTTTGTAACATACACAAAGATCTACATATTATTTTTACGCAAATAAAGTGGAAACTAAGTTAAACAAAGGTTACAAAGACAGAAAATTTAAACGGGAAGACCTATGGAAACATATTTCTTCTTTGTATTTTTAGTTAAAAAACATGCCAGCTTAATTATGCCAAATTTGAGAAGAAGTGGATCAGCAAGAGATTAACTATAAGAAGTGAGACAGCATATCAGGATAGGAGTAATGCACTGATTTTTTAAATGAGGAACTGTAAAATCTAACTGTGTAACAAAGGGAATACACCCATGAATAGTAAGAGGTTAAATCCTATCCTATTTTAAAATGTCTGGAAGGAACAGAAATAAATACATGAATACCATATATACAACAGCTAGGTTTCTCATGAGGCAGAGATGTATGACACATGATAAAAGATAACATATCACTCAAATATTCCCTAGCACATTTCAGGTTATTTAAGAAATCTGGTACTTACAGACAAGAACTACTAAACCACGGGGAGAGGAGGGAAAAAAGTGAGAGAAAGTTATGCTGACAAGAAGGAGTTCCTCTTAAAGAAGATGTTTGTATCTCTTCACAAAACTGTGTGACATAGAAAATGTGTAGGACACATCTTGTCTCATTACCATAACAGTAAAAGCAAATAGCCTAATCATACGAGGGCCCCATTCAATCTGCAGGACATATTTCTACACCTGATATTTAGATCTGCAGATTTTATGAAGTCTGAACCTCTTATGGAAATAAGTAGATAGGTAGCTTTTAAACCACAAAAATTATTTGTGACCTTGGCAGGAAGCTGTAATATTACCAACTAGATTTCTCAATTAATAGCAAGTGTTCTGAAAGGCACTGTAAAAAAGTATTCTGACACTAAATGAATGGAAGGATCTATGTGTGTGTGAAAAATTACCAGAATCAGTGAACTGCTTTCATATCAGATATCGAGGACTTGAGAGGTCTTGCCTGATGTTGGGTTAACAAAATCCGTGAGGAAGAACTTGAACTAACTGCAAAACTCAGGGAATTTATGCTAATCTTTTCCTGTGATGAAAAACAAACAAACAAACAAACAAACACCAACCATGAAGAGGAACAGGGCAGACAAGAAAATTAAGATTTCTGCAGCAGAAAATGTAATTGAGGCGTTCCAGGCTACTGCTACATTTTAATTTGAAGTTATCCATAATCAGGAGCCGTTCTGTAGAAGTTGTGATTATTGTTTCATGTCAAACATAAGAATGGGAATGAAAAGCTCAGTATATTGGCTTTCAGAGATTTGTGAGAGGCTCAGAAGAAACAGTCCTTAATAGAAAAAGTTATTACTCAGGTATGATTGAAAAATTTTAAGGGAAATATGCATCCACATTGGAGATCTGACCTGACTGGTAAAAATACTGGGGCCAAATAAACATTCTTCTTATCCATCAGAAAAACTTCAGAGACTGTCTTTGATTTTACGGGTTATGACATTTATTACAGGCCATCAATACAACATGCCAAGGCAGATACATTCTTCTTGTCCTTGAAGAACACAAAAAGAAATACTAAATGCAGATTTTCTTCCTGAGATGTTATTCTGATCATAGTCAGAAAAAATTGTTCTTACAATGAGGTAAGATTTTTTACTGTGTAAAAGAATTTTTACATTTTGAGATTTCATGCATGACATAATCAAAGAATGTGTCCTGGTTTGAGTGAAAACAGAACTAATTCTGTTCAGTAATTTTACTTTTCATCTCAGTTCTTCTAATTAACTGCACTTTCTGAAGTTAGTAGCTTGTTTTCACAGACAGTGTCTGCTTCCAGCAGTGATAACATCTCACGTTTAGAGTTACTACCAAGGATTGGTACGCAGACCAAGGCCACTGCTGGGTCTTGTGGGATGCAGAAAATGAAAGGCTGCACTTGCAGGGAGGAGAGGACAGGATGGGTAACTCTTAACTGACCAGCGAGGTATTCCATCCCATATACACCATATTCGGTCTAGAGCTGAGGGATCTGAAGGGTCTCTGGGCTCTTCTCCCCTCTTGGACTGCTTTGCCAGCATTTGCTTGGCTTGGCTTGGGTCCTCTTTCTGTTCCTTCCTCGGAGCACCCAAGGAGGACTCTGTCCGTTCTGCCTTAGATCTGGTCTGTATGTTCCTGAACCTGGTACCAGAATCCAGCTCCTGAACACAGCTCCCGTCTGCTGCGGGGCTCAGTCTGGGACTGCCCCGGTGCCTCCACAGTATCAGTGGTGACAGTGATGTAATTACCATCAGGAGGGTTGCGTTTGATACTGGTTTTGTATATATTTGTATATATTCCATTTTTATTATTATTAATTTCCTTTTCATTAAAGCTGTTCTAGTTTCCTTTTCTAATCACTAAGTATCTCTCCCTTATTCCCTTTCTCTTTCCCCTCTGGGGAGGGAGGGGTTTTAACAGAGAGCGTCTGTTATAGGTCTAAGGGGCTGCCCTGACCCTAAACCGTGACAGAATGTTATTACAGACAAGTATTATATAGATTCAGCATATTGGAAATATACATTGAAAAAGTTTCTTCCTCTGGAATGAGAGTAATTTCATCAAAAGAAATGATAATGGAATGATATGAGAGTCATAAAAATAAGTTTAAAAAAAGAAAATCAATAGCCAGCAGTCCTTTTTTTTTTTTTTTTTTTTGATATTTTTAAACTTAAACATAGAACTAAATTTAGTCAACAGGTCTGTGCCTAAACTTTTCTGCTGGGCTGGACCAATGTGTGCTAAGGATTTCCCTTCTTTGTTCTCTAGATTAGGTACCTGTCTTGCTCCTGATGTGACTCCCGTATGACCAAGATTCATTTTTGTGGAAACAAATGTTGGAATGCTTGTGTAGCCATTTATTATTCTATAACTAAGAACTTTGTCTTCCTCTATTAATCTAAATGCACGAATTAGCACCCTTCACCTGTTAGTTGTGAAAGACTATCATTCACATGGGAAAGAGTAATCTGACATAATAAAAAAGAATTAATGTTGTCAATATAATTGAGAAGTATAATCAGATTTCATCATGGTGTTTCCAATATTATTGCTGTTTGATTACATGTACTTTCAAGATGAGTTTGGCAAAGAATTGACTGGAATAAAGTTGACTGGCTGGAAAGTCAAGTGATCTGGGAACTTACTAAGAATATTATATCATTGTAGTAAGAACAAAGATTTCTCCAGTGGAGATGTTTTCAGGATGTATCTCGGAATGATATGGAATCAGATTCTCTTCTGGAAAGTCTTTTGTATGACGGTTGCTTTCTAAGCCTGAAAAAGTGTGGGAATACATGACCGTGGGATGGCCATGTATTCCCAGTTGATTATAGTCCTACGGATGGACTTCTGAAAGCCATCAATTTTACAGTTTACTTACCGTCATTCTTGCATAAAGCATTACCAAGGAAACATATAACTTTCTTCATTTCACCTCTTCTATACCCAAGGAGAAAAATCCTGGTACTTTGGATTTCAACTGGGTTTACACATTGTACAATTATTTTGTTTTTTGTTGAGACTATTAGCTATTTTTTCATTTTATTATTTTAACATTATTTTACTTTGGACTATAGTAAACAATTTTTGATTGACAAATGCTATCTTTAACTGACCTTTTGTTACCAAACAAAAATCTGGGCTGCTGAAATGAGTAAGAGATAGGTCAACTTCATGTATCAATGAATCCAGTCTTACCTCTACTCCTGATAGCCTCACAAATCTTTGTCTACCTCTGATTTTAGTTCAGCCTCTATAGCCTGAAATACATCCTTCTTTTTGTTCTGGGAAACTTTTTGATGGAGAGTCCATAGGATCTGTTTAATTTATGCTAACTTCAGCCATAGTTTCAAACCTTTAATGAATTCCCATTCAGCAAGAGAACAGGAATACGTGTTAATTTTAATTCTAATTCAATATTTAAGTGTTAAAATGTAGAAGTATATTCACAACACTAACATTTCTTAGCTTTTAATTGCATCCAGTTAAACATTGTAATGGTAGGACAGGTGATCCTCATAAGCAAAATGCTTTGTATAAAACAATTATTTACATGTGTAGGCTAGCTGAAAGTCATCATTGTTTTCAGCTGAATCGTGTAAGAAAACACCATTAAAACTGGATTACCCTGTCTAAGGTAAAGTGTTATGGGAATTGTGGGCTTATTTTACTTTAAGAGTAACTGTTTAGCATGGCATATTTACAAATGTTGAACTGCTATGTCTGCTCTGAATAGTAAGACTGTTTCAGCTTAACACAGATTCTGTCCATGATATATTTTACCCTATGATTTTTTCTGACAAAAAGTGCTAAAAATTATGTTAGTAAAAACCAAATCAAAAACAATGAAAGAAAAATGGAAAACCTCTGTTGATTACTGAGCTATGAAGATGGTCAGAGGGCTGGAATGCCTTTTCTATGAGGACACGCTGAGGGAGCTGGGCTTGTTCAGCCTGGAAAACAGAAGGCTCAGGGGAGACCTTGCAGCCTACCAATATCTAAAGGGGGCCTACAAGAAAGCTGGGGAAGGACTTTTTACAAGGGTTCATAGTGATAGTATGAGGGGTAAAGGTTTGAAACTGGAAGATGGTAGATTTAGATTGGAAATAAGAAGGAAATTCTTCACTCTGAAAGTTGTGAGACACTGGAATGAGTTGTCTAGGGAAGTTAGAATACCAGCCTGCCAATGGAAAGTGGTGAATGTATTCCTTGTTTTGCTTTGTTTGTGTACACAGCTTTTATTTTACTTATTAAACTGTTTTTATCTCATCCCATGAATTTTTTCACTTTTACCTTCTCCATCATCCCACAGTGAGGGAGTAAGCAGGTATCTGTGTGGGACTTAGTTGCTGGCTGGGGATAAACAACAACATATGGTGAGAAACAAAGGCAAAACCTAGAATACCTTCTCCCCAACCCATATTTTTTTGTCTCAGAATCAAGTTCACTCCTTCATTCCCCACCTCTCTACCTAATCCTACCTTAAGTGTCACAGGGAGATTAGGGTATGCAGAGTTCAGGTCAGTTCATAATGGCTCCTCTCTGCTGCTCCTTCATCCTCACACTTATCCCCTGCTCCACCATGGCCCTCACCAAGGACTTCAGTTCCTGTCAGAAAAATATGCTCCAGTGTGGGGTCCTCCACAGGCTGAAGTTACCTCAGAGAACATCTACCTGTTCCACCATGATTTCTCCACAGGCTGCAGGGCAATCTCTGCTCCAGCATCTAGAACACATCCCCCTCCATCCTTCTTCTCTCACCTTGGTGTTCACATTGTTGTTTCATACTCTGTTCCTTTCCCCTCTCTATGTTAAGCAATATTTTTGCTCTTTCTTAAATATACTTTCTCAGAGGCACCATCACCTTTTGCAAATAATTTGCAAAAAGAATAAAGATTTGGTGCAAAATATTACATATAAAATCTGAACCTATAACTGTCCTTAGGGAGAACTTGCAGCATACCTTTGGATGTGTTAGTAAAATAGTGCTGAGCTGACTGTAGAAAACAGAATGGGCTAGTGGGTGATCAATGTTTTTATGAAAGCAAGTGAACTGGAAGTGACTTTCTCCACAGCTGCTGTTTTCAGAACCTTCACAGGAATCCATAGTGACAATATGCATTGGGTTTGTGTACCAAGGCTTTTGTTGCTGGGGGGGGCTACAGGAGTGACTTCTGTGAGAAGCTGCTAGAAGCTTCCCCTATGTCTCCTAGAGCCAATGCCAACCAGCTCCAAAATGTATCCACTGCTGACCAAGGCCAAGACCATCAATGACGGTGGTAGCGCCAATGTGATAACATAATCAAGAAGGGCAAAAGAAACCTGCTCAATTGCAGCCAGAGAGAGGAGTGAGAATATGTGAGAGAAACAGCCCCTCAGACACCCAGGTCGTTGAAGGAGAGAGAGGAACTGCTCATGGCATTGGAATAGAGATCCTCCTACAGAGACTATGGTCCGGCAGGATGTCCACCTTCTGCCTATGGATGTTAACAGTGGAGCAGATATTAACCTGCAGCCCATGGAAGACCCCAGGCCGGAGCAGGTAGATGCCCATAGAAGACTGTGACTCCACGTCAAGCTCAGCTGGAAGCAGTCATCTGTCAGGACCTGTGGAGAGAGAAGACCACGCTGAAGCAGGTTTGCTTGCAGGACCCTGATGGGGGACCCATGGGGATCCACCTTGGAGGACTCTGTTCCTGAAGGACTCCACTCTGTGGAAGGGAGCCAAGATGACACAGTTCAGGAAGAGTATCAGCCCTGTGGGAAGGACTCACATTGGAGAAGTTCATGGAGGACTATCTCATATGGGAGGGACCTCATGCTGGAGCAGGGGAAGAGTATAAGAAGTTGTCCTCCTGAGAAGGAGGCAGTGCCAGAAATAATGTGTGATGAACTGACTGCAATCATTATTCTCCATCCACCTGTGACACTATAAGGGAGGAAGTAGAGAATTTGGGAGTCAAATTAGTTCTGGGAAGAAGGGAGAGCTGGGGGGAAGGTGTTTTAAAAATCTGATTTTGTTTCTCATTATCCTGTTCTGATAAGATTGGTAATAAACTAATTTCCCAAGGCTGAGTCTGTTTTACCTGTGATGGTAGTTGGTGAATGGTCTCACTATCTTCCTTTGTATTTTCTGTCCCCTGTTCAGGAAGGGGAGTGATAGAACAGTTTTGGTGGACACCTCCTGTCCAACCAGGGTAAACCCTCCACAAAATACAAATACTTCCAGGTGAAGAAAACAAATTAATCTGTATCTTCTACATCTGTAGTGAGTTCTTTATCCAACAGGAACAGAGAGAAAGGAAAACAAGGAAACAAACCAAACTTAAACACCATTATTTACCACTAGGGAACCAAGGAAATAATATGCAACCCTCTGCTTGGGTTTGAAAGAAGCAGAGTTAAAATACATTTTTAGAGAAAATATTCTAGTGTTGCATTCTTTATATTTTCAGAAATACCTACTCATCCTCAGAAAACAACCAACCAACCAAACAAAACTAGGGAGAGTTTATATACACAATTATATAAAACACATCCTTGTTCTCAATCATTTCGTAGGACTGAATTTGGATAGTTAAGGGATCAGTATGCTGATTGTTTTAAGTCCTATTCTAGCAAGTAAATCCTCCCCTGAACATGTGGGAGTTGTGGACAATGTCCTTTAATTTTATGATTCTAATTGGGTAACTATAACCCCAAACTAACTGCAGAAACAGTAAGGTTTCTTGAATTTATGTTCTTCATGAATTTAACTTTGACTCCTCAGAGCACCCAATGAATAATGTTAGCTGCTGTAATGAATAGTCATTTTTGCCTTAGTTTCTTAAGGAAGCAAAAGATTTTGTCATTTATATTCTGTTAATCTGTCTGTTTCCTATCTCAAAAAGCTTGTGAACACATTAGTCAATTTTAACCTAACTTGATAAAGATGTATGAGAGAGAATTATTATTTTATAAAATTTATAAAATGCACTCTAGGTAAAGGATAGACTAAACTAGTACTTTGCTAAAACAGTGGTGTAAAGTTGGAAATAATCTATTCTGTCCACTCTATTATTATCTAACCAGCAACAAGAATCTGCACCTGGTCAGCCTGCACCCATACCAGAGTTAACTGATCACATATACTATCTGCTGTATAGCATTGATTAGAATAGCATCCAATTGCTGTATTTTAGAGATTGTTGATGTCCTAATGTATATAACAGAAGGAGCAAAAGTCATTCAAATTAGAAAATGAGAGGAGTTGAATGTCAGAAATCTGTAGCAGATCAGCTTCATAGTTCTTGTCACAAATGATATCTTTGAAAATTGAGATATATATCTGGGACCAAACCTACGGAAAACTGCTGACCCTGCATTTTCAGACGCTGTTATAGGAACCAGAATGTTTTCTGTTATACTTTGCTTATTCTGTTCCATCATTTGTTATATGATAGAAGTGTTTCCAAGTAATAAAAAAAAAAAAAAAAAAATCAATTATTTCAACTACAAAAAAAAAGAATTGAAGATACAAGTCCAGTATTTCACTCATTAATACAATTTCTTTTGGTGTTTATTTTCTTACTTCACCTCCTTTATCTCTTTTAGTAATTTTTTTTTTTTTTTTAGCTCGGGATATTGTTACATGTTTAGGACTTTCTCTTTCTTAGAGAAAAACCTGTAAGTGAAACTGTTGTTATTAATTAATATTAAAATGAACATTATCATAAAGCATGTCTTTTAATTAGTATAGTAAAAATACTGGGTGTCCCTTTCTGTCCTTTTCTTATGAGAAAAAAATGTATATATATTCAGACCTACTCTTAACATTTAAATTTACATTATTTATTCAGATACATAGACAGTACAAAACTAGACTGTGAAAAATATTGTTAAGATCCTGCAAGTTCTCTTCAACTAAGATGCAGATATAAAATCAGGAGCATATTAAAACCTTGTAAAGGTTTATGAACAGGAAATGAGATTGTTCATAGAACTGAAAAACCTCTTGTCTCTTAGTTTGTCTTCCTTATACCTCTGCTGCCAAACAAAAAGTACAGGAGTACTTGAAAAACAAGCAAACAAAAAAAGTATAAATATGAGGAGAGCATAAAAAAATATGTTGGTGGACTTTCCTGTGGAATTAAACTAAAACTCAGAGGGAACCTGAATGGTTTAATAAAATTCTACCCCTTTAGAAAAAAGAAACAAAATTGTAGTACTTACATCATGAGTTCTTTTAATGATTCTGAAAAGTTGGTATATGTTTATAAATATTGAATGTTTCAGTAAACATGTTTTATGTTCAATAACATGTAGCTAAATTATTTTTAGGATATGCAGATTCATAAGCCCTTAAAATATCTTTTTTAGTATATCATGTTAGAGGAAAATACATATCATGCCAGATGCAACACCCTGAGAGAGATCAAGTTACTGCCACTCCATGTCCCCTGGTTCAATCACTCATGAGGCTGAAGATGCATTTCCAGCAGGGACATGTGCACAGGACAAATGTATACCAGATAATTAGGGTTACACACAGGTGGTAGCACAAATCACTGACACAATCACTGACAGCACCAATGACTTCATGTTACTCTCCTCTCTGATGGAGCAGAATGGAGATCTAATAGTGTAAATAAATATATGTATGTACAAGGTACTGTCTAGAGACAGAGTTCAGACCCTCAGTTTGTCCAGTGTCTGTGCTTGGAATCTCAGTCTCCCCAGTTGTTGGCTTCCCAGATCACAGCATCCAGGCAAGTGTAGTGACCAGAGAAATATTTACATTCAACTGGCCTTTTTTTTCCTCCTTAGCCTTTCATTTTCCCTCACTTGTTCTTCTCCAAATTACAGAAACCCCTCCCTTTTCCTGCTTTTGGTTCCTTCCCTAAACATCCCCTGATAAATTCTGTTCAATCATGAACTGCTTTTCCCCTGCATCTCCTAATGTATCCCACACCCCTAGAAAGCACAAACCCCTTAATCAGAAAGATGATCAAGAGAGTTGCTCCTGAGGAGTCATCATGATGGGTTTCACACCTGGAGAATAAGGCTGATGGCTCTCACTGGACAGCTCTGGGAGGGGCCTGGACAAGGTTTTTAATGACTCCTTAACATGGATCCTGCCTGCCACTGACACTGGAGCCAGTCCAAAGGAAGGATATGAAGATGATCAGAGGGCTAGAGCACCTTTTCTACAAGGACAGGCTGAGTTGGGCATGTTCAGCCTGGAGAAGTGAAGTCTCCAGGGAGACCTTATTGTGGCCTTCCAGTATCTGAAAGGAGCCTACAAGAAAGCCGGAAAGGGACTTTTTACAAATGCCTCTAGTGATAGGATGAGAGATAAAGGTTTGAAACTGAAGGAGAGTAGATTAAGATTGTAAATAAGAAGGAAATTCTTCACTCTGAAGGTGGTGAAACACTGAAACAGGTTGCCCATGGAAGTTGTGGATGCTCCATCACTGGATGTGTTCAAATCCAGGTCGGGTAGGGCCTTTATTTACCTGGTCTAGTGGAAGGTGTCCCTTCCATGGCTGGGGTGTTGGAACTAGATGATTTTTAAGGTCCCTTCCAACCTAAAACACTTATGATTCTATGATTGTGTATTCTTGTGCTCCTCTGGGCTTGTGGAGATGGGCTTTTGATGGCTGTCATGTGATGATGGGCCTATTGGGAGTCAGGTGAGGGCATTAATTGGGATCCACCTCCTGCCATTGTCTCTATGAACTCCTTTGTGGGTGTGCAGATGAGTTTATGTCACATAATATAGCACTGCTCCACATAAAGGTTTAATCAGAAAGGACCACATCATCCTCTCTCACTGCACAGCACGTCCCAGTTATCTGTGTCATGTCCAGGAAGGGTTGGGCTCCTGGAGCAGAAGATATGCTCTTCCAGGTATTTCCCTGAGGGTTTGTAGGTCTATGTGACCATGGTGCACTGGGTCTTTTAAATAATGTTTATACCTCTTACCTCCAAAAAGAAGGGTATCAGAGAGTATAAACAGAGGCTTATCCCTTTTAATGAAACAACTCAGAAGAATAGAATCTTATATTTCTCTGAAGGGTATATACAAAGTCTCTACAAAGGCTTTGTTTTCAGTATGGTGAGTGGGAATTTGACATTAGATAATACTAATTTATGACAGCCAGTATCTGTATAGAATGGTGAAGATATTTCTATCAGTGTCCTTAACAACTGTGGAGATTGTCAGCTCAATCATTAAAGGGTTCTATTTCTTTTCCTAAAAAATAACAGTCATCTTTGCTTTAATATCTCATCAGTTAAGCCTCTAGTTTTGCTACAACAAATCATAACAGATTATGTTGTTATAGCATCTGCCTGTCCAGGAAAAATGAAGAGAATATTAAATCATGCTCAAAATAGTACTGTTCATTCGTTTTACTTTGTCCATCAAATACAACTTCAATCAAATTCTAGGTTATGAGGTAGGTCAAGACAAGAAACAAACTGTATTGTTATGATTTTACATGTGAAATATTTTAATCCAAATTTTGTCTTTAAGGTGCTATTGGAAATTAAACTACAGGTAAAAAATTTACAATGTCATCTCTGCTGTGTAGAATAATATTCAGTCTTCAACTATGAATATATAAATAATATCTTCTTTCACTTATTTCTGGATTTTTTCCTAGTTAATTTTCTCCTGATCAAGACCAATCTTACTTTCTTGCCTTTGTAAAAGTACTTAGACCTTATGACATATTTATATGAATTTTTTTTTTTTCCTGAGACAATCCTGAGCTCTAGCATATTAGAATTGGTTTTTTGTTTACTTATTTTTGCCAAAAGAATCTACACTAATTCCACTGGCTGATGGAAATATATCCTCAGAAAGAAAATAGCTTCATTATTACCAGACAGAAAAAATCTTTAACAGGATTTGTCCATGTTATAGACACTCCCAATATTATGAAAAATAAGGGTTTCTGTATTTATTAGCCTCTCACCATTTGATACCAGCAAGTCTGAAAAAAGGCTAGAGGACTTTGTAATCTCCCAATAGGCTGCTGAAGCAGTCTGGTAGCTCAGATGTGACATTTATTAGCAAACAACCCCCAGTCTACAACATTAATCTTCTGAGACAAGAAAATCACCACTTTTTTTTGTTGTTGTTTTTTTTTTTTTTGTTTTGTTTTTTGAATGCCATACATGTTCCCTGAAACTGATAAACCTGCAAGATTTGCAACAATATATAACTATACAGTATTTGTAGTTTAGATTTTATCCATTTTTATGAACATTACTCCTGAATTAGTTCTTTATAACTCTGACATGAGACCACAATAAGATTTTGTGTATTTATAGGAATTCATTTAACAAGAAACCAAGAATTTAAGTACAAAACAGTGTTAAATAGTATTTTAAAATCCCCATCTTTCCTGTTTAATAAATATCTCAGCTTTGTGTTTCAATTGCTTATTTAATTTTCATAAACAATACTATTTTCACTTAATTTATTGTCACCTACATTTGGAATGAAACAAACTCTATCTTCTGGAATTGTTCTATAATCTTTCATATGATTCTGATCAGATGTATAAGATTAGGAGGCTAACTTAAATGAACCTAATGTTGTTAGCTTTAGTCTAGGAAAGACCTAGCTATCTCTTTAGCAGTCATTTGTTTTTATAGTGGTACTGAAACCGATAATGACTAATATTTTGTGAGTTAAGCAAGACTGATGCCTTCTCAAGTTACTAAATGACATTAAAATATTTACCAGTGTATTAGATTTTGTGTAATTTAAATAAATATTAAATATGTGGATTGCACTTCCATTTTAAGAGATGAAGTTAAAGCATGGGAGAATTCCAGTATCAATAAGAGGAATATGTCCATATATACCTAGCTAGTATAAACATTTTTCCTGTAATATTTATAGTGACTGCCAAATTTATTGACTTGAGGAATTTTATTTTCACTTGTGGAACTTATCTGTCATGCTTTGCTTGACAAGAGTGAGGACCAGGTTCAGTTTCTATAGGTTGTCAATAAATACCATATCAAGTTTGTGAGCCTCATTTCAACAGCCAAAGAACCTGAATGAAAAGTCTTAACCAAGAATCATAGAATCATGGAATCATAGAATGGTAGGGGTTGGAATGGACCTCTGGAAATCGTTGAGTTCAACCCCCCTGCCAAAGCAGGAACACCTAGGGCATGCCACATGGGAACAGATTCAGGCAGGTCTTGAAAGTCTTTAGAGAAGGAGACTCCATCTCTGTGGGCAGCCTGTTCCAGTGCTCTGTCACTCTCACAATGAAGTTTTTCCTCATGTTGAGGTGGAACTTCCTGTGTTTCACCTTGCTACCATTACCTCTTGTCCTATCACAGGGCACAACTGAAAAGAGACTGTCCCCTTCTACTTGATACCCACCCTTCAGATATTTGTAAACATTCATAAGATCCCCTCTGAGTCTTCTGTTTTCCAGGCTAAACAGTCCCAGGGCTGTCAGCCTTTCTTCATAAAAGAGATGTTCCAGTCCCTTCATCAGCTTTGTATCTCTCCCCTAGACCCTCTCTAGTATTTCTCTGTCCAAAGAAGTACCTTACTAAATGATGGTGATGAGAAATAGAAAGGAAATAAGATAAATGTACAAGAAATAATTATGTGTTCTCCAAAGCAAAACAATAATATGTTTAAGTCCTTCTCTTACATTACTTAGTGAAAGAAATGGAAAAACACCTGTCTGTTACCCATTTTTCATCCATCTCATTTATATTTTCTATCACCTACTCATATAAAGAGTGCTCAGTAGCAACTACAAATAGTACTAAAGCTACGAGCACTCCAAAACAGGGGTTTCTTCCTCCTAGCAAGACTGTAAGGTACACCTATCCACTAGGTATCTTGTCTGCTCTTTCTGTTGGACATGTTCCTAGGTGCATCTCTCTTCTAGGAAGCCAGCCACGTCTCTCTCTTTAGCAGGATCATATACATACATATGAAGATTGTGATGTCAAGGATGTTCCTAAGAAGTTTTCTTGTCTTCTGAATGTCCAGTCTACTAACAAGTATATAATTATAATGGACAATTTACCTCAGGTATTTTTTGTCTTAACTCATTTACCTGACTTTATAACTTGTTTTAAGTATGGACCTATCAGCTTTATGATGCAACTACTTTTTCATAGAAATAGTTCCCAAATGTGATAATATATAATATATGGTTTAAAACTCTCACTAGTTATATGGTTTAAAACATCCCACTGCTGAACTCTGCTTCTTCTCCACTGGACCTCTGGAAGGCTACTCCCCTTTTTGGCTTGAATATTTCTCCAGCTGGCTTATCTTTTAGGCCTCAGGTGACAGTGATTACACACATGTGAAAGACCATTTATGTGATAATTTGCTAATGTAAGTTTTCCATAGTTCTCTTGAAAAACAGAAAAAGAATGTACCAGATTATAGTTCTTAAAAGCTGAGTTACTTTATGGAAAGGAAATTACAATGTAGAACTTTATCATAATCTTCATAGACCAGTCACTAATCATATTTTCATAATATTCTGAAGCACAAATTAAGTGTAAATCTAGATTCAAAATCAAACCAAAACAAAGACAACAAATTATAAGATTCTATAAGTTGGAAGTAATTAATTGTGAAAGGAATTAATTGATTTTTGTGTAGCAGATAAATGTATTTTGGAAAAACAGCTTGAATGGAGGTAATTCTGGGAAAGGGAGTTTTCTTGTTACTCACTCAGGCAAGTATATAAACAAGCATCTAAAATTTCCCCTCCAGGAAAAGAGACTGAGTAAATAATAAGAAGAGAGCTTGAAAGAGAGGATACTATGGGTACACCTGAAGTAGAGAGACCTGAGTGTTTTCAGGAACATGGGTTCACAAGTATATCATGGTGATGAGCTGGAAAGTAATATTCTCCCAATAATCTGGCTTACATAGGTAGGTCATAGTCTGTAAAGGATCCTGACTCTCATTCTAGGTAGACCTTATGCAGGGGAACAAAACACTGAAGTCTGACAAATATAGCTTATAAACATTTTACATTCTGCCAGTCCAAATCATTAGGCATGCCAAAGCTGCTCTAGTGAGTCCGGCTTTCCTTTAGCCACCTAAAAATGTTGTCAAACAGTCCACTTTTTTTTATTCCTTTGTATCTACTTGTTCTACTGAATGGAAATCAAATCTCATGGAACATCAGTGCCTATATTCATTACAGACTTTGTCTAGCTGCTTTGCCAAATTCCTGAAAGAAGCACTTCTTGAGAAGTATTTCAGTAGAAAAACTACATATAAAATGAAAACTTGTTTTTGCTTGAAGTAAGAATTGAAATTTATGTCCTGACTAGCTGTAGAAAGTTTGAAAAATGTCCCTTTTCACCAAAAAAAGCTTTTAAATTGACAAAATCAAGGGAAAAAAAAATCAATATTAATTTTATAATCTTTTGTACTAAAATATTACATTCAAAATATCTGCTTTCATGTTATGTGTTTTTTTTTTTTTTTTTTTTTAAATTAGTGAACAGTAGGTGCGATATCAATGATGTCCTGGTCATATGTGCACAATGACCCATTTTTGCATGATTGTGACCAGAAAATATTAACTGAAGAGAAAGCAGTGGTGGTGAATATCATTGTTAAGTGGTAGACATGCTAATGTTCTGTGCTCTGGAGACAGTATATATATATGTAGAAAAGATTTGCGATCTGAGCAGAATTGTCCATGACTTTGAAAGTGGATGACATCACAAATCTTCTGTGTGCAATTGTTGGAGAACCTTAAGAAATTAGAAGTTCACCTTTTACAAGATATAGAAGCCTTCCAAAATACCTCCTCCTGTCAAAGAAGTGGTCAGTGTAAAAAAACAGAGATAAGCTGAATATAATGGCCCTATTTATGCTGCAGAGGAAGAGGGAACAAATACATAAGCAAATGAGACATTATGTTTAACACTCTCATGTTTTATCACAATGAATGCTACGGAAATACAGAACAATTATCTAGTAGACAGAACTATATCTTTTGAACTGCTGAAAACAGAATTGGATACAAGTCTTGCAAGGTTATTTTAAAAAGTATTGGAAGTCTTGTTAACTATGCAATCTAGTAGGATTTATTTATTTTTTTGCTATCTTGCTATCATCGGTACTATGTTATACTCTAAACAAGCCAAGAAATTCAACACACAAAATAAAATATTTTTTAGAGACAATCATAAGATTCAGAGAAATTTCATTTTCTTCTCTTTATTTATGCAGAAATCCCCTGCTATTCACAGGTGAATTCTGTCTACAAGATTTGGTGTTCATTCCAAGTCCATTTAAGTTTTCAGAATACCTAAAATTATCAAGCTTTTTCTGTAGTCACAGCACCACATGTAATTCCATAGTCTACTGAGCATTTACAAAACTGATATTTTGACATTGTTTTCATTTTAAATGTTGGCCATATCAAATATGTTCTCCTGGCAATCTGCAGAAAGTGTTCATTCTGTGAACTAGGAATATATTTTTCATATTTACTCTCAAGAAATGCATTAAGGATTTTCATAGTTTAATTATTTAAGACAAAAATTGTATTTGTCAAGATGCATATTTTAAAATGTAACAAAATTTACTCTGGTGCATACACATAGGCAACATAGAAACTAGAGCAGATTTTGATGCAGAAAAACAGATTTTGTTGTAATAGATCTAAATGGAAACATTAATTCATATAACTCAACAGACTCCTCTTTAGAGTCAGAATTTTTATTATTGCTTATCTTTTTCCTGTTTTACATCAGAAAAATGATAATGCTTTCATTTACTATTTCAAGAATATCATTTCACTGTCTTTATTCTTCCTGAAAGTTTTTTTTATAATGTATTACTAGTATTCTTCCTATGAGACCTAATTGCCTATAAGGAAACTGCTGATTTTAGAGATTTAACTACAGGGAAAAAGGCATGATACATTTGTTATTTCTAATTCAACTATAAAATTTATGTAAAAGGGTCAGTGAAGAAAAGAATACAAGTGGTTGTCAGTGAAAGCTAAAAAATTGATAGCAAATTTGCATTTCATAAGCTTGAAAGGAATATTAGACCACCTTTATAAATAATATTGCCCCCATATAACACTACCTTTTTGTTACTCACTAGTACAGATTTCCAAATCTCATTCCTTTTGTATAGGGTTATTTCTATTTTCAGGCAAAGGTCTAGTTACACTAAAATGCCTCAGTGGTAAAAAAAAAATAAGGAGTAGGACCTGTGCTCCTATTCTTAAAAAAATATTCTGTTCTCCCTGATATGATCTCTTCTTGCTTTTTGTGCTCGAATAATGGAGACTTTTTTTTCTTCAATCCTAGACACCTTTGTAACCTAATTGCATGTTAAGAGCAATGTATTTCCATTGGATTGTGTTACCTATGCCTTGACGAGGCAAAGAGATGCTATCCCACATAATTTCTGTTCCCACAAGAGTTTAAAATGAAGCTAGGTGGCTAGCAACTAGGTCCAGGGAGTCTTTGCATATGATAAGTATATGCTCAGGTAGCATTCTCTTTTATACAAAAGTACAGTCCAAGAATTATGGTTCATAAAAAAAACACATGACATCTACTTTCTTTCACAAGTCACTAGAAGTGGAGTGCCACCTTTTGTACATGTAGTTAAAACATCCCATACAAATGGCAATATATGCAGAAACTAGAAACTATTGTAGGAATTGAGTATAAGCTTCAAATACTAGGCCTTCCTTGACACAGAAGGTCAGATGGTTTGTTGTTTTGTTTTTTTTTTTTTTTTTTCCTCCTCCCACCAGTATTTGCAACAATAAAGGTATGAAATGATTTTTCTGGGGATAAGAAAAATAAAGCAAGCATCCTCTCCAGGAAGAACAGTTGTGTTGTCATGGCAACAGATTGGGAGGGATTTCAGAAAAACTCTATACAAGATGCTCCTACTGAATTTCCCCTTGATGTCAATAACACATTGGATTGAAATCTTTGAGAATGATCATGAAACAGGTCAAAAAAAAAAGAACTAAAAAACATATTTAAAAAAAAATTCTATGATTCCATTTTATTGTTCCTGTTAATTATTTACACGTATGTTGACTCAATTATTAAATACTTATGTAATTATTTCCATAATTCTGCTCAATTTTTCATAATTCTAGCCTGACAGTGTATTATAAAAATGCCTACCAAATACTTGTACATATTGCACAACTGACTGCTTTAAAATTGCTAATTAGGAAGAGAAGTAAGGTAGTAATGAAAGATTTTTCTGCCTCTTTGAAATACTCAGTGAGGCAATGAAAAATATTTCTGCATACAATTCTAAAACAGCTTCTGGCATGAATTTATACTGAAGTTTGATTCTGGAAGAGAAAAAGAGAAGAATAAACTTTGTTGACTTAATTTCCATGGATAATTCAGTGGTACTGACACCAGAAGCTCACCAAGCAAGATATTGTCCTAGCAATTTTCTATAAATAATTTATAAAGCTGTACTTAGCAATATGGCTTTTTAAAACTAGTCCTTCCAGAAAAGTTGAATTGCATCATTAAACAAAATCATTGAGAGTTACCAGGGTGCTTTTCAAGCAGAGAGTTTTCAGCGAGTGCAGAATAAAGTAGTTAATCTGCAAAACTCTCCTAAATCATTGTGCTAGAAAGGTCATGAGCGCATAAGTATGATTTAAACATGCTTTTCTAATACGCGAAAGAATTACTATTCTACAGCAGCCTGTGCATTACATCCATGCAAAGAAATTATTTTCTGGATAGACTGACATCAAATAAAGCCATTAATGAGAGAGGTCCAATCTGGCTTTACAATCAAAATTAAACAGCAGCAGCAACAACAACCTTTCATTTAAAATAAGAAATACTGCGGTACAAGATTTGATTGTATTTAACAGCATACAGTACACAGTAGCTAATAAAACAAAAGCTGTGCTTGATGGAAATAAAATAGAATAAAATAAAATAAAAATATCCAGCAGCATTTTGCAGGGATCTTAAAAGACAAATTAACACCCAGAGGTCCATCCAAGAGTAGCTGCCCTCAACGCTGCTGTAGACAGAATACATTAGAAGTGCACTCAGAAAAGGCTGATAGTATTTTAATTAATGGAGAACACTTGTGCGCCATTTATTGTTGCTAAGAATTAGGCAAGCTAATTGATGCAACACAGGTGTGTGTAATTGAGAGATATGCCTAAGATTGAGGACTCACATTTAATTTACTCTGGGAGTTTTGCAGATACAGTGAAAATTTTGTCTACAGAAGTCTGTAAAAGGAATTGGGTAATGATAGTTAAGACAATCTCATGAGCTGAAGGAGAAAAAGAACAGTTTGACTAGGAAGAAGTGATGTAGCAAGATCAGTTGAACAGCACAATCACAGAATTGTGCAAGTGAGAGATAATCTTATTTATTTCCTTATTTAATTTAGTAATTCACACCTTAATAAGTTTAAGAATACTGAATTATAAAAATTTTAGAGTGGAATCTTAAAGATTAAGCTAAATACCTTCATATAAAGAAGATATAAGATTACATAATAAGTTATTAACAATTTAAAAATACAGTTCTATTTTAACCTCCTTGTCAATTTAGAATAAAATTTTAGAAAAAATATAATTAAAAATAGTATTTTTGCCAAGTGGTTTGGTTTTGGGGGTTGTTGGTTTTTTTTTTTTTGGTAATTGAGATTTTTCTTTTGTTATGAATTTTTGGATTGTACCTTTTAAAATGGATACTAAAGAGTTTCAAAATTAGTGATTTGATTTCAGATTTCAAAATGAATACCCATAGCTTTAAAATTAACGGTTCTGTACCCTCTTGATCCTATTGTTGGACATTTCTATTGACTTTCTTAGGTAACACCGATCATTCTTTTCTTTAGTAGTTATTTATACACAAAATCTATGCTTATGAGGATTTACACAGCCTAGTACTCTTATACAATATTTAAAGAAACTAATAAACAGTATGTTGCAGAGCTTAACTTTTATGTATTTTGTCAGCTGTTTGTTTTCCAACAAAATCTGTAGGCTTATAAAAAGTAAAAAAAGGAACTTTAAGCTTCATGAACAAAACTCACCATATTCAATAGTCAGTGCTTTAACTAGGTAGCATAAAATGCCCAGGAGAGTGGTACAGATTAAGCCCTGACAGTCTTGAGGGTTTAGGCTTGGATTCCCAGCGTTACTTAAGCCTGTAACTTTAGTTAGGATCAATTCAAGAGAGGGACCTATATCCCTCAAGGTTTTAAAGTATCAAATCTTCTGAAAGAAGTCTTTCATGTAAGACCATCAATGCAAGTACCCTAGACTAGCAGTGAAAAGCATTCAGCTGCTACCTACATGTTTACACGAACAATTATCTGACTGCATGCTTGTATGCAAAGATTCCAGGACTTAATGTTCGTATGCAAAGAGTAATTACGGAATCAGGGTAGAAGAAAAGAAAAAGAACGCAAGAATGAAACATGTCTTTTAAAAACACTGATGTCTAATATTTGAAGCAGTAAGGGACAGCCTCTTCCATGTGGTCTAAAGGTTTTTTTGTCCCCTGGGAAATAATCATATAAACAAACTTTAAAAAGCCTAGGAAGGAGGATTCAAGTTCCAGGATTTACCAGTTTTCACTGTATGTCACCCAGTTACAATAAAGATATCCACAAAAATGACAATTCTTTATGACACAATAGAACAAGTGTAGCAATAACGGCAGGTAACACCCTCAAACATAACCTGTACTCTGAAGAGACCATCTAAATCTGTGGATATTTTGTTTTAATGTAGACAGGGTGAGAAGGGTGATTACTTTTCTCTCAATTCCTAAATTTTCCTAAAAATACAAAAGGTAGTCCACTTTTTGCCTCTAGTCTTCATATTTTAAAAGAAAGAATGCTCATGCTCTCTTAATTTTCACAGAAATTCATTATTTACTATCTTTCTGAGAAAGTTTTAGGCAAATGTACTATTTTACACTGCTCTTGGAGGTTTTAGAAAGCAGGTTTAAGATTCTTTGTCTTTTCTGCAACTTTTCTCTGTTGTCTAGGTCCAGGCAGCTCTGTGCTGAGAGTGCCTTTAAGTAGCTCCCTACTTAGTCTAGATTCCTGCTCTATGATCAGCCTCATATTTGAAGAAGAATGCAAACTTTTAAACTAAAATCATATTTAATTATTTATAATTTTTTTTGGTGCATCCATCATTTGTGAAGTAAACAGCTTTTCTAAGTCCCTGCAACAGTTTGTGTTCTTTGTCCATGTTGTAACTCTGTAATGCCATACACGGGGATAAAACACTATATATCCAATTCCTTGTTTCTTCTTATATATACGTTTCTTTCATTAGAAATTTGAGAAGATAAAACAGAAGTGAAACAGTAAATGCTTCCTTATACGCATGAGAGTTGATCTAGGCACAAACAGAAAAACTTAGATACATTTCAGAGGTGTATATCCCTTACTGGAATTGCTGTTAAACATATTATTAGTGAATTTTTTAAACATGAGTATCAACTGTAGTCTCTGTGTGATGTCTATTTAATATATGAGGCCTTTTTCTTCACTTTACCAAATAATCAGAGCAATTTTCGTATTACTGGATTTTACTTCATCAGTATGTTTTTAAGATCAAAGCATTTTTACTAGTTCCAGCAGATAAATTTTGCTTCTTCATCCTGTTGAATTTCTCTGGTACAAACTCTAGATGTTTTGTGGTTTAACCCCAGACAGCAATTAAACACCACACAGCCACTCACCCACTTCCCATCCCCTGGTGGGATGGGGGAGAGAATCAGAAAAAAACCAAAAACCCCATAAAATTTGTGGGTTGAGATAAAGACAGTTTAATAGGACAGAAAATGAAAGGATAATAATAATTATATCAATAATAATAGAATATACAAAACAAGTGATGCACAACACAATTGATCACCACCTGCTTACTAATGCAGAGCCAAGCCCTGAGCTGCAGTGTCCCTGGCCAGCTCCCCCCAGTTTATGTACTGGGCATGACATCACAGGGTATGGAATATTCCTTTGGCTCATTTGGGTCAGATGTCCTTTCTGTGTCCCCTCTCACTTTCTTGTGCACTCTCAGCCCCTGCTGTCAGGACAGTATGAGAAGCTAAAAAGTCTTTGACTTAGTATAGACACCACTTAGAAACTAAACCAGTGTGTTATCAACATTATTCTTACAGTAAATCCAAAACACAGCACTGTACCAGCTACTAGGAAGAAAATTAACTTTACTCCAGACAACACCAGGACAACATGGAACCTGTCTGCGACTGTGAGAAACAAGCTGTTCATGAAAATTTGAAGCAAACCCTTATGCCATTTGCAATTCCCCATACCCCATGAAGACATATGAAGATCATAATACATAAAGTACCAAACAGAAATAATTCTCTGAAGTAGTTCTCATTGTAGTTTCCTTTCAAATACAAGATATATTGTGATATTTGTGTGTCAAATCTTGATGTGGAAGGTAAGTCTCCAAGCACTGCTAAGTCATATAAGCCAAAAGTTTTTAGTCACACTTTTTCTTTATTGAGCTGTTTTATTCTTGACATATATTCAAGTGCTTTTCTAACTGTTAATGATCATTCAGAATTATAAAGGGCATTACCTCTTCTTTTCTTATGATTGAGAACTTTCTGTTTAAAGGTCAGTCATTTTGAGTGCCTGTTTACTCAGATTCTTAAAACATTAATCACTTGATTTATCTGCAGGAAAGAGCTGGAAATCCAGATTTGGAGTCACTGAGGTAAAACTCCTTATGATCTAGTGCTCTGAATAAATTGCTATCAGTCCTTGGATTCTACCAGTGATCTTCTAATGCACACATTAGGCTTGAAAATCGTATGGTGGCTGATCTCGGTTACTGAGAGTTCATCGCTCATAAACATGCTGCTTACCCTCCCTTTAGCAAAAGCAGTATTGCAGTCATTATTATAGTAATATTTGGTATAGATTGGCACATGTCAAACAGTCATACCTAAGATTTATGGCTATGTTTTTGAGAAGACATCCTTCAGAGAATTTCTGGGAATTCAGAGCTTCCTGTGTTTTAGGCAGTGTAATGGATGCTTTGCTGCTGCCATAAATCCTGAACTGAAGTAGTGATCTTGACAGACTCTGACCTTAGCATCTACTATGGCCAAGGGATCCATCTAACTGATGTTTAAACCTTGTAGTCTTTGCATAGGGTAATGCTTGTGAAGGGAATCAAATCTTTTCAAGTAGATGGTCAATCTTGTCTGTATGTCAAATACAACAAAGGTCTTTACAACAGCATCTTCAGCTGGCTCAGGTGAGTCCCCCAAAACCACTGCTCTGCTAAATTAGGATATCTAGTTGGTCCATGGTCCCGGATAAATCCAGCTCTTAGATGATCTATTGAAAGTCTGAGGAGTCTCTGCAATGGCCAGATTAACCATGAAGGATGTTAATTAACACATTTAAACATATAGATTAGACTCTGTACAGCAGAGTTGCCCAGGGAAATATCCTAAACACTCTGAAATTCCCATCTGGAAAGCTCCTGTAACAATTAATCAATTAATCACTATTAATTAATTAATAGTGAAAATGGTTAGGAATTCAATCAATCACCACATCTCAAGCTCTCCGCTATTTCAAGTTGATCCATTATCTCATCTATGCAGGTAACTAGGCAGTGAATTTCATCCACACAGGGAATTAATAACTATTCTTGATAATTTTTGAACAGTCATAGAATCATAGAAACCTGAGAACTGAAGGAAGGCAAATGTCACTTCTGTCTTCAAAAGGGGTAAAAAGGAATATCCAGGAAGCCACAGTCCATTCAACCTCACCTTGAACCCCAGGAAGGTAATTGAACAACTGATCCTGGAAACCATTCTCAGGCATGTGAATGACAGAAAGGTGGTCAGAAGTAGCCAACATGGCTTCAGCAAGGGTAAGTCAAGCTTGACCAACCTGATAAATTTCTATGACTGGCCTGGTAGATGAGGAGAGAGCAGTGGATAGTGTTAATATGGACTTCAATATGGCCTTTGGCACTCTCTGCCATTAGGTCCCCACAGACAAGCTGTTGATGTATGAGTTGGATGAGCAGACAATTAGTTGGACTGAAAAGTGGCTAAGCAGCTGGGTCCACAGGGTGGTGGTCATTTGTATGACGTCTAGTTCAAGGTCAGTAACTAGTGGCGTACCACAGGGATATTGATCCAATCCTGTTCAGCACCTTCTTTAATGACTTGGATGATGGGGCAGAGTGTACCCACAACAAGTTTGCTAATGACACCAAACTAGGAGCAGTAGCTGACACATCTTAGGGTCATTCTGCCATCCAGAGGGACCTTGACAAGCTGGAGAAATGGACTGATGGGAACCTCATGAAGTTTAACAAAGAGAAATGTAAAGTCCTGTACCTGGAGAAGAACATAGAACATATGCCAATATATTCTGGGAGCCACTCAGATGGAAAGTAGCTTCACAGAAAAGAACCTGGGGGTTCTGAGAGACACTGAGTTGAACAAAAGTCAGCAAGGTCCCCTTGTGGAAAAAAACGCTAATGGTATCCTGGGCTACATTAAATAAAGTGTTGTTAGCAGGTCAAGGGAGGTGATCCTTTCCCTCTACTCAGCACTGGTGAGACCTCATCTGGAGTTCTGGCCTCTTCAGTATGAGAAGCATAGATATATGGGAGAGAACCCAGCAAAAGGCCACCAAGATGACTAAGGGGACAGAGCACATGTCCTGTGAAGAAAGTCAGAGAAAGATGGGACTGTTCTGCCTAGAGAAGAAAAGGTTCAGGGGAGATCTTCTCAATGTATATAGATACCTGGAGAGAGGGTGAAAAGAGGATGTAGCCATGTTCTCTTTGGTGGTTCACAGTGAAAGTACTAGAGACAATGAGCAGAAACTGAACCACAAGAGGTTCTATCTGAACATCAGGCAACACTTTTTCACTATAAGGGTGACTGAGCACTGTTACAGTTTGCTCAGGGAGGCTGTGGAGTCTCTTTTGTTGGAAACATTCAAGAGGTGCCTGGATGTGATTCTGGACATCCTGGTTTATGTGTCCTTGGCCAAAAAAGGGTTGGACCAGATGACTTCCAGAGGTCCTTTACAACATCAATCTTTCAGTGATTCTATGATTTACTAGACTTTGTTGAATATTATGTACTTCATGTTATCTTGAATTCCTACAAAGGTAGGAATAAAAGTCAGAGTATTCAGACATTTGAGATAGGTTACCCCAAAGAAATAACACATTGAAAAAAAACATGTTTGTGATTAATCTTCTAGTTTTCTTTTATACCTGTACTAGAAATTTACCAACAGTTCTGATCAATGAATGATGTTGGTCTTAAAAGTAATCTAGCAACCAAAATTAGTTGCTATATAAAGTATCTCAGTTAATAAAAAGTATCAGCCCCTTTGAAGGAAGCAATGTTTCTAAACTGTTAGTAAACCTGAAGTTTAGCTTGTGGCATAAATGATGAAATCTTAGAGACTTTATAGTTACAGCTTTGATTTAACAATCCTTATGTTCATTTTCAACCTACAGCACATGGGACTATATTCTCTTCAAGGAAAGGCTAACTGGGAGGTCTAGGTATTCAGTAGTAACTTCTGGAAAAAACTTTTGAACTCCAAGGAGGACAGAATAGGATGATTAAATGGTCACTCTTTTTTAAGCTCTCTCTATATATATGACTCAAGGTTTTGTGACTTCCTGTAATGTGCTATGTTGATTTCTGTATTCACAAAAACTGTCACATAAAAGAGATCTATTTGGACAAATGTGAATGAGCTTTGGTTTATTTTAGGCAGTGGTAAATTGTAAATAATGCTAATGAATTTTGTAATTGAAGTGAGGTTGATTTAAGCTATTTTCTTCATTTTTTATTAATTACAATGTAACAATGTATTAAATATGACAGGTACATACCCATGAGAAAATGGAATATTAATCAGTGGGCAGAGGTTTTGTCATGGTTTAGGATCAAGGCGGCCCCTTAGACCTATAACAGATGCTCTCTGTTTCCCCAAAGGGGAAAGAGAAAAGGAATAAGGTAGATAGACTTAGCTATTAGAAAAGGAAACTAGAACAGCTTTAATGAAAAAGAAATTAATAATAATAAAAATGGAATATATACAAATATATACAAAACCATTATCGAACCCAAACCCCCTGATGGTAATTACATCACCGTCACCACTGATGCTGTGCAGGCACCAGGGGAGTTCCAGTCTGGGCCCCGCAGCAGATGGAAGCTGTGTTCAGGAGCTGGATTCTGGTACCGGGTTCAGGAACATACAGACAGGGATCAAAGGCAGAACAGACAGAGTCCTCCTTGGGTGTTCTGAGGAAGGAAGCAAAAGAGGACCCGAGCCAAGCCAAGCAAAAACTGGCAAAGCAGTCCAAGAGGGGAGAAGAGCCCAGAGACCCTTCGGGTCCCTCAGCTCTAGACCAAATATGACATATATGGGATGGAATACATTGTTGGTCAGTTGAGGGTCACCTGTCGTGTCTGCTCCTCCCTGCAAGTGTAGCCTTTCACTTCCTGCACACACACCCCACCCCAATGTGGTACACAAGATCCAGCAGTGGCCTTGGTCTGCATACCAATCCTTGATAGTAACTCTAAACACGAGGTGCTATCACTGCTAGAAGCAGACACTGATTGTGAGAACAGGCTACTACCTTCAGGAAGTGCATTTAATTAGAAGAACTGAGCTGAAAGTAAAATTACTGAACAGAATTAGTTCTGTTCTCACTCAAACCAGGACAGGTTTGAAATATTGCCAGGTGACTTTGCCTTTGGAGCATAAAGTTGAGTATTTCATACCAATGTAAATCAGAGGAAAAAAAAAATACAGGAAAGAATTCACACAAAATATCCTCTTCTATATAATCCCATCTTCCTCACAGCTGGTGAAAACATTCACAAATAGACAACTGCAATTCTATTGTATGCCAAGATGGTGTAAGTTACCTCTCCAAATGTGTGACATCAGCAAGAGGAAAGTCACACCTCACACTGAGGTTTAGAATGTGATAGAGACACATTTAGAGTTACTTTCAGTAGTACCAGAGTTGTTATAATCTGGAAAAAAGTAACTCCAGTGCTACCATTGCTTCCACATTGTTTAAGATTAATATTATACATATTCAGAGAAGTAATTTTGGTAGTCCTGGTCAAGATGGCAAGTCATCTAAGATTATGTGATGAATTGCCATCTAAAAGTGTTACATTACATATTAATATGGGTGACAGCTATTTACAGCAAATAAAAAACACAGGAAAAAAAGACGAAACTCTCAGACATGTCTTTTGCTAGTGCACAAGATTTCAAGGTACTAACACAAATACCTGAGGTGTAAAGTAATGGTGTCTCAGCAATATGTGTATACTCAAAGCAAGCTACAAGCTTTCATCTTCTAAGACTTTACTGCACAGTTCACAGTATTATGTACTGCAAAGTGCTTGTTGTGCAGGTAAATTTTCTGACATTTCTCTTGGATCTAAGATTTCAAGTGAGCTTCACCAAGAGTTGATTTTGTAACATTGTCTAGTTTTTTTTTTTTTTCTTTCACTATTATAAATTGATTAAGATAAATTATTGTGTATTTTTAAATCACCAACAATGAGGCTAGCACATGATATTTAAATATGATCTCCACTTAGGAGATCTTTATATGTAAATATTCATAGAATCATAGAATGGTAGGGGTTGGAAGGGACCTCTGGAGACCAAGTTACCTATTAAGTAGGTTTAGAAGAGAACAAGTGATGACAGGGAAGGATTAGGATGAAAGAACATCATTTAAATTAAACTAAAATTTAGCAAAACTACAAATACAACATTTTATTGATGTTTTCCATTTAAGTTTTTAATAAGGGTTAAATGATTATATTTACACTAAATATTTCTATGAAGCATAATTTGACTACTTTGCATGGTTTTCTTTTTACATATCTATTAAACATACTAACAGGTATCTAAGTGAGCTACTTACTTTAGCACCTCCAACATAGTCACTTCGTGAAAGCAATTAATCTGACCCATCATGGATATCTAATTAAGCATGAGAAGAATTATCCTCTAGGGATGTCTACACCTTTCTCTAAAGGGACTCTTGGCTATTTAGCTCACATACTAACATTTATCTTTGAGGTACTTAGGGAAAGGATAATAAATTCCAACAGACTGCATTCTGAATATTTGATCCGTGAACAAGAATTTATAAACCAAATATTTTTCAACAATAGCTTTTAACATCTACTGTCCATTTCTTTGCTACCCATCCCTTCATAACTATTTTATTTCTCTTTGTCTCATTATTTCATTTTGTGTAAATTTTTATGACAACCCCAAAATATTTCATCACTTGGTATTTATATTCAAGAAGTATTTTCAGAGATGTATTCTGTTTAGGTATTGTTTGCTTCCCATGAAAAAGTAATCCCACCAAATTTTTGTTGTTTGCATGTGTAGCTTTCCTCGGCTTTATTTCAGTAGCTGTGGCATTTCAGTAGCCAAAACTTAGAAAAGCACATAATATTCTTGTAGTGCTTTCCATAGCGCTCATACAGATTACGACATGCTTTTCCTGTATGTGCAGCCTAAGCTTGGGCAGTCTTTTTGTGCCTTCCTGTTACATTGAAAGCTCAATTTCTAATTTACTGTCTGCTATCCATCATCCCTAGATCTTTTTTCAGCATTACAGCTTTCCAAAGCTTTCCATCCCTTCGAACTGCATTTGAGAATATTTTCTTCAAGATGTATTATCTTACATTCTGAGCCACATTTCATTATTTCTTGGGGTATTTCTAACTTCCCTGCATATTTCAGCTGTATTATCTTGTTTCTTTCACTCTTGCAATCCCTAATGTATGACCATGCACCTTTGAAATCAGCAGATAAATTTAACCAGAAGTATAAAAATGTCTTTGATTACACCTTGTTGTGGTAATAACATAGACAATAATAGTCCATGGACTAAGTTGCTGTTTTTTCTATTTACATAGGTTCAGATGTATGACATTCATTATCTTTGATCTAGTATGATTAATATAAATACATGTCTTAGATGCCAGAACATCCACATTCTAGGACCTTAATTCTGATGAATGTAAGTGTGGCCCAAATTACTTCTAAAATAAGTATCAATGGGAAAAGAACACCTGAATTCCTCCAAAGTGTTACAGGTCAAATTCTAAAAAGAATTGTTGGGGTTTGTTTGTTTTAGTCATAAATATCTTTGAATTCTTCAGTCAATGGCACTATTTTGTCCCTACAAATGACATTGGCAAGACCTTTGGGGTTATTTTCACTTTCTGTGTTACCTTTAGGAAAAATTATTTTTTACTACTACTGTGGTCAACAAAAGAAGTCTTTTGTGTAACTGTACTAAAAACAAAATTGCTGGGAAAGTTTTATGATGAGCTACATCAAAACACATATTGGTTTCCAGCAATTAAAAAAAAAAAAATTACTAAGAATAAGAAAGAAAACAAATTTCCTTCTCAAATACAGAGTTTACTTGTTTTCCATGGTAAAAGTGTAATAAAGGTCCTTTTGTGTCATATCTATTCCACATTGATCCTCACATTTCATAATAGTTAAAGGCTCCAGGTAAATGTTGGGATTTGAGTAGGTTTGAAGTTTAACAAATTCCTGCTGAGATTGGATAAATGAAGAATTTTTCTTGAAGGCAAGGGAAATATACATCTCGCATATATCCTGGTGAGCACAGAGAATAAACGATTTCTCTAGTTTAAAAAGTAACAACATTGCATCAAGATAAAAATGATTACTTTGATAACCAACCCCTCAAACATTTAAGGTTTGCCATGTCAAGTATTTGGAGGCATGCTGAGTTCCCACCTTTTATGTTTGCAAAATACTATGAAGAGGTAATCTCCAGAGAAAGGAGAAAACATCTACATCTTCAAGATGCCTGAAAAGAGCTGTGTGTATTCTATATCATGTTAATAATGAAAATCTGAGAACAAATGTACTCTGACTGCAGAAAAGTGTGGAAAATCAGAGGTTACACAGATGTAACCTCTGAAATCAAACCAGGAGACAGAAAAAGAGTTCTCTTTAATTTAGTAATTTCTTGTGGCATAGCATTGATCTGGGATTTGCACTAACATTCACAGTATTTAAAATTCTGGATATTTCCCATCAAACTTGTTGATGAGAGTAAAAAATGCTGATGAACAGTCAGAACTTTAAACAAGCAAGATGTTCTTCATTCCGTTTAATTACTTTAAGCTGATCTGGGCTTTGTCCAGACCAAGTGATGATGATATATCCTTTACCTTATATTCACTTACTCAAAAGTATTATCAAAATTCAATGCATTTATAAAAACCTTCTTCTAAGACAAGCATTCAGAGTTTAAATGTATGTTTGTTTCATTTTAATTGTTTTATTTTTTCTTCTTGTCCTTGTGATCCTGGTGTTTTACTTTCTCTGAGAAAGTCAGGCTCTTGATATTTGAGTACAAAACTTACGAGTTCTCAATTCCTCTGCTGTATTTAATGTCAAAGGAAGAAAAAATCTCATTACATCTCATAAGCTGTTTCAGCTGTTTGAAAAACAGTATTTTCTCTAGATTCTATGTTGTCTGACTTACCATTGGGATCTGCCACTGCCACTTCAACATCAGTGGAAGATCTCTCCGTCTGCCCTTGCAGATGGCCTGACATATGCTTGGATTTTGTTACTCTGACCATCAGTGGCAGTACCCCAACAAGTTAAATTTGATGTGGATTTATCATAAAAAAATAGAGTCAGTTATGAATTTCATCAACACACTGGCATTAAAATACTGAACATGCATCTCTTAGTAACCATATAAATACCCAACAGAAGGAGTGACAATGTGTAATCCTATGGGATATGCACTGAGAAATCTCCCTTAGAGGTTTCACATGTATTCAGGGAAAGGATTACCCACAGTTAATAGAGAGTACTGATCTAGCACAGGTCTGTGTCAGCAAGTGGGTGGCAACAGCTACTACTAAACTACTCAAATTCCATATATGCATGGCTGAAGAAACCAGTTAGCATTCATAATGCCAAGTGACAGAAGCTTCTTCTACAAGATGTTTTATATGCTTATGTGGTCAAAGTACATGGAGAGAGACACACAGAGTGTATATTTCATCAATTAAGGATAAATGTTTTGTAGGTTTAAAGAAATAGTCTGAAAAAACAAAAGGACAGAGAAGAAAGAAAAAGAAGCAAACATTAAAGAGTCAAGTACCCTTGTGTGTTCAAAAGATAAAACAATGGCATTGAAATCAAAGAATCAGTTCTGTGATTTTAAAGCACATTGATTCAGCCAGGGAAGTTATGGCAAAGATCCAAGCAGACAAGAAAAGCGACTGAGGTGCTGTATTTCTCTTCTGGCTAGAGACTATAGGGAATTTTTTTCTTTTTTTTTTTTTTTACTTGGCTGGAGGAATTCTGAGGCTTTAGCAATAACAGCAGCAGCAAGGAAGACTGAGTGATCTGAAGTAATAAATTAAGCCTGAAACCTTGCAGTTAATTCAGAGCATTTTCATCAATTATTAGCCTATAATTAGCTGGTATAGTAGTGATGTTTTAAAACTACGCAGGACTAACTCTTAAACAATGCTCTCATCCCTTTTCAACACATTTTCTTTACCTAACAGCCATTGGAGAGGCTTTCTATGATACATTGAATTTAAGCCATTTGTTTTTACTGATTTCATAAATATTTACAGCATGATCTGTCAGATTCTTCCCTTCAGATACAGTTATGGAGCTTTCAATTCTTTGTATGGTATTCAAATATATAGTAACAATAAAGTGAGTGCATGTATTAACAGCTGTTAGAGACATATGGCATTTTTAAAGATGGTGCAAATATTTACACACATGTGAATGTATGTACATAACTCTATTTCTTCACTGGACAGCAGTCATCGTTTTTGTTGTGCAGAGTTTATGGAAAAAGACAAACAGGCAGTATACAGTAAACTCAAGTGAACAGCAGAAAATGAAATAATTCTCCTGTATTTTCTTTTTAAAAGTATGTGCATTTCTAAATAAAACCAAGAACTATATCGATAGATTAAAAAAATGTATATAAGATAGCAGGTTGGAAAGATCCATGATACCAGAAAAACCTTAATGCAGAACTCGTCTGCAAGTTGAAGTAGTACTTATGAATACATAGATTATAGTAGTAAAACCATAGATTATATCAGTAAAATGACTAAAAAAATGACCATAGTTACTGAATTGTTATTATTAATACTGGCAATCATATTTATGTTAAACTTTGTACTAATATCTATTTTAATTACATTTTTCACTATTGAGATTATTTGTTCATCTTCCTTTTGATGTAGCACTGGGACAGTGAGTCATGCATAAAGTTGAATAAACCTTGTTAATTTTCTGTCAGTTCAAGGGGCTATTGATTCTACCCATTGTAGATATTTGGCTCAAATTTGAAATAGACTCATTTGTAAAACTGCAATGCATGTCGTTTATTAAAACTATATAGTAAGCTTTCCTCTAAGCAAAACAATATTTGGTTTAAATGAACAACTACTTCATGGGACAAGACAGACTAGTCTTGGACTATGTAGTCTTAAACTATATATCAAATAAAGAGCATAGTATTTTCAATGGTCCGAAATTATAATCTAAACTCAGACAGTTTCTTTGGTCTTTGACATCATCCATGACACTATGTGTGACATGATTACATGTGGCTATCATTTTCTGAATGTACTCAGGTATCCCAGTGCAGACCTGATATACAATGTTGCGGTTATGAGATGACAATTTTTCAGTCCTAGCTGGGATTGCCAATACAGGGCCCATAGGTGGAAATGGTGCAACAAAAAGGGGAATCTTAATTATAAAAGCAAGAGATATATTGGTCTTTTTAACACAGACAGACAGATTAGAAACTATATTCTAGCACTAATCTTTCTGTTACCTGCATCAAATAAGAGAAGTCCTGGAGACATCAGCTCCAACAGAGGGAAGTAAAAAACAAGAAAAGACCTATTTTGAACTGACACTTTAAAATGCTGCTTCATCAAGCAAAAGTTTTTACATTAGTGCTTTCTTTGACAAAAGATTCTTTATTTATAGGAAAAATGCATTAAGTCATTTTGTAAGATGATTTGACTGTAAAATGACAAATGCATGTAAATTGGTATTTTCTAAGTAACGTTGCAGTGAAAGCTTTCCTAAGTGATCATTCTAAATTACTTTTATTGGGTTTAAAAGGAGAATAAATGACTTATGTCTACTGTTTTACTTTTACTGTTACTTTTAATTTTTCTCTGACAATTTGCAGCCATTGACAATATCCAGTACCTCATTGGAAGAAAAAGTGAGCCCCATATTGCCACCTTTTTTTTTTTTTTTTTTTTTTTATTAATTTAAAAAAAAAATTCAAATTTTTTTATTTTTTTTTTCTTTTTTTTTTTTTTTTTTTTATGTTGTTGAAGGCAGGATTTTTTTTTTTTTTTTTCTCCTCCCGTATTTGGCAGTCATTTATTTGTTCTCACATACACACTCTGCTACAAAACCATTCTCATAATGGCCTAGATAGAGTAGATTGACATTTAGAAATACCAAAGCATATGGATTTTATATATATATATATTAAAAAAAACCAAAACAAAACAAAACAAAAAAAAACCCAAAAAAAGCTGCCTTGGTAGTATTTTCCTCTTCTATTATCATAATTACTGGGAAGAAAACACTTTGTTGCTTTTTGCTTCTATATCATAACTGTGTATTTGGTCTTCTATTCCCATATGCTTTTATTTTCTGGTATTTTTATCTTCTGAAGGTTGAGAAAGAAAGTGTCCTTGAGACAAATAATAGTCTTTTCTCCTTTAACATCTGTTGTTATACTGCATCTCTTCTAGGCAGAGATGTTTAGGTTTCTTGTCTTAAATGTAAGTAGGGGAAACCCTCTAAACAAGACTGGTTTTGTACAAAGCTTCCATTTAAAAGCTATATTGACAGATAGAAAGAATTGGTTCTTGCTGCTTGAGCTCCAGATAACAGAACTAGTTCAGATGGACAGGTTATCAGTTACAAGATCCCTTCAAACCTGAGAGACTAGTTCTTATTTTCAGCTGTGAATAAGTGCCATGATGTTTTCAGTTCTTATGTTGTAGAAACAATTATGGAATGTGCATACAGAATGTGAAATTTTACAAGCCATCTTTCTATAAAGGTTTTTTTTTTTTTTTTTTTGCTGTAAAATAATGAAAAATAAAGGCATCTGGAGACATATCATCACTTACCAAATATAGTTAGTGATGATGTTCATTTCAGTAAGAGCAGAACTAGACCTTTAATATTCAGTACCAAAATGTTTACATAATGACCACCTTTATGAAGCAATTTGCTTCAAGTTAGTCATCTGCATTTACCTTTATATGACTTATTTCTGAACCTTTTATAGCCAGATTTTCATTTCATAAACCTGTGCATGATATAACATTCTATTTCCAAATTAGTGTTTCAAAGAACCCAGTTCACCATTTCTTCCATTTCTAAGAAGCACAGAAATAGCACATTGAATATACTCCGAGAAAAACTTTTGAAGAAATATTATTTTTTGTGTAGTCTATCAGTCCCTAGAGTGTTGTTCAGATATTTGCTCTGAGATAAATAATCTCTATTACATTTTCTAGACTGTTTAAATTTCAAAGTACAAAATCCCCACGCTCCCTTTACCTTCAGAAAAAACAAGAACTCTTAGTCAAAACAGCTGTATGTTTCAAATAAGAGAATTAACATGTCTGGCACCTGCTCTCTGAAGCAGGCAGATTAACATGGATAGGCTAAATAGTCATCCCAATGATATTGGGCCCTTGCTGCTCCAAGTGTTATTTCACAGGTGTAAGTGGGCATCTTCTTTTTGCTAAGTGTTTATACCTGTTCTCTGCTTTTGACTACATCCAAGCTGTGCTTGTGAAATGACAAGGGCACAGAGTGAGCTGCAAATGTATATTATTGCTGAATTGCTTTATGCTGAAATACTAGTAATTATAGTTACTAGGAGGCTGCTGTGAACTATTTCTTGGGAGCTGTAGGTTGCAGAAAGAGAGATACTAACTAAAATGGAAATTTATTCTTGTGAAAAGACATAGGATACTTTAAAAATTTCTTTTCAGAGAAAGGATTTTTAGTTGAGCAAACATCTCTATAAGCAGTAAGATCACATTTTTTTAACGAAGACACAGAAAATGGGGCTTCTTTTTGTATCTTTCCCTTTCTTTGCTTCAAGTTTCACCTGAAAAACATAATAACAAAAGGATTTACAGCTTTTCCATCAATTATGCAATATTATGATATCTTACTTTCTCAGAATTACAGAGTTTGGAATTCTGAAGAAAAAGTAGGTAAGAAAAACATAGTTAACATTTTGAAACCATTTGAGAGTAATGAAGAATATATTTCTTCTCTCTTTGGGTGTCACTAAGCAACACTTTCAGAATAAAGAGAATAGTTATCTGAATTGCTAACTATCAAGCAGAATTGCTCAGGATATTTTATGATTACTTTCTGTCATTACCACACTTATTTGCATTCTCTTGCTTAAATGAGTTTGGTTTACATTCTCTTGCTTAGTTTGTTAGGATTGCACTTTTACCTATATATTTACATATCTGCATGTACACATACTATTGTGAATGATAGTTTTGGGGTTTTTTTAAAAGAAGAATTTTAAAAAGGAATTTTTTTTTCTTACGTGACTACTTCTGAAAGTATAAACTTGCAAATGAACCAATGGAAAGCTCCCCTCTCTTTCCCTGTGTCCCTTCTGTCACATTTTCAGATGTCTTTCATGTCCGCTTTTGAAAGAAAATCTGCCAGTAAGCAAGATACATATCCATGGACATTTTACAAAACTGCAGGAAATGTGGCTGGCAGGTGTGATACCCTTTATCCATGGCTCAGGAGCTCAGTAACTCTGTGTACAGTTCTCTGTGTAACTGAAGAGAAGATTGAAGATTGGTATTTTACATGGGATAATGCGATATACACTTTGCCAGAATAAATGAGTTATAGGTTTCAGTGAGGAACAAGAGTGATGTGGTGGATCCTGATCCCTGATTGAATGAATCAGGGGAACAAATGAGTAAAATGTCACTATCATACAAAGAGGTGAAGTGATGTCTGAGTTTAAGGATCATATACAAAATAACATTTATATATACACATTGAATCACAGAATCATAGAATGGTTTGTGTTGGAAGGGACCTTTAAAGGTCATCTCATCCAACCTCCCTGGAATCAACAATGACACCTTCAATTGGACCAGGTTGCTCAGTGCCCCATCCAGACTGACCCTGAATGCTTCCTTGGACAGGGCATCTACGACCTCTATATATTTTTCATAGAAGTTCATCTGTCAGCTGAATAAAGAGAAAGATGTAGAAAATAGTACAAAATCTGATAACTTGTAACAGTTTTATGTTGAGACTATTTAGAAAAACAAAGAACTACGATGAAATTTAGGACTCAACAAAGATTCAGATACTATGTTTAAATCACTCATCATTACAGTTAAAAGAACAGGTGAAAAATGTAAAACTAAGGAGTACTTTGCTTATGCTTAACAGATTTTAAAATTTCACTGAATTAATAGCTTTTTATGATTCTTTTTCATTTATTTGATCAAGTTTTTAAGAAAGACATGTCATTACGGAGAAAGTAGAAAAGCAAAATGTCCTGTTTCAGACTTCCCATGTAACTTGGCTTACTATTGGCTTTGTACCTCAATTTCCTACTCATACAGTGAAGTAAAAGAGGGAATGTACTTGTTTTTTTTCCTGAAGATGTAGGTGAGAATTAATCTATTGAAATATGTCATAGTATCTTGATAAAAGAAACAATCATACATTACTATTTCATCCATGAAAATGATAGTATGCAGACATAACAGAGTAATAAAACACTGGGTTTTATCTATCCGCAAGAAGACTCAGGTCTCAGATGTTGAAAATTATAGACAAACACAGTGTTATTACAATTAAATTTCATGAAACATAAAGAAAAAATAAATCCCACAAAAACAAACCAATCAACCAACCAAAACACAAACAAAAAAAACCCGACCTCAAAAACATAAGCACTTGTGGTTTATTTCAGTCATTTGGCATTAAAAGGTCACTGGCAACTTTTTAAAAATGGAAAAGGAGAAAGTTAAAGAATAAAACCATAAAAAGAAAACTTTAGTCAACCAATTACTCAGTGATTTAGTCATCCTGAAAAAATGAACTTATTGAAGAAATTGTTATCTATATTCTATAGTACAGAAATATACATTATGGTGGATACTGGAACTTTACGTATCTGGAAGTAAAAAGAACATACACTAAAATAATTGTCTTCTGCTTTCTGTTGAAATAGTGTTTGAGCAGTATGCCTGTGAGAATACGAACAACAGTTATTTAAAGTGAGTATCTTCTAACAATCCAAATTTACATTCATATCAGAATTTATTTTTTTTTTTATTGAGAAATCTCCACATGTATAGGGCTTTGTTTCCCCAGTCTTTCATATTGAACCTCTGTGCTGCCAGATCAATCACAAACACATAGTTAATCTTCATCTGACATCAGAACATAATCATCTTTTTGTTCATCAGTACAACATATCATCCCTCACAGATATTATGTCTATGTACTGTGGGGAGGCAAAAAAAAATTACACTGAATCTAGCCTGGCCTAAAGACAGGTTCTCAAAAACAAATCAACTTTTGGATTTTTTGTTTTTTTTTTTTTTTTGTTTTTTTTTTTTTTTCTAACACAGATGTAAAACTTCTCAGTGAGTAAAACAGTGGTTTCTGTTATGTCATCAAATCATTTTAGTGTGCTTTACCTGTTACACTGCAATTCTGAATCATGATATCCACATGATCCAGTATGGCAACTTCTGTAAATACTCCTCTTTACGCATCATATTATGCATCATATGCATATATATATCATATTATATATGCATATACATGCATATATAAACCATATGCATATATATCATATTATGCATCATTTATGCACCATAATATCTTTATGCATCAAAGCATCATTTTAATTTATTTACTAAATATTCACATTTGCAGGGCACTGAGGGTTCTAAGAAACCTTGCTGGCTGTGAGTGGCCTGGCATGGGATTCCCATCCACAGAGTGACCTTGGGCCCAGGAACACTTTTCACATCCAGTACTAAGACATATTGTAGGTCTACCTGCCTTCTGACCTCTTTTTCTCCTGACCCAACCTCCATTGCCTCACCTAGACCTGGTCATGTTGGCTTCCCTTGACACGTTGGGGGTTTGGGATTAACTTTGTTACCAGCCCATGTTTCCGTCCCCTGTGCTCAGACCCTGTAAAACTTTGCCCTGTTGGTGAGTGCACTGCCCATACTGGTCTCAGCTTCCTTTAGCAAGCAGTCAGCCCACACTGCTCCCTGATGTAAATATATTTTTTACTTTAATGATTATTGTATACCTTTTTTTTTCCCAGGTTTTAGGTGACAGGGTTTTGTAAAGGAGGCAGGTTTTTTTGTACAACACTGCTTTTTTCAGATACGGTGAACAACATTGGAGTACATCTGGTACAGAGACAATGACACTATGATCTTTCTCATTTTAAAAAATGCCAAGTTAAAGGTTGTTCCATCTTACTCTGTACCAGCAAGGCTTTTTGGTTTGCTCATTTTTGTTTCCTAGTACAAAAGCATTCCTTAATTTCTACTGCCACAGGCAAAAAGGAGCAAGTTTTGGCTTTAACAGATAAATGACAATATGAGTCTCTGAACAAGAATACTTTCTAGTGAATGAAAGAGATTAAAACTTTATCCTGGAAAATAATGTACTTCTACTATAGTCAGGGAAAAAAATAACCTTTAGAGAGTATATAGAACACTGGAACATATAAAGACATACAAATATGTACATTCATATGCATTTCATTTTATAATACCAATGCTTTTAAAGGAATTGGATACTTTTAACCATAAAAAATGTTGATTTTCTTGAGTATAAAGATGATCTTTATTATAGATATCGATAACTAGTGAAAATGTCTCACATACTTCTAGGTCATTAAAATATTTCTTATTTAAGGGCATTAGAAAGTAAGAAGCTAAATCAAACAGGCTTAATAATTTGCATCATGCTAGTACACTTTCAGAAATATGCTGTTAAATATAAATGAGTTCCATTCTCCTGAGATAAAGTTTAGATCTGTGTAATTTTTATGAGTTTGTGTATATGCTTATACTTTCATAAATACCCATGTGTACCATATTAAAACAAAACAGAACAAAACAAAACATCAACCAACTACTGAACAAAACAACCCCTAAAAAACCCAAAGCAACAATATAATTGATTCCGTCTTCCCATTAATTTCCTACTGTAATATATTCGATCTAATCTTGATCTTACTATCTAAAACATTTGACTAACATTGTGTCACAGACCTTTAGCTCCACTTACTTAAGGAATTAGAAGGGTGTTGACAAACTCATACCTTCCCATGTTCTAGTCTGCTTCCTTACTGAACAATATAAAATGGTACTTGAATTTGCATTATATTGCACTGATAATGTAACAGTAATATTTGGACATAGACATGATGAACTTCTTTGCAATTCACTGTCAAAATCAAAGAGCAAAACTCTCTGAAAGAAAAGCTGGATAACAGCTTTGCAACTTGGAGTTGTCACAGATTTAGCTTAGTTGGGACCACCTAGATTTAACCAAGCAAGGCCCTGGTTAAATAGGACATTCTGCTAAATACATTGCTTTCCTTAACATCCTTAGAGATACTCTGTAAGTCCAGATATAAACTTCAGTTTCATAAATATTAACTTAATCTTGAGTCTTCTCTCTGTTTTCTTCCAGATTTAAGATGACTATTTGGGGAGAAGAATCAAAGCTGAATGCTAATGCCATCATTTAGAATTTTTATGTGTGATTCAGGACATTTGAAAGGAACATAAAACCAGAGGCCTGGAAAAGAACTCATAAATATTTGAATCCAATCCTTTGTTATTGAAAGCACCCAAGTTATACATTCTCTTCTAGAGATTTTCTGCCTTGATTGATTCCAAATGGCTTTGAGTAACAGAAACCATGGGTACAATACAAGGTAAAAGGATAGAATCTAAAACATGACGTGTGGAGGAACATCTTTTACATGTACTAGGTAGGTCAAAGAATAGCTCTGAGAATATACTAAAATAAACTACACAAAATCCACACACATTGAAGTGAGGTTTGATTGTTCTTTGATAAATCAAAGGGTTTGCATTAAACTGTTATGTATTTAAATATATAAATGAAAATATTTATATATTTAAACATTATGTATTAAATATGTACTAAAAATATACTTATTTTTTATACATTCACCTTGTACTTAAATGTTAATGCTGAAGATGGTATCAGAAATATTCATTTTGAACTATTGTAAACTATTTTCACAATTATCTGTATTTAGTTAGCTTGATATACTTTAATCGAGAAGTCATATAAAATACATACATACTATTTTTTATTTTGACTCGGCTCTTGACTGAAATCTTTATCTCAGTGAAACCAAAAAGCAGCTCTGCTAACTGGAAAATCCAATTGCTAATTTATTTAAGATATTTTACTTTGTCAAAATGATAAGACAGATAAGAGAATGGTATTTACCAGATACGGTATTTTATCAGAAATACATGTATGTTTTTTCAGTCACATGGGGAAGCTTTATCAAACACGTAGAAAGTGTTTATGGAGAATTCTAGAGGGAATGCAATCATGGTAGGTAATGTGTGCAGAATATTGCAAAGAAAAGAGAATAAAAAGGAATGGTGTAACCGAGAGTCTGTAGAAGTAATGAACTTCTCACTTCTACATCTAGAACTGAGTACAGAATGATATCAAAATGGTTTAGTCAATCACAGATGTAAATACTAGGCTAAGGTTAGTTGTAATCTGCTTAGAAGTAGGTAACAAATTAACTAAATCCACTTAAATGATTTTCAGTAATGTAGCTTCATTTTAGAAATAATAAAAGAAGTGTTTTCCCCTGGAGTAGTGTTCTTTTGGTATTCTTCTTGAACTTGTGTTCATGCTGAGATTCTTATTTGCAAGTATAAAAAGGCTATCACTTCTTCATATCATCTGAAGCTAGGATGAATTTTAGTTCTAATAGAGGCCACCTATTTAACATTAGCTAACTATTTAATGAAATGTTAACATATTGCACCTCAGAATTTTCTTGCATAACTTATTTCTGCTCTTCAGCTTTCTGTTTCTTTTGCCTTTTCCATTTGATATCTAATAATTGCTGTATTTTCTGATTCATATTTTCAGTGAAGTTCTTGGAAAGTAGTTTGGATACTTGTTTTTTAATCTTTTGGGTGCTTTTTTTTTTTCCTTTTTTTTTTTTTTTTTTTT
>JANVCC010000021.1:34638956-34714019 GCA_025345505.1 Todiramphus chloris collaris | reverse complement strand
AAGTACCTTTGGTAAAATTATATGCATATTTCTTTTTAATTATCTTAAAAATATAGACAGATAAGAGTGGCAGTTTTTGGGTTTTTTTCTATATACTGAAAATTCTGTCTGTCTTTTTTGTCTTCTGTTAGACAAATAAGAGAGAAAAATCTCTTGTGGCTGACACAGCAAAGTGCTGTGCTGACATCCAGAATGACCTGAACAGCGGGGAGTATTGAGCAGAGTAGAAGCCAATCAGGATCAACAAGGGCAAGTGTAAGGTCCTGCACCCATGGAGAAACAACCCTGTGCAATATAGCTTAGGGGTAGACCTGCTGGAAAGCAGCCCTGAGGAGAAGGATCTCGGAGTCCCGGTAGGCAATAAGTTAACCACGAGATAGCAATGTGCCTTTGTGGCCACCAAGGCCAGTGATATCCTGGGGTGCATTAAGGAGAGTGTGGCAAGTAGGTCAAGGGAGGCCATTCTCACACTCTATTCTGCCCTGGTGAGGCCACATCTGGAATACTGTGTCCAATTCTGGTCTCCCCAGTACAAGAGGAACAGGGAATTACTGGAAAGAGTCCAGAAGAAAGCAATGTAGATGATCAGAGGACAGAAGCATCTCTCTTATGAGGAAAGGTTGAGAGAGCTGGAAGTATTTAGCCTGGAGAAGTCTGAGGAGACCTTATCAATGTCTATAAATATCTAAAGGATGGGTGCAAGGAGTATGGGGCCAGTGTCTTTTCAGTGGTGCCCAGTGACAGGACAAGGGGCAACAGGCACAAGCTGGAACGCAAGAGGTTCCATCTAAGTATGAGGAAAATCTTCTTTACTGTGAGAGTAATGAAACACTGAACAGTCTGACCAGGGAGGTCACCTCTGGAGAGATTCAAAACCCGCCTGGATTCAATCCTGTGTAATGTGCTCTAGGAAAACATGCTTTGGTGGGGGAGGGGGTTGGACTAGACGATCTCTAGAGGCCCCTTCCAACTCCAACAATTTTGTGATTCTGTGAATAGTAACATGGATATCATAATTTTATATGCTCTTTGTGAGTCTGTAATGTTTTGAAGAGGAGAAAGAGGAAACAATGTGCCTAACTACCTTCTCAGTGATATTTTAATGATTTAAATTAGACATATGTGAAATAGTACAGTATTATGCCATCTTCCACTTATCACCATAGTCACATCACTGCATAAAGACGCAGAGGTCTGACATACTTTCCAAATAATTACTTGTTGCAGTCATGCAGCCCAAGCAGAATCACTGTGACTCAGTTTCATCACATAAAATAGAAAAAGCAAGAGAATGATTTTTTTTTTTTTTTTTTTTTTTCATTATTATATATAGTGCCACAACAAGACTTCTTCTGTTTTGGGGGGTAAGGAAAGAAAGTGAGACAATTCCTTGGAACACACACCAAAATTAATAGACTTGTTTTGCAAAGTGAGGTTTCTGCTGCAAAGTAATTCTTTGTTTCTTGTTCTTTTCAGTCCTGTCAACTGACCTAAAAAAGTGTAGAAGCTTTATATTTTGTTTGTATCTACTGGAGGTCATACTATTCACCTTCTATTTCTGGACTGTGAATAGACCACCTATTATGACCTTTTCCTTTATTTTCTCCATTACATATATTATAAAGAAAATCACTATGAAATCCAGTAAAAGTCTTAGAGCTAAGGCTTAATGTAGTGACTGGGAAATGCAGGAGTAAAAATAGTTATGTATTTTAAAGACAACTATACTATTGCAACTTTTGATTTCATGGTCATTGGCCACAATAGAATTTTAGAGGAAAATATTATCTCAGAATAAAGGTCCAGACACTTTCTTTCCCCAATACCTATTTTTCCCCTTTCTCTTGCCATAATATCTCCATGAATAGAAAAAAAAAAATACATTGCCAGTTTTCCTAAGGCCATTTCAATTTCATACTTCAGTTTGATTTTCCTCTTCTGTATTCTGGTGCCCTTCAACTGTATTACCAGAATTTGATGCATCAACAATTATCAGTGTGAAAATCTAGCATGGTATTTCATGCTATAGAGAAGATAGAAAGATATTGCAATAGAAAATTCTCTCCAATTATGCATGTGCAAGGTAGGATTTGAATTGCAATTTATTCATTAACACTTGAACTAAAGCTATAATTCAGTTAACTATGAAGATATTTGACAGAAAAGCTTTCTTTTCTGTTCAGGAACAGATAGTTCAAGTGTCTCTTGTAGAATAAAGAAAAAAAAATTATAACTGATTATTATTCAGATCACTTTAAAAGTAAAATATTTATATGTTTTTTTTCTTTTTCTTCTTTCCCAGTCAGCTTGAAAAACTGAGAATCTCAAAGCAGAAAAGTAACACTGAGGCAAAGATTAGTTAACAGCCAAGTAAGCACATTTTAAGCAAAAACTTTTATGTAGTTTACAAAAAAAACCCCATGAATGTTTAACAATTCAGTATTACCTGAGGAATCTTTTAACACATTGTCAAGAGCTCATAGGAGAACACAAGTAAAGGGGTTTTTTATTTGCATGCCACATATCTCTTCAAGAACAGATTTATAGCAAAGAAGTCCTCAGGACAGAACTGTAAGAAACTTACCTTCTTGAATATTTTTCTCTTTTCTCACCCAAGAGTGTAATAAAGATAATAATAAGATAGATAATAGCTAAAATAGGGGTGATAACAAAGATAATAAGACATAAATATTACCATTTGACACTACAAAGTCATTACAATCAGAAGTAATTTGATCACACTAGTATAGCACTGGACTATTCCTCTTTCTGAATATATTATATTTGTAGAACTACAACAACTGATTTCAATTTCAAGAGTCTTGAATTAATTATAATGTTTGCTGATGGATATTAAAAAAGACCAACTACTTAATATATATACATTTGTTTGTTTAAGTTTTAAAAAAAATGCCTTTAATATGATTATTTTGGGAAAATAAATCTTTTTTTTTTAAGAAACCATCAGCTGAACATTGGCCCATGTATTTCGTCTTATGAGAAGTTGATTTATACAAAAGAAAGCTCTTCATCCTCTTCACTATCTTCTATATTAAGATGTGCCATTTTGATATGTGTTAATTTCTCAGATTTTATTTAAGTTAGAGTCCAATACTCTTCAATTAGATTCTTTTAGATATTCCACACAAGGAGGGTTTAATTTTTAATGCCAAATTCACTTATTTGAAGATATTTGATGTCACTTCAGCAATATATGGAAATCACAAAACAGCACGATTGCCATGTACAGTTGAACCACAATACAAATGTGTTTCCCATTACTGATCTTTATATGTCCACTGTCAAAACCCTGGGTGTGCCCAGTCATCAAGACATCATCATTCAGCACGTGTTAAAGCCAGCTCAAGCCTGCTGTCGACTTCAAATATAATTCCGTTAGTTGTTCAGTTTTCATATTCTGTGTTGGGATGAGCTATGTATATACACTGCCCATGCTGGTCTAGATAACTCAGAGAAACATTCACATTATTTTGATTAACTCAGGGAAAATTGCTTACACAACCAGCAGATCTGCTCAACTGGCATAGCCACTCTTTGCACTCCAGTGAGACAGCTATTTAATGAAAATTAAGGCTGCCTTCTGATCCACATTGTGTTAAGATAAATTCAGCTTTCTTTGAAACAGTCAGTCACTTGCTGCATTTGCCCCTCAGTTTCATGAGTACATCACCTTTGTGCATCTCCTCTGAACCTTTTTCCATTACAAAGATTTGTTGTTCAGACACTGTTCAAAAACTCCTAGTGGCTAATTCATAACTAGAGATATTATGTTACTTCACCAACAATTTGCAATGCTGGAAGAGTCGCACCACTTCCCTTAAGAGATTGTGATGTGTTCTAGCACTCCCTAGCATGGAAGTATAATACCATTGCTTTGCCTCACAGACCTGTTTTGTTCTCCATGGTGTGATGTATAATGCCATAGAATCATACAATCTATCTGTTTGGAAAGGACCTTTGAGATCATTGGGTCCAACCATTAACCTAACATTACTAACACTACCCCTAAACCATGCCCCTAAGCATCACTGTCCTGTAGTGGAGAAGCAGGATCTGCCAACTTCAGAGAGATCTGAGAATTACAATAGCTTAGGCATTTCAGCTATGTGATATTGTCTCAGCTAACTTCATGAACCTATTCAACTTGCATTTATTGTCATTTAACATAAATTAGCATGTTTAGGTTGTGACTTATCTGACCAATATTATCTGACCTTATGTGACTTAATGGCCTTGTACAATGGAGTGACTGCATCAGTGGACAAAGGATGAACTGCAATTGTCATCTACCTGGATTCCTGTGAAGCCTTTGATGTGATCCTCCTACAGCATTCTTCCCATGAAACTGGAGAGACATGTGTTTGATGGATGGATTGTTGGATGGATAAGAACTTGTCTGGATGACCATATACAAGAGTTACAGTGGATGGCTCAAAGTCTATGTGGAAACCAGTAACAAGTAGTGTCCCTCAGGGGTTAATACTGGACAAGTACTGTTTAATATATTCATCAATGACATAGATAATGGAATTGACTCATAAAGTTTGTGGATGACACCAAGCTGAGTGGTGCTGTTGATAGACTAGAGGAAAGGGATGCCATTCAAATGCCTTGTCTGGCTTCAGGAGTGGGCCTATATGAATATGAAGTTCAACAAACTCAAGTGCAAGGTTCTGCACCTGCGTCAGGGAAATCCCCAGTAACAATACAGGATGGGGGATAATGGGATTGAGAACAGTCCCGTGAAGAAGGACTTGGGGGTACTGGTAGATGAAAAACTGGACACAATCCAAAACCAGTTATAAAGATATTAACTTTAGATTACATCATAAGAAATAAGTTTTTAATGATAAGGGTAGTGAGACACTGGAATAGATTGCCCAGGAAAGTAGTGGATGCCCCATCATTAGAAGTCTTCAGGGACAGATGGGGATTTGAGCAAACATCTAGAGGAAGATGTTTCTGGCCATGGCAGGGGGGTTGGGCTAAACACACTTTAAAGCTGCCTTCCAACCCAGACCATTCTATGAGTCTATGATTATAGAGGTCAGCTGTAAGATAAATCCTGTCCTTCATATTTCTTGCCATGAAATATACTGGAAAGCAAGAGTAACTAATTTAGCTGAAGAGCTATACATTAAGTTAAATAAACTCCATCTGTTATTATAAAGTCATTAGATGCCTCCATTTTTTTTCAACAATTCATTAGAGCTTGCAGATTTTGCCTCAATGTGTTAAAAAGGGCCTTATGGCATATGCATATATGAACAATTTAAATGGTTATTTTTGGGTTTTTTTTTGTTTTGTTTTAAATTAAGAGTCCAGCATGTATATTCTCATCTAATTAATTTTAGAAGACATACAATTATATTAAAACAAATATTGTCTGAAGTTATCTGTCCTTTGATTGTGTTGAATATATACATTTCAACTCACAGTAGCGCTACAGGCTTGGGAGGAGTGGGTGGAGAGCTGCCAGGCAGAGAAGGACCTGGAGGTGTTGCTTCACAGCCACCTGAACATGAGCCAGCAGTGTGCCCAGGTGTCCAAGAAGGCCAGTGGCATCCTGGCCTGTATCAGGAATAGTGCAGTCAGCAGGATCACAGAGATGATCATTCCTCTGTAATCAGCTTTGGCGAGGCCAAACCTTGAATACTGTGTCCAGTTTTGGGCACCACTCTACAAGAAGGACGTTGAGATGCTGGAGAGGGTACAGAGGCTGGCTACAAAGCTAGTAAAGGGTTTGGAGCATGTGTTTTATGAGGAAAGGTTGAGACATCTGTGGCTGTTTATCTTTGAGAAAAGAAGGCTGAGGGGAGACCTTATTGCCCTCTACAACTACCTGAAGGGAAGTTGTATCGAGGTGGGAGTTTGTCTCCCTAGTTCTAGTTGGTTCTCCCTAGTGACAAGCGATAGAACAAGAGGAAATGGCCTGAAGTTGAACCAGTGGAGGTTCAGGCTGGATATTAGGAAACATTTCTTCACAGAAAGGGTTGTCAGTCATTGAAATGGCCTGCCCAGGGAGGTGGTGGAGTCACCATCCCTGGAAGTGTTTAAGAGCCAGTTAGATGTTGTGCTTAGGGACATGGATTAGTGGTTTTTGATATGGCTAGGAAAAAGGTTGGACCTGATGATCTTGAAAGTCTCTTCCAGATTAAACTATTCTATGATTTAACCTTTCCCCACTAAATAAAATCACTCACTAACCATTAATTGTGTGCTTTGAAACTTTAATGAAGATAAGAAGAAATATCACACTTACATAGGTTTATTTTACTGAGAGTGAAACAGGGAAAAGGAAATCATCCTTCTGTTTACAAAGAGAAAAATTTTGAGGTTAATGCTTTGTAAACAATTTTAAACTCATATAAATAAAAGGCCTGACAAATTTCACCAAATGACAGATGAAAAGTTGAGTATAATGAAGTTGTATCTTCCAAATCACTATAAAGCATCATTTGCTAAAATATCTTAAATTTTTTAATTTGAGTATATCTTTTCTGTGACTTTTCAAGAGCTATTGTGGAATGCAAATGATCTAGGCAAAGCATCAATGTACTACATTATATCAATGTATTAAGTACAGGGCATCTGTCACTGATAACACTGGTAGTCTCAGTACAGAGTATTTGTGTTCAAAGGATGGGCAGGAAGACTGCTGCAAGGCGTAAAACTATTAATATGACCTTATTTCCATAAGCTTGTCTTCAAATATTCACAGTCATTATTATATAATTTTGTTGACTAATGCTTTAAGTAAGACTCAGTAATACTATGATAGTTTTTGCCCAAGAGCCTACAATGAAACAAAGTGGTGTATATTTGCTCCTGAATTTCTCATGCCATATGATGAATAGTAGCAATTATAGGAAAGAACAATATTAGTTTTACAGTTATTGTTATTATCTTAAAGTACTAAGAATAAAATCCCGTATTTCACTAGATAGTCCAATCACAGCCAAAATATGTGACAGAGGAGCATTTCATAATCTCTGTTTTTCACACTGACTGCACAACTAGAAATTGGCAGAGCCAACTCATTTATATTTCCTTATTACCATCCTGCAGAAGGCTTTGAGAATATGGGGCTAGTGATGGATATTTTTATAGCAGATTTTTTTTTTTATCTTTTACTGTAGTAAGTATACTTGAGATTAGTTCCACTGCAGTTTATTCAAGTAGCAGAAAGAGATTAGCAACAGGAGAACAAGACACACAACTTGCTTACTGTTGTTTTTTGGAAGGAACCATATTTAAATAGAAATGGAGACTGTTTAGGCAGAATCAGAGTTCCTTCATTTATAACTTTAAATCTTATTGTGCTATGTAAGTCATTTAAACTGATGTAAAATTTACTTAAGTATGAGACAATGATTTAAATAGAATATTTATTTTGCAAATTATATTTCCACTCATCATATTACACAAATATTTCTCTCAAAGACCAAAATGTACCTAAATGAAGAAAGCCCAGCTAAATTAGTGTATTTAAGTGAGACTAAAATACTGTGAAAATACTTTGATAGTTCTTCTGACAGGGTGAACTACTCTCAAAGAAGACAGATTTAACTGAATGGAAACCAGAATATTTTATGTTTCTACACTTCTGTGTTGCTCTTCAGGGTAGTTGAACTATAATAAGGATATTAAACTGTTACTTTACTTCTAGTTTCAAAGTTTAAAATTACCCAGCTATTTACAGATGTGTTCCTATGTGCAAAGGTTGGTAGGGTCCAAATTCAGCCTAAATCACTCTCTGTATCATGTCCAACAGCATAAAGGATACAGTCCTCTCAGGGCCAGCTCATTTTGGTACTTAAGATCTTCTTTTTGGAAAAAAAAATTAATTGGTTTGCATTGCTACATATTAATTGGCTCTGAAAATGAACACAGATTTTGTGGAATATGCACCCATGCAGCAAAGAAGGCCAACAGTCTTTTCTGGACTGCATTAAAAAGAGTGTTTTCGTTGCATCAAGGGAAGTGATGCTTCCCTGATCTGGTGAGGCACATCTGAAGGTCTGGGTCTAATCATGGACTTCACACTATAAGGGAGATATGGACATCCTGGAGCAAATACATCGATGGGCCAGGAAGATGAATAAGTGTTTGGAGCACCTCTCCTGTGAGGAAAAGCAGAGAGAGCTGGGACTGTTCAACCTGGAGTGTAGCAGGCTCAAAGAGGATATAATCAATCTATATAAACATCTGATGGGAGGTAGCAAAGAAAACAGTGCCTTATGCTCCACAGTAATGCCCACTGAGAGGACAAGTGGCAATGGGCCCAATGTGAAATGCAGGAAATTCCACTTAATCCTAACTTTTTTTTTTTTTTTTTCTGTGTGTGATCAAACAGGAGTCTCAGTCCTTGGAGACATTCAAAACCTGACTGAACACTGTTGTGGGTGACCTGTTTTAGCTGACTCTGTGGTAAGCAGGGAAGGTGGACTAGATGATCTCCAGAGATCCCTTCCAAATGCAAGTATCATGTGTGGTTCTGTGGTTGTTGTATTGACTTTAGTAGTGCCAATACAAGTGGGGCAGAATCTAAATTGCATGAGGCCCTATCTGAAGTATCTATTTGTAGTACTCCTGTTTGATCTTAAAACACTTCAAGTTGTCAGCCTTTCCACTACAGCTTTCAATTTACAGTCTGTCATTGAGATCATCTATGATAAAAGTGACAATTAGGTACCCTACTCTGCTGACAGTCAAAGGGAGTGAGGTGTCAAACAAAGCTTTCTATCCTTAAAAATTTATGAAATTCATAATTACATGTCTACCAAATTATCTTTCTAAAAGTAAAAGCAATAGCTTTATATATATATTTAATGCATTAATTTTAATAGTGTTGTTTATTCACAGATAGAATGATAAGTTTCAAGGGATTCCTCCAAGAACCATTTATGTTTTTATATATTTCAACAAATTGGAGCACCTAGAACATATACTCTATATTTCTTCAGAAAATTCAAGTTAATGCTGTAAGAATGGTATAGTTAGAGAGTTCTGTAGCTGCTCTCAGATTACTCAGCATCCACTTAATTTTAGCAGATTGTATCTGGAGAATGTAAATCCAGCATGTCTTGTTTACTTCATTCATGTTGGTTATCATTTGTTTACACACAGCCTGAAATGCAAACTTGGTAGCAAGATGGAAAGGATCTTACCACTATTTTTGTGAAAATATTTCTGTCACTGAAATTCACACATTTGAGATAAAAATGAAGAGTCAGAAATAAAGTGGTTTCTTCTACAAAACTCACATTATGTGTAATAACAATTCCAAACAAACATCAGTTTCAGTCATGTTATTTTCTGACTTTGTTATCAAATTGATTACAGTGATGTCGTTCGAGTGGACTGTATGTTTCTCCACCCCTTTGATAAAAACAATTGTCTAGAAACCTAGAGAGAACATGTGCTGCAGCATCTAGAAATCAGTTACAGATTTAGAGAAGGGAAGAAGTTCTTAAAAAAAAATTAACTTCTCCATTTCTCTGCAAGGTGTCTTTGTGGCCTCTGAAGTAGTCATGAAATCATAGTTAGATTCTGCTATGCATACTGTATCCCTACTCACAGCACATCTTGGTCAAGACTTGTAAAGCCACTGATTTAAAAAAAAAATACAAACTTATTGTACAGTAAAAGAGATTCACAGGTTAATTTCCTATTCTGTAGTTAAAAAAAACACAAAAGATTTCTCAAATATTCTACCTATCTTTTTCATTAGACAGTGGCTTCTGTCTTTTTTGAAGATTATTCAGAAAGCAAATATGAAAATATTGCATCGACTTTTTTTTTCTTTTTGTCTTCTTCCTGTCTGTTTTTTGTTGGGTTTTTTTTTTTCACCTAGTACCTTGCATGTAATACAATCACAAAATTTTGGTAATTCCAGTCCTCATATAGCTGCTTTCTTCTTGTAATTCTTTTTGAATTAATTTTGAAGATATGCACATTCCTACTCCAGCATGCCTTAGCAGCAAATACATTTCTTGTATTTTTACATGGTGTAATCAATTAAACTTGTCAGTTTACCCACTCCCATTTCTTATCTGTATCTTATGATAAATTGCACTGTAAATCGATGTCACAAGGCATTTAGTGAACTTAGATAACATTAGGTCCTATTTTTGTTTACTTATTTCCTTGTGTGGCTGATGTATTATCATTAAATGTTTCAAAATATGAGTAAAGAATAGTTTAAAACAATGGAGTTGGCTCTTCTCCTTGTTTTATTTTTTTATAAACTTATATTTACATACCTGATCCCTAAAGAACACTGTTCAGAATCATTAACAGCAAATATGTGTTTACAACTAGTTTAAATCAATTGCTAATTAACTCCACAAGGCAGAAATGGATTTCTGTTTAACACTGAGTTTGCGCTTTTCTTTTGTTCTTGGCGCTAACAGGTGTAAGGTTCAAACTACATTAGCATCTGCTCTGTAACTGCCTGATCCAAACCCCACTGAAATAAACACAAAATTAGCGAGAAAATTTGATGGGAAAAAAACCTTGACAAAAATCCTAAATTCTTAGAAAAATTTATGCTAGACAGGGCTTCTGAAAATCTGATCTTACTCCACTCTGAAATTCAGTCAACTTTGAGGTTTCATCAGGTTGCTAAGGTCCAGTCTAATTTTAGTAGCTCTGTAACCCCTTTAGTGCATTTCTTCCAGTTCTTCACCATCGTCATTGAATTTATTCCCCTTTTAATCTGATTGGTGCATCCTTTCCTGCAAGTTGTGCCCAATTTCTCCTCTTTTGTTGCATAATACAATCAAGAGTTTATCTCCATTTTCTCTAAAACTACATCACAAGTAATTGAAGAGAGCCATTAGAACCTCTCTTTGCCTTCTTCAGGATGAATGAACTCAGGTCTCCTAACCCTCCTTGCGTATTGCATACCATATGTAATACTGTAGCCATAAAAAATTATGCATCACAGCTTTTTCCTTGCTCAAATGAGTAAAAACAAGACCAACACAAAACAATCTTTTGTTGATTATTTTATTATTACCCAAATCAGATGTAGTTATTATTAGGGCAGCATAATGATTCCTACTAGAAGTTTGTCGGTGATTACCATGAACAATCCTGCTATAATTTTTTATGCAAAGTTCTCATTACTTTCAGCAGAACTTCTGCAAGTGAGTATGATCAAAGGTTAATTAAAATGGTTACGTTTATTCAGATTATGCTTTTCCTGGATTGTTCTTTTTTTTTTTATTTTTTGGAATGTATAAGATTTAAAACATATATAATAAAATAACTACAAGTTCAGGAGTATTTGTGGTGGTGATTTTTTTTAATTATTTTTTTTAAATTAGAAAACGGTAATGACTGTTTGAATTCATGACTACAAAAAAGAAGGAAAATGCAATGTATAAAATTGTCAAATGCAGATAATGCACATAAATGCTTTTTATATAAGTAAAGGACTTACTGTTTATGTCTGGAGACCTGCACTATCTGATTAGACATATGTCTAAAAGAAACACCACACTATTGGATTGTTTATGTCTATGATTTTAAATATATAGGTTTTTTTTTTTAATATGTTGTAGTAATCAGTAACTCATATCTGAAAATTTTCCATAGAAACAGTATTTCAATGCATTGTTTTGAAGAAGCATTTTTGTACACAGGGAGACACAAATTGAACTTGGATTTATGTGTTGTAGAACCATAAGGATTCCAGTAGAAACAATAATAAATATATATATATTTTTCAAATTATCCCATTTCTAGCATTTTAAATATTTTTCTTGTATAGCCTGTAGATGGCAGTCTTGTACCATTCATGAAATTATATAGTTTTACAAATTTATATATATAAATACATATGCACTCACAAAGAAATATAAAACATTAGAAATGTGAGAAGGAGATGGAGTTTGTGGGTTTTTTTCATTTTATTTTCCACATCATGAGATGGTAATTGTATATAGTATGAAGTCTCTGTACATCTGATTTAAATCTTTCTGTGTTTCTGCATTTTATATATTTATGGAAATAATTTTACTGTCACAATGGCAATAACACAAATAATTATCTCTAAACTATTGCTGGTATCTAGTAGAAAATAAGTGCCTCTGAAGAAGTGATGGGATACTCTCATGCTTCACTAGGCTGAATGAGCGTAGGCAATTTCAGAATTGGACATCATACTTATGAGTAATGGGGAACTTTTCCTTAATGTGTATTTCTAAAATTATGGTGGCAAGAAACCTTGCACTTTTGAATATAAAAGCCCTAAACATTAAGCAAATATTATTTGAATTACTGTGGAACACCTGGGTTTAATGTGAAACAGATATAAATTCGGTATTTGTGCAACAGAAAATAAGAACACATACAGCCCCCAGTAAATCAGCCAAACCAAAAAAACCACCTCAAAATGCTTCTGACAGCAGAATTACAGGAAAATATTTTCTCAGTTTACACAGTAGGCAACCACGCAACACCTTCATGTATTTTTTGATACATAGTTATACCATGACTGATAGTCTACATGCATCTTAACAGCATGATAGAACAAGCACAGTCTGTGGAAATTTGGGGAAAGAAAAAAAAAAACAAAACAAGGCCCTCTAACAAGTCTTGTGACTTCTCTGTATATGTCATGTCCTTTTTTTATTAACAGTCATTTCCTCTGCCTGTGAAAAGCTTTTTAAAGGTTACATTACAGGGCTGTAATGTAAGAATCCTAAACAGATACTACTTCACAATGTGGTTTTGTGCTTTCAAGCCTTTCTGGTTTACAGAGCTAATTTATACTTCCTTTTTTTTTGGTGTGTGAAATTGTTTCTGACTGATGCTCTAATGAAGTATTCTGCATTTGACCAACATGTCCACATTCTGCTCTTTGCTGATGTATCACATCTTAAGCATTACTTTTCATTGCCAAGATATAAAGTGGGTGGTAACAGGAGAATAGAAACTAATTTGCCTCAGTAATATATAAACACCCCTTATATTCAGCCTCTGTTCCTTAGCCTTCTATTTGAAGAGGGCAGATCTTATTTTCACTTGTTCATGAAGTTGCCATGGAAATATATATTGTCCAATATAAATAACTTCTTAAAGGATTTATTAAATAAACATCTTATATTGCTAACCCAGACTCAACTTTTTGTTCCTGCTCCTTATCCTATGCAGAAAGTAAGTCTTAATTATAAAATCACTGGCTGTGGACTAGGTTCCATTACAGAATCCTCTGTAGACTTCCTTCCTCATCTTAAGTATTAATTTTAGTCAAATGATGCGAACATTTCATTTGGTCCTTATTTGTTGCTCATTCTAATTTGTGCAGTCACTTCTTACAACATGAGGTACTCAAAAAGAGCTTGTAAATGCAGACATCTAGTTTTGGAGGCTGTCTGGTGTTGCACTGAGTCAAGGTTTGCCTGGCAGAAATAAGTTCAATTTCTCTGTGGAATCTAGACACACAAACTTCTTCCCATTCCAACTTAAGTGCCTTAGGATGTGGTAAGAAATACCAATATAACTTGGTATTTGAAGTGCTGTGTACCTCAACTCTTTCTTCAACATGACAATTTAGCTTGATTATATTTTGAACTTGGACCAGCAGAAATGGTGAAACATAGGAAATAGGAAATCAAGGATGTCATGTTACGAGTTTAGTAGTGTTTATGCACAGAAGGTGAACTAAAGGCTGAATTTTAAAGCATGGTTTAATGAAGAGAAATTTTGCACAGCATACAACATAAAAAATTATATTCTTGGATTAGAGAAAATCTGAAAAAACCTCACAAAATAAAACAGAAAAAAAACTGGGAAGAGCTACTTAAGGAATAGAAGGAAGTGAGAGGATTGGTAAACCTACAGTTTTAATCACTGTAATTAGTTACCAAATTCTGGGCTTGGTTAAATACCTCCATCTAACTCAAAATATGTTTAGTACTTTCCATTCACTGATCATTGCAGAAATTCCCCTTTCTGTACCTCTGATCCCCCAATAACTCTTCCACATTACTTACAGAAAATAATAAAAGGAATATGATATAAATACAGATTAATTTAAAATATCATTTTATTTAGGAAAAAAAAAGAAATTGGATCTCAAGAAGTATGTTTTGTTCATTCAATATATATACAGGAAAAAATTGAAAGCTTAAGATAGCCGCATGAAAGGAAGATCCAAGACTTTCTCTCATGCTTAATCTAAAACATGCCACTTGTATCAAGTAATATTTCATGTCTCTAATTTACTACTGAGATATCAGAACTAATAATTTTCCAACGTCCTTTCCATAAGAATGTATGTGCAATTAGAGATGCTAAAACCGAGAGCTTAACCAATTTCAATTGCTCATAGAAACAATAACATATTTCTTCCCATTAGTCCCACAAATACTGAAATTTTCACCTGATATTTAAAAGAATTCCTTGTTACAGCAAAGTCAACACTCAAATGTGTGCACTTCATGTGTGCAATTATGCACTTCATACAGTATATACACTGCTATAATGGGTAAATTCTGTCATGAGTAGAGTCTTGTCTGCACCCGAAAAGAAAGATCAAGTCTTTCCTGTTGTGGTGGTTTGGTTTGGTTTGGTTTTCCTCACAGGAGCTTCAATCATAACACTCTTAATTTTTTATTAATATTAATAGATACAGTCAACACTTCTAGTGATTATTCTAAATTTTACTTATTTATAGATGTAATAATCGAGTTTATACACCAGAATAACATATAATTCATAATGCTAGAGTATGGGCCAAGTGTTTTACTTGTTACCATACTGTCTTTTATACCCTTCTTAGTATTTTTATTGGTGTTGGTAGTAAAATGCCATGCCAAATTTAAGATGTTCTGTAGTATCTTGATTTTCCTGCCCAGAAAAGTCAAGTTTTGCATCTATTACATGTGTATAATCCATTAAACTTTCACTCATACCCACAGTGGGTTTCATGTAGCCACAAGATCTTCAGTTGGCAGCATGCACTACATACTACTCTGTCTGAAGCAACAGGGGACAGTTTGAATTCTGAGTGTAGCTACTATATTCAGCAGAATTACACCTGAGTTGAATTTGACCTGAAAGCTTTCCTTTTCATCAGTGACATAGATTTGCTCACTGCTATTCAAAAATGAAAGATAAGCACTAAATCAAATACAATCTATATCAGCCTGTGAAGAAACTGTCTTATAGATTGGATGATGCTGGGCTAAGCTGCAAAAGTATCTGAGTACATCGATATCAAGAAGGGCTACTAAATCTGCTGATCTATAATATGGTCAACTTGGAGCTCAGTCCATTTCCTTTGTCAAAGAAGGACATATGTTCATCAGAGTCAGTACGAGTAAACACAGAACCAATGCTGATAATGCACTTCTAAATCTGAAGACCAAAATTTTAAGACAATCTGATAGTTAAAAACTGGTACAATTTCAGATTAAGCAAGAGGTACAATGCTTTTTGAAAAGTGCTTGCTATTAATAATTTATCTTTCTTTTTTTTTAACCTTTTTTAATAGTAAAATAGATGATCTGATTCACACAAAATTAATTTTACTACTGATGTTATATCAATTATTTTAGCAGTTCATTCAATTTTTATTATAGGAGAGTACATGAAGGTTATTTTGACAAATCTAGCTTTGTTTTAAAACTAATGCAGTTTGCTGGTGTTGTTTTGAGTGAATAACATATGTAATAAAGAGGATATGCTTTGATGCTGGTGAGACTGTAGTCAAATAATCAACCAAACTGTGTTTCATAGACAAGGGTTACACTCAAAAAAAAAAAAAAATAAATTTTTTGGGTTTTTTTTTTCCTGTGGGTTTTTTTTAATTTATTTTTTATTTATTATTAGTATTTTATTTTATTTTATTTTAACAAAATATGATGGTTTTTATGTTGATGATTTCAGTAACACCATCAAGACTGAGAAATGCAGAGCATGCCATAGCCCGGGAAGAAACCATACGGTTGTCATTCAGTGATATCTTTGCTGTGCAATCCTATTAAGGATTTGCTGGATCTTAATACAAAATAAAGTCTATCATAGCATACATGATTTTTGTCTCTGCAGAACCCTCAATGTGTGGGTTTCCTGTTTTCCAGGGGATCCATTTATTCTCATTTAGTCAGAACGTGTTGTAAAGTAAAATCTGTTGCCATGTTTGGTAATTGTATATGATTGCCCACAACTTTAACAAATGTATAGAGAGAGTATAAGACTAACATACTTTTAACATGAAATATTAAAAAATAACAAAGTAGATCATGTAAGATCATTTCAGAACTGGAGACTTGCTTGTACTACTTGACCTGGGAAATCTTTTACATTGAATACACTGGGATTCATCATGAACTACAAATTTATCACGTGGTAGTTCTATTATTAAGAGAGAAGAAATATTACATTTTGCCAAAGTTAAGATAACACCTTTGTCACACCACTATCTGTTGTTGCACTGCACTGGAGAACACAGTACTTGCACCCACATCTGCAATGTGCAGGTGAACAGGGGAATCAGGCAGTCAGACAGTCTTAGCCAGATCCTAGTTGTCTGGCGAGCGATATCAGGAACGAAGCAACAAAAGGACACCTCAAGGACGGGATGAGGGAGCTGAAGACTGATGAAGTAATGACCACCAGTGATGCCCCAAGATCTCCATGGAATTGCAACAGGGGGAATGACCTCTGATAGCCACTGTGGGTGGAAAAAGATTGTTCAGCCTCTGTGCACAAGCTGGCCACACTTGGACTGATGCTAGAGCAGTTTCCACAGCCCCACCAGGAGAGCTATAAGTAGCCTGCTGTGTCAGGGAGAGAAGAAATTTAATGTTTTGGAAGGCCAACCTGATGCACAGTTTGATCCAGGGGACACCTTGTGGAAGGCATTAGGACCTACCGAGTCCTGTCCCCAAGCATCATGCTATATGCCCTCCTCCTGCCTGGCAGTTTGTCTGCCACTTTGGGGTCAGTATGTATATAGGCATGTTAGGAAACTAGTTGGGTTTGCTTGAATAAAAGTGCTTTTGTTTGTTAGCTGTGTGTGTGAGCACTGTTCACTGTGAAATGGGAATCCTTCATGAACCTGAGACAACAGCTAACTGCTTAAAATTTCATTTAGCTATGAAGATTTTACATTCTTTCAAAAACAAGGCATAACTTTTACAGAATTAACATATCCCGAGGTATAAGCAAGAAAGAAAAAGAGGAAGAATAAAGGCAAAAAATAAATTATAAGAATAAAGGCTCTATACACTGTAGGAATGATGGTTGGTTGTCTCATATTTTATCTTGGCATTCTACATTATACTTGGCAGCTTTAAGGTCATATTATTTACAAAAAACTATTGTAGACCACAACTTCTTGTGTCAGGATGGGTGAATGTGTTTGTCAAGCAGTTAAGTTAAAGAAATCTCAAGTGTTGATGGCATTGATAAAAATGAGCTTGATCAAAAAAAAGTTCTTGGTATCTGTGAGATATTTGTCCACTGACTTTGATGAAAGCATTACAAGAGCTTCTGACAAATACCTTGGTAATCATTCATTTGGGTACATACACTCTGTGCCAGAACAGTTTTAATTTCTTTAACAATTATACCTGATAAAATGTAGAGGAAAACTCATTCAATGGGATTAGCCAGGATTTGAGAAAAACACATGTAATTCCCTGTTTCTAACACAAAAACTGGTCATACCTTAGTCTCAGTGCAAGTTGTCAGATCAGCCATGATTATGAACCCAGCCACAACCCAGCATCATCATTGCCTTACTTTATCTATAAATAGAATAAATAATGCTGGTTAGTACTTCATCAAAATATTGTAAGAAGAAACACACTGAGTTTTCATGCAACTTTTGTATTAAAAATACCATGTAAGTTGTAACAGTTAGATGCAAGTTCACTGTATGGAGCCTATTACCTTCAAATCAGCACGTGGCAATAAGGTTGTCTGTAAAGACCTGGCTTAAGCAGAGAGGCAAGCTTATCTACGAAAGACTGTTGAGGCCTAAAATAGACCTTCAAAAATATCTCATACATGAATACCTAGTATCAGCTACTAGAATAAATAGTGTTATATGATGGCTAGTTACAATACCTTCATGATGGTAAGGCATATTATTTCTTATTTCTGCTTCTAGGCATGTATACATATGTAAATCCTGACAATGCTGAGCTGCTTAGTAAATATGGTCGAACTACATCAAATTATGTATGAAGAGCTTTACAGAGTACTTGCATCAGCTGTGGGAGGTCCAAATTCAAAATCTGTAACTCCAAAAGTACCCTAGGCAGAATCATAGAATGGCTAGGGCTGGAAGGGACCTCTGAAGATCATCTAGTCCAGCCCCCCTGCAGTGAAGACTAACAGGAATTTTGCATTAATGAATACCAAATCTTTGCTATTGGAAGTACATGCAATTTAATATAAAAAAGGCACACACATGCAAAAAAATTACCAACAGAAAATGGAACTGTATTTCTGACTACTACCAAAATACATGGGTTGTCTAAATTTTGGAGGATATGTAGATTCATAGCTCAGACATTACAGAATGTATTTGTGATGGTTAACATTTCCTCAGGAAGAGGAAGACCTAGGTTCCCTCTAGACACTTGAGTAAGCATGAACAGGGTATCTCCTCAGCTGCAGACTGAAAGATGGAAGAAGTGCCAAAAACCTCAATCCAACACAAAGTTTGCAATTCTAAATATCATATTGAAGGAAGTTCTTAGAATGATTTGGGCCGGAAGGGACCACTAAGGGTCATCTAGTGTGACCCCTCTGCAGTGAGCAGGGACATCCTCAAATAGATCAGGTTACTCAGAGCCTTGTCATTTCTCACCTTGAGTATCTCCAGGGATGGGGACTCAACTACCTCCCTGGGCAACTTGTTCCAGTGTTACCACCATGGTAAAGAACTTTTTTCTAACATCCTATCTAAACCTACACTTCTGTGGTTTAAAACCATTGCCCCTCATCCTGTCACTTCAGACCTTTGTAAACAATCCTTTTCCCACCTTCTCATAGGCCCTCTTCAGGCACGGAATTTTGCTATTAGGTCTCCCCAGAGCCTTCTCTTCAGGCAGCTGCTTAAAACTTCTGCTGTGGATTTTCTGCAGTCTCAGTACATTTTACATTATTTCTTTGTTAGACAATGACTCACATCTGGTCTGTTGTTCACAGGTTTAGCAATAGTCAGTAGTTCACTATCAGTAGTTTAACAGGCATGGAAGCTGGTATAAGGAATGAAGTGGAGCTTCCCCATCACTGATTGATCTTACTCTCTTGTTTTGGTTTAAGCCTAGGGCCTTGTTTGCTGTTGAGCCCCTGGTACAGTCTTGACTAGTCTCCTCCACAGATTGTATAGGATTGCTCAGCCTCTGAGATACAGCTTAGAGCACTTCACCTGGATTCCATTTGTAGAAGACCCCAGTGACTTGGCCATATGCTTGCAGAAATGCCTGAGGTAGGCAGTTACTTGAACCATCTTACTTAAAATAGAATCTCCCTAATCGATGAAGACGGAGATAAATATCTCTAGTGGGCAATATGGCCTAATAAACTCCTGACTCACAAAGGTCTGAAATCACCCCCCACTGACCATTAGAAGAGTTCTAAAGAGACTGTGTTCCTAACTGAAGCATTTCAATTAAATGCCTAAAATTAGATGGTTAAAATCTAGTCCAAAATCTGAGTAGAGCTGGTAGTCAAAAGTGTGTCTGCCCCAGTCCACCAGTGTAATCACACCACCTTTCTAAAATAGAACCTGTGTGCTCAGGTGGTCATATTTGCACAGCAGTAAAATTCATAGTAAGAAATATTCCAGTTGTACCTGGTTTGTGATGAAACTGAAAAGTTTTAGTATTAATTTAGCAAATAAAACTGCTTTTATTTTTCTGTTAAATTAGGGGACAGAAATAGCCAGAGACCTTGAAAAGTGTGCTTTTTATTATAAAAATATCTTAGCTCATAAATTCTGTCCATCTTAAAGCAATTGGATGTACTTTATTGAACATCCCAAATAAAGATTTCTTTTTTTCTTCACTGGCTGAAATAATTTCTGCTTGGTATTTTTTGCTGCATTTATTTTTCTCACAACTACTGGTCTGATGACAACTCACTTGTCACACTGCTGAATGATTATAATCAACAGATAATTGAGGCTTTGTGCTAGTTAGCCTTTGCAAATTCAATTTCTTTAGCTAGCATGGTATAATTATAGACAGATTTATAAATCACTATTACATGCTAATTACCAATACCAGAAAATAATAGCTAAAATACTGTCCTGAATAAACTGAATGCTAAGGATGCACAGATTACATAAATAAATTTCTCTGTTCTCCCCCTTGTCTCAATTTTTGAGAAAATACTTATATATCACATCATATAATTCTTACCAACTATATAATTCATCCAACCAAGTTGTGTTTTGGTTTAGTTTTGATTCGATGTTACAAATCTTGGGGTGTTTTTGACATCTTAAAAGGAGACAGATTTTAGAGGAGCACTCAACAGTACTGTGTAAAGACAGGAAAGTTCTCAGACTGTTTGTTTCTGCTTTCTTACAGAAGGTAATCACTGGTACGTAATCTTGATTGCAATCAGATTTTAATGACATTCCTTATCCTTCCTAATCTTTTAGTTTACAATTCTCTAACCTTCATATGAATTTAAAACGAGAAAAAGAAGGAGGGAGACTCAGTTTGGATGTGTGGTAATTGGCGAAATGCAAAAGGGAGAGTCAATTATTTCAGATTATTAACACAGGAGTACTACATCTGGTAGGGACTGAGTCTGTTTGTCCAGAAATACTTATCAAATAAATAATTAAAATCAAATGTTGACAGATGTGGATCTTGCCTCCCATGACTGCATTCTTCTAATGTACAGGATTTGATAGTTTTTCAGTTTAATTTATGGGCGTTTTTTTAACAATATCTTGGATGTTCAAAATGTTGTATGCACAATACATGGAAAGCTTCCTAGGAAAATTAGAAATCTGAATGTGTTTGTTTAGATTTTCCCACTTGTACTGGCTTAAGCTCAGCTGAAATGATATAGAAAGTAGAAACAATCTGTATTCTTATTGTGCACTTTGAGCCCTAAAGGAAAACCTGCTAGGATTGTCTGCAGATGGCTTCATCTCAGAAGAAGAATGTGCCTCCTAACAGTTGCTTGTTCTGTATGCATGATCAAGCAACAGTCAATGGTTTCCTGTGCCTCATTAGCTGTGGTGACAAGAAGAAGTATGATTGTCCCAAAATACCTGCCCTTCCTCCAAAATAAGGTAACACTGCATGGAGGAAACACTGAGACACATGAATTTCTTGGATATATATGTATATATATATTTATTTTTTTTTTAATAGAGCAAACCATGTAACAACAAAACCACAACATATTAACATAAAATTATTGTCAAATTCTTGACAGGAAATTAAATCACTTTATAGTAAGCTTGAGCTCTTTATATGCACGTTGTTACCTTCTCTCATCAAATGGAAAGAAGGAATCATTTCATTTGGTCAATTTTAAAATGTTTCTTATATTTATTACAACTTTAAAAAAAAATGTGCCAGTGATGATGATTCTCAAATGCTTTAGTATAATTCCATATGCCTGTAGCCAAGGATTTCCATAAATACCTTGTTTAAAGTTCTGCATTTTAAACTGCAGAGGAAAAGGTACAGCTGAAACTTCTTGGATTTCTGTTGAAACAGTGAGGACTATGAGTGCTTAATGGGGAATCGGAAGGTAGGTTTAAGGCTCATAATCTTTTTGCCAAGTGGCTTTGTGTATTTGTAATCAAGTTACTCTTTATAGCTTTGCTCCCATTTCTAACATTTCTGTGTTTTCACTATACCTGCTAAGATGCATATAATCCTGAAGAACATGTTTTAAAAAAAAATATTCTGGTGTGTGGCTTGAAAGATCTTCTCTATTGACTGTAAAGGAAAACCTTTTGATTCAGATGTGACAGCCATGCTAAATTCTGCCCAGGCTGTTTCAGTCCTTGTCCCTAAACTAATATTTTTCAGTTTAAACAATTCTTTCTCCTACACCTCACAAAATGAAATACAAAAGTATAGTAATACAACAACCATAAAAGTTACCGCAGTCTAATGCAGCAAAATTTTTCATAATTGTGAAAGATGCACCTATTTCTAACCTTGAAAATGTCTGAGATAGTAAACTTAAAGTCCTGAAAATCTCAAGACTGCTACATTAAGTTGCAATAGGTCTCCCTGGAAAACATATATCTGGCAATCAATGTATCTAATTCACAGGTGAAGTATCACAATGAATTAGTCCCCCAAAATGCTTCCTTAAAACTCTATAGGGCATACTTATGACATTTTTTTTTCATGGGAAAGGTATCCTACATAGAGCATATGATAATACCTTATTATACAGAGATTTTGTTGCTATTTACTCAGAATAAACTGTCTTATACATGCACTTCCCACTGATATTCAATTTGTCATTTGGAATTCTGTATTATATTGTAATAATCCTTCTCTTAATTATGATTCCTACCATCAGATTTATTTTTCCTCATATATATGGTGAGGTTTTTTTTTTCTCCCAATATTAATGCACGTGTTTACATAAAACTATATATTATGCTGTCAAGGTAGATTAAGTCCTTCAGTTGAATATATGTGCTTAACTTAAACCTCATTTTGAAAGTAAACAATCTGCATATACTTTTGAAAGGATTGACAACTTAGATTTTCTCATTCAGTGGAGTTGTAGCTGTCTAGCTCTTTAGAAAGTCAATTAGCTACCCTAATTTATTGCCTTAATAGAGGCCTAGAAGCCTAATATTAATAATCAGTTAAAAAAGCCTTGACTATGTGTTTAAGAGAAACTTTAAGTCATAATGTTAATTACATGTGTACCTGGTTCTTATTGTTTTCTGTACTCAATCCATAAATACTCAATAAATTCATATATTTGATATTTTGTGAGATTAATATGTGTATTGTATTGCCAGACTAGTTTTTTTTTTTTTAAGTGGTTTCAGTCTGACACACAAGTTATACTGAAAATAATTCTAGCCATTAGAGTTGTATTTTATCTGTTACATATACCCCAGCTGGCTAAACTTTAGTGATCAATTAGAGTAGACTGAACTGAAGTCAATAGGCTAATTTTTTCACCTTTCTCATTGACATCTTCAGTTAAACTAGACATAATAAGATCACTTGTAAAATAAATTAATATTAAACACAAACAAGTTGTAGAATTTAAATTTATTTTTCTTTACTCAAAGTAACCAGGATGGGTGGATTTGTTGGTGCCAGTGTTTAATTACCTAAGCAGTGTTTAACTGCAAAGTTGCATTTAACTGCATAAGCCACAGACAATATATCCTTAGCCTACTTTTTCAATCCAGTGAGCATATGTGACAGTCATTAATGGGAGCAACATTAATTCAGCTCCCACCTCTGAGAAATCTTTGTTGGTTTAGCAGATATTACTTGTTTTGTGAGGAATAGGTAAATTATTTACTTACAGGATAATCTAAGAAACAATTTCAATTTTGAAGGAAGGATTTGCTTTATAAATGCCTAGAGCATAAGAAATTAAAATAATGAATGATCAAACAGGCAGCTAGCTTGCTACAACGTAATAGAAGGAGAAAATAGGAATGTTTCTGGAAAATAATTTTACTTTTTTTAGACAATATTTATGTCCTTCTATACACTGTTCTTCCCAAATGTCTTTCACTTTCGCTCCTTAACTTTATATCTGACTGCAAAAGGGCATCAGTTACTCCAAATAAGAAGTCATACAAAGCAGCTCTGCTCTTCTCTTTCTTGACCTCTTTAGAAGTTGGACAAGATGTAGGTCTCAATGGGCCTCAAGCACCCAGAGCACTGCATAGAGGAAACCTGATTTCTACTCCTCTGGGTACTGGAGAGGGCTGCTGGGGCAGTAAGCCTGCAAGCTAGTCAAGGAAATGAAAGTGGATAGTAGTGGATGTGGAAGCATAAGGAACACACAAACACATAACTGCCTCTTCAGCCTTCCTTCTGACAGGAGAGGTAGCAGCAAGAGCTGGAAGGGCCAAGGATCTTTTTTACCTTTTTCTCATTGCCTTTTTCTGCTATCATTTCTGTAGTGTTGAGGGTACAGCTTTTAAATATATTGATTGTTTTCTTTACAGAAAAAGAATTCTAATTCAATGATGTACTAATAAGGACATGGGGAAAAGTAGTAATGTTTCAGCTGTTACAACCTTACAATATGAGAGCAGCAAGGATTGTAAGCAACAATCAAGTTCTTTATGAGACCACTGATGTAGCAGGAAAGAGAGAAAAGATTTTTTATTCAGCACCACTGAAAAGACTTGTCTAACCTTTCCCATTGCACTTGTAAGTGTAATGGGAATTGTTAGGGGTACTCTTCTCTTTGTTCCACAGAGATTAACTGCTGGTCATCTTCTGCTGTCACCTCTCTGCTCCACAGGTGATAACTGTTCTTTTCTCTCAAGTGGCCTGATTGTTTACCATAATTACATTATTCTCAGATAAACTATAACTGGTATTTAGCTTGAATTTTCCTTCTTGTCAGACCTGCTGAAAGGACTCTTGAATATGTGCATAGATATGCAGGCATATGTGTCTGCATTGTGAAAATCTGTCAGCTAGAAACTACCAACGGCTAATAAAGGTAGGCTTACTTCTAGTACCTTGTGTTTGCACATTGTCTGTCTATGTATCCATCTTTCTCTCTATCTGATCTATATGTCAGTCTACAATAACCTTCAAAATCTATATGCTTTACAGCACTAGATGTTAGTGATGAATTGTTAAGTGTAGTAAGTTACTTTTTTTCCTTTATACCTTGCATAAAAAAGTTGTCTTTGATTCTTCATGTTGTATAGTTTTCCCTTTCATTTCCTCCACCCATAGAAACTGCACTGGAAAATTCTGTTTCAAAGGAATTCATATTGTATATTATATATCCATGTGTGTTGAAGTATAGCATATCAGCAGGTATGGAGTTTTTCTGGAAAACACTGCAAAAACAACACAGCAGAACACAAGAGGCATAAATGATCAATTAGTTACATAAGCAATTGACAGCTCATACATTTTATTTTGAAAATGCATCTCTTTCTTTTTATATACCTTGTAAAAAGAATAATACAATGTATGCATACTATTTTATCAGGTAATGACACATAAGGTTATGCTCCTATATAAAATTCAAATAAGATTAAGTGAGGAATAGTTCTTTTCCCCCATTACAGATGGGAATAACTTATATGAAACCATTTTATTGTCAAATGAGAAAGCAAAGCACAGAATATGTAGGAACAAAAAATATTCTAGGAAAGTACACTACAATATGTACAAAGCTGTTCCTTTTCCAGAGTAGAAAATCTGAGAGCATGGCTGCATGATATTTGTGAGCACCGTGCAGAATTCAAAGAGAGCTCTGACACAGTATAGTTTTTGCTGTATGCCCAGGCTGATTCACAAAGGCTGATAGGCAGACCAGTCAGTCTGAACTCAGTGAGGTGTGGATGCCACTGAACAGCCTCTGGGATCATATGGGGTATATCTGCATATTGCTGTCCCAGTAATGTTGGACTGTGGCTACATGTTTAATCAGCTCCCTCACTCCTAGACAAAGAACAACTAAAAAACCGTCAAAGAAACAAAACAACATATAACAGAGGCAGCAGGAAAATTCAGTACTGAACAGGTGACCATTTATTTACATTGCTTAACTGATGGCACTACACTTGATGGCATGGCATTGGCCACTCTCTGTCACTACCCTGAGCTAATGTCCAGAGCTGATTCAGGAGAGGTCTCTTCCTACAGGTAATATAGATAAGATTGTGCCAGGCCTTAAACAATCTTCCAACAAAACAGGCTTTACACTATCAGACATCCATCCCTGTCCCAAAGAAAAGCACATGTAGCTGTGATTTCATGTTACACAAACACAGCCCTCATATTAAATCAGACACTTAGAATGGCAAAACAAGAAGTAAGAAATATAGGAATTGTATTTTTAACCTACATCTCATCAAGGGCCACATGTGGTCATCATAATTTTCTGCTGCTTAGCTTCAGAGACAGATAATGGTCCCTGGCTTCATGATTTTAGCTGCATAGAAAAATACATATCATGATAAAACAACAAATAATGTTTAGTGCAGCTAAGACTATGTTTTAACTTTAATATATAATCAATGATTTTAAAAGGAATTACTGTAGACAGACTAAATTTCACATGCTAGAAAAGTAGCTTTAACCTGGAGTGTACACTACCCTTACCTTCACATGGCAAATTTAACATTGTTCTAACACATTTTTAAATGAGCAATGTAGATTTAGTTTGAGACCTAAGGATTTCTATCAGGGAAATAGAGAATAGTATCCCAGTGTGAGATTTTCAGTCTGACATGACTTTATCAATCTCTACCATAATTCATAAGCTGTTCAAGAAATGCATCTTCTAGAAACTTTATAGAAAAAACTTCTGAGTTATGAAAAACCCAGCGGAGAATAGACATTATAGGTTCCCTATTCTTCTGATCCAAAGAATGGGTTGTTAGTGTCCTCAGATGCAAAGTCATGGATTTTTGGTTCAAGGTTTTAACACAGGGGGTTTCCAGTTTGATCCTCATATGTCACCTCAGCCTAAGGCTGTCACAAGGGCACATTTGTAAAAATGTACAAAACAGTGCACAGGAAAATGCAGTCTGAAGTAAAACCAAGTCAATTGATATTTTTTTTCAGAGAAAAATAAGACTGCAATAAGTCATGAGTAATTAATATTAATTTAAAACTATGTGGAAACAAAACAGAGATCTCATGCCTGGGGCCACGACCCTGCAGCTGTATTGTTTTATTTTCAGAGACCTGTTGAGATTTTAAAAAAAATATTTATTTATTTTGGAACAATATAATAAGCTGTTTCTTAACAGGAGACATGTTTCTGATGGTTTTGGAGAAAATAGGTGGTGTTTTTTTGCTCCTTATTTCAGTTTGCAGGTAACGGGGTTTTTTTGCTGTTCCTTTCAAGCATTCTGCTGCCACGTCCTGACTCACTGAGAGTCCACAGAATGATAGATATTTACTTCCTTTTATAAACTGCACATATGTGAGCAGAACAGTTTCATCACAGAGGGTCATTTATATTTTATGTTTCAAGGTCCTTTGTGGATTTAATTTAGAAGTAATTCTGTCCTGTTTAGATCTTCTCTCTCTCTCTTTGGCAATTTCCTTTTGTGACATACATTATACCTACGTCAGTGTATCGATTTGCAGAATATGTCTGCTATTTGGAGCTTCAGTCTTCATTTGCTGCAAGCAGCCATGACAATGATAGGAACTTTATCATGCCACCTGTTTGAAACTTAGAACTTCCTTGAAGACTAGCAGAAAAATATAATATTATCAAAGCTGAGATTTTTCTGTTCAAATGAGTACCATCACGATGTATGAGGCAGAACCTGGCAGATCATCTGGGATCCAGTTTTTCAGCAGTAAAAGCTAATTACACTGATCTTACAAGTGAGTCTAGAAATTCCTAGAGAAAATATGTTTGGTTATTTTTCACTGGACAACTCTGTAAGAAACCCTAACAATTGATATTAAAGTAATGCTTCATAAGATCTGTTGTACTGGATAATAAATAACAGGAAAATTCTGGTGCTTCTAGGAGAAGGGAGATTATTAAGAGAACTATTTGGAGAGATATTGCAGCTGTAGTGAGAATTGCAGTTTTGGGCATAGTGACTTGTTGCTGGTGTTGTTCCTTGTCCAATGCTCTTCCTCTTATCTATGTGTTATCCATTCTTTGAATGCAATTTCATTTGTCTTTCTAGAAGAATTAAATATAGTCCATTACTCCAATTTCATGAAAAACTTTTCATTCATTATAATTTTGAGAAACTTAAAAGCATTTGGAAGAAAATTTTACAAGTGATTTTTCTGCCTTAGGCTGATTATTTTTATTTATGGAAGCATACATTATTTTGTTTGCATTCAAAATGAAATTTTAAGTGTTCCGGAAATCACTGATATTTTCCCATGGTTTGTGTTATGAAGTTTGGTAAAACGTGGATAACATTTACATTGAGGCTAAGTTTCTCTATTTTACTCTGCAGTAAATAGCTCCAATACTCAGTGCGATATCCATTCACAGGAAGCAGGAAGCAGGAAATAAATAGAAAGCAGGAAGCAGGAAATACATAGAAAAAAATGAGTTATCAGCAAGTAATGAATGCTCATGTACATTAAAGGCTTGTGAAATACAGTTACACAAGAAACTTCAAATCTGTCATCTCTTATAATCTCAACAACTGGTTTTGTGCTATCTGTGGTATGGCAGCACAGTTTCTGGGGAGGCCAACACAGATTTTTAACATGCACTTAGTAACTACAAAGATTTATATGATATCTACAACAGGAAATTGGTAGATTCCTCATTTCTTTTAAAACTTGGCTATCACCCAAACTCTAGGGACGGAATTCATATCACCTACTTTTAAACATTCACATTGTAATCATTTCTATCTGAACTAGCCACTATATGCTCCTTTTATAGTTGTTCCTCAATAGAAACAGAGAAACGCATTTAGATACCTGTTATATGCTTTAGATGCCTATTTTGACACAAAATGAATTATGTTCAGGAATTGCATATTTTTTTCACTATTAGCTTGAAGTTTAGGAAGACAAGCTGTAGTGTAGAAGTCTGCAGTGTATACAGCTACACTTGCTACAAAGTCCACTAGAGGAAACCACTAATGGAAACTTCTGGTCTGTCTTTGCACTTAATAATGTAATTACATAGACCTGCCTTTGAACAATTTTTGCCTTTCTCAAGTATAATGAAAGTGCTTGCTTCTGTGATTTAATCTAGAATGATACAGCTATTCATGCATCCAATTGCTATTATTAGCTTCAGTGTCTCTCCCCTTTTTATGTTTGCTGCTGATTGTGGAAGGAGGTAGTAAGCATTCATTTACTAATTGTCTCTTATTAATAGCCAGTCCTATTAGGGAAGGAAAACAAGCATTTCACTTCCTTGGTTTGTTCACTTTCATTTCCTCCTCATTAAAACATTGCCCTTGTGACTCCATGAAGACCCCTAGACAGGGTTAAAACCAGAGAACTCCAAGACTGTTCTTCTTGTTTTGTGTAAATCACTTTACATTGCCAAATGTAATTCTAAATGTAAAAAGTTTGTCAAGGATGAGATATTTTGTCTTCTAGAGACTTACCTTAAGAAACCAGAGTCTGTAGTGCGCAGAAGCCACAAGCTCTACTGTTTGTATTTGAAATGGGGATGGCTTATCACTTCTGTATGGTTTAGATCTATATTTCCAAATCAACTACCTCCCATTCTATATATAGTAGCAAATTTTGTATATCATTTTTGGAGACTTATCTTTGAGATCTTGAAATCTGGTGTGGAATTTTAGTTGCATTATAGTGAGGTGGAAAACATTTTACTTTGAAACTGCAGTTTAATTTCTTCAAAATACCAAAATATCCAGGTTTTAATTCTGGGGGGTGGGCAGTGAGGGGGTGAGGTTAGATATTTACATTACAAATGTGATAATGGCTGGAGCACTCCATTTGAAAAGACTATTAGCCCTGAGACCTATAAGTGGGTCACTGATAACCAGTCATGAAGTAACACTCACATGGGTAGAATTCCAGTCTGAGAGGAGTTTCTGTACCCAAGGAGGCACTGGCAATCATGGTCTTTTTGTAAGGTCTTATTCGAGGTCATTTGGGTCACATAGAAATTTTAGTTTTTCACAGCAGTTACATTTTACTGTACCTTCTTAGAGGTAACAGGAAGGCTCTTTCTCATGTTTTACACAATGCTGCTGCAATAGAGACACTTTTTCTGCCATGTGACAAAATGATCTATGTAAACAAAGGAGAAGTGTTAAGAAAAGGAACTTAGAAGCTTCAAATGCAGGAATGGAATAACATTTGTACATGTCCAGATATCTCTCAATATAAATGAAAGGATATATAAAGAACCGCTGAGGAGCTGGATTAATTTGCTAGTCAGTCTTAGACCTTGGTTCAGAAAATGAGTCAACAACATTAAAGGACAAACACTTACACTAAGTATCTCTAGCCTCTACTAAACATTTCAGTTTTAAAATAATAACTTTCACAATTAAGGACATTTTATGTACAATGTTATAATGTGTTCCATATTTTTGTGGAGTTTCAGTTGTAGCCCAATAAATGTGCAAGAGAAAACAGGCATGATGGCTATAATGGATTTTTTTGTTGTTGTTGTTAAATGATAGACATACACCTTGGCATTGAAGACTTTTTAGTATACATTCCAACAAGGGGTGGATTCCTCTGAGAGGAAATGGACTAATCAGGTTAAAGGGGTTGATTTAATACAGCACTATAGATCAATAAAGTGAAGTCAAGTGACTCACACAAAATATATTAATGAAACTTTTTTTTTAGACTTCTAGATTCCACAAGCTCCCTCTGCATCAATGTAATTGGAAGTGGGACTTATTTAGCACTATTCAAGTTCTTTTAATGGAGCTGATTATTATTTCAGCCTAAGACTTGTTCAGCACAGTAGGGAGGTCTAACATAGCATGAGGTAATACCATTAAGGTTCCATGGCTAAGATACTCATTTTAGGCCTTATGTAATATTTTAATGTAGTATTTATCAGAATCTATAGTGAAGGGAAAAGATATTTGCCCTAGGAGTTTAATTATCATTTTTGCAGATTTTCTTAGAAATATAATTGACAGGTTTTTTTTTTTAATCTTTTTATGAAAGTTAATTAGATAATTTTTTATTACTATTTTATAAAAATTATCAAGTATGTACATAAATCTGTTATACAGAAAACATATTACAACCACATTCCTAATACATTGGCCCAGACCACAAGTGGTGAAAAAAAAAGAAACAATAAAAATATAATTCCTCCTATTGCTTCTCAAACACATGGTCATTCACAGCAATCTAAGGGATTCTTCCTGCTAGTGCACATTAAGTCTTTCCTGTTTCTTGCTCTGAGTTCCATTCTGTGAGACTGAGCAGTAAAATGTTCTTCGGTCCTCATTCTACTGAAGTACATACTGAAGTCCCAGAGGATGAAATTCCTCACTCCATTTCAAGTCCTAGAAGAGACTCCAAAGAATCCCAGTGTCACTAGGACAGTGAAGCTGATTGTAAGGGCTATAGCATTTAATACTGTAACAAGGAACTTAAAGGGATTCATTCTATGAGTGACCAAGTGATTTTAACTCTAGCTAAACTCAGAAGGAACAGAAGGGACTCAAACACATATTTAGGTTATGTCCTGATATAAAACTCTTTTGTGCTTCAACTTCTAATATGACTAGAAAGCCTGTAAATAAAATGTAATGAAGTGAAATTAATCTAATAATAACAATGCATAGAATTCAGAAAAGTTCCATAGAAAAGCAATGAGATTCTCACATAAATGGGTTGAGAAATGCATCTCATTTGAGTTATCTGCACAGCCTCCATTAAGAAGGTAGCACACACAGCACAATTACCATGAACAGCTGAATGAGGTACAGGTGACCTTTTCTAATACTGTGAACCTATTTCAATCTCCTGCACTGGTCGAAAACAAATGTTTTCACATCAACATGGTAGTAATTCATCAGTATACCTTCAGAAAAAATAAATCTGAGTAGTGTAATTTACCAATAACAGAAAATACTTTTTGTGTCCAGTGAAACATTTCATATATTATTGCTGAAACTTCCTTTGTAAAATTTTGCATCCATTATCATCTGTGTGTACACAATGACTTTCAGTTAGCCACATAAAATTATGTTCCTCTGGTGTCTAGTTTTGGAAAACTTTACTGTTTAGTTTCTTGCGCTCTGGTCCTTCCCTTCCCTTCCCTTCCCTTCCCTTCCCTTCCCTTCCCTTCCCTTCCCTTCCCTTCCCTTCCCTTTATTCTCTTTTTTTTTCTCTCCTTCTCCTCTCATTCTCTCCTTCTCCTCTTATTCTCTCCTTCTCCTCTCATTCTCTCCTTCTCTCATTGTCTTCTCTGACACACACACACACACCCCTCCCCAAATCCTGTCTTTTTACTTTCCAGGAAATACTCTACTTTATGGGTGAAGATACTTGCTGCTTTTCTGGAATTTAAAATAATGTCGTTGTTAAATTATGCAAAAAAACTATTATGTGTATATAAGTCAGATATGTAGTGTACATACTGAATAATTAGTCTTGTAGAGTGGGAGAACAGTACTAAAACTCTCTTGCTCATGGAAAAGGATATGTGGAAAAGGAGACCACAGAGCTTGTTTATATTTCTTTAGTCTGTTTATAACGCAGAAGGACCGGTTTTGTTAAACTATTTCTCAATCAACATTGTGCTTCTCTGTGGTTCTTTCTGGATTTCATTTTTTTCCATACCTCACAATATTTAGCTTTTCTCTAATGCTGTATTGTCATCTGATTTTTATTTTTCTTTTAATTTTCAGTCTGCTTGTTTTATTATTTCATGAAAAATGAAAGCGTTAAAAAAGAAATGTTCAGAAACAGAATGGGAAGTGCTATGCAGACTTTTACCGTTGTTGGTTTTTTTTTTTTTAACTTAAAATTCATTACTTTAAGTGATTCTATGGTTATTTCTTGGTCTTAGTTATGATTTCTGAATTCTTGCAATAATCACAGCTTTCTTCATAGACATATAATAGATATTGTTAGAGTTGCTTCACTTTTGTTTTCTGAAACCTTTCCTAGAGCATGTAATTTTCACTGCCTTTCCTTGAGTAATTCTACAATTAAAATGTGTTTTTAAAACAATACTGGCTCCATCATGGTAAAATGCAATCACTGTCTGCTTTTCATAGCTTCTTCTTTCTTTATTGCATTTCACACTGCACTTTATTGTAATCAATCATTACCGCTGTCTTTCCCCATCCTATTCCAACACTTTAAGTCATTTTTCCTTCTTTTACACAAGGCAACTGTATAAAACATCATTTTTCTTATCTATATCTAACCAAAAAGACTTTTCCAGTCTTTCACTGGAAAAAGATTCCCTGTGTCAGGGCATTTTTTTTTTTGTAATCTTTCTCTTTTCTCACTCAGGAAAACCTCACTTTATATATCCGTGAACTATATGAGGGGAAAAAAATAAGGTAAATAACTCAATGTTTTGTGACTTTCTTGGGCTTAATTTTTTTGTAAACTGGAGAGGACTTTTAAAATTTTCAGAATACTTAGTTCATATATGTATTTCTTACAAGACAAAAAAGAAGTCCCATGTATCTTTGTTTGGCTCACATGCATTATTTTAGAAAAAAAGAAAATATTATTTTCTATTCAGTGCATAAAATAAATTAATAAATTACTTTCTGCAGAATAAAAGTACTATAAATTTAAAATAGCACTCTGAGTCCAAAGCTTTCCTAAAGAGGAAAGGGAAGAGAAGGGGGATGCACAAACCCCCTCCAATTGCTCACCACCACCCAACCAATGCCCAGCCTGTTCCCACACAATGGTAACCGTTCTTCCCCAGTTTTATTGCTAGTCATGACATCATACGGTATGGGGTAGCCTTTTGGTCTGTTGAGGTCAGATGTCCTGGTTGTGTCCCCTCCTAACTTCTTGTGCGCACTCAGCCTACTCACTGTCAGGTCAGAGTGAGAAGGAAAAGGCCTTGACACTGTGCAAGTACTGCTCAGTAATAACTGTAACATTGGTGTGTGATCAACACTGTTTCCATCAGCAATCCACAGCACAGCACCATACAAGATACTATGAATAAATTTGACTATATTCCAGCCAAAACCAGTACAAAGTGTTAGAACTTCCATTATAATTTCCAGAATTTTTATTTTCTTTGGCTTATGGCAATCAAGCACATTTATTTTAGGGCTGAGACAAGTATATATATATTTATGTGTAGTTTGATACATAAGTTTGTTTTCTATTACACTCAGGGGAAAAACAAAACAAAACAAAAAATACAAAACCAACCAACAAACCAAAAAGTTAAATAAAACAAACAAAAACCAAAACAACCCAGACTTCCAATTTCAGTGCATAGATTAAAAGAAGACACAAACTAGGACACTATTACACCTGGACTCACGTTGAAAATTTCCATCATTAATAAACATATAAATATAGCTCCAAGTTTGTAAAATAACTGAACAATAGCTTGTGAACTGGAAACTGACAGGCACTTTGGAAGTTTTTTAGAAAAGAAACAGAAGTCTTGTAATGGATACTTGAGAGCACTCTTTTTATCTTCAGCCTTTGTGTTTTTCAGAGTGATGTGTTTTTCAGACTGCCTATGGGATCATTGGAAGACATTACTTACTGGGTAATTTCTGCAAGTAAGAAAGTGAAAGCCTCCCTCAGACTCTCCCATCTGCATATCCTGAACAAGCTGTGGTCTTGCTATATCAAAAGCTATGTGCTTAGAGGATGTTTCCATAAAGCAAGCAGGGATCCTGTAAATCTGTCACATACAGGAGAATTCACAAGTCAAATGAAATACATAATTGCATTTTCTGGTTACAATATTATTTGAATAATGTTTTAGAGCCACAGTGTAGTACAGCAGAAAGCTGGCAAGTATTAAATGATAAGAATATACCATAGGATGAAGGGACATGTTTTCTGAGGAAAAAAAAGCATATCATTTTCTACAGTTTGACTGTGACTGATTTATATAAAAAAAGATGACATAGAAGAAAGGATAAAACTTTCCTCTTGCATCACTCTTCACGCAGGCACAAGAAAGATGTGGAAGATACAGGTTCATTGAGATGTCAGTCAGTTTTAACCCCAGTACCACTTGAAGCTGCTCTGAACTGCACTGTGTCTTTGACTCTGTAAAATAAAGAGACTTATTCTGAATGACACTTCCAACATTCAAGCAGCCATCAATACAGGGGAAGGAAGGTAAGAGGCAGAGCCTGATGGTTCCACTATACCTAGCCAGAGTTACCCTTTTCTTGGGAATTATCTGTTATGAACCTTTAGAGACAGAATATATATAAATGATGCAAACCCTATTGTTCACTTGAAAATCCACTGATGTATTTAATGTTATAAAAATTGTCAATTATACCGTACAAAAAAAGAATACAGCATATCAAATAAAATATCAGATAATATTTAGGTACACGTAGTTGAAAGTATATGTGCTGTCATCAAGTACAGTCTAATTATAGCCCATTTGGATTATTTGGAATGACTTTTTCACCTACAATTTGTAATATGCAAACTGTTACAAAGTTTATTGGTCTAGTACTGTTCCTATTTGTTTTAATGCCAAGTAATTAATTGAAAAAACAGCCTGCAATTTACTGTATTGCATCACAACCAGCAACAGACCCAAAATTAAACAGTTATATTAAGCATATTGTCTGTGCAGGTATTTTCACTCCAAGAATTATTCCTATGTTGACCTTATTTATTTATTTATTTATTTATTTATTTTATAATCACAACCTTGGGATGGAAATGCTGAGAAATATATGCTCTGATTTTAGGAGTGAATGGTATGTCTGTGTTAGTAGCTGAGGTGCTTGGCAGAGGTTTTTATATCCTTCTTGGAAGAATATAGGATTATTGTTTATTCTCCATACTATAATTTTTTAAGAAATGTACACTCAATTGTGATCTTTATCACAAGCATTTCTGAAGAATCTGCAAAACTGGATTGTGATGCCCTATAATTGAGATTCCATGTTTAGTCTCTTAACTTTGCAAAGATAAAATAAATCAAACACATATATTATGAAAACACATATTCTGCAAAGGTTTGGAATAATGCTGAAGAAAAAAAATTATCCAAGCAACTAATTGCAAAATGGATTATTATGCAACGTGAACAGGATAGATTTACAAATAGATCAAGTCAGCCTAAAATGGTATATTTTCTTTATACATTTGTTTTCTAGAAAAGGGTTAGTTAGCATAGATATTCTGATAAAATTTGGGATTTTTTTAATTACTTTAAAGAGGGTTCTTAGTATAAGTCAGAATGTAAAGAACTTGACCAAAAGGATAGTCTTTATAGCAAAGGTGACAGAGCACTGAAACAGGCTGCCCAGAGAGGAAGTGGAGTCTCCTTTTCTGGAGACTTTCAAAATCTGCCTGGATCTGTTCCTGTGTAGCATGCCCTAGGTGATCTTGTTTTGACAGGGGGGTTGGTCTCAATGATCTCCAGAGGTCCTTTCCAACCCCTACCATTCTATGATACTAAACACTAACAAAATAAGATTTCTAGGACTGGAATAAGAGGAAAGGTAAAGTTTTTTAAATATGAACTTGATGTTGCATTTCTATTGAATTTTCTTCATTAATTGGGGAAAAAAAGGAATATTGTGCTAATTAACACAGAGAGACACTAGAATGATTGATATAGTAGAGAATAATGTTGATGAAATATATTTGTTTATATCTTGTCTATCTATTACTTGGACAACGTGGGGTTTGTTAATTTTTCTGTTCCCTATCTAGAATCCAGAACTTATTTCTTGTATGAATATATAGTTATATATTTATTATTATACTACTGGTTTATCACTGAAGTGGATGAAAAGGGATGTAAAGAAGTGGAAGAACTAAGAGTACAATTTTTTTCCACAGCCAGGATGATGATCATACTAAGCAGAGAAGTAAAATATGCGTATATTTTCCAGTAACATTTTCAGTTTGAACTACCAATGTACACATGAAATAGGTAATTGCAATTCTAGGCTGCATCAGGCAAGACATTTTAATCTAATTTTAATGTCATTTTACAAAGCCAAGGATATTTTTTTATCTATAAGAATTTGTAAGAATTTGTTCAAAGTCTGTGATTATGAAGTCAGTCCACAATACATCTACAGAAGAGCTATTACAGTGAATAAAAAGGGAAGATGCTAACTTAAACAGAACAAGAGACCTTGGCAAACCGTAGACTGAAAGAATTCTCTCTGAAAGTGTATCACAGAAGTCAGTATCAGATAAAAGCTAGAAAAACTGTGAGCCCAAAATACAAAGTTAAAGGGAAAATTTATGCAAAAGAAACAGTTTGGAATGAACTGAAAATCACCAGGTTTATAACTATTGAAAGACTGAAATACTAGAATATATTCCAAAAACAATATTAGGAGCAAATCCAATAAATTATTTCTGAGATTTAAATATTAAAGAGAGTTATGTAATCCCCTGTACTGGCATGACATTTTACTCGTGAGATTTCTCCTACGATGTTTAACTGAGATTTCTGAGCTTCTTATATCGCTCTTGTGCCCTCCTATGCTACATCGAAGGACTTTCACCAGTCAGGTACCACCCATAGGGCCCATCATGTCCTGCAGTTACAGCTGTCACACTTCTGAACCATTTAAAAGCTACAAGGTCACATTAGACCTGGAATCTGTCCACAGTCCTCAAGGTCTCCTATGTTTTTACACGTTGAAATATCAGAATATGCTACTGTTTACTTCTCTAAGAAAAGAAAAATAATAAAAATCTAATTTATAGATATAAAGGAAATAGAAAATTATATAAAGAGAACTAAAAATTATAAGTAGGTGCAACCTACCTGAAGTGGCATTTATTTTGTAACATGCTTCTGTAAATAAATACATGTACTGGTCTAATCTTACACTTTTTTAAATGTTTTTGTACTTCTATTCCTCCTAACAGCTACTGCAATCCTCAGGAAAAAAAAAGCCCTTTAACCAAGTTTCCATCTTGGTTAAGGAAAAAAAGAAAAAAACAAAAACAGTGTTTTTTTTTTTTTTATGGAAACTGACTTATCTCTGTGATTTTTGTGGATAGAATTTGTGCAACTATATTTCATTTCAAAGCAACATTTGAATTTTTATTCCCAGTGTTGTTGAAGGTGTTCAGTTCTGTGTATACCAATAAGTTAAAATAAGAACTCAGAATGATTATTTTTTAAAAAACACTAGAATTTCATTCATAGAAACCTTTAACAGTTTTGCAGCAGTGAAGAAAACAAGAACCCAAAGAAATATACAGCAGTTCTTAAAGGAAGGCAATTATTATTATCCCTCTTTTAGAGATGAGATGTAGCATGGAGAAGTGATATGATTTGCAAGAGGTCACAGTACGATCTCGTGGAGATGCAACCTTGGGTTTCTGACTGCTGTTAACAGAAATAATTACTTCAATAATGCAAACTCATTTCCAGTATTCAGAAGGTTGGTTAATAACTGATCATAAAACTATTACTCAGTCAAGCATTGCTGGAAATCACTGCTAGTTATTTTGCAAGTTAATATTTAGGACTATTGTCAGGAGCATTACTTTTTCACTTCATAGCAAAAAGAGATGAAGTACCGTTGTGCTTTTCACATTTAATCTTTAACAGATTACAGAGTTTAGAATGAAGGAAAAATGGATAGAAATTAATAATAATATTTTAAATAAAACATGTTAGATGAACATGATTAGGCTGACTTATCATCTAAGGACTGAAAATTAATTCTGGGAGATAAACGCTTTGAACCTTTCTTTTGATGTTTTATGGCAAAATCTTTGTCAGTTTTGTAAGTTTATCTTCACCTATCTTTACATAAGTGGATGTTGTCAAAAACACTGTTTATTTCCTCTTTATTTCTCTTATGATGATTTCTAATTACTGTACTGAACTAAGATTTAAGTAGAGGAAGAATAGTAATTGATCAGATTGTGAAGGAATGTAAATAAAACAGGATTTACACAGCAAACAATTTGTTATAAATTATTTATTTAGCTATTCAGTTTCTTCTAAGCGATGTGTAGGCATTCAGACCCACAATATATAAATTCCTGAAGGCAGTGTGGGGGAACCTTCTAATTTTTAAACATGAGAGTAACTATGAATATCTGCATCTTTTCATTAGTTCACAATATAATTATTGTATTAGTGAATTTTGTAGTCAGTGTGATAGCAAAAAGAAAAGAGAAAATTTTAAAGGCTGGAGCCCTAAAAGTTTGCCCTGTTAACTACTGTTATAAACCCAAATGCTTGGATCCTCTGAATTTCAAAAACTTTTTGCAAGCCATGCATTGTGGTTTACATCCAGACAGGAGCTTAGCACCATGTGGTTGCTTGCTCATCCCCCAGTGAGACAGGAAAGAAAATAGAAAGGAAAAGGTAAAACACCATGGATTAACATAAGGAGAATTTAATAAAAAATGCAAGAGGAGAAGAAACAACAGTAATAACAATAATAATAATGAAACAATATATTAAAACTCAAGTGATATAAAATACACCGTCTAGACCTGCACAAACAGCACTGTACCAGAGACAGAGACCCATGCACCCTGCCTGGCCTACCCTCTGCCCTTACATAGCAGACATGACATCCACATGGTATTAAATAACCCCTTGATTAGTTCAGTTGTCTATCCTGGCTGTGGCCCCTTCTCAACTTCTGATGAAAGCTAACCCTATCCTATCTGAACCCAGGACACCATGCATTATGCTGCTTAAAATCTTTGCAAGCTAAGTAGTAAATCTTTATTTCAGGTATCCTATCTTCCATGTGTATATTGTTCCTTTAGATTTCTACTGAAATTCAAATTTGAAAATAAATATCTGAGATAAATCTTATGTGTTTGCCATACTTCACCATACTTCTTAGATTTCAAAAAAGATTGAAAAGATATGTGATAAAATATTACATAACTATACAGCCTTTCAGTGAAGTTCTTGTAATGTAAATTTGACCTCAGATTTATCCTGAATCCACATAATAAAAGCTAGAGGTTCTGTGTAACAGAATAATGAAAAGTAAAGAAAGCTAATATAATCCAGATACAGTTCATAACGTGGTTGTAACCAAGGCAAATGTCTTGACGTGATGTGAATTTAAAAATGTAGATAAAGTGAAGGTCATTTTTAAGTTCTAGACATTCCCTAAAAGTATTGCAAACTCTATGGATAATTTAGTGGAACATATACGATTCTGTGATTTCTTCTTTTATTAAATTATATTTTTAGTTTTATCTAAATGCTCAATTTATCTAAATGCTAAATATTTCCCACCATAAGTTTTATCAGTCTTGTTTGATTTTTACTTTCTTAAACTTGAAGATTATGAAAAATTCATTTAACTTTATTCAGGAAACATCTACATAAAATCAATTTAAATATTCTTTCCATCTATATTAATACAATCTATAGCCATCCATAAAACAATTACATTGTAATGGTTTTTGAAATAAATTCGGTGACAGTCATTATGTTTATTATTGTTATTTATTACTATTATTTTCCAGTATAAAAGATAGCTTCACAGAATGATGAAATTACATTAAGCCGATTCAGGTGGTATTTGCACAATAGATGAGCAAGTTTTCATTATTCATTAACCACAGAGAAGTTTGAAATATAAGGTTATTGCCTGAAATGCAAATCATGTCACTTAACACTGTATTACTGGAGAAGTGTAAATACATTTTGAGCTATCACCCAATGGGACTTCACAATAGATATAAAGGTTCATACTAAAGAAAGGCAGCTTGAGAGCAGGTAACATAAGATGCTTTGGTAACAGCATTTGTAATATGCTTTGAAGCATAGCTATACTAGAGTCAAAAAAAGAAACAAAAGTGGTATTAGTAATGGATGGAACTGAAGAATGTCCGTGACATTTTATCTGATAATTAGCAATTCATTACCAAAATAAGACAGGAATTTTGTTGTCAGTTTAATTAAAATGTTTTGATCATAGAACTATATACATATTTAATTCAATTGGTCTGAAATAAAATAAAATAAAAAAAGCTTTATAACATTAACTTCAGATTTTTGAAAATAAGTTCTCAACAAAATAATTTTATTTCTGAAAAATCTACTCTGACACTTAGAAGGATAATTGGCAAAACTTGAATTTTTTTTTTGCTTCTTTTAACTTCACTTGGGAAGGAGAAGAGAAAATAAAAATAATTAAAAAAAAAAAAAAAAAAAAAAAAAAAAAAAAAAAGCACATTTAAGAAATATTGGTAGATGAAAAAACTACCAAATAAACTGTCTTGCCTCAACTTCACACAGGTCTGCATTGGTACTCAGTCCCAACAATGGTGGACTTGTAATTTCACTAGCTGTTGCTATATGGCCTGAGGATTGAAATGATGGATGTGAAGAGTCCTATCAGAGTTCATTTTTTAATGATGAAAATTGTCTATTTGAGAAAGTGTATTTTATTTTTCCACTTTACATACATTATGTTGCAGCAGGAATGTTCCTAATTTGCAATGGGTGTTCTCTGAGGTGTGTCTATAGTTGCTATATCAATTGCTGCCTGAGAAAGGCTGTTACTATATTTCATATAAAACTTTTTGTATCAACTGGATTTTGATATTGATTGTCTTGTGTATCTTCTTTGATGGAAGGGAGGCTAAACTTGTTTTTAAACCAGCCAGCTGTCCCAAAAGAGACAAAAAACTGCAAATGCCTAACCCTTTGAAAATAATGTGTGACCTATGCACACATATTGTTAAAAAAAGTACAGATGTTTGTCTTTTTCCGCTTTTAGACTAAAATATTTAACATGTATCTGATATTTTTATATAAATTTGGAAAAGTATAAATCCATACGCTTTCTAAGAAGAGACACTACATTACAGCAAAGAAAAATGTGTTGATCTGCACTGTAGTGATTAGACCATTTGTCAAATACTGTTACTGTTTGCAGTAACATTTACAGGTCACACACAGGTTTTCAGCCCCCATTCGAATCAGGCCTCTGAAATGGAATTTATCTTGCTGAATTCGGGAGACTGATTGAAATTATTAACTTTAGCAAATTCTTTTAAACTTTTCTAAATCTTCTCCCTTCAGTCCACCTTTCAAAATCCAGTATTACTGGCTAACTGAAAAAAAAAAAAATTAATAGACTAGAATAATGGTGTAATGCATCTGCTTTCACTGAAGTTTCCTTACAAAACTGACACCTCCTTTAAAGTATATATGTCTCAAGAAGGGTCTTTCTACTTTTCCATGTGTACATCATGGAGAATTTAATTATTTTCCAATTGACTTTTTTCACAGTTCTTTTTTTCACATATTATTGAAAAAGCTCAAAATTCATATTTCTATCTCTTACAATGGAATTATTTGGATCGAAACTTATCTTTTGTCATTGCTGAAACAGCTTATACCTAGAGGGGATAGTAATCCCATATATCATCTACCATTTACTTCATGCTATTCCTTGTGCAATCCCCCCAACCTGTCTCATGTATTACCTCTCGAACATCAGTTCCACTAAACAAGGTATCTACTCGGTAGAGCATGACTTTTTCAGGGCAATGTGAAGCTTGCTCATGCTCCATTTCTGTTTTGCCGGCTTTCTTCTTTGTGTCACATGAAAGATGCATGTCAAAAGAAGGTGTATCAAAAGCAAGGATCACTTAAACACTAAATTAGCTGCATCACACCCACCTTTATCCTCTCTATCTACTTTCATCAGAAAGAATTGTAAAATCAGGTTGATGAATCTTGGTGCTTAACTTTTTAGCACTGCAGTATCAAGTGTCACAAAGTCTGAAATTCATTGTTGGATTTAGACCATGATCTTTAGAAAATCAAGTGTTCTTATAGTTCCTGCTGCTGAAGGCATGAGTGTAAGCTCTCTGATGAGTACGTGATTGTCTGTGTTTCAGGGTATAAGTTGACCTCTAATTTTAAAGTGACAAGCCTGATGCTCAGTTCCAAACTACTCCTGTGAGGCTTCTGGATTGATTATCTTGTTAGCTTTAATAACAGGCAAATTGACTGCTTCAGAAAAATTTGTCTAATATACAAGGGCAGGAATACACCAGCTATTTTATAAGCAAAGAATGAAATTAATTCCTACATATCCATCTGAAAAAAGTGTGATTTACATTAAAGCAAACCTAGTAATAGAAAAAGTACCTGCCTCACCAGGACTGAAAATTCATCATTATATGATGATAGTAATGAAGATATTTAAAACAATATAGGGAGTGACAGAATACAAAATCCTGAAGCATTAAAATCTATTTTGAAGCTCGCTCTCCTATTGCAGTTATTATTCAAAAAAACCTGAAGTAAACATTCTGATATTTGGTACCTGTGTTCCATGTTACCTTGGTTTGATGATTGAATCTGTAAGTACTTTTGACCATGGAAAATTACCCAGCATGTTTGGTAATTATAAGGAGTATAAAAAATAACATTTATCATTTTAGACAAGACAAAATGCATAAGCATACAAAACCTGTAAGGCACTAATGCTTTAAAGTCTAAGAACAATCAGTATATGCTTAATTTGAGTGGTATTCTTCTTACTAGCTGTAAACATCACAATGTAGGCATCTCTGTCCGATGTTTAAAATTATATATTTTATGCTCTAGAGGTGTCTATTTTTCCCCCAATAGCTGTAAAAGTAACCTGGGGTACTATCTTGGATGTCAAAATCTATGTACGATCTGTGAATTCCTATCAGTACTTATTGTAGGAAAGCAAATACGTAGACTTGTTTTAAGGAAATCTTTTTACCCACTCTCTTTTTCCCTTCAGTGAAGAAGCTAATTAAATGAACATTGTTAAAGTTTATTACACACTGGCGAATAATACGAATAATACCACTTTAGACAGTGCTGTTTGAAATCCAGACATCTGAAAGACCAGTGCCCAGAACTACTTGATGATTATGTGTAACATGTTCATGGAGCAATTCTTGATCATATTTACATACTCTGATGAATCTCAGTCAAACCATACTGATGTGGTAATTATTCTGTGTATTCTGATACAAAGCAGAATTACTGTCATTGCCCAGGTGAATTGTCCATTCACAGTGAGTCCATCTGAAATATCAGGGTTCTATAACTTTTGCAAAGATATAATGTGATCATTTTGTGTTTCATGAAATCATTCCATGGGATTTGGTCCTTGATAGACAAAAGTCAATGTCTTTTCTTTACCTTTTGAAATTATATTTTATTATGTGCTGTACAACAGATGTTAAGACACCCACACATGTACACTTTTCCAAGCTTTTCCTGGTATGAGTCAGAATTTGACAATGACAAAGATAAGAACCAGTCTGCAAGGAAAAAAAAATTACAGCAAGCAAAATTTATGCTTTAATCAGCATCTCCTTCATCTGCTGTGATTCATACATTTTATTCTACAAAGTGTGGAGCAGTTTAACTGAAAAAGAAAATGACTGTTTTTCACTAGCTGAAAAACAAGTGGGGAAGCATTGCTGAAAAGTCTGCCTTCCATTCCCCAGCTATTTCATGACACAAGAGAAACAAAGCAAAATAAAAGAAAAAAGTAAAAGAAACACTTATAAGCTTCTCATCTTTCCTTCAGATAATAAAAGTTCTGTGTAGCCCTAAGTGTGCTCCATGGATGATTCCTTGTGAATTACATTGCTCTGCTATCTTAAAATGTGCTCTAGGGAGTTAATAGGAAACAAAGTTTTCTGTTTGACATATGAGTTAAAGCAAAAACAGAAGACCGAGATAATCTGGGTTTTTTTCCATGCATTCAGTTAGCTTATAGATTAAGATGATATCAAATGAGACAAGGTATGTTTGTTTCTGTAGAGTTATGAGTTTTTTTTCAGGACCTGCATAAAGGCAGAGGCTGCAACTGGTACAAATCCGCTAAATCTGTACAAAATATGGAGAATAACAAAACATTAAGACTGTTTCTTATAGTAATGGTGACATCATTCACAAATATAAAACAAGGTTAGAAATGTTTTGACTTTCTGTTTTCTACTGTTTACATATAAATCAAAAGTTTTTTATATACAATTAATACCCTATTAGCATCAATCCACTGCCTCCAACTTTGTTCAGCAGATCTGGGTCTGTTATAGACAAACATAAATTGACCATACAAGTAATGAAGAAGTATAATCTGTGTGAGAAACAATCAATACTTTTTTTTTTTTTTTTTTTTTTTTTTAAAAACCTGAAATCTGCTTTTTAAAAAAAAAAAAAAATCATCATCTAGAAATCATGCCTTTTCATATTGACTCAGGAAGATTGACAGTATGATGGATTAGCATGTAGAAGATAATGAGCCTTTCCGCAATGCTATTTTAAGTGATAAAGCCCTGGGTTATTAACCCAGAATTGTAGGTGGACTTGCTCTTGCCTTTAGAATGTTGCAGTTGAGGGAGGAAGGAGGAGTCAATGAAGCTTAATAGGTATAAGTCCAAGAAGATGATAACATAGTAAAATAACAATAGTATCTAACTGGTACTGTTAATAATAACGACACTAATAATAACCCATACATCTCTTTAAGTAAAAAAAACTGTACGTGGCCTGAAGCTTTTCTTTGTAATTGTCAGCTAAGTAGGTTAAGACAGGTATTGAGCCAAGCCTTGTTTGATCTTTCACAATTTCCATCCAAAAGGAGAATTATTCATCCAGGATAATTATATAGGAACTAGGGTTAAGATTTTAAGAGAATTTTGAAGTCAGACTACAAATGACTAAAACCTTTTTTTCTCAGATCTAACTGTGGAATAATAGTCTTTCCTATGACAATAACCACCATGAGTATTTGTTGTTAATATGAAAAAGATTATTGAATGGTAGAAAACTTGAGTTAGTCAATATTCTACTGAAGTGGACCAAAGCTGAGTTAATGTCCAACTGCAACATACAAAGTTCAAAGACATAAAAAAGAAATAAGATAGCTAAATATTACTACCCTTCCTTTACATGAGGTACTCCTTCAAAAGCAGACTTCAGAGCATAACTAACTGGACAGCCAAAAATGCTTTTCCCAAATACTGGTATTTGTTTTTTTCCATGTTTTTTCATCCTTTAGAACATACAAGGGACCCTACTGTGGTATTAAATTCTCACAAAGCTGTCTGAGGCATTCAGCAATACTGAGGCATCAGAAGAGGACAATATTCCATGCTATATGCAAGAAACAGTATTGTCTGGAAAGGGGGGAATTAGCATATAAGAAATATAGGGAGAAGATTTTTCAAACTGTTGATTTAAACCCTGAGGCAGGATGTTCGATATTAACACTGGCAAAATGAAAATGATCTCAAATAAATTTTGATAAGCACCTAAAAGTCCACCAGTCTCCCTTGTATTTTATCTAAATGGTAGCACTTCAAACAGATCATTTGAAAATGCTAGCACCTTTTTAGCTTTCCTGAGCAACAGCATTTATGTGAAGGACACAAACACAATTTTAAACTATGTTTACTGCAAGTATTGCCGAATTACAGAAATATCAAGAAACTTCTCACCATTTACTTTTGTGTTATATTAACCCACAGGGGCATAGTAAAGACTTACACCACAGTTTTCTGTCCAATTTTCTTTAAATCATAACTGGGGAAAGGAAAGATTAGCTGTGATTTCCTCTTCTTTTTCTGAACATGGACAGTACATTCTGTGACACAGTGATGTGGAGTGGGTGGAAAAAAACTCTTCAAGACTTAGCTCCATGATGAAGGATTCTCTCAGTAATTGTGTGTAGGATACATACACAAAGCACTTCCTCAGAGACATGGAATGTCTTGGGATATGAAACACTACTGAGATTCAGTACAGCCTTATGACCCATAGAATAATTCGAGAAAGACATTGTAATGCTAATCGTCCTTCACAGCGGCTTGTTTCTGTTGGTCTCAAAGGTACCTTTGAGCTAATCAGCCCCTTCACTCTTCTGCTACATTTGCTTGTTCATTCATGCCTGTTAGAGGTGCAGCACTGAATCTCACATTTATGCTTACAAGGTCAACAGAATTGTTATCATACAGCCAGTTCATTAAACACTTGTAAAATCCACTTCAGAATATAATTCAAGTTAATTTCACTAAATACAAAAGACTGAGGGGAGTGGGGCATAAAAGGACAGGAAAGATAGTGTTATGAAAAATAATGCTCTGTCATTCTGTGAGGCAAAGTTGCTTACAAGTATATCTATCAGGTGTGGATGATTGCCTCTAAAAATGTAGAGATCTAACAGAGAATAAGGGTACAGTTATATAAACTTGTATACTATATACTTATTTACTAGTTAAAAAGTACATTGAAAATATTTTAAAATCAGATGCAGTTTCTTAAAGTGAGGAAAAACAACTTATTAATTTTTATATGTTTATCTATATTTATCTGACACCCTTGAAAAGTTCTCATATCAGAAAACACATCTAAATAGAGTTGTGAAACATCTTCTGACTCTCTTCTTCTGTTTAAAAACATTGTCAGCCAAAATGTACATTCTTAACAATTCCAAAAGTATTAACTTTAGAAAGTCATGCAAAGTTAAATTTTTAGGAGAACTTGAAATAAATCCACTTACAATGTAATTTCTATGTAATATTAATAAACTAGGGAAAAAAATGTCAGATCTTTTGAAAGGATCAAATTGCTTTTGTTAGATTTTGAACAGATTCCTGAATAGATTGAACTTAAATAAAGGTCTCCTTTCAGAGACAGAAACTTGCAGTTTATTTTGGTTACTGAATGAAGTTAGCTTAGTTTCATTTGCAAAAGTATATGATCTTAGAAACTTTCTAAAGGACTACTCATCTTGCATTCTTGGAGAAGTATATTTCTAACTGAGTACAGTGTTAAGGATAATTTTTTGCTACTTGAAGACTCAGAACATCTTACTAGCATTATCTAATTGAAAGCTCACAATTCCCTTGCGAGCTGTAAGCATTGGTATTCTAATTTTACAAATGCAGAGAGGGAGCACAAAAACCTTTGGTTTTGCCCAGGGCCACTGACTCAGTCAAAGAATCAGAAGAATATTCAGAACTTTCTGGTTTCTGACCATGATTTTTTTATTCATTCTAATAACATGCTGACCTAGATGAAAAAAAATGAAAGTTTAAAAAAATAAAATGGTTTATTTTCTTTCACTTTACTGAGGAAAAGAGTTATTTTCCTTTTATAGGTTGTTTAGGAAAGTTGTCACTTATGTGATTAGTGTATACATTTCCTCACAGTTTTAAATTTCAATTTATTCTAAGTCTCCTTCCTCTTTACTTTAGCTTTTACTAACCAAGCACATTGGAACAAAATAAGACTAAATAGTCTGAATTGTACATTACCAGTAGCTCACTGTCTTCCACACTACTTATTGTTCTCTCTGAAATTTATACCTCAGCCCTCCCACGCTTGAAACACTGCACAGAACAGATGTCAGGAAAAAAGAAAATAAAAGAAGCAGCGAGTAACTATAGCATATGCATCCTTCTACTGTATGCTACTAGCTCCACATGAAAATAAGAGACAGTGATATATCATGGGAAAAGCAGTCCTGGCTTTGTTTTCAAACATGCTGGAAAACTAAAAATACTAGGAAGCTGGAAAGATATTCTTTATCAGGTTTCCCAGTTCCATTTTGCAGGTTGTATACTTCTGAGTAGTTTGAGTAACTGTCCTGGTTTGAATTAAAATAGAAATAGTGCGGTTCAGTGATTTTACTTTTCAGCTCAGTCCCTTCTGCACTTTCTGAAGTTAACAGCATGTTTTTGTGGACAGCATCTGCTTCTAGCAGTGATAATACTCACTGTCTATAGTTACTACCAAGGATTGGTATGCAGAAAGGCTCCTGCTTACACTTGATCCTGTGCAGACCAAGGTCACTGCTAGATCTGGTGTATCACATTGAGGGGTGCGGAAAGTAAAAGACTGCACCTGTGGGGAGGAGTGGACAGGACAAGTGACCCTAAACTGACCATTGAGCTATTCCATCCCATATACATCGTATTCAGTATAAAGCTCAGGTATCATGAGGGTCAAGCTCTCTTCTCCAATGGTCAGTATCCAAGAACGTATCTGTCCCTTCTGTCTTTGACACTATCCTTCTGTTCCGGAAGCCAGGTTCAGAATCCAGATTCTGAATCTGTTTCTCATTTGCTGCTGACTCCAGTCTATAACTTCCCAGTGCCTGTTCCACAGTATCAATAGTGACATAACTACCATCAGGGGTCAGTATTGGGGTGGGGGTGTAGGTGTGGGCTGGATTCAATACTGGTTTTGTATATGTTTGTTTATATTTAATTCTATCATTACTATTTTCATGAAAGCTGTTTTACTTCCCATTTCTAATTGCTAACTCTCTCTCTCCCTTATTCCCTTTCTCTTATCCTTTTGTAAGGGAGAGGGGTTAATAGAGAGCATCTATCATTTGCATAATGGCTGGCCCAGACTTTAATCCTTGACAAAAATGCTCAAAGAAACATTTGATCTTTTGTAGAGGTTAGTAATAAATTTATCTAGGCCAAAATCTTTATAGCTTGGTCTTTTCTGGCAAGACAGACCTACACAATTTTGGTCTGTCCAAAAGTTGTTGAGATATGACTTCACTCTAGAAGAAACAGCCTGTTCAAAGAAAGAGAAGTGAAAAAGCTAAAGCAAGTGTTATCTCCAGATCTGGAATTATCTTATACCTGCAGATGGCATTGTTGATCTTTCATAATTTTGCAGATTGCCCGAGTAACCTGATGTGAAAATGCACATACTTATAGACACACACACACACACACAGAGGCAGCTGGGAAAAGGTACTAATACATAGATTAAAATAAAGATCTACAAAACCAGTGATAATGGCTATAAAAAAAAAAAAAAAAAACAAAAAATCACTGAAAATCCGATTGGCATGTAAGTTAATTAAAATTAACAAGAAGGAAGAGCTTAAGGGTCACATTAGGGATTACTTTCTTCGACAACTTTTCCAGAGTATTTCACTGTGGGAGGAGGTTAACACCCAATTTATTCATAGTCAAATAATTGTATTTAATCTGTTGATGACTCAAGCTAATTGAAGGACAGGGTGACACAGCAAACTGATGAAGGTGTAAGTCAGGTAAATGAATGAGGATGAAATGTAAAGGTATATAAGGCTTTTACACCACTGCATACCTTCTTAGTGAGTACAGCAGCAAACATACAGATTTATCTAGTAACTAGTAGTTTCGCTAGGTCTAACTTCGACTACTCTACTTTTACAGGTCTATGCTGTGGGAGGTGTTGTATTGCATGAAGCAGTTTAAAACCTGTTATCTTCTGCTTTCAACTAATGTGTTTTACTTAATCTTAAAAAATCCTGACTGGATCCAACTACTAACTCTTTTTCAGCTTGATTCACTGTTTTACAATATAGAGGGTAGTTATAATTTGTTAAAAAAATCAGAACAGCAATTGATATTCCATATAGCTGTGACAACCTATCAAGAGAAAAGATGTGGTATAAAACATCTCTTAAGCAAATTTTACTAAAATCTTCAAAGTGAGTAAATTGTGTGGGTTTTTTGATTTTTTTTGTGTTTTTTTTTTTTTTTTTAATAATAGCCCCAAATGTAATTACTGAATGTTTCTTGCAGCAGTTGTTGAAAGGGCAAAATTATTTATTTCTCTGTCTGACTGAAGGAACAAATTCCTGATTTACATCTACTCTGAGAAGTGCTTGTATGTTATGATTCAGGATTTCTTCTTTTTTTATATTTTATCCTGGAGTAACTCCTACTTCTTTCTAGAACAGAGAGATAATTTCACAGCTCAAAACTACTTTTGTGGTCTATGTTTCAAAAAGTTGTATTAAACCCATACTAATATTGAGAAGTTGATCATACATAGTGGATATCTTTAAACAATATCACTAATCAGACATAAGATTGAAAAAAAGACTAAATAGAAATTCATTAGACAGTTCACTACATCAATATAATTTAGAAATAGTAAATTTTACAGTGATAGTAACTGAGTTTTAAGACATGATTTTGAAGAAGTGTGATTTGAACAGTAAATTTTGAAGAGGTATCAGCAACTAAAAGTCTTTGAAAGTCACATTCTTACAGCTGTTGGCATATGCTGCAGAACTTGTTGGATTTTACTTTTTAGGTAAAAAGGAGAAAATAGGAAATCTACAACAAAGGAAATTTACCTGAATTAACTCATTAGTTGAAGGTAACTTTTCTGATGATTCAACCATTTTCATAGGTACATAAATGATGAAGATGTAGACTAGTACTGTTGAAATTTCCTGCAGTATGTCCATTCCTGAATATATAAATGAACTGCATACAGGTGCCATGAATTTTCAGAAAATTGCAGCAGTACTTGTAGTTCTCACTGTTTTCAGCGGATTTCCTCTCTCTCCTCAACAAAAAGTCTTTGTGAGAAGGGAGGCAGAGTTGCCAAGATGGTAAATGTCACTGGTATGCAGGTTGTTTTTTTTAATTGTTGTTGTTGAGGGTATCTTTTAGAACCTTATTGCTAGAAATCACAGTTAAAATATAATGAAGACATTCATCAGATTGTCCAGGTTCTACTAGTTGCCAGGTAGTAATAACTACTTGTTGGTCTATGCAGCCTGGCACTAGTGTAAGGGTGATTACATACAGTTTATCTTTTAACTGGTCTTTATTATCTGTTTCACAGATGGTTATAACACTAAAATAAATCAAGCTAACAGAGTAAATAATGTTTCAGGTACATTCTGAGAGGATTTAGGCATTTAAATAAACATCCTTGTTGGCTCATAGGTGAAAACTTTGAACACAAAATTGCAGGTTGTAAACTGGAGAATACTGGCCTGGTAATCTGCATTGTACAGATTCTAGGAGATGGAATTGTAAGAAAAATTAGGCTTCCACGTATACCTTGATATACACATGTATATCCATACACACAGTCACTCTTAAAATAATCTGGAAATGCCTTAGCTGAACAACTTTATAGAATTTGAAGTACACATTAAAAATGCAGTACAGTACTTTGTGAATTCACTTCTGAAATGTAGTGACAAAAGGGAGAAAGTGAAGAAATTAAAGCAGTTTAGATCCTATTATTTTTGTCACTTCAGTTAAAACAACAGAACATCTGCTGTGACTCTGTACATGAAAAAAGCTAAGTGCTGTATTGCTCAGCTGTGTCGGGAAGAAGTAGAGCTCTCATTTGAGAAGCAGATACTGTAATTTAAGAACATATGATATCATTACCAAGGAAAGCAAGCAAAAAACTGCATGGTACAGAGGCCGCTGCTGGAAAAGTCAATGTACGTCTAGAATGTTACTCTAAACTAGCGGTCCATAAATGATCAGATTTTCTTGATGTTTCTTCAGTATAGATTTAAGTCATTTTTGTAATCAAATAATATGAACATACATGCCACTTTTCAATTAACCATCTGAGTATAGCTTACTGAATGTGTAGCTCAGCAAGGGTGTTACCCTGTACTGCCAAGATATATTGATGTCCACTGGAAGTTTCATTTAACAGACAAGCCCAAACAGGAAATTCCTGGTGTTCACTTAATGCTTTATCTCTTTAGTGTTAACAGGACCTTACTTTGTCCTAAAAGACTGTGAGTAATGGATTGTCTTGAAAATAAGAAACAGAACAGAACAGGATTGACAATGAGGAATTAGAAATCCAGTTTCAAAACTATATGTATGAGAGCTCCAGCAGTGCAATTTTAAGTGCCCCATTATTCATTATTTACATTCCTGTGTAAATTTCCAAGTGTTTCAGGATTTCTACAGTGCCTGTCCTCAGTTTCAAAAAAAAAAAAAAAAAAGCTGTTTATTAGGGACATAGACTGTTTATAGCTGATTCCACATATTTTTTGAATGGGTTATATATTTTGGAGAAAACAGGCACAGAACTTGTTTTTCTGATGCCTTCACATTTGTGACATATGACATTTAATAACTTGACTGTAGTTCATTTTATCAAATGTGCCGCAAACCATGACATAACATCAAAACATGTAGTTGAAATTTAAAATATGTTCTTTGTTGGTTATAAGCTGGGAACAGATATTGAATCCCTAACAGAGATACTTTTTTGTATTCACTACAGTAGTTTTATGAATACTTTGTTTGGGTACTTTAAAAAATCAGAAGTGTTCTGTAGAATTAATATCTCTTGTTTCACAAGGCAGCAGACAACAGCAGTGTCAATATTTGATAAGATTTCTTTTTAATACCCTGAATTCTATGGAACCACTGAAATTTTAAAGCTAAAATAATCTGCTGGCCAGTGAATATTGGAAAAGTGACAGCCTTATGTCAATGGCTATTTTGCAGTACTATTTATTCTGGACAAAATATAGCCAGGATTTTTTTTTTTTATTTGTTTGTTTTTGGGTTTTTTTAAGAAAAATACAAAAACAAAACCCAGAAAAAATGAGTTGAGGAAATAAAATTACCTAACTTTATGACCCAAATAAACATGTAATTATTGGAAAAGGATTGATTGGATTGATTACCATGAAGAATTTTCTGTGTATTCTAAACTTTACAATTGGCTGAAGTTTTGAGGTTTTTTTAATGAAGTATCAGATATAATCTAGTGACACAAGATTCCAGGACTGAAAAATTATTGGTCTGGATTGGTATAAAGATTACTGCATTCAGAACATTCTGAAGTTACATATTCAGAAATTGCAGTCCTCCTCCCCCACTGCCTCCCCCACCCCCACTGTGGGGAGGAGAGAAAGTGATTTTGTAAATCTTAATCTTTCTTTTTCATTCCTTTGTCTCCTACTATTTCTTAAATATTTTCCAGAGCTTTGGATTTGTATCTGTCTTTATAAAATACTGCACAGTATTCCTTTTACCTGATGGCAATGATCTCATAATACCTTTTCCATAGTTATGTCAGGATTCCTCAAATGAATTATATATATGAATTTAAATATCAGTACATGATAGATTTCATATTCACACGAAAAAATAGCTGTTCACAAAACTTCTTTTAAGGCCTACTTCCCATAAAGTAATCTGTTATCTAGTCTAAATCACTCCTACATTCCATACAAATACCCTATGATACCCTTGATCTCTAGTGAAAGTGCACAATGTTTATGAAAAGATTTATCCCTTCTGCTCATATGCCTGATATGAATATTCAAAGTTATCTTCTATAATGAACTTGGCACACATTAGTTGTCAAAATGTTATATTTACGAACTTTCTAGGACATGCTTTTCTCTATTGTTCTCTCTTTTCAAGGTTAGTAGCCTGATTCTCTCACATGCTGTTTTCTCAATGCTGGCACCATTGACCAATGCTTATTTAATTTGCTATAAATTCACAGAAGCTAAAGAAAGAGAAGATCTATTAGGTTATCTAGTCTGCCTCTCTGTCCATCCAGAATTGATCCTTATTGTTCATTCACAAATGCTTTGATCAGTTTAGGATCAGTTAAAATGTTCCATGTGCTGGGGTTTCTGGCATTTATTACCTTTGGGAGCTTTTTTTTTTTTTTTCCTGCAGTCTGATAGATTTTTCTTTCAGGAAGTTTTATTAAATGTTCTTGGCTTCAAATTGGCATATTCCCTTTCACTGAAATGTGATCTTATTTTTCTCTCTAGCTTTAGTAGTCCAAGTTTAAATCAAGTCAAAGACTCTGAGTCACCTCATTTCCATTTAAAGTCTCTGTTTCCTTTGAACATTTAATAGTCTGAATAACAAAGCCTAGATCCAATGGTTTTCATTTTTTATTTTGTAATAGGATAGTCTCCCATACTTTCTTGTATTGTCAGTCGCTCCAGTTATATTCTTTACAAATGTACTTTCCTTTATTTTCATTGATTTTACAACCATTTTATCTCATATGCCCTCTACAACAGTTTGAGTTACTCAGATTCACAACTCCCAACTGGACTCTGATAGTAAGCACTTTTTCAGTCAGTCTTAAAAGGAAAAAATGGAGTTCAAATTTCCAGAAGGTGCTAATAGGACTTTCTAAAGGTCTTGTGCTGAGCACTCTTCAAAGGCTTTAAGTGGTTAATAAAGAAAGCTGAAAACATTGAGAATTTTTGACAACAGAATATGTGTGATATCTGTCTTTTCAAAATGGTAATTTATCACAATCTCTAAAGATGGTTCATCCAGGCGATGTTAAACTGCAAAATTGCCTTACTTTCCTCTGTTTAGTCTGTAGTCCTTCCACTGGATGTAATTTGAAGGGGACAATACAGCTATTCCTCAGGAAAGATAAAGTGACCTTTGTAAACTGAAGTACTGGGACAACAGAAACCTCATACAGTTTGAAAAGGGAAAGTGGGGGAGACTTTGTGCATGCTTTGGAATAGGCTATGAATCAACCAGCTGAGTGTTACTAATGGTGGTAGTACTCGGGGGTGGGTTTTGTGCATGCCAGGCTAAACATGAACCAACAGTGTGTTCTCTTTGCAAATAACACAAAGCACAGACTATAGTACTTCGGGAGGGTTGGGCCCAGAAGGCCTAGAGAAGTTACTGTCCTCCTTTAGTTATGTTAGTGGAGGTGCACCAGGAATAATGTACTCCGTTGTAGGCTTCCAACTGAAAGGACATGGAAACTGGAAAGGATCCCATGGAGGGATACCAAGATATTCTAGAACCTACAGGACATATCTGGTGGAGACAGGATGGCAGGGATAGTCTTGTTTAGCCTGAGAGGAGGGAGTCTACAGACAGATCTAGTAATTGCTTAAAATTACCTGAAAAGTTACAGTGATGATGAAGCAAATTTTTTTCTCAGTAGCAAGCAGGAGGCATTAACCACAAATTATTGCTTAGGAAGTTCCAAGCGGACATTATGAAAAAAGCTCATTACAAGGATCATTATGATCCAGAAATGGTTTTCCAGACAGACTGGAGTTCTTCAAGACTCATCTAGACAGAGTTCTAACTGTCCCAGTCTATCACTGGTAACATGTCTCTTTCAAGAACTTCCACATGTCATTTTCCCACTAACATTTTTGTGGTTCTCAGAAATTAAGAATTTTACAATTCTCATAAACCTAGAAATCAGAATGCTGACAGAAACAAGATGATTTTTCCTGAGCTTTTTGTTAGGAAAGGTTGTCAGTGTATTGTTAACACACACCTGTCCTGGTTTGTGTCTGTCCTTCTCCTGCCCTAAAGTATTGCCCTAAACTCACTATATTGCTAGAGTGATGGTCTGTCTTGAAGACCAACGGATGTGAATTTGTTTGTGCTTGTTTGGTGCACAGGGTTCATCAAAACATTGCTGTCAACATGGACCCAAAATTAATCATGAACCTAATCTACCTATTCCTGATGGTAACTTTAGCTTTCCACAGTCTTAATTGGAGATAATAATAAATATTGTTGGCCAAAAGAAAACTCATTCCAGAATCAATTTTACTCACCAATGTATTTTAAGGAACAGTCCTTTTCTCCCTCAGACTTATCCATTTCTACTATAGCCATTAATGGTAAAATTCCCATTACCTTCAATGGTTTAGGATTAAGCTCTTAGAGGGATTCATTAAAAAGTAATAATAACAGTGGAAGAATGAGTCAACTTCCTAGTACAACGTTTTGCCCTTTAAATTGCTCAGCCTCTGTTCCTTTTTAGCAATAAATGGTATTGGATTTTCTAAACACAACATAACCCCAGATGCCAGTGCTATTTTCAAGAGGAATTTGCATATTTTAAATCAGTGAGAAAAGTAAGGAAAGTATACAGGCTTTTCTCTTTTTTTGAAGTAGGCAAAAACTTGCATTGAGCACTACAAAACTAACAGAAAGTGTTACAGAGCAGCAGAGAAGTCAGATGCTTGATTACACAGTATCTGACAATTTTATTTAGAACCCCAAATCTGGAAAAGTTTCTATGGTGTGTCTAGAGCAATTAAATGAAAGTACTGATCTCCTCAATGTCACCCATAGCTGTGACATATGAAAGTAGAAGACGTCTATTTGTTCAAGAGCAAAACAAAAGCTTTGAGTTTGATAAAGGATATTTTCTGTATTAAGTTTGCAGATTTTTAATATAATCTAGAGAAATCAGTTACCTAAATTGTTAATTTCCCTGTTTAGTGGAAATTGTATACCCCTGGTTTTCATCTGGAAATGTATGTTATACAGTTGCATATCATGCTGTATAATGAAATGATAGCTTTAGCAGGAAACAAAAATAGAGCATATTCTATAGTATTAAAATATTCTGTATATGTTGGCTAAATAATACTCAGAACTTAAAAAATATGTTTAAAAGTACAAAAATCTCTTACAGTTTATAGCATGAGAAATTAACTTTTGCTTTCAATTGATACATGTAGCCATGTAGAAATGCAGTAGCCTTTTAGAGCTGACTGCCTTGTGACAGATCAGCTATCTTCCTAACCTAGTCATGGGACTCACAGTGACTGATATTCTGTGTAAGATAGTTTATCTAATATTCAGAGAAGACCTAACAAGTCTCATGCAAATGCTAACAGTTAAATTTTAATATTATTTTTATTCAAATACTGGTGCCTATTTTCTTTTCTATACAAGCTTATGAACCAGTATACACTGACCCGGTGTTTAATCATAGAATGCCTTGGTTGGAAGGGACCTTTAAAGGTCATCTAGTCCAACTCCCCCTTCCCCATAGTAAGCAGGGACATCTTTAACTAGATCAGATTGCTCAGAGCCCCATCAGGCCTCACCTTGAATGTCTCCAGGGACAGTGCCTCCACCAGCTCCCTGGGCAACCTGTTCCAGTGTTCCACCACTCTCAAAGAACACTAGAAGTGTCCAATCTAAATCGACCCTTCTCTAGTTTAAAAACATCGTCTCTCATTCTATTGCTGCATGCCCTTGTAAACTGTACCTCCCCATCTTCCTCGTAGGCCCCCTTCAGGTACTGAAAGGTCACAATAAAGTTCTTCCTGGAGTCTTTTCTTCTCCAGGCTGAACAATCCCAACTCTCTTAGTCTGTCTTCATGGGAGAGGTGCTCCAGCCCTCTGATCATTTTCATGGTCCTCCTCTGGATCCACTTCATCAGGTCCATGTCTTTCTTGTGTTGAGGCTTCCAGATCTGGACACAGTACTCCAGGTGAGGTCTCACCAGAGCAAAGTAGAGTGGAAGGACCATCTCTCTCAAACTACTGTCCATGCTTCTTTTATGCAGCCCAAGATGCAATTGGCCTTCTGGGCTGCAAATGCACATTGTTGGCTCATGTCCAACTTTTCATCCACCAGTACCCTCAAGTCCTTTGTAATAAAGCTTTTCAGACTCCTGGGGCCAATAAAAAAGACATCTGAAGAAATCTAAATCTAGCAGTCAGTGGTGGAGAAAGTTTGTATTGTGCTTGGTGTTCTGGGAGTGACTTATGAGACAGCTTACGTGCAACACCCATTGATAACATGAGTGAACAGTTCATTGTGGTTCTAACCTTTTATATGCAACCTATGAGCCAAAATTACTCTTTTATAAGCTTTTATGTAATATATAAAGAGTGACTATCAATTGTCTACTTATAATGTAAACGGGGTAAGAAGTCTGAGACTGCTTGAACACTAAAATATTTACCTTGTGTTCCAAAAAGAATACTTTAACCTCACCTAATTATGGTTTGCAATAATCTCAAAAGGTTCTGATCTAAGCATTCAGTCTGCTTTGAGTGGATTTCCTGTAGATCCTCATTGTGTTTGAATATCAATTTATCCAAATTCTTACTAGTTAAAAAAAAAGTCTATGCTGTAGAAAATAAATATCTTCATGTTAAAGACTGAGCCTGAGCATGCGTATAATTTGCTTACTGCAGGATTAAGGCGATCTTCATCTCTTCTAGTTGCATTTCATACAGGGCCTTATCTAGAAAACATACTTTGAAAATGCATCCTAAGTGAGTGTGGTGGGTTGACACTGACTGGACACCAGGTACTCACCAAGCTGCTCTATCACTCCCCTCATCTGGACAGGGAAGAGGAAAAACGAAGAAAATGCTCATGGGTTAACATAAAGATGGGGAGAGATGACTCACCAGGTACCATCACGGGCAAAACAGACTTGACTTGGGGAAATTAATTTATTGCCATTCAAATCAGAGTAGGTGTCCTGGTTTGAGTGAAAATAGAACTAATTCTGTTCAGTAATTTTACTTTTCATCTCAGTTCTTCTAATTAACTACACTTTCTAAAGTGTTCTAGTTTCCTTTTCTAATCACTAAGTCTCTCTCTCTCCCTTATTCCCTTTCTCTTCCCCTTTGGGGAGGGAGGGGGGTTAACAAAGAGCATCTGTTATAGGTCAAAGGGGCTGCCCTGACCCTAAACCGCGACAGTAGCTTAATAAGAAATAAAACCAAATCTTAAAACACCTTCTCCCCACCTCTCCCTTTTTCCCAGGCTCAACTTTGCTCACAATTTGTTCTACCTCTTCCCCCCGAGGTGGATCGGGGGAAGAAGAATAGTGATTGCAGTTAGTTCATCACAGGTTGTTTCTGCTGCTCCTTCTATCTCACATGCTCCCCTTGCTCCAGCATGGGGTCTGTCCCACAGGAGATTCTTCGACATGAGTCCTTCCAATGGGCTGCAGTTCTTCATAAACTGCCCCAAGTGGGTCCGTTCAACAGGGTGCAGTCCTTAGCAATGAATTCCTCCAGTGTGGGTTCCCCATGGTGTCACAGGTCCTGCTAGGTGATTGCTCCACAATGGACTTCTATCCATGGGGTCACAGCCTTCTTCAGGTGCATCCGCCTGCTCCAGCATGGGGTCCCCCACAGGCTGCAGGGTGGATATCTGATTCGCCATTAACCTTTCTGGGCTGCAGAGGGACAACCTGCCTCACCATGGCCTTCATCACAAGATTCAGGGGAATCTCTACCTCTTCCCTCCCTTTCTTCTCAGATGTTGGTCTCCACAGAAGTGTTTCTTTCACATATTCTCACTCCTCTGCCATGGCTACTGTTGTGAAACAGTTTTTTTCCCTTCTTAAATGCGTTATCAGAGACACATTACCACCATCACTGATTGACTGAATTTTGGCCAATAGCAGGTCCATTTTGGAGTCATCTGGCACAAGCTCTGTCAGATATGGGACAAACTTGTGACATCTTCTCAGAGAAGCCACTTCTGTAGCCCCTCCACTACCAAAACCTTGCCATGCAAACCCAATACAGTGAGATAATGAAAAAAAAAAAAAAAAAAAAAAAAAAAGACAATCAGGGACATTCTTGATTCCTTAATTCCATAAGAATTCCATGACAATACATTAGCACTACTCTCAACAGCACTGACAAGACAGACAAATCTTGTTCAGAGGCAGAGATTGAAAATCTTAAGTTCCCCTAGCAAAACAGAAATGAAAGGTGTTTGTGAGCAGAAGAAAAAGAGTTTCAAGCTCTAAGTTTTTGAATGTAAGGATATCAGGAAAGAATCTTGGAATTTATTTATAGTCATGTTCCAATCTATACCAGGTTGTTTGTCCAGCTTCCAAATGAGTTCTGTTTCAGAACTTCAAAATGAATGTATTATATCTGAATTGTAGTTATGGCTTTATGAATGACACCATTGCTGCTTGAGAAATGGAATCAATTTCTGAGGAAATAGATTTGGTCTTTTTTAACTATTTTACTTCCATTGTTAATAAACAACAATTCCTCAACTGAGATCATAGTCAGGCATTTATTTAGACATTTATTTCACCACTATATGCTGGGGGCCACCCAACCGAAAAGCAGCTTGGCAGAAAAGGACCTGGGGGTCCTGGCACATATCATCTTGAACATGAGCCATCAAGATGCCTTTGAAGCAAACAGTGCTAATGTTATCCTGGTCTGCCTTAGGCAGATCATTGGCAGCAGGTCAAGAAAGGTGATCCTTCTCCCCTACTCACCGCTGGTGAGGCAACACCTGGAGTTCTGTGTCCTGTTCTGGCCTCCTCAGTACAAAAGAGAAATTGACATATGGAGAGACTTCGGGAAAGAGCCACTAAGATGACCCAAGGACTGAAAAATCTCTCCTATAAGGAAAGGCTGAAGGAACTGAAATTGTTAATCCTGGAGAAGACAAGGCTCACCAAGTATCTTATTAATGTGTATAAATTCCTGAAGGGAATGTGAAAAGAGGATAGAAGTATGGTCTTTCCAGTGGTACCCAGTGAACAGTGCATCTGAATAGGAAAAGTTTTTTTGCTGTTAAGGTGGATGAGCACTTGTACAGGTTGTCCAGAGGGGTTGCGGAGTCTCCCTCATTGGAGGTATTCAAAACTCATCTGGACTCTGTCCTGAGCAACTAGCTGTAGGTGGTCCTATTTGAGGAGAGAATTTGGACCAGATGACCTCCAGAGGCCCCTTTCAAACTCAAACACTCTGTGATTCTGTGATTCCATAGCAATGCAAGATTTTTTGATCTTTAATGATAAGTAATACCAAAATGTGTTTGGGTTTTTTAGGGGTTTGAGGTGGGGTTCTTTTTGAAGGGTGAGCTCTGATAATTCTGGAACAAACATTACTATCTGCATTTTAAGACTGATGACAATGCAACACTGAAGATAAAGAAAATTTTGTTTGTAAAAAATACATTTTATGCCTGCATAGAGGAAATAAGCAATTGGGTTTGTTCTTTTTCCTCATGAGGACATGTGTTGAGCACACTGTTTAGGGTGGGGGCTTCTAAAGAAAACGCAAGTGATAACTCTCAGGCAGAGAATGGAGGAATGATGCCATTGTGGAATGAATAATGTAGAAATCACAGATTTCTGTGAAAAAGGTTAGTCGCTGACTTGGTTCTCTGTCTGTCCTAACATCCTGGGAGAAGGGGGTATGAAGTAGAAATGAATCCACATCCTTTGGTTGAAGAGAATGGTTAAAAAGGGACATCAGAAAGTAACATTCATTTTTTCTTAGAACCATACTGTAGTAGATGTTCTGCTTGTTGCTATAGAATTAAAGTTGACTTTAAGCAATAGAAAACTATTATTCAGTTTATCAAAATTCACCCTTCCAAACTGTATCCTGACATTTATATTTTAAAAGTTTGCCTTTCTTTATGTCTTTCATTCCTTGTCAACTGAAAAGAAGCAAACATCATTTGCTCACCTATGGCAAGTTTAAAGTTTATTTTTGAGGATTTAAAATTATAGGCTTTGCTTTAGAGCAAATCATCACAGTGGAATTCCCATTATATATTTGTTCACATTTCATTCTTCATGTACTATACATAAATCAAAGATTTTTTAATATGATACTTTTTCTTAATAAAACTTTTTTTTTTTCTGTTACTGCATTGACCTCAATGTAAAATCAATGAACAACACTTAAAATTGAAGTTAATGCTTCAAATTATCTTTTTTGTCAGATCGCTTTCCAATTTTGTCAGACTGATTTCTTCCCATATTCCTATTTTTGAAGCTACCTGCTCCAAAAGTCTGCAAACTGAATGATAAACATTTCCAGACTAGTTTACTGTCATTTTGATTCCTATTTTATGAGCTTTTTGAGACTGCATTCCCAACAAAAGTTACATGTTGCCTATATGCCATCTGCAGTTTAGATTCTCAATGTGAGAAGTACCTTTCACAAGCTTTTAAATTAAAATTATCACCAGTGTCAAATTCCTGGCAATCAGGGCAATGCAATTATTTCCTGATAGCAGAATGACATACTCTCCTGACTATGTTTTTATTAAATACTTCAAATCTATAAATCCCAGTAATTTGTCATTCTTCTGAGTAACAATCTATGTCAAAAAGCTTTTAGTCTTTTGTTATAATAATAACCACATTTATTGTTCAGTACTTTATAGTTAATGATCTATATATAATGCCCTCCAACACAAAGATTGAAACTTGCTGCAGTATAATTGTAGCTGCTTTGTATTACACACTTTCATAATTTATTATCAATTGCTATTCCAAACAACTATGTATAATAATGTGACTTGAAGACTGCTGTGGTGAACTTCCTGGGCTGATTAGACCAGCAGCAAATAACAGTTTGACAGCTAAAGGCTAAGAATTCTGCTTTCATGCATGGTGCATTTTCTTGAATGCATTGAACCTAAAATCCAAACCATTGCCACTTACCCATTGGGTCCTTTCACCCATGTACTTTGCACATGAGCCATTATCCTCTCTGCCATCTGCTTTTCCACTATGCAAAATAAAACATAAATGAAATAAAATCCAGACTGTAGTTCAAAACAGACATTTTAGAAAATACAGAAAATACTGTTATAGATGAGTATTATAATTTGGTACCTCTAGGCATTGACCTGACACATTTTTTTGTTTGGTAGGGTTTTTTTGGTGCCAGTTGTAAAAGAGACTCTGGCCATATGCTCCTAAAAGCAAGTAACACTCTTATCTAATAGGCAATTTCTTATCTTGAAGGCTCTCTCATGATTTATTGTATTTATATATGTATATTTTATTTAGCAGTGAATTATTCTCTATGCTTTCTCCACATACTTGATCTTAGTAACAACTCAGGGAAATGTTGCTTTTTAAGTTTCTTACATTAATATTCAATAACAACCTACATTTAAAAAAAAAATCATTACTAAAATATTCACAATTTGTACTTGACAGTGAGGTTGTTTTAAACTGTTAATTTCTTCTACTACTCCCACGCTATTGTAACTCAGCTCTCATGAATTCTCAGCAGAAATCTATTTATCAGCTGTATATTGTTCAACATACCATCACAGGGTTCCTAAACAACAACAAATAAAATTGCAATTCATTCAATTCTATCAGACTTCCATTGACTCCAAGATTGCAACAAAATTGATTTTATGGAGCTTTATATACCTTTCTTTTCCCTTACTTTTACTACCATATGTTTTTACTTGTTCACTTTTAATCAACCTCACAGCACATTCTGAACAAGAAAAATCCAGATTTCAGTTTGACTGTTCACCCCCTACAGGCTATTAATTAAGGTCTCCCTTGAAAATATTTTTTCCTATATCTTGACTGTATGGAAATAACATATGTATAGAAATTCATTTTGCTGTCTATTTACTCACACAGATCATGCAGGAAAGGAGAAAAGAAGAAAATCTTGAAATGGAAAGGAAAGCCTTAAGGAGTAAGCTGAAAGACAGAAAAGAGGACAAGGCAGATACTCTCTATAAGACATTGCATATGAGTACTAAACCCCATTAATATTGTCTGTGCTACCATTACCTCTGTCAAAAAGAATAGGAAGTTATAGTTGACATATTTAATCAATTTTTATGAATATATTTACGAGAGAGGACACTAACAGTTTACTATTTGGCACTGACAGTAAGAATACTTTATCCTAGATGACTGCAGGGTCTGTGTGGCAAAAGGATTAAGTTAATCGTGGAGATTCAAAAGTAGCAAATCTCTAGAATCAGGAAGAATTCAAGCCAAGTTGTTTAAAGGACAGCAGAACCAATGTCACTCACAAAGGACAGAAATCCAATATGAAGGTCTCTGAAGGCTAAGAATGTGAAATGAAGGAGTAAAAGCAATACTCTAACTTCTGGCTGCCAAAATATGAACCTGATGCATAGAAGCTAGGACTACATCTACATACAATGTCTGAAAGGAAGTTTATCAAAGAAAATAAGGAAACATGCAGATTATAAATCTGTTGATTACTAAGTAATGCATTTACAAAAAGGAAGACATCACTTGTTGTATTCTAGCTGCTTAATATAGATAAGATGACTTGACTTCTGGTGGAGCCGGTGTTAGTATGCACAAAGAGACACAAATTCTCTGCAGAAGACCTTCCATTCACAAAACCCAGGAAGACCTGAAGCCCAGACCTTAATACTTCTTTCATGTGATGGATATTTCAAGCTTTCTATCATGTTGGATCAAGATTTATTGTTTTTAGTTTTTCAATACAATTTTTTAAAAAGCAGCATAGAAACTATTATTTTTAAATTTCAAACCATTTGATGGAATTACTCCTCAAGGAAATCAGATGCTGTTGCTATGCATCATCATTTTATTTCAAATTCACAAATCTGTATTGATTTCCTGTGGCATATAATATTTGGGTAATAGCTCAAACAAAACCCATCTGGCACAATCATCTGGGGATGCTGAAGTTAGTGAACCAGACTGAAAAGTTACAATATGCTGTGTCAGTAACAAAGTATCAGCTATTCAAGAGGCAATAATTAAAACCACAAAAGTAAAGAAGATAAAATAAAAATTTAAATTAGAAAAAAGATTGCAGAAGATGATGCAACAAAACAAAACACTCCAGGAGTTCATTCCATAAACAATAATAAACAATAAACATCTATATTTGACAAAGAATAACATTTAATAATTAATAGACATATAGCCTGACACTTGATTTACACAGCCAAAGATGACATTCATTACATCATATAAAGAAAGGAGAAATTGCATGGATTTTCTAACTTGTAATCTAAGTAGCAAGGTGAGCGTTGCAGATATCTGATATTCATGAAGCACCTGCACTGGAAGGAATAACACATTTGCTTGTACTTTAATATTTGGTTCAACACTAAAGGCAGTAAAATAAAAATGCATCTAGGCCAGTTACAGAACCTTCTATTAGAACTCAGAAAAATGCATTTGGAAAGTATCACAGCATGTGAATCCCTCTGGCTTCATTCAAAACTTTAGTGAATATATATTCTTTAATTCCTAGGTAGTTTTTGGAAAAATTAAGTTAATTGGAATTCACTCATTAGCAAGTTATGATTGAAGAAAACTAGAGTACTTTTTTTTTTTTTACCCTCTTCCAAATCAAGTGGTACACAAACAGTTAATAGTGTAAGACTGCTATTACAAGAAGGTCTGGTATGTTGTGGTTTTTTTTAAGGTGTAGTTGGCAGTATTGAACAACTGCAGACACTCAGATCAGTCTTTTGAGCCAGACCAGAGTTTTATGAATTTAAAAAAAAAAAAAAAAAAACTATATGCAAAGTAACTTACAGCTTCCCTTCAGACCTACTCAGTCAAAAATGTGGTTATAATAATTAATATAGAACAAGTTTTGGTTGGTTGTTTTTGTTTGGGTTTTTTTTTTCATGAAACATCATCTAGCAGTGAATGTACAAAGGATGGGACTTTTTCAAGAGCAATTATTTCAGCTGTCTTAAACGGTGTAGGACATAGGATATCTGTGTGATGTATCTGTCTGGTGATTACAATGGAAATTTATATTTATTTGATTTAATATAGACAAAATTAAATTTAGAGACAATGATTCATATTTCTGCCCTCCACATATCTTACCATGTCTTCTCTGAAGTTAGTAATTCCATGTCTAGGTATCATGAATAGGCTGCCCAGGGAGGTAGTGGAGTCTCCTTCTCTGGAGACTTTCAAAACCCATGTGGATGCATTCCTGTGTGGCATGCCCTAGGTGATCCTGCTTTGGCAGGGAGGTTGGACTCGATGATCTCTAGAGGTCCCTTCCAGCCCTTAACATTCTATGGTTCTATGTTCAAGTAAGAGAATTATATGACTACCCTAGAACTATAGCTTTTAATACTATAATACCTTGAGGTATTAGTAAACTAAGCTCTCTACTGGCACAGTGTTCTTGTGCGTTTGTCATATCTTTCATTGTATATTAATCTTTTAGATTACCCATAGCTAAAAGAAAAATTGTCCAACATAGTAGCCAAGTTAAATTTATTACTGTTATTTTCAAAGTAAATCCTCAAATTGGTATTCAACTCTTTTGTTAAAAAAAAATAATAAAAAAAAATAGTACTGCATTGAAACATTTAAATCAGAAAATCATATTTAGGTACTAATTTCAGCATCATGGCTACAAACTGGGTCATCATCCTCTGTTCCATGGGGCTATCCACTACTTTCTTGAAGGTCTGAAAAATAAAATGGAAGCATTAGAGCACTTTCATTCTAAATTCTTTTTGCAACACAGGAGTCATACCATTTACAATCTCTAAAAAGTCAGTTAGGTCAATTATAAGTGAATAACAACTTAACAGTAAGGTAACTGTGGATAAAACTTCTATTTAAGAAAAGAGAGCTTTACTACTGACTGTAGCAAGACTAAGATTTCACTCAGTCGAAAGATTCCAGACACTGAAACAGTATGAGATCTTCTGATACCCTGATTTTTTATTATAAAATAGCTATACAAAATTCAAACCAGAGCCTCAACCTTGGAGGATGCATATGTAGGAAGAAACTTTTGTCTGTACAAAGATCTATTGATTTTCCCCATTGCAATGTTTCATTTAAAAAAATATTTATATGGAAAAATACAGAAAATATTTTCTTCCACTTAAATTTAAAGCTGCAATTCTGAGGACACACAGAGAAATACACATAAGTTATTAAAATCAATCAATACTTCTCAATTATCGTATTTTATATATATATATATATATGTCCTTGCTTCAGAATATTACCAAAGAAATTAATGTAAACTCAAGGGCTTGTTTTCTCCACATAAATTAGTAGTATTTTTGAAATGTGTAAAGTCTTTCTGAACAAGCTGGTATATCCACATAAAGTATTCTGCAGCACTGCTGAAGTAGCTACTTCCATTTTTTGGGATGATTTGTTTGAGACTTTTTAGTACTTTATGATACTTCATTGGAGAGACACCAAACACACCATAAATGCTGTATTTTGTTAAATGGTATGTTTCTTATCTTTGTGCATTTATTTTTTTTAATATATGTTCTAAAGCTACAGTTGACTGTACTGTTTGAGCACATAATTTATAGACATATTTTGTCATCTTTATTCCCACTTCAGCTCGCACTTCCTTTGGTTTAGGACACATCTTCATGTAGAGAATTGACACCAGAATTATGCACTGAAAAATAAAAGTGTCTGTTTAATATGCTTGTATGCTCAGGTTCTCTTCCTTTTGAAGCCCAGACAAGGACAGGCATTGATATGTGTTTAGTGTATCTTCATGTTTTGGGTGAGGATGTAACCTAGATAGGGATCACACTACTGGGGCTGAAAAGCACTTCTGGACTCACCATTGTCATTTAATGAGAGAACTGATGAAACAAGAGAGCAATGAAATCTCTGTATCCTAACATTATGTGTGATCATTTGTAAAAATGAAACCAACTTTATGTGTCCTGTTTAGCTACAGGTCCAAATTAGGTACTTGATTTTTTAAGGGCAAATTAATAACTTTGGTATTTACTGTATTCATTTATTTTACTATTAGTTGTTTAAATTATTTATTTATTTATTTGTGTATTATTTTTGCATTTGCAATTCCTTTTTAAGGCTCACAAAGACAGCTGAATAGTGCCACCTTCCCTTCCAGTTTACAAAGGGCATCCCATGCTGAGCCTCGGTGATGCTCAAGAAGATACCTGTAAAGCCAGGCACACATGCACAGAGGGAGACAAAATCAGGACCTACATGGGTAAAGTCATTCGGGTGTAAAAGCAGAATACTTAAATCTCTTTAACTTCATATATGTACAGTGCCAGCCTTTTACTCAAATGTAGTGCAGCACCTCTGTCAGAAAGAAGTAAAAGAATGATATTGTGATCTTCCAACCTCTTCTTTATCCCTGTGGAAAGAGTATAATGGTCACAAATGGCAGACACCATCTTGAGGCCTTTGAGATGCAAGCCAACAACTGTTAATGTTACTGTTGAACTTGGTGTGAAATGTTAATGGTAACATGCCAGTAAATTTTTAATTTTTTTTTAATGTAGAAGGAATAGATGACATACATTCAAAATTACATTTAAAAAAAAAAAAAAAAATTAAAAGGCACATTGTTTGGTATGACAAGTCTGCACCTTGGGAAGAACAAGTATTTCCTCGAACAAGGAAATTCTGAGATCCATTGCCTTGGTGAGCTGCAAAGGGCGGTATTTTCTGTTGCCAAGGCCGAGGCAAAGCTACATATGTACTTAGCGTCTCTGACTTTCCTGTTCTGGATTGTATGTGAAATTGCCTCAATATATTATAGCAAATGACACCTGAGGTTGACACAGGGGATTCATAACATTAGCAAAGGGAAATATATATGTGAAGAGAGAATAAAACCACAATGCACTAAGCATAATATTAAGAGAAAAAAAAAAAAAAAGTGCATAAAGAATTTAAAGCTAGACTATTGTACTTCACTGCTCTTCCATGCATAAAGACTTTTTGTTTTAATCTCTCCTGTTAGATCACTAAACATTTCCTTCAAGAGATGGACAGCTGGAAGCTACCAAAGTGAGATATTAAATGTGTTTGAAATTATGGTTTTGTATCAGAGGTATACTACTCAGTTCCCCTTTTGCTGACATCAATGAGTAATAAGACATGGCGATAGGAGAAGGTCCAAAATTCTACAGATCCATGCCATTATTTTTTGGTTTTGGGTATATGTCACATTTTTTAGATAAAACAATTCTCTTGATTCCTATTTCCCTCATTGTCATAGAGTATGGTTGTTCAGGGTTTTGTGTCAGATAAAGAGATTTCTCTGCCACCAGCTTCTCTCTGCAGACTAGGCTAATTAAATAAAATAGAATAGAGATTTCAACCCTAATAAATCTGACTCTGTATTAAGACACTGTGTCACTCTCATAGCTCTTTCAATAAAGCCAAGAGGGATTGATACTAAAGACTTTTTAATCATTGTGCATGACATTGGAAATATTTTTTCAATCCTACTGAATCAAACTGATTGCTTAAACGTGAAAATCTACATCCCTGTATTAACTGGTATGGATTGGTTTGTTAGTGGAAAAGACAATTGTCAGACTATCACATAAAATTCATGGGGTTTTTTGTTGTTGTTTTCTTAAGTAGTATCACAAAGGATACTGATTTTTACTGCCACAGTATTCAGTAGATCATGAAATATAATCCCATTATGTAACACAGAAAGTGGTGCCACAAAACCAATGTATATTGATTTCCTTCCTGCTGATGCCATTCAAATCATGCATGGAAAGTCCGTCATGTGAGTTTTATTTTTTATTTCTATTGTTGATTAGATTCACATTTCTTCATATTAAGTTTCCATTTGATAAGGAAAAGCCAAAGTATGCTACATGCTTACGAAACTACACACAGCTTCATGAACTCTTATGCATATGTTTATCTTTCAGCATCTAAATATCTTTAAAATTGGAATGATATGACCATCTTAAATGTATTCATAAATCAATATTTTCAGAACTAGAGACTGATTCTATACATTTTTCTTGTGGTATTCATTATAAGACACTGTATCCGGCAAAAAGCAATGAATATAATTCAATGTTCAGTTTGTTTCTGATTAAGATTGACCATCAGAACACTGTGAGTAAGAATATAGGTCTTTTAAGGATTTTAGTCCTTTAAAATCTACAGAACTGGAGTCAGATTTATAATTCTGCACCAGGTAAAGTTATCTTTTAAACCAAAGTACTGAGGGTTTTTCTTTCTTTTTTTTTTTTTTTTTTTTTTTTAATCTATCAAGCATTGCTCCATGTGCCTGGAAGCTATAGTAGCAAGAAGGCTGGAATGATATTCACTGCTGAACTGATGTTATTAACAGTTCTTCTGTTATCCTGTAGGTCACTTGTTATAGAGGACAGAGTTGTAAATCTACTGAGGATCCTTCAGACACTAAGTCAAAGGTTAAAACAGGCTATAGAAAATAAATGGCTAAACTTTTCCTAGGGGAGCTTTCTATGCACAGTGTGGGATACCAGTTTCCACAGCAACCACAGATTTAACATCAGAGCATAAGCCTCCTACATTATGCTATATTACCCGTGATTCCTTATGCCTAGCTAGTTTAATTGTAAGGCCTCCTCACCTGTTATAGTACTGACTATATTTTTCATTTATTTACTTTAAATCTGGACTTCTAACATACATTATAAGCCAGAAGAGCTGTTAAAATTATGTAAGTGACTGGCATGTACACATCAGATAAACGTGATCATGACCTTGGCAATTTCAGGAACCATTGTCTTTACATGAGAATGAATTGATTTTGAAAAATTTCTACAAAGTGCTGTTTTATAAATAATGGGCAGAGGAGCTGGGAACGTTTTCATTTTCTTTCCTTAGTTCTTATTTCTTTTTCCACACATAAGAAATTTTATCTGTGGTACTAGAGAAATGATTTGTTCTGCTAATGCAACCTCACCTATTTCTCCACTAGGGTATGGGAGGGCAGTCACTTGTAAGAAACTTTATAAGAGATTATTTCTGGGAATGACATTATTTATATAATTAAAAGTATAAAGATCTTTAAAACAATGTCTTATTTGAAGCAGTATATAGTCCCAGCACCTGCATATAAAATTGTATAATTATCAGAAGCACACCAGAGGTAGAAAAGCAGACAAATACCTTTGTCTTTACCAGCACTGTTGGGCCCTCAGGCCTTGAGAACAAAAATCCAGGTCAAGGAAAACACAGACCCACTGTCAGTGAAGGAAGTGTTGGTTTGTGAACTATTACAGGAACTTGGCCCTTAGAAAATGATAAGCCCAGATATTATCCACCCAAGAGTGTTAAGAGAGCTGGCTGTTGTCATTGTGAGGCTTCTCTCCAGTAAAGCATGTGACTGGGAAAAGCCAGCATGGATTCACCAAGGACAAGTTATGTTGACAAACCTAAGCACCTTCTATGACAAAAAAACCTGCATGGCTGATGCGGTACAAGTAGTGGACGTCGTCTACCTGGATTTCTCCAAGACTTTCAATATGGTTTCCTCACAGATTCCTCGTAGAGAAACTGATGTGTTATTGTCTAGACAAGTGGTCTGTGTAGTACATGGGGAATTGGCTGACAGGCTGCACCCAGGGAATTTTGGTAAATAGCAACTTTTAAAATTGGCGTCCTGTCATAAATGGGGTCCCCCAAGGATTTATATTGGTCCCAGGGGTATTTAGTATCTTCATAAGTGATCTGGATGATGGGATCAAGTGCACCCTGATGAAGTTTGCTGATGATACCAAATTGAATGGGTAAGTAGGAACTTCAGAAGGGAAAGCCACCCTGCAGGAAAACCTCGATAGACTAAAAAAGTGGGCTAACAAGAACCTTACGATGTTCAACAGGGACAAGGGTAAGATCTTGTATCTGGAAAAAGATAACCCAGGAGAGTAGCAGAGGCTGGAATCTACTGTCTTGAGAGCAGCTCTGTGGAAAGGGACCTGGGGGTCCTTGTGGACAACAACTTCAATATAAGTGGTTTGGATTTCCACTATACAAAAAAGATTTGGACAGGCTGTAGTGAGTCCAGAGAAGGGACACCAAATCAAAGGACTGGGAAGCCTGTGATATGAGGAAAGGCTGAAAGAATTTGGTTTATTCAGCCTTGAGGAAAGAAGGCCTAGGGGAGACCTTATCACCATGTTCCAGTGTTTAATGGGTGGCCACAGAGAAGATGGAGGCTGCCATTTTACAAGGAGTCACATGGAAAAGACAGGGAGATAATGGGTACAAGTTACTCCTGGGGAGAGTCTGATTAGACACAAGAGGAAATTTTTTCACAAAGACAATTAGCCACTGTAGCTACAGTTCATATGGACCAGTGAAATGGATATACTTATTACACAAGTGTAAGAGCCTGGCTGTTGTTTGCCTCAAACCTTGTGTGGTGATAAGGTCTGGAAAGACCTGTCTGGAAGGGAGAGGTGTTGATTGCTTTGAATGTCTCTGTGCCCCCCTTTGGCTCCTTGCAGGCATGACTTAACAAAAGGAAGAGATAGGTTCTGCATAGGTGGGACTCTGTCTTTTCTTTAGTTAAGTGCTCCTGCTGACTGTGTCATGGGGGAGGTGGATGGCAGGCGCCACACTACTTCTAGCTCATGGAGCTCATGCAAATCAACACCACTTCCTGTGGAAGTTGGGAATGCCTCAAGGGTATAAAAGGGACAGAAAAATATTGATTGGTGTGCACCCACCACTGAAGAACTGAAGACTTGGATTGATCGAGTGAGACGTCGCTGGATCCACGGGTGGTGATAACCTTTTTATCTTACTCTCTATCTCTCTTACTTACTCCCTCACCTCTCCTCTCTTTTCCTCTTCTCTAATAACTTTCTTCCTCTTCCTCAAAATTTGGTTGCGTCATAAAATAATCGCCTACAAAGATTAACTCTTTTATCCGTACTGTTTGTTGATTGTTCTATTAGGGAGAGCTAATAAACTGTTTTGTTATTGTTCCTCGGAGTCCGTGTTGTGACTCTGCTGCCCCAGCTGCCCTGCCGTGCAGGGACAGCCTCTTTCAGGGGATCGCAAAGATTCATCTCCCTCGTTGTCCACTGAGTGGGACGAGACAACAAGGCAGAACTAGATTCTTTGCTTTTGGTATATTTCTTTTATTTCTGAAAATACCTTGTGTTCTAGTGGTGTTTCATCATATGATTTTCCTCCAAATCCTACAGATTGATGGAAGATTAATAAAAATAATCAGGTATGATCCGGATACTGAAAACATCATTTGATAAAAGAAAAAAACAAACAAAAAAAACCCCAAAAGCAATAATAACAAAAACTAACAACTTTTAGCTTGATTATTGTCCAAATCCAGGTTGTATTTTACCAGTAGACTCATTGGTGAATGAGATGGCCTAAAAGGCACAGAAAACAACAGTATCAGCATACATATGTGGCCAATCACTAAGTTAGGAAATTGGGGTTTTTTTAGCTACTGTGGATAATAAAGAAACCAAGGGCATAGAATCATAGAATGGTTTAGGTTAAAAGGGATATTAAAGATCAACTAGTTATAACATTGCTGTCATGGGCAGGAACACATTCTACAAGACCAGGTTGCTGAAAGCCCCATTCAACCTCGTCTTGAACACATCCAGTGTTGGGGTACCTACAACCTCCCTGGGCAACGTGTTCCAGTGTCTCAACACTGTCATAGTGAAAAACTTCTTCCAATTCTTAATCTAAATCTACCCTCTTCCAGTTTGTAGCCATTACCCCTCATCCTATCACTACAAGCCCTTGTAAAAAGTCTCTTGTATGCCTCCCTCAGATACTGGAAGGCCACAATAAGGTCTTCCTGGGGCCTTCTCTTCTCCAGGCAGAACAACCCCAACTCTCTCAGCTTTCTTCATAGTATAGATGTTCCATCCTTCTGATAACTTTTATGGCCCTTCTCTGGACAAACTCCAACAGGTCCATGTCCCTCCTGTACTAGGGTCTCCAGAGCTGCCAGAGATAATTGTAATTGGAAAAAAAAAATCTCATAATTAATTTGTTCTGTTACACTCTGGTCATTCTGAAGTAAAAGGAGAATTGCCTAACAAGAATTCCTTGTATAACTTCTCTTTTGAGGTTTTACATAATGTGTCTTAAATCGAGCACTGGAACAGGATGTCCAGGGAAGTGGGTGAGTCACCATCCCTGGAGGTATCTAAAAGTTGGGTAGACACAGCACTTAGAAATGTCGTTTAATAGTAGACTTGGTAGTCTTAGGTTAGTGTTTGGATTTGATAACCTTAAGAGTCTTTTCCAACTTAAATAGCAAATATAAGACAAAATTTAAGAGGAATTATACATTTTAAACTGAAGGAAAAGAACTTCTAGTTGATACAATCTTTCAAAGCTAGAAATGTTAAAAGAGAAATTAAAGCTTTAAATAACAAATTTATCTTTAACACATAATTCAAATAAAATGATTACTTTTCTGTAGTGAATGTTGGAAACTGAAGTGTTATACATCGCAGCACTTTCTGAAGTGTAGTGTTACTGTTAAAAAAAAAAAAAAAAAAACAAAACTGTGCTTTTTCTTCAGGTTTTGGTTGTGATATATAAGCTTGTCTAAAATAATTAAATATTTACCAGGACAGAAAAAAAGAATGACACTGTATCCTGATCATTAGTGTATTCATCTAAGACTACCAAGCTCCATTCTCTTTTGCAGTTAAAAAACTTTACACTAAATGGAACAGATGAAAGAAGAGAGACTGTCAAAGAGTTTCCACCACCATGTAGTCTGATGGATATGACAGTCTTTGGGGGTGTGTGGGAACTTGGCTTAACAGCCTGTCATAAATTGGCTAGGGAAGAAATAGAAAATAAGGTTTTCAGTGTACTCAGTGATTTTTCTAACTATGTATTAAAAATAAAAGGAAATACTGAAGAATAAAACCCCCTGAACCACCAAATCCAAAATCCTTTTCTGTGCCTTGAGACATGATTTAAAAGCCATACTTAATGAAACAGATCAGATAAAACCTTGTAAAAAGTACAAGATCTTCAACTTGTGACTTCTACTAGAACTAAGGGGCTTTTAAGTTTGGTAATATTAAAAAATATTTAGGAAAGGGAAAGAGAAAAGGAAGGGGAAAGGGGGGGAGGGGAGGGGAGGGGAGGGGAGGGAAGGGGAGGGG
>JANVCC010000021.1:34625305-34638856 GCA_025345505.1 Todiramphus chloris collaris | reverse complement strand
GAAGGGAAGGGAAGGGAAGGGAAGGGAAGGGAAGGGAAGGGGGGAAGAAGAAGAGATCACAGACTTGAAACAGCCATGAAGACAATAATTATACAGATGCTATTTCAAAGAATGGTAATGAGAAATAAAACAGAGTATTGCTCATCAAATAATACTATGACAGAATATAAACCAAAAGATATCATATAGGAAAAAAATGTAAAATGTATGGCAATTGGTCAAACAAAAATTCCACTCAAAAGAATAAGGATACATTCAGAAAAAGTAGGGCTTTGGAAGCAAAGTTTATAGACAAGCAGAACAGATCACAGGAAGAAATATTTATGTAATTTGTCTGTGAATACTTTCTGAGTTTGTGCACCATACTATGGATGAAACAAATCCAGGTTTGAGAACCAAAGATGGAATAAAGACATTTGAAGAAAGAAGTGTACAGAAAACTAGTGTTTAAGCATAAGTGTATGAAGTCATCAGAGTCTACTAAGAAATGATATGACCTTTCATTAAAGGAACAAAATATAAATACATCAAAACACTTGCCCATTACTGAAACATTAAATATATTTGCCTCTTGCCTTAAGACAAAATACAAGTAATTTTTGCTAGTTCCAGATCTATACTTGTTCAACTGCAAATCACATAATGTCTTTGATTGGAAGAGACCTTCAAGATCATCTAGTCCAACCTTTGACCCAACACTGCAAGCTCACCACTAAATGATGTTCCTGAGCATCAGGTCCACATGCCATTTAGATGCCTCCAGGGATGGCTACACGACCACTGCCCTGGGAAGACCATTCCAATGTTTGATAAACCTTTCAGTGAAGAAATGTTTCCTAATATCCAGTGTAAACCTTCCTATGGCTCAGCTTGCATCTGTTCCCTCTGGTTCTGTCACATGTCACCAGAAAGAAGATGCTGTCCTCCTTGCTCCAACCTCTTTTGATGTAGTTGTAGAGAGTGATAAGGTCTCCCCTCAGGTTCCTCTTCTCCAGACTAAACAACTCCAGCTCCCTCAGCCACTCCTTATAGGACTCATGCTCTAGGCCCTTCATGAGCCTTGTTGCCCTTTTCTGGGCACTCACCAGCACTTTTATGTTCTTCTTACAGTGAGGGGTCCAGAACTGAACACAATATTCAAAATGTGGCATCACCAGTGCCAAGTAGAGGGAGATGATCACCTTCCTATTCCTCCTGGCCACAGTGGTTCTATTACAAGCCAGGATGCCATCGGCCCTCTTGGCCACCTGCAAGCACTGCTGACTCATGTTTAGTTGACTATCAATCAATACTTCCACATCCTTTTCCAACTTGCAGCTTTCTAACCACACATCTCCAAGCCTGTAGCTTATCATACGGTTGTTATGGACCAAGTGCAGGACCTGGCACTTGGCCTTGTTGAACCCCATGCAATTAACCTTGACCCACTTATCTAACTTGTCTAGGTCCCACTGTAAAGCTTTCCTACCCTCTAGCAGATCAACAGACCCACCTAGTTTGGTGTCATCTGCACATTTACTGAGAGCACACTCCATCCCCCCATCCAGATCATTAATAAAGATATGAAAGGGAACAGGCCTCGGTACTGAACCCTGGGGAACACCACTTGTGACTAGACGCCAGCTAGATTTAGCTCCATTCACTATCACTCTTAAACTACTACGGATGTGCTGTAGCATTCATAACTTATATTTTAACTAAATAATTAATTACTGGGGACAATTTTATTAAATTTCGGGAAAAATATTGAGTTTCAGATGAGACTAAAACATAAACAAATATGTAACTCATATACATAAGCTCAGTAATTTTTCAAGATATAAACCTTTTAAGTTGCATATGTTTTGTGTGCAGTATCTTTAATGTATGTGCATAGGTATTATTATCCTCTATATCTTGGGGTTTTTTTTTTTCATTGAAAATAAAATTAAATTTTCCTATTAACAGGCCTCTAAATCCTCTGTCCTTGACATATTATATATACAAAGCTAACTCTTCTGAGCTTTACTTTCAAAAATCTAGATAATGATAAAATTTTTCTATGATTAGTCACATTTTCTTTATTTGTTATTTGTAGATGAATTTTAATGCATTTTGATCTTTCCCTTATGAAGCATCTTTCCTTTTTAGAACCTGTTCACAATAGTGCTGTAAACCTTCAGGTAAAAAGTGAATTTTTTTCTTAATTTTATTTTGTCTGGCTCAAGTGAAACTTAAAAGCTGATGTCCTATTTCTGAACATACACAAGGAACTGCAGATTACCAGAAACGCATAAATCACATCTGAACAAAATAAAATGCTAAGCAATATGCCTACATAATGCTTATTGCCTCATACAGTATTTAAACAAAGTTTTCTTTTATGATCAAATTTAAGTGGCAGATATGCTTTGTGTTCATATCATGGGGATGATCGGCTGGTGATGCCCATTTACTTTTGAACAGTTCTGTGTGCACTACAAAGTCTGAGACAGGCAGTGTGTGGTGCCTGCATTCTGACTAAGATAAGCCAAGTGGAACAAAACTTCTATTTTTCAAAGTCTTTTAGGACTCGTAAAGATTTAATCAGCTCATATTGATTATATGGCACTGTGTCCTGCTTCTTAATGACTAAGTCTGGTAGATTTTCACTTTATCAATCAAGGCAAAGAACTATAAAATGAAAAAAATAAAGACACATCTTGTTTTTATTTTTCTTTACATGGATTTTATGTTTTGAGAATACAGTAACGGATATTACTTTGGAGATAGGAGAGCAGAAAAATCAATTAAAGTTATAATCATCCATTAGCAATCAAATGAAAAGTAGCATCAATACGAAGTAACATAGAGAATCCCAAATGTATTGAGAAATCCTAACAGTTACTGAACATTTAATTTGTGCCTACAGTTTCATTTATTTACTTAGACCAGTAGCTACTGAATAGGAAGCTAAAACTTACTGGGATTTATCTCCTATATAAGATTAATATTTTTACTTTTGATAAATTAGCAAGAATATAGGCACTGGTATTGCTGAAAGGCTTCTAGTCTGAAATCTCCTGTGACAGAACTGGATTGAAAATGTTAATTATCTGTTCTGAAATGCTATGCTATCAACAACTACAAGAACTGTGGAAAGTAAATCAGTAAGTTTTCTTAGGGTTATTTTCCCCCACTTCTGGAACTGTTGGCATATTGTTCTACGATCAGATGAATTTCAGTCATTAATGCACAAGTGATTTCATATATGGCTTCTAGGTGTCCCAGGTTATTTAGTTATAGATAGTAGTTGCTCTCTCAGATAGACTTGCAATATTGAATGAAATCTATGATTCTGATGTCCAGGAGTATTGATATTTATATTTTGGATTTACGTTTTCATATGGAGAATTATATTCTGCCCCTTGCCTTCCTTGTTCAGTTCCCTCCACACTGATTTATTTCAAAGATCTTTTTGGAATAGGAATTTCAGACTCCTCAGATGAGATAGAGAAATTCTTGAGAAGACTGCTTTATACATTTCAGAAAAATTTACACTGTTCAAAGTATGGGATGTTCAAAGGTCTTTTCTGTAGAATATTTCTCAGATGGGAAAATCCCAAGGAACTGCAGATGCAGCTAAACTCAATCCCACTCCATGTTCCCATAATATCTAATAGAATGGAAATGCAGTATTTTCCAGAAATCTTCATCTTGCATTTGATGTGGAGTGGTTCATGCCATACAGATACAGATCACTTTTCAAAGATCAGTAACGAACTGACACTTCCCCTGTTTCACCTGCTCCCTATATCATGTTCATCTTATTATTTGTTTCTGTTTCTGCCAGAATATCATTAAGAGAATAAAATTCACTCTACAATTAAGGTTCTGCAATGTTTCCATTGATCATTGTTTTTACAAGTATATTTAATATACTTATCAAAGGTTTGTCTAGCAACATATACATCTCAAAACTAACTTGTTTAATGAGTTTCCTTTCACTTAGGCTTTGTGTGAATAAGTTACTGTGCACATGGCCTGATCTTATTTAACAGTATGTTTCCATGAAAAGAGGCAAAGTTCCTTATAACTTTGGAAAAAAAGAACTAGGGAGTTATCTAAGGTTTATCATGGAGTTTCATCTCTGTAAAAAGCAATGGAGTGTACTTAAGCAGTCCCAATGAAGGAGTATTTTTTAGAGAGCATGCAGAGTTATAGGTGATGGAGTAAACAAGGGAAAAGCAATTCTGTACACTCCAGTGTAGCACTGAATGAAACTGAATAAAAATAGTAAAGGTTGAAATATACATATGCATGAACATGCAGATGATGTGTGGTGAATTCTTTAAACAAATTCAGACAAACAAGTGAAAACCAGCTGCTGCTACATCATCCCTGAAGTATTTCTTTGGAAAGTAGCCTCCCTCTATCCATATACTAAATTCTGAGCGCTTCCCAGTGGTCTTTACATTTTTGGCCTTTTAACGAATTTTATAGAAGAAACCTGCTCAGCATTTTGTAGCTACTTGTTGCTTGAAACCTGTATTCTGTTTCACTTGTTCATGTCACATTTGTTTAATGGGATTTATTTTGCATTAGGGCAGTATTTAAGCAGACTACAAACTGAAACTCTATCCAAGTAGTAACAGATGTTCTAGTCAAGGACCAAATACATCTTAGCATAACTCCACTGAACACCAGAAAAAATCAAGAGGGATATATTGGGCACTTTACATGAAGTCAGTAAAGGACTCATGTAGGACTTACTTAAAAAGCTCTGTTCTGTTTGTTTGGAAATAAGCTTTGCATGTGAATGCACCTTAATTCAGTTGTTACTTATAGTTTTGGAAGTCTAACATTAAAATAGGAATTGAGCACCCAGCTTTTTTAATGTTGTGCCGATATATAAGTTCTCCTTCAAGTGATTTATTAAAAAAAAACCCCACAGAGCATATAAATAAATTAACAAAAGAGTTAACAAAAGGGGTTAGTTTCTCTATATGTCTGTAATAAAAATGGAGGAATTCTGTTCTCTCAAACCCTGATTGGACAAGTTCTGACAGTATCAAGCAGCTGGATGCGTGCCCATTTTAAGAATTCTCTCTCTTGATGCATGGATGCCTGGTACTCCCTGCAGCAGAACAGTGAAATTTTCTTGAATTCAACAAATGAAAGATCCAAGCATTCTATAAAAAACTGAGAAAAGCCCCCCATATCAAAGGAGAAATGAATCTGAATCTTCAAGGTGGAAGATCTAGCCAGCACTGGAAACAACAGAATGCTCTCAATGTTTTGTACCAAACAGGTAATTAAACAGTCTCTGGACCTGGGAATAAGAATATACAGGAGTTGTCACACGTGCTTGAGATTAAAACATTTCCATTTCCATGATTAATAAATGTCTAGAGCTTTTTTTCTTCACTATCAGGAAGTAATTTAACCACTATACTTCAGAATGTCTCTTCTACAAATCAAGAATAAATTATTGTTCCATGCAAATTAATAAAACTGTAACTACCAAAATTATGTCTTACACAGTTGGCATTAGCTATTGATGGAAGCTATCTGCAAGCCTTCCAGCTGCAACTACTGTGTGCACTGAATGATAGAAGGAGTCACTGAATAGTTTAACAGAATCATGTGTGAAGGAGTCCATTTGTGTGATTAAAAGAAAGGCATTTTTGTCCTGAGGAACTCAAGTTAAATCCTTTTAGTAGCATGACATCAGCAAAGGAATTACATAAATCCAAATAAATTGCTAAAAGTTAGTGCAAAATGAGTATTTTCTAAAGTTTAATGATGTGTTAGTGAGTGAAAATGTGAGGAGACTAAAATGTTCTGAAGATATTAAAAAAAATTGAAACATACCTTGCTATTTCTGAGAAGATCTGGTGGGGATAGCTTACAGGACAAGATTTAAGTGAAAAATTTTCAAGAAAGATAAACCTAATAAAGGGATGCATTACTGGACCTTGGTCAGCAGTGCAAGGCTGTTAATGAGTGACATCAAGATTGGAGGCAGCCTGGACTGCAGTGATCATGCACTGGTGAGTTCACAGTTCTGAGGGATATGGGTTAGACAAAAACTACAGTCATGATCCTGAATTTTAAGAAAGCAAATATCTATCTCTTCAAGGAGTTAGTCAAAAGGACCCCCTTGGGAAACAATCCGTAGGGACAAAGGAGCAGAAGAGAGCTGTCAGATCTTTAAGGATACTTGCCATAGAGTACAAGAGCTCTTGATATCCAGGTGTGAGAAAACAGGCAAGGAAGGCAAGAGACTGGCATGGATGAGTCAAGACCTTCTGGTCAAATTAAAGGGCAAGAAGAAAATGTGCAGGCATTGGAAGCAGGGACAGGTATCCTCAGAAGAGTATAAGGACACTGCCTAGTTGTGTAGGGATGGGGTCAGGAAGGCCAAGGAGCTGAACAAAAAATATGAACAAAGAATAATAAAAAATAGATGCATCGAATAAGGGCTTCTATAGATATGTTAGCCAAAAAAGGAAGGTCAAAGAAAGTGTACTCCCTCTGAGGAACATAACTGGTAATTTGGTAACAATGGATAAGGAGAAGGATGACTCAACAATTTCTTTGCAACTTCTTTGTCTTCATTGGCAACCTCTCTACCCACATCTAGCAAGTTGATAGACCACAAGATGGGGACTGGGGGGGCAAAGTTCCTCCCATTGTAAGAGAAGATCAGGTCTGAGACCACCTGAGAAACCCGAACATACATAAGTCTGTGAGACCTGATGAGATGCATCCTAGAGTCCTGAGGGAATTGGCTGATGTAGTTGCCAAGCCACTCTCTATGGTATTTGAAAGTCTTGTTAGTCAGGGTTAAGTCCCTGGCGACTGGAAAAAGGTAAACATTTCACCCCTTTTTAAAAAAAGTAAAGAGGAAGATCCTGGGAACTACTGACCTGTCACCTCTGTGCCTGCGAATATCACGGAACAGATCCTCCTAGAAGCTATGCTAAAGCATACGGAGGACAAGAGGTGATTCAAGACAGCCAGCATGACTTCACCAAGAGCAAGTCCTGCCTGACCAATCTAGTGGCCTTCTATAACAGAGTGACTACATCAGTGGACAAGGGAAGAGCTATGTATGTCATCTATCCAGACCTCTGTAAGGCCTTTGGTTTGGTCCCCCACAACATCCTTCTCTCTAAATTGAAAAGATAAATATTTGATAGGTGGACTATTTGTTGCATAAGGAATTGGTTGTATGATTGCATCCAGAGTACTGGTCAATGTCCAGATAGAGATCAGCAACATGTGATGTCCCTCAGAGGTCCATATTAGGACCAGTGCTGTTTAATATCTTAATCAATGACACAGACAATGGGATAGAGTGCACCCTCAGCAAGTTTGCAGATGACACCAAACTGAGTGGTACAGCTGACAGATCAGAGGGATGGAAAGTGATTCAGAAGGCCCTGGACAAGCTCAGGAAGTGGGCCTGAGTGCACCTCATTTGACAGATTTGACAAGGCCAAGTGCAGGGCCCTGCATCTGGGTTGGGGAAACTGCTATTGGTACAGGCTGAGGGGCAAGAAGAGCGGCCCTAGGGCTTGGGGGTACTGGTGGATGAAAAGCTGGATATTGGCCCACAATGTGCATTTGCATCCCAGAAAGCCAACTCTATCCTGGGAGGCATCAAAAGCATCATGGCCAGCATGTTGAGAGAGGTGATTCTGCCCCTCTACTCCACCCTGCTGAGACACCATCTGGAGTACTGCATCCAGCTCTGGAGTCCTCAGAACAAGGAGAACATGAACCTGTTGATCATAAGGATGGAATGTCTCTGCTATGAAGAAAGGCTGAGAGAGCTGGAGTTATTCAACCTGAAGAACAGACTTTATTGCAGTCTTTCAGTATCTAAAGGGTACTGAAAGGAAAGATGGGGACAATCTCTTTAGTAGAAGATGTCCCTGTGCATTGGAAGGGGATTGGACTAGATGAGCTTTGAAGGTCCTTTCCAACCCAAACCATTCTATGATTCTATAACAGTGTCATAAGAGGAACTGGAAGAACAGAATTATAAACTAGGGAAAAAGTTGTAGTGAAGGCCTCCTCATCACTGGAGTCACTTTTACATGACTGAAGAGAGATCAATGCATTCAAAAGCATTTGGAACTGTCCTGCTTTGGCAGCGAGGTTGAGTTGACTTAATACCACTGGTCATTCAATTTCTCAAGGGACTTTCATGCTTTTTTCATCATCTCTTTCTCCCTCTTCCTTCATCTCTCTCTTCCTCTCTTCTTTCTTTTTTTCTTTCTCCCTTTCTTCCTCTTCATCTTCTTCTTCCTCCCTCTTCCTCTTTTCCTTTCTGTCCCCCACTCACTTTGTCCGTTCTTCTCCTTCCCCTCTCTCTCCTTCTCTCCTTCTCTCATATCTCTATCATTACCTTTTCAAACAGACCAAATCACTGGTTCTGCCTTGGTCCTTCTCCTGGTCCTGACATTTTGACAGACACCTTCCCGAAGTAAATTTCTTGAGGCTTTAAAAAACTGTAGGTTTTGTTGGTTGTGATGGGCTTGGGTTTTTATCATTTGGTACACTGGGAGCTCACAGCTATCCAGAACCTTTGTTAGATAGTCTCATCAGCAGAAAAATATGATGGTCAGAAAAAACAGTTTTCTTTATGGCCAAATATAGCATCAAATGCTCAAATTCAGGCCTTGCTTAGCTCTGACTGGATTGAAAGAGCACCTTACACTGATTTTGTAGCATTTTGTCTCAAGAAATTAAGCATCGCTTTAAGAGTCTGATCAAGGAGTCGGTAGGGATGACAGTAACTTGAAGAGGGTGTTGATGCTTCTCTCATCTTATATTAAAGAAATTGAATGTAAATAACTTATGGTATTAAACTGTTAACTGTTGTAGTACACTGGTTTCCTAGGAAGTGATTGATGACTTGGAGTCTGAAGAAATCTATTAAATATACATACTCTTGGACATAAACTCACTCTTCTGGGGGAAGACTACAAAAAAAACCTGGGGTAATGTTCCTTCTTCTCTTATCCTGCCTATATTTGGATGATTGCTTCTGGAAGTAAGTAACAAGAAGCTAAATTTGATATAAATTGAACCAGCCATTTTTTCCACAAAGTTCTTTTATACCAGTTTGGCAGGTTACCAAATATTTATTAATATATACATTCATATTTAAATGTAAGTGTATCTAAATATAATTATACTTACTAAATATATTTAAATAGGTGGAGCAAATCATGTGTGCCCACATTTATTTTCTGGCATTGATATTCTTGGACATGTCAAAATATTTTTCACATATCAGTTCCTTCCCACATGTGGATGGGAGAAGTGCATCCATCACAATGAGCTGTTATTCTAAATTGAATTTTGTAGATATTAATTTCATAGAAATTAGTATTGCATTTATAAATATCATCAAAAAACATGCAGCTATGTAATACATACATAGCTATATATGCAATAAATACTTGTCTTCATCAATGTGATGTACAACAAAGAAAATAAACTCTTCTAATGATAGGAAGAAAGAATGAAAAAATATACAAGAAATGGAAGGAAAGAGATGAAACTAGGCAACTAAAATTTAAATATCAGAAAGGCTAAAAACTTGTTTAGAGTTATCTAAAAATAGGAAGACTATTAATCAGCATACATGCAAAGGAAATCCACAAATATTACATTATTTTTTTATATTGTATTTAATCAGTATTATTTAGTAAATACCTAAAATGCACCTTCAAATATAAAGAAACACTTTAATTCCATTGTTTTATGAAATTTAACTTGGACAGTTAAAGACAATTTTACAAAAGATTCTCATCAAACCAAAAAGTAATTTTGTAAGAGCTAAATAAGATCATCGGCTATAAAGGAAAACTGGAGTAGGAAGCAAGGGTGAAACATTCATTACCCTTCATATTCATATACTTGTGGGGCCAACACAACAAGGATTATGATACCTCTCACTTGCAAGACAGAAACAATTTCAGAATGTGTAGTATAATTGTTAGGCCTGAAGATCAGGCAGCAATCAGCCATAAAGGATGGAGTCCAGAAACAACTATTTTAAGTAATGAGACAATATGACATAGAATAGAAGGTAAGGTGCATATTTTAGGAGGATTCTTTTGAGAAGTTAGGCATGGTATAGAATTTCAGCATTAAGGGTAATAACAGTAGCTTTATTATTAGACACAATTTGTAACTTTTTACTAACACAAAAAAATACAGAGTTTAATATCGTGTTGGCCCAATCCCTGAGGACAATATATGCGTCTCAATTGCTGCAAGTTTTTATTAGCTATGACAACAAAAAATGTAAGAAGAAAAAACTATTTCACAGTGTAAATCCTGTAAACTCGAGAGGAGTATTAAAATTTGTCCTTAAAATACACCCACTATATATCTAATAAAGTGATCTTTAAATTACTGGTAAGATTGCATAAGAAAAAACTAAGCCTTACTGAGGGACAGCAGTCATACTTAGTTTCTAAAGAGGCAGAAGAGGACCTCTCTGCCTCCTAAGTGCTCTAGTCCAGATATCCTGTATTTCTCAACATATTTGTAGTTCCTTTTCTTCATGGGAGATGCATGTACATGAAGTCATGCCATGCTTATGCACTGGGTAGGTGGAATACAGACTTGCCAGGTTAATTTCTTGGAGTACAGAGTCATAGAAATAGGGTAAAAAAATACTTATATTTTACATTGGGATGGGTTTCCTCTTCTATCACCCAGCCAGTGTTAAAGATTTGTGGCAAAGTTTCTGCTTCAGAAAAGCAACATTTTTTTTTTTTTTTTTTTTTTTAATGTTTTAATACCTTGAAAATCCAAAAATTCTGATCAGATGATCACTCTGATCACTAAGTGTTCCTGCTGACAAGTAAAGAAGAATATCCAACAGAGTCCCCCCACACCTCTATTTGCTATACATTTCTCCCACCTGTCACCATTTAGGGTCAGGGTGGCCTCTTAGACCTATAACAGACGCTCTCTGTTAACTCCCCTCCCTCCCCAAAGGGGAAAGAGAAAAGGAATAAGGGAGAGAGACTTAGTGATTAGAAAAGGAAACTAGAACAGATTTAATGAAAAATAAATTAATAATTATAAAAATTGAATATATACAAATATATACAAAACCACTATTGAACCCAACCCCCCTGATGGTAACTACATCACCATCACCACTGATTCTGTGGAGGCACAGGGGAGTCCCAGACTTGGCCCTGCAGCAGACTGGAGCTGTGTTCGAGAGCTGGATTCTGGTACCAGGTTCAGGAACACACAGACCAGATCGAAGGCAGAATGGACGGAGTCCTCCTTGGGTGCTCTGAGGAAGGAACCGAAAAAGCATCCGAGCCGAGCCAAGCCAAGCAAAGCTGGCAAAGCAGTCCAAGAGGGGAGAAGAGACCAGAGACCCTTCAAATCCCACAGCTCTAAACTGAGTATGACATATATGGGATAGAATACCTCGTTGGTCAGTTTAGGGTCACCTGTGTTGTCTGCTTCTCTCTGCAGGTGCAGCCTTTCACCTTCTGCATCCCCCAATGTGGTACACAAGACCCAGCAGTGGCCTTGGTCTGCATACCAATCCTTAGTAGCATCTCTAAACATGAGGTGTTGTCACTGCTAGAAGCAGACACTGTCTGTGAAAACAGGCTGCTAACTTCAGAAAGTGCAGTTAGTTAGAAGAACCAAGCTTAAAAGTAAAATTACTGAACAGGATTAGTTCTGTTCTCACTCAAACCAGGACACCCAACAGGAGCTCATTTGCAAAACTGCAGAAGAAAGATTTTGCATCTCTTGTAAATCAGTGAAAACATTCAGAAACCTTTCAGTGAAAGCAAGAAACACAGTTTAAGCTTACTTTTTCCTTTTGAATTGGGCTGTGTGGAGCTGGTTTCTGAAGTGATGAGCACAGAGTAAGAAGGTAGAAGATGAGAAAAGGCTTTTCTTTGCTTATCTGTATTTCACTATTGCAGCCTGCTCATTTGTGCACTACTTTAGGAACTTATGTCTCCCACACAAAGAAGTAGCAGCCAGAGATGGACCATGGGAATTGCACACTGCAGTCTGTTAACTGACAGAGGAGGAGCCAGAATGACTTTCAAGATGAAAAAAAAATAATCCCTGGTGTGAGAAGCTTGGGCACCAGGGTCAGCTGTAGCCATAAATTTATCTCTGTGAAGGTTTGCTAAAAACTACACAGAAAGGCAAAAATCATTCAGGGGATGAACTCTTCCTATTTCAAGCCTTTGCAGATGGTTGAATCTCTAGGTATCTCACTTTTGTGACTACCAGCTGTAGTAATGTCACTCACCTTGAAACAGCCCATCAAGCTTATTCTGCTGAAGACTATGATGATGCCCTTTCATGATTTATTCAGGTTAGCGCACTTTTTTTTTTTTTTTCTTTCCCTCACATATCATGTGGACATTGAATGAATTATTAGAGAGAGAATTGCAGAGAAAGAATTTAAGATGATTACAAAGTAAGAAAAAACTTTATTCCCCCTAGAAGGTATCTTGTTTAATTTTTCCTATTCTAATTTGGTATTAGGTTCAATTTCATATTAAATAACAATTCAAAACTGCTGCTAACAAAGTTTACTTCTATTATTTTTCTTTGACCATCTGTTGCAGTGTTGCAGAAGTTATTGAGAATGTATCACATATAATGTTTTCTGTTCTTTTTGAAAACAAAAGAATGGGTCACCAAGCTTTATCTATTTTTTTTTTTTTTTTCTTTTGCTTTGGCTAAACAGATAAAGAACATGAGTGTAAAACTCTCCTCCTACATAATATATTGAATCCTTTCTGCTGAGAAATGATCCATTTTTGTTTGTTAATGTTTTCTCAGATGTCAGAGATGACTGAAATTACAATATAGTATGCTTTGTATTTTTTCTTTCTTTTTCTCACTTTTTCCTTTCTGCCTTGGGATGGCAGAACACGTAGAATATTTGTGTTTATATCCTCCATCCAATACATTTTCTTTGATGTTTTCTTTACTGTTGCTTTAATGTTTTGCTTTGTCACACTGTATTTTTGCATCAACTTTTAAGCTTTCAGAAGGAGTTATAGTGATAGAACCAGAGTCTCGGTTTTCTCTATGTCAGTCAGTTACTTTTCTAGAAGTTATTAGACAACACATCAAATTACAGAATGGTGCAGAAAGGACAAACTCTGTGTGTTATTCAAACATTCAGGCAAGTGCAAAAAGACAAACCACTCCAAGTCACCCACTACAAATAAAGACAGAAAGGAAGGGAAGGGAAGGGAAGGGAAGGGAAGGGAAGGGAAGGGAAGGGAAGGGAAGGGAAGGGAAGGGAAGGGAAAAGGAAAGGGAAAGGGAGGGGAAGGGAAAAGGAAAGGGAGGGGAAGGGAAAAGGGAAGGGAAGGGAAGGGAAGGGAAGGGAAGGGAAGGGAAGGGAAGGGAAGGGAAGGGAAAAGGGAAAGGAAAGGAAAGGAAAGGAAAGGAAAGGAAAGGAAAGGAAAGGAAAGGAAAGGAAAGGAAAGGAAAGGGAAGGGAAAAGGGAAAGGAAAGGAAAGGAAAGGAAAGGAAAGGAAAGGAAAGGAAAGG
>JANVCC010000021.1:34605643-34625205 GCA_025345505.1 Todiramphus chloris collaris | reverse complement strand
GGAAAGGAAAGGAAAGGAAAGGAAAGGAAAGGAAAGGAAAGGAAAGGAGGGACAAGCACAAAAATAAAAGAATTCTACTGTAAAATCAGATACTTTGGGCAACTACAAGCTTTTCAGGAAATCTTTTTAAATAATGGGAAGGGAAAAGTAGCAAATTCTCACTGAAAAATGAAATGAACAAACAAAAAGAAAACAGCTCTGCTTTTCATTCAAATAGAAGTCTTATTCCAACATTATTAGTTGTGTATTACTTTTAACAACCCTTTATTTGGCAATTTCTCACAAGCACTATTACTGTTTTATAAAATAAATAAAATTAGGTATGCAACTGAGTGTGCAGAACTTAAAAAAAAAAAAAAAACAAAAAAACACCAGAATTGGTTGAAATAAACAAAGTCTCAGATGGGCAATACTTCTAAATATATATATATTTAAAATAATCACTTTTAATAGCGCAACATTGAAAAGTGATCCTTTAATACATCATGACTACCTTTTTCTCATCAAGATTAGCCATCAGCAGTTGTTTGAATGTTATTACTGATATATTCTACTACTTCTCCCACTACTTTCCAAGTACCTGTAAGACATTTACATCCATGAGGTAGCTACCATTTCTAGCCAGTCCTAGAAAGAAACTTCTCTCAGATGTGTAAAGGCAACGACCAAGAACCCAGACAGCAACCAGTACTCATCATCACTAACCCCTCATTAACAAATACCTGCAGCAGTCTTCTGGTTTCCTTTCCACACTCCTAAAGTGACCATTAACCTCACTTTAAGATTGGGATTGCTCTAAAGTGAGTCTTTCATAGCTTTAAAATGCATTGATGTTTCTTCCATTAATTGCACTAAGTCTTTCATAACCCAGAAGTGTTGACTAAGAGACAGGACAGCCACTGATATCTACTGGGACACACTAAGGGCTCAGCAGATGCTCCTGATGCCTATCCCCATGTGACTTTTTGAAAGTACCAACATTTTAGCTTTCTTTCTCAGGATTTTGAGGCATGAGATGTCAACACTGTCAAAACATTTAACAGTTCCCTATGGCATATCCCAGCAGAGAGGACTGTTTTGCAGAAAATGAAGCAGGGGAAACCAGAAAATGAACCAGGTCAAGGGGAAAACAAAACAAAACAGTTTTTTGTTTTACACTTTATATGTTAAAATGTAATTCAGAGGTAGAATATAAAAAAAACCAAAACCAACAGGTTTTACAATAAATTGGGTATTCCAGCCCCTACTTTAGATATTAGAATTCCTTCATTGTTTCTCATATTGGCAGTTGTTACTGGGAGGTAACTGCTTAAGTACTACTAGCCTGATCATCTTGCCAATGAGTCAGACACAGTAGCTTGGTGAAACATCTGGTACTAGTTGCCAAGCTTTCCCCAGCCTCCTCAAATACAGCTGTTCTCAAAGCTGCTCCCAACTGCAATAGCAATCTTCACTGCGATAACCATTGTTTCACAGAAGCTGTGGAAGTAGTGCTGTGGGACTTGTAGTGAACTCAAATGTGTTCTAGATAGAAGGATTTAAAATGTCATGACTGTTCACCCAGGAGTTCATTCACAAAACAACTTCTGCTGCAGGCTTATGTAATAAGGGCTGTTATGCCATGAAACTGCCAGCAAAAGTGGAAGATAAAGTCCTTTCACAAGCCCAGCTGAATATTTGAAAATCTTGGAATCTTGGTCCTGTGAGCTGGTAGCTCAGGCATTTTATTACAGTAGATTAGAAAACAAACAAAATCAAACCCATGTCATTTTAAGAAACTGAAAAAAACAACCCTCCCCCCTAATAAAACAAAACAAAATAACCCAAAAGTTCTGTAGGACTTGGAACATAGTTTTGTAAGGAAGACTCCAATTGCCTCATCAGTCCTGTGGAGGTCAAAAGAAGATTGTGAGAGACAGTGAGGAAATTCCTGTTTCCTAAAAGAATAATTTCACTGGAGAAAGTGGTGCATCAGCAGTGTTTCCTGTGGTAACAGTGACATATGACATCCTGTTTTTCTTCTGGAGGTATGGAAGATAAATAGAAATAAATAGTTGATGAACTTTTGTTGAACTGACTTTTTTATCTGTGAGGAGTTTTCAACAGCTTTGCCCAAGATCTGGACGCTGAGACTGAGGTTTTTTTTTTTTCCTGGGGAGAGGTTAATTCCCATTAAAACAGCTCTGAATACCTCTGCTGTAAGAACATGAATACTAGTTTAACTATCAGTCTTTTTGCAAATGTCTGATGATTTCACTGATATCTCCAAAGTCCATTGGTCTAAATCTCTTTCAGTGTGTATCCAGAACCAAGTAAAGATAGTGATATTAATACAATGTAAGGTGAAAGAGTAGCTTGCATTTTGTTGGCTACTAATTCAGAAGTATAGCTTCTGGAAAATTTTCTTATATATTGTTGCTAAAGAATTTATAACCTGGTGTGGTGAGTTTACCCTGGCTGGGCACCAGGTGCCCACCAAGCCCTTCTATCACTCCCCCCAACCTCCATCAGCACAGCATGCAGGGAGAGAATAAGAAAAAAAAACCCAAAACCATGGGTTATGATAGACAAAGATGTTATTCTTTACTTCCCATCGGAGATGATGTCCGACTGAATCCAGGAAGCAGGACTCTAGAACACGTATCAGTTGGTCAGATGACAAGCTGAATGCCACCCCCTCCTCCTCCTGACCTCTCCCTTTATATTTGAGCTGGCATGCATCATATGGTATGGAATATCCCACTGGTCAGCTCAGGTCGGCTGTATCCTCTCCCCCATCTTGCCCCCCAAGCCTCTGGTGCCGTGTGAGCACTAGCACTCATAACACAGGTGTGTTATCAACACCCTCCAGCTCCCAGTGCTGCAGCATGAGGGCGGTATGGGTAAAAGCAGCTCAGCCAGGCCCACATCACCTGGAGAAGCTGGTGATAATGGTCTTTAAGCCTTACAAACTGACCAAACTACTGGATTAAAGCATCTACTGTATTCTTTGCAGTCCCTGAAGCACACTTTAATGGTTCTGCTGAAAGGGTATCAATCATACAGGAACCATTCCACAAAATTACAGTGAGGCACGAGGCACTCCAAGATGGTAGCATGTTTGCATTTTCTGTAATGTAATACTGTTGTAAAACTATTTCTATGAGGCCTAAAAATTGGAGTCTTTACAGAAAAATGATCCATATTTTGCTTTAGTTTTAATTTCTGTAACTTTGGACCTAGAAGTCTTGTGTAGTTCTCCTTTTTTTTTTTTTTTTTTTTTTTTTTTTTTTTTTTTTTTTTTTTTTTTTTTTTTTTTTTTTTTTTTCTCCTCCCCCCCCCCCCCCCCAATGCTTTTCCAGCCATAAGTGAGAATTGGAAAACAGGTATAACTTTCTTATCATTTTTATGGATGGGATGTTTTGTTGATTTTTTTTCCTCAAACATGATCATTAATGATACTTATCAGGGTATGCTTTCAGTTTGGAAATATGTCCGATTTTGGTTACTTCTGAGGAAATTTGTATTTTTTCATAGAAAATATAGTTAAGTATTCTCTTTAGGAAACTACTGTGCTTAGAAATTTTAGTATTTTTTATATATCATTATCAGTAATGAAACATTGCGAGTGGATAAACATCTAGGAAATTTTAACCTGTTGGATATAATTACAATTCAAAAAGGAGTGTTATTTACTCTTTCAGTCTTTCCAAAAGCCTTTTCTGCAGCTAAATGCAAAGGCTATTCAAATCAAAATTGCCTTATTAGTGACCATGAACTGATATCACAACTGCAACCATGAAACTATAATCAACTCTAATTTGTGAGAAAAAGAAATAAACTGTAAATCTTTAAAGCTAGATACTTTAGGAAAACAAAGTTGGAGGTTGTCTTATTTTTTTCTTGAAGACTGCATAATGTATTTAAATAATATGATCATATACAACCAGTTTAGTTAAGGAAAGTCAAATTTTATATGTTTATAATCAGTAATAGAGTATTTTCAGGCAGGTTGCACCTGCCTTCTAGTTTATCCTACATTCTTGAGGAGGTCTGTTCTTTGTATTCTGAGTTGTGCAGATCTTTAAAACCTGCAAATATCTGCTACCAGTTCTCTCTACTCTGACTCACATTTAAAAAAAACAAATACAACAATAATAAAAGTTACAGCCAGTGTAAATCTATAAATTTGCATTATACTGTCAGAGAAACTATAATCCATAAGGCTATTACACCAAACCTTCTGTTACTTCTGAGTCTGTGAAGTAAATGAAAAAGAGCCCTGTTCTATTGTGCTACATAAAAACACAGGAAAAATGTTAAGTGTTGGCAATAATGTTTGAGTCTTATGTTTCTTGAAGACATTTTACAATATCCAAATTGTAGTAACATGACTATATTATTAAAATAAGACTGTCCTATTTAATAACTTGCTAATGTTTTTCTATGGCTTTAGGTGCTTCAAAGCTATTTGGTTCTTTCTGGTCTGGATGCACTGCCTTTAAAGCCTTCATAAAATTTAGCTGAACATTTTTGCAAGAGAAGTGGAAAAACAGTAACACAAAGAGTCTACATTCACACCAGATCTCTTCTTACCATAGTTTGTTGGGGTTTGAGTGCGGTTTTGTTGTTTGTTTGTTTTTCTTTCTTTGTTGTTTTGTTGGTTTGTTTGTTTTTCTCTAATAAAGATTTGTTTAGCTTGTTTCTCTGTTACAGAAACCTTGGGCTTTAGAGTATAAATCTGAGATAACGCTAATGTTCAAAATGAGCAGAAATAAATTCAATACAATTTTTCTGGTGATTTGCAATCTGCATCTTTCTTCAGTTGCACAAAACAATAAAAATATTGATTTTTGCTATATCAAGATTCTTGAAGAATTTTGTAGCAATTCATCTGTGCATACTTGAAATTATTATCTTCTGGTTTAATTTTCTGAAACTGCACCAATGTTAGTTTATCTTTGTAAAATATGAAGTATTTTAATCATTTTAGCTATCTTCTGTATCACTTTTGTTTCTCTCTTGTTTTTGTTTTGTTTTTTTCCTATTTTCTTTTGTCTGTGATGACTACAGAATAATAATAATAATAAACAACAATAAAAATAATAAAAAAATCTGACTTGTTTTCTTCCTGAGGCTTCAATACTACCATGTCAGGAAGCGAAAAAATAAATGTGGTTGATATTTGTCTTTCCATTTTCAGACCAAGGAAAGTGCATATTATCCAATGCTACTAGAACACATTTTAAAATAAAAATAAAACCTTTTCTAATAATCTTTTTTTTTAACTTTCTAAATGCATTTTCATGGACATGTCCTTTTTTTTTATTATTATTTTTTTTTTTTTTTTACATTTAAAAACATTGTTTATACTTACTTGTAAAATTTCCAGTATTTAAAATATAACCTTGAAAACAATGCATGTTAATGTAATTGATTTCAGATGCAGCAGAGAACTGCATGCCAAGTTCTGGGTAAATCATAGAATGGCTTGGGTTGGAAGGGACCTTTAGAGATCATCTAGTCCAATACCTCTGCAATGAGCAGGGCCATCTTCAGTTAGATCAGGTTGCTCATAGCCACATCTAACTTGAATTTGCAAGTTTCCGAGGATGGGGCATCAACCATCTGTCTCAGCGATGTGTTCCAGTGTTTCACCATCTTAATTGTAAAAGCTCCTTCCTTATATCTAGTCTAAATGTACCATCTTTTCATTTCAAAACGTTACCCCCTGTCCTGTTGCAACAGGTCCTGCTAAAAAGATCGTCCCCATCTTTCTTATAAACCCCCTTTAAGTACTGACAGGATGCAATAAGATGTCCCTGGAGCCTTCTCTTTCTCAGGCTAGACAATCCCAACTTTCTCAGTCTTTCTTCACTGGAGAGGTGTTCCAGGCCTCTGACTATTTTTTGTGTTCCTCCTCTGGACCCACTCCAACAGGTCCATGTCTCCCCTGTGCTGAGGACTCTAAAGCTGGACAGAGTACTCCAGGTAGGGTCCAGCAGAGCAGAGTAGAGCTTCAGAATCACCTCCCTCAACCTGCTGGCCATGCTGCTTTTGGTGCCTCCCAGGATACATCTGGATTTCTGGGATGCACATTGCCAGCTCATGTTGAGCATTTCATCCATCAGTATCCCCAAGTCCTACCCTGTAGGGCTGCTCTCAATCTGTTCATCCCCAAGATTGTATTGATACCAAGGATTGCTCCAGCCCAGGTGCAGGTCCTTGCACTTGGCCTTGTTGAATGTCATGAGGTTCGCACAGGCACATTTCACAAGCTTATGCAGGTCCCTCTGGATGGCTTCTCTTTCCCTCAGGTGACAATTTCATGACAATTTTCAGGTACAATGCTTGCCTCCATTCCGGCCTAACCCAGTATCTTTGCTGTAATAGCTTTGGAATTCTCGGGTACAGGAACAAGTCTCAGTCATTTCTTGGCTCCATATTAGAGTAAGACTTGAGTTCAAGAGACACTTTTTTTTTTTTCTGATTTGCACTGGAAGGAAACAGGCATACATGTTGGAGGCTGTCATTGCATGAATTGTTGTAGACATAGAGGTGACCAGGATCCCAAAGTATACTGAAGTCACTGTCATCCACTAAGTGCAACATAAGAATCCAAAATCTAGTCATACGGGAATTCTTCTAAAAGCAGATTTGTAGGAGTAATGAACAGGGAAAAAAGGAAGAATACACTTCCAAATAGAAACTCCACACTAATACTTAAAAATAAGTTTTTGTATTTAGTTAACAGTTTAAACAAAATGAAAAGTCTACAAATGAAAGAAATTAAAACTATGCATTTTCTACTTATGTTAAGGATAGTAATTTTACTTGTACTCACTTCCTGTATCTAACAGCTGGGATTTAGGATTATACTATTCTATATCTGACTGGGAAGCAGGTGCATTGGGAAGGTTTAGGTTTCTATTCATCAGTTCATGACTATACTCATATTTTCACCCAAATTAACAATCTAATTGCCTATATTAAGGGTCTGAATCTAAAAACACTTATGAAGTGTTTCATATGAAGAACTCCTGGTAATACTCCGAGCAGAATTACTTCCTTACTTACATCTGTTGCAAAATTTCTATCTGATCTTCAGCTGTTTTTGTTTTATGTATAAATGTTTGCACTTCAGTAGACTTCTGCAAGACTGTAAAGTTTCTCTTGATATCAGTCATAAAGTATATTAAAGACAGTAATATATTTTTTAGTCTCCAAAGCATTTCTTAAAAAAACCCGATCACATCTTATTTATTATGATTGATAACAGAAAAAAAAAAGATATACCACATTACAGTAGTATTAAACATAGCCTACTACCTCATTACCAGCAATTACTGTGAGAGATAGCATTAACCTGCCAGGATACTTTCTTAGCTGTTTCATCTTTTACCATGTTGGAAAAGAACCATACCCCCTGCAATCCTCTTATCTGAACTGTTTGCTTTTTTAGTCAATCAACCATGATTATTACCTCTCACCATGTAGTGATTATTAAAAGTCTATAGTGACAGCACATGCTAAGGACTTCTTAAAAACGTAAATATAATATGTTGTTTTTCTCTGAATCCAGGGTTATGTCAAACTATTCAGAGACTTCAAGTGGACTACAGACATAGTTTGGTTTTTCGTTTTGCTGCCTGTGCTCATTCTGCTCTTCTACCTGTATCTTTCACTATTGCTTCAACCAGCTTCCTAAGTACTGAGTCAGGGCGCATTGTTTTGTAATTCACTGCATTATCCCACATACCTTGGTACTAGAATAGCTACAGTGTCTCACCACCCTCATGGTGAAGAAATTCTTCCTAATGTCTAACCTGAATCCACTTATCTCTAGTTTTAATCCATTCCCTGTAGTCCTATAACTGCCTGACAGCCTAAAAAGACCCTCATCAGCTTTCTTGTAGGCCCCCTTCAGATACTGGAAAGCCACAATATGGTCTCCCCGGAGCCTTCTCTTTTCCAGACTGAACAACCCCAACTCTCAGTCTGTCCTCATAGGAGAGGTGCTCCAGCCCTCCGATAATCCTTGTGGCCTTTCTCTGGACACATTCCAGCACATCCATATCCTTCTTGTAATAGGGGCTCCAGAACTGGATGCAGTACTCCAGGTGAGGTCTCACGAGAGTGGAGTAGAGGGGGAGAATCACCTCCCTCGACCTGCTGGCTACGCTTCTCTTGATTCAGCCCAGGATACGATTGGCCTTCTGGGCTGCAAGAGCACACTGATGTCTCATGTTAAGTTCCTCATCCACCAGTACTCCCAAGTCCTTTTCTTCAGGGATGCTCTCAAGCCAGTCACTGCTCCATCTATACTGGTGCTTGGGATTGCTTCGACCCAGATGGAGGACGTTGCATTTGGCCTTGTTGAACTTCATGAGTTTTGCATGGGCCCACATCTCCAGCCTGTTGACTGATTTAAAATTTAAACTGATACAACTCTTTCTTTCCCAATTCCATGTAATAAATTTACTCCATAAAATCTCTAAATCCAATGTAATGTAGACTGTAGAGGCTTTACACTCTTGGGAGGGGAATAGTTAAAATACGCTTATATTCTCATTCAACAGCCTAGGTATATATGAAAATGTGTATTGGTTCCTATGAAAACTGCTATCAACATCTGTCACAGGGGGGTTCTGTGTTGCTTTTACATCTTCAAGATTCCTATGTAAATTTTCTCCCTTCTTCTATTTCTCACTGTGCCATAATATCTGTCAGTTCTCCAGTAACTACAGTTCCCACACCCTGCAATGACTGTAAAAGTAGTTCTAGTAGTACTAGAAACTTCAGAGCTTACAACATTTCAACAGTTCTTCTCTGGTGTATTATGAGCCTCAGTCTGCAGCAAATGCTCAGCAAACTTCTTATTGCTTTCATTGAATTCTAACCACATAACCCAAAATCTAAATGAAAGGTGAGCATTAGACTAAATGCATTCTTGTCACACTTATGCTGTGCTGAAATCGGATATGGTTGCTCTCATTCTAAGTATATTACTCCAAGGACTTTCACCTTTCTTATAGTTCAGTCTTTACTGAATTTCTAAGCAAATGGAATTAAGTACTTTCCCAAGGCTAGTAAAGAAAATATATTTTCAGTAAAAACAATGCACTGATTATGTAAAATCAGATTTTTACACAATAGGATATCCTGCAGTCAAAGACAAAAAAGACTAACTGCTAAACAAAGTTGAACTGTAGAGAAGATAATGCATTTCTCTTTATGTGAAACTAATGCTCTGGTTATGTATTTCATTATCTGTTGTCCTAGAGAACTCTGCAAAGAAAATGTCACATATAGAATTAAGAAAAAAAGTAGACTTTTTTTTTTTTTTGTGTCTCATTATTACATTATTTTATTGTTCCTGGTACTAGTCAACATATGTTACTAAATAAAAATGTAGATGTAAGGACTTCAGAAGTTCACATTCAAGGCATATTTTAATAACATAAATATCAAAATACATATATTTCTATTGCGATTAAAAAGTTACAGTTGCAGTCCACATCAAGAAACAATAAGAAACAATATGTACTGCACAGCCTTTTTTTTCCTTGTTTTGTCTTTTCAGAATATCAGGCAAATAAGATATCTATGTGGCTTCTCTCTTCCATCCATCCTAGACAAAATATACTTTATGTGTCTTGCTCTGTGTCCACCCAGGCTCTTTCTTTCTCCTTACAGTCTTTGAAATCTTCTATTGCACTAAAATGCAACTTTTGTCTGAATAAGGAAAACAGAACAGAACCAGCAATGACATGTGTATCCAGAAGCAATCAAATATATAGCTTATTAACTGAGTCATGCCAACATGTCAAGTCTACTTTATCTCTTTCTAACACAAAAGGCTCTTCAATTATTGTGCTTGTTACAGAGATTTGGAATTGGATATTGCAATTCTTTGATGTGAATCAGGAGGCAGTCAGATCTCATCTGCACATTTGAGCGATATTTAGCTAAAACATCAAGTTACCATGGGCTTTTAAATCATGCATTTTTCTTTCAAAATTTTCCTTTGAAGCAATGGCTAGATTCAGAAGGGGGCATAAGTAGTACATCTGTCTGGGGTTAATTTTAAGACACAGTCTTGCTCAGATCCTGAAAATTCAGCTTCAGTTGCTGCCTAAACCTGCAAATACCTAAATTCACGAGAGCTTCTGTTTCCTTTGTAGTTTGTTATTCATTGTTTCTGTTGCTTTGTTGTGGGTTTGGGTTTTTTTTTTTTTTTTCCCTAGTCAGCCATATTTCTGCTCCTGGACAAAACTAGTGATCAACTAATTAGCTTCCAAAAAGCAGCAGAAATTCTCTATTCTTATTCTGAATCTGTCTGTAATGCCTGCTTAATATAAGTTTTCAATGTCTAACTCACATAAGGGACAAAGATGAGAAAACATTAATCTTAATAGCCTAGTAAGTAGCAGAGATCAAATATGGAAAAAACAAATTAGGATTCATCTGCTCTAGCTACAAGCATTTAGTACTTATTAGAAGGTAGTCACTGTGAGATAATATCCTTTTATAACCAGTAGAGTTCTCTACATTTTTAGATAGCAATTAATCTGATTCAGTTTAGATGATCACTTTAAATTAATGCAAGTTGCTGCTTTGAAAGTATGTAGGGTTTTTTCACTATGATTTCTAAAGAGAGGTGTAGAGGTCTTGCTCGTGTTTAGAAACCCAGGTGCATAACATGGGCCAATGCATTTTCAACTGAATTTCTTTCTTCTCTGCCTTATTTGGAGCAACTGAGAGAGGACATCTATCCCTTGTGACAAATGATTTATTCAGCAGTAGTCTCTAAGGTAAATGTCTTCTACTGAAACTATGGAACTTTTCTTTAAATAAAATAATACAAAAAAAAAAAAAAAAACCCAAAAAACCCAAAAAAAAAAAAAAAGAATACAAACTCAGTAAAGTTGCAGTGGTCTAACTGGGGAAAGAGAACCTACAGTCTTATAGTTTAGATAATGATTAGATGAAGTTCTGGACCCATTTCCTGGTTTTGCTGTTGTGCATATATATTGCAGTGGAACAGCTTCAAGAAAAGCAATAGTTTAAAAAAATAGTTTGTTGAGGTATCTCTTCCAAACATGTTAATAGAAACATATACTGCTATTCCATAGGATTTAGAGCAATTTATTTGTTGCTCTAACTGATAGATCATTATGTTTAAGAAAAGTCTCAGTCTTCATTTTTTCAGGAGTCTAAGAAAGGGTTCTTAACCAAGAATACAGACAGATGAATTACCCCTCTTGTGCACAATTAGGAACTTACTGTCGTAAGCGGGAAGAGAGTAAGACCTTCTCTTCCCCTTGACAATTTATTGCCTCCAACTTGTCAGAGCCTAACTTAATCATTGTTGCGTAATAGGAAAATTGTCTAGTGTATGAGTTGGTACTGTGCAACAGTATTGAAAAGTATCCAACAGAGTACTGCATTAAGTCTTGAAGAGATAGAACTTGTTTGAGGTTTCCCACCACATCCAGTTATCTCTGTACACAAGAACTGTTAGGAGCTTAATTTCTCCTTATAGAGATAAGCACTGATCCTTGGCAGTTTACTTCTTAAGCAGCTTACAATTTGGGCAACAGATTTCATACAGTGAAAATATTCCCAAGAATTAGGCACTGTCATGTATAAAACCTTTTGTATAATTGACATGAGTCATTTGATAAGTTGTGTCCATGAGAAGAAATACCTTGCAGTTTAATGAGGTATCAGGAGATGGAGGAATATTAATTTTTTATTAAAAAAAAAAAAAAAAAGTCCAAATTGCAATTGAGAAAAGTCTAGGAGGCCTTTCATCCATATTTTATTTATATCTTTCATGAAAAAGACAACTATCTATATCAAAAGGTCATGCCTCAAAGCACAAGGAAAAATTTCATTAACAGGGTTTACTGTAAAGTCTATTAAGATCTACATCATGCAAAAGAGAAGGAAATACAAAAGGTTCAAAGTGAGGCTAAAGAAAAACATATTTTCCTCTGATTGAGGCTATGCAAAGATACTATTTTGTTACCTTTTTGAGACTTGATTTGATAAATTTGTTTTAAGCAAATACATCTATAAAGTCTGAACAGTGCATTTTATGACTGCTCAAATAAAACATTCTAATATGCCAGCCTGTCCTTGCAGCTTTCAAGGTTACCTACAACAGATTAGAGCTGTCAAGCCTCATGGTGCTTATTCTATAGTGTTCCTGTTGAGGTTTCCTATGAAAGCATTAGCCTTTTCCTTTGACATTTCCTGTTCCGCATGGCTGAATGTGTTTATAAACCACATATTGCTTTGAAGGTAGCTTAAGTAGTGTTCAGGTTAAATTAGTTGCTAACAAGTTATACTTATTGAATTGTTTACACCACAAAAAATATTGTTATCCTTGGTGGTTTCAGTAGTTTCCTTTCAAGTGGCTCATGTATAAGCATATGTATTTTCTTCTTAATAGAAACATCGAGAAATTGTGTTCTGGATGCTAATAATGTAGTTAATTAATTAGTTTTTATATGTTAGTGAAGTATGTCATAAAACTAGCTTATATATTTGTTTCATTGAGTAAGGAAACAATACAATTCTTTCAAGGCATGTTTTGCCTAACCATTCTGTAGGAAGATATCTGTAGGAATAGTAATAAATTTCAACTCAGTATTTTGCAAAGAACAGAATAAAGCAAACAATTTAGGAATAAAAACTAAAGAAAATAGTAAGAACATTACTGCATCTTACAGTTTTATAGAATTATATCCACCACTATTTTTAAGACAATTTTTACAGTTGCCTCATTTTTACTGTTTTCTTGGTCGAATATTTTTATTACTTTTCCCTCTTACAACTAATGGAACCTTTAAAGCCAGTAGAATTATGTAACTGCTATATTATTTTATATATATACATATATATACACAAATAAAACTAAGGATTTTTTTCAAAATAGAATATTGTAACTGTAACACTTAAATCAATATTTATGTAAATTCCATCAATAGAATTTATGCTCCTAAGGCAGACAGAATATTCCAGTGCAGATCTTCAGCTGCTTTAAAGTGAATTTTATCATTCGATAGCCTGATGGTAATTTACTTAAGCTGGGCATCAAGATCTCTCCTTGGTTAATTTTCCTGAGACAGAAACATGTGATTTGGCTTGCAACATAACGAAAATAGGTAGATATTTATGTTAATCATTTAAGTGACTTGTTCTCAATGGCAACTGTGTACTAAATGGGTTGTTAATACAGTAAATGAAAAACAGTGTATTTATTGCTTTCATAAAACTTCATGCTATGTGCAATACTTTTGGACAACTTTTATAACCCTCCACATCTTCGCAAAAGGCCAGTTGGCTGTTGTTAAAGGAATGCATAAATTTTCTACATTCCTTCCCCTGGAGTATATGGCAAGAGTTCCATATTTGCAGCTGACACTATTTAGCAGACAATAAAAATGGTGAAAATAAACATAAAAATCTGAGAAACATAGGAAGTGTTAAAATATTGAAATATTTTGCTGTATTTCATATATTTCTAAGGGTGGAAGGAGAGTAGAGAGGAACCTTGAACCAAGGTTTAACAGCAGTCTACAGAGAATTCAGCTGTTATAGGTAGTATGTCAAGAATTATTTAATTTCATTATCTTTTTTACAGAAATAATTAGCCTGAAATGTGTGTTAACTATAGTAGTAGTAGATTTGCATGAATATATAGATTTAACTTGTTGTTGTTTTAATTTTTTAAATAATATTCCAATTTCATAATGTTCGGGATGGAATTTAAAATATATATAGGGAAAAAAAAGAAAAAAAAGGAAACCACTCACTTGAAATTTTCATCTATTAGTTGACTCAAACCCCTTACTATGAGTCCATTTATTTCAAGGGTAAAAAAAAATATCTCGCAGTTTATCTTCTCTGAACCGATCAACAGTAGTTCAGGAAGGGTAAAAGATGTTATTGAAAAGGATTCATTTAGTATTTGTTGTTTATTTTGAAATTCAAAGTTATCTGGAATGTTTGAACTTATCTTGTTCAAATGTAGTGAAGGTTAAAAAGTACCTTGAGAATGACAAAGGGAGTGAAAATTATTCATGGCAACTTAGGTGACTGCTCATGAATTTTGGATAATTAAATACTTAAGTAGTTTTTAAAAAGTAATTTTTTCATTACTGGCTTATATGTCATATAATGTCAGGAATCAGATCCATAATTGAAATTTTTAAACCGCAGAGAAACATGGTAATTAAACAGAAGATGGAGATTCCCAAAAGTGATAATGTACACAAAAAGAAGCATTATAAAGCTAAGCCTATGCCTTCTTTATGAATTCAACTCAAATCACACAAAATTCAAAGTTCATAGAATCATAGAATCATTAAGGTTGGGAAAGACCTGCAAGATCATGAAGTCCAACATTCTACCCAACACCTCCATGACCACTAGACCATGTCCCAAAGCACCACATCCACCTGATTTTTGAACACCACCAGGGATGGTGACACCACCTCCCTGGACAGCCTGTTCTAATGCTTAACTGCTTTTTCAGTAAATTCTTCCTAATATCTAATCTGATCTTCCCCTGATGCAACTTCTGGCCATTTCCTCTCATCCTGTCATTAGTTACTAGGGAGGAGAAGCAAATACCAACCTTGCTACAACCTCCTTTCAGGTGGATGTAGAGAGCAGTAAGGTCTCCTCCAAGGCTCCTCTTCTAAGGCTAAACAATGCAAGCTCCATCAACCTCTCCTCATAACACATGTTCTCCAATCCCCTCACCAGCTTCATTGCCCTCCTCTGTACCCACTCCATCACCTCAATGTCTTTCTTACACTGTGGTGCCTCAAACTGGACACAGTACTCAAGGTTCGGTCTCAACAATGCTGAGTACAGGGGCACAATCACTGTCTCCTAGCCATGCCATTTCTGATAGAGGCCAGGATGCTGTTGGCCTTCTTGGCCACCTTGGCACACTTCTGACTCGTGTTCAGTTGACTGTTAACCAACATTCCCAGGTCCTTTTCTGCCAGGCAGCTTTCTAGGCATGTATTCCAAAGCACTGCAGGGGATTTGTTGCGCCCAAAGTGCAGGGCCCAGCACTTGGCATCATTAAACCTCATACAGTTGACCTTAGCACATTGATCCAACCTATCCAGATCTCCCTGTAGAGCCTTCCTACTCTTAAGCAGATCAACACTCCCTGTCTGGTGTCATCTGCAAACTTACTGAGGGTGCACTCAATCCCCTCATCCAATCATTGCTAAAGATGTTAAACAGGAACAGCCAGACCACTGAGCCCTGGGGAACACCACTTGTGACCAGTCACCAATTGGATTTAACTTCATTTCCCACAACTCTCTGGGCTTGGCCATCCAGACAGTTTTTAACTCAGTGAAGAGTAAGCTTCTCTAAACCACAAGCCACCAGTTTCTCCAGCAGAATGCTGTCAGACTGTTGTCAAATGCTTTACTGAAGTCCAGGTAGACAACATACCCATTCACTAGGTGGGTCACCTGGTCATGAAAGATCAGGTTGGTTAAACAAGACTTGTCTTTCATGAACCCATGTTGGCTTGGCCTCATCCCCTGGTTCCCTTGCACTTGCTGTGTGAGCACACCCAAGATAAACTGCTCCAGAATCTTCCCTGGTACTGAGGTCAGGCTGAGAGGCCTGTAGTTCCCCAGATCCTCCTTCCAGCCCTTCTTGTAGATAGGCTTCACAGTGGCAAGCCTCCAGTCACCTGGGACCTCCCCTGTTAACCAGGACTGCTGATAAATGATGAAGAGAGGCTTGGCAAGCTCCTGCACCAGCTGTCTCAGTACTCTGGTGTGGATCTTATCTGGTCCCATAGACTTGTGGGTGTATAGGTGTCATAGAAGGTCATTAACCACTGCCTTCTGGATTATGAGGGAATTATTTTGCTCTCCATCCCTGTCATTCAGTTCAGCAAACTGAATACCCTGAGGTTAACAGGTCTGACTATTAAAGACTGAGGGAAAGAAGGCATTAAGTACCTCAGCCTTTTCCTCATCCTTGGTGGCAATATTCCCCTTCACATCCAGTAAAGGGTAGAGATTCTCCTCGGCTCTCATTTTGTTGTTAATGTATTTGTAAAACACTTTTTATTATCACATACAGCAGTAGCCAGACTGAGTTCTAGTTGGGCTTTTACCTTCCTTATGTTCCTGTTTCCTGTGTGACCTGATCTAGGTGATCTTGCTCTGGCAGGGGGATTGGACTAGAAGATCTTTTGAGGTTCCTTCCAATCCCTAACATTCTGTGATTCTGTGACTCTGTGAATGTTCTTTCTGCATGACCTAACTAAACCCTTGTACTTGAGTTGCCTAACCCTTCTTCCAACGGTGGTAAACTCTCCTCTATTTCCTAAGTCTCAGCAAAAGCTCCCTGTTCAGCCAGGTCGGCTGTTTCCCCTGCCAGTTTGTCTTAGGGCACATGGGGACAGCTGCTCCTGCACCTCTAAGAGTTCCTTCTTGAAAACTGTCCGGCCTCCTTGGATCCCTTTGTCCTTCAGGACTGTCTGCCAAGGGATTCTCTCAATCAGTGACCTGGACAGGCCAAAGCCTGCCTTCTGGAAATCCGTGGTAGTGGTTTTACTGACCACCTTCCTTATTTTAACAAGAATTGAGAACACTGTAATTTCATGGTCTCTAAGCCCAAAATGGCCTCCAACCACCACATCACCCACCAGTTCTTTTCTGTTAGTAAACAGCAGATCTAGAAAGGCACCTCCCCTGGAATGCTTACTTGCCAGCTCAGTCAGGAAGTTGTCTTCCATACACTCCAGAAACCTCCTAAACTGTTTCCTCTCTGCTGTGTTCTATTTCCAGCAAACATCAGGTAAATTGAAGTCCCCCACAGCCAGGATAAACAACCAAACCTGCCCATGCGATATGCAATACCATACTAACATCATGCCCACTATATAAAGGGTGGGCTGGCTTATGGAAAGGGCACTTGATTTCAGCATGCAGCTGGAGCAGGAAAAACCTAGTCCCATGTGCAGGTAGAACCTCATGGTTTATATCACTCACTTTGTATGTTATGTCATTAGTATTATCAATATTATTGTTGTTTCTTCTCTCTTTGTGTTGTTCTGTTAAATTCTCCTTATCTCAATCCAACAGGTTTCACCTTTTTCTCCCAATTCTTCTTCCCATCCCACCAGAGGGTTGGGAGGTGTGGGGAAGCATTGGGAAAGTGGCTGCATGGTGCTTAGCTGACAGAGGAGGTTAAACCACAGCAGTCTGGCATTTGTACTCAGAGCTTTGATGTAATTACTAGAATGTGCTAGTGTAAATAGATGACCTAAAAAAAAAAAGTCAATAAAGTCACAAGCAGTCCACTCAAATGATGGCTAGTATTTTGAACCAACAATGTCCTTGAATTTTTACTATATCATAGTGTTTAAATTCATTCCCATGAATCCTTTTCCAGGTGTACTTTCACGAAGCAACAACAAAGGTTTCCTTACCACATCAATGAAAAATATTTAACAACTCAAAACATGCCTACTTGAAAAATCTTTTTTATAATGTACAGAAAAAAAATATGTGTAACCACTGCCACCAGAAAACCTTTGAAAACTTAAAAATATTTTTCTATGTGCATGTTAGTGTCGAGTTTCTGGTGCAGAAGACAGAAATAATACAACATGTTTTAAATATATGAAAATACATTATTTAGGATGTTTAACTTAAGTTGTTGAATTTCAGAGACATACATTTTCAGTACATGTAATGGGATTAGCAAATCATTTAGGAAGTGCTTTTGTGAATTTGTGTGTGTGGTTACAGGTAAAATTAGAGCTATCTGATTTCCAAAGTATTTTGGTCAAAAAGTAGGGAGAACTGATGATTACATGTCCTCCAAAAATCCCTTCTAAATCAAATTATTTTTCAAATATATGATTCTATGAAAATAATTCTGTGTTAAATAAAATAAACATTTAATATCTCCTATACTACTCATTTGCATGGATTCTTAATGGTTGTTGTTGGAGAGTGCAACCATATAGTCAGTCCACTAGAAAGCCTTGTTCATTTGAGCCATTCCATCTTAGTTACCAGTGATCACACCAGTAGGGAGTGAGGCCCTTATGAACTGTTAGGATAAAATCAAAGGATGAGGAATACATTTTCTGCATTTCAAGATTACTCAAAGATGTCTAAAGAGATCCAGGGACTAATTCACTCACCTTTTGCTGTGGGAATATAATGTTACTCATAATTGCAGCTTTTATGAAATTTTCACTCCCATACTGAATTGCTGACTCAGCTGTACTATTTATTCAACAGAAGGGTAAGTAGTAAGTTAATCAGCTCTTTCCAGAAATCTCTAAAGCAATTGCATTATTGTTGGACATATTTTTACCTCATATAAACAGAGGTGCTCAGTTCTAGATAATCATGGCAACCTTTCAGATTTCTGCAGGTTATAGGTGCATTCACTACACATAAACACATTTCCAGTTGAAGGAATGAAGAGAATATTCAGGAATATTCTGTAGGAAGAAGTAAGAGAAATCTAGAACAATCAAATGCAGCTGAATAGCTGCAGGGGCATCTGCTAAAGCAGTATTTTTTTGTTAGATATTGCCTACTTCTCGATTTTTCTCCCTTTCTACATTAGTTGCACTCATACCAGTCATAGAGATACTGTAAAACAAATGCAGCCTTCAGCTACAGATGTGTTGCCATTTCTTACAGAATTGCATCTGGATATCTTAAAAAAAATCCCACTAGGGAAATACCCTTTACTTGATTACATAGGTGAAAATACTGCAAAACAGTTAAGCAAGAGGAAAAGAAAAGTTGTTAAAGAGTGAGACCACGGTCAGCAAAAGAGCAAACACGACTTGTGCATGCAGTGTGAAATTGATTGGATATTCTGATGCTGAAGTGTGAGTCAGAGCAGAGCATTCTCAGCACCAAGGTACTTCAGAAGAAAGTAAGAACTTATTCTGGGAAGAGATTTTCAAAGAGATTATTCAAGTGTCAATTAAGGCTGCATGCCTGACTTCTTTTTGTTTTCAAAAACTTTTCTCAAGTTACTAAAATGAGCAGATAAAACTCTGAATATACTCACAGGGAATCAGAGCAGTGAGAGTATCATTTTACAAAATCACTTTTCAAAGATGAATTTTTCTTTTATGAAATTTCTATTCCTGAGAACTAAGCGTGAAACCTCTAAATCATCTCCTTAGTCTTTCAGCTTCTCCCTGGTGTTTTCTGTCCAGTCTTCAAATTTTAAGATCAATAAGTCCTTTCTCTTTCACTGTCTTGAACAAAAGGTTAAAAATTTCTTTACTTTTTCCATGATCTTTTCTAAATTATCTGTTGCACTTGTTTAGGAAAGCAAAGAAAAATATAGGTGTAATAAACTAAATAAAAGAAATAGTAATCATTATCAAAATATATTTAGTGAATCTTTAGCATAAGACATAGTGCCTTTCTGTAATTCAACTTCTTTCCAACATGTTTAGCATGATAATTATTCCTGATCATATCCAGAAAATTCTTCCCTGATCTCAACAGATCTTCTTATGAAATCCTAATAACTTTTAC
>JANVCC010000021.1:34593080-34605543 GCA_025345505.1 Todiramphus chloris collaris | reverse complement strand
TTTTTTTTTTTTTTTTTTTTGTGGGGGGGGGTTTGTTTTTTAATTTAAGTGATTTTAATTTTGACTCTGTACAGTATCTTCAATACAAAAATCAAGGTCTGGACTGCTAGAACAACAATATCATCTTGATGTACTTTTTCCATGTATTTTGCCCTATAAAACATCACAGATGTGGTTTTGATTCATCAGTTACAGTTTTCAATGAAGTAAAAATACTGAAAAACCTAAGGCCTTCTATCATTGGCAGCATTTCTATTTATATGCATTACAGCAGCTTTATAGATATTTGAGAGAAAGAGTGTGTGAATTAATTATTTCCTTAATATCAAAAACAAAGATGATAACAAGGTATTGTAGAAGTATTAACATTACAAATTCAAGATTTTAAAAAATACACAGAGTGCCTGTGAGGATGCACATCTATCTAATACCCTTCCAGCTCCTGTGCTAATAGATGCATTATGATGCATGTTTTCATTACAGGCATTTTTTTTCCCATAGGAACTGAGCTCCATAAGTGTTCAGGAGAGACGGCTCACTGAGTGGATGTGTATGAGTGATTTTTCTGAAACCTCCTTTGCAGACTATAGCTTTCTCAATTGTTTTAATATCAAATATTTCAACTATCTACTGAATATAGTTTCTCAGTTTAATCTCTATGTATTCTTTTATGCTTTTCCTACAGGTTAGTTCCATTCTTTCTTGAGAGTCATCTCTCTGGGAAGGAGTCAGGGAACATAGGGATTCATTAATTTTGGCTTCTAAGTGCAAAAATAGCAGCAGGATTTTTTTCGCAGTTGTGATTACAAAATAAAGCTGGCAATTCCTCATGTGGCAATTCCTTCTAAGACACCTTTAAAGGCTGCTCAGCAAGGTTCTTCCTGCTTTTGTCAACTACTCTATCCTATGCTTTGGTTCACCTCTGAGCTGTACTATGTTAGTAAGTCAGTAGGTAGATTCTGAAAAAGAAGTCATTGAAAAAAAAAGCATGTTTGGGAATGGGGAAGTTGTCCTGCAGTTACTGTAGTATTTCTCCCTGCATCAGGATACTTTCTCCAGGACCAAGAACAAATGTCTGTTAGAGAAGCTTCCCATGATCAGATTAGTCAATAATCTTTTTAGTTCTCATGCATTCTATTTGGACTAGGGAACTAGTTTTTACAGCCTAGCTTGCATTTTTGATTAACAGTCTAGCACCTTCATTCCAGTTTTCATATTAGCCAGTTATATACATATATATAACATCCCATTAAATCCTTGTAATCAAGCTCAGGAATCGTGGGATAGAAGAATGGACAGTGGAATAGATTAAAAACTGGCTACACAATAGAATCCAAAGAGTGGGGATCAATGGTTCAGACTCCAGATGGAGACCTCTAACTACTTGAGTCCCCCAGGGATCAGTGCTGGGTCCAGTCCTGTTCAACATCTTTATCAACAACCTTGATGATGGGACAGAGTGCCTTCTCATCACAATTGCTGCTGACACAAAACTGGGAGGATTGGCTGATTCACCTGAAGGCTGTGTGGCCATTCAGCAAGATTTGGACAGACTGGAGAGCTGGGCAAAGAGGAGCCTAATGAGGTTTAACAAGAGCAAGTGCGAAGTCCTGCACCTGGGAAGGGACATTAAAATGTACCAGTGCGGGTGAGGAGAAGATATGCTAGAGAGTAGCTCCGTGGAAAAGGACCTTGGAGTCCTGATATGCAAGTTATCCATGGGACAACAATGTGTCCTTGTGGCCAAGAAGGCCAATGGTATCATGGGGTGCATTAAGAAGAGTGTGTCCAGCATATGAAGGGAGGTTCTCCTTCCCCTCTACTCTGCCCTAGTGAAACCTCACCTGGAGTATTGCATCGAGATCTGGGCTCCCCAGTTCAAGAGGGACAGAGATCTACTTGAGAGAGTCCAATGCAAGGCTATGAGAATGATTAAGGGTCTGGAACACCTGCCTTATGAGGAAAGGCTGAGAGACCTGGGGCTTTTTAGACTGGAGAGGAGAAGACTGAAAGGGGATCGAATTAGTATCTATAAATACATAAGGGTTGGATGTCAAGAAGGAAGGCCCAACCTCTTTTTACTCATGCCTTGCGACAGGACAAGGGGCAATGGATTCAAGCTAGAGTACAGGAAGTTCCACCTCAACATGAGGAAGAACTTCTTTACTGTAAGAGTTGTAGAGCATTGGAATAGACTCCCCAGAGAGGCTGTGGATTCTCCTTCTCTGGAGACTTTCAAGACCTGTCTGTATGCATTTCTGTATGATCGTCTCTAGTTTTGTCCTGCTCTGCCAGGGGGGTTGGACTTAATGATCTTCTGAGGTCCTTCCAACCCCTAACATTTTGTGTTTCTGTGATATATGCATATACATGTAGGCAAATGCACACATACACATAGGTACATATATATACATAATGTGATACAATTGGTTTTATTTAATTAAATTAAAAAGCATTTAAACCCCCTAAACATTTATAGAGATTAATCATTAATCTGTCTCAGTTTACAGGTTTAAAAAATCAAAAGCTGAAAACGTATTAAAAGTATCTACCTCTTTCTTTGAGAATGTCAAAATACTTGAAGTGCAATTACAAGCTATAATGAATTGCTTCCCAGGTACCAAATGTTAAGGAACTGGTTAAATACATGGTGACACCACCACAGGAGTGTAGTAAAAATGTTATTCTTTATATAAGTAAAGCAACTTCACACTTTTTATTCCCATTTCTTATTTTGAACTGAAACCAGTTTCTCTGGTGTTACATGCTTACAGGTTTCTGTTGACAGGAATTACAGAAACTCCCAATGTCTCTGCAGGAAACATTTTTTTCTTATTACCTTGGCAGTAGTTTGTTTCCAGTGCACTAGTAATGAAAAAAGAGAGAAAGAGAACAGAGAGTGAGTCTTAAACTGTGTTTAGCTGTGTGATTTTTCTTCCTGAGATTTGCTGACAGCCCTGAAGCTGTGGTATTCCTTTTTTTTTTTTTTTTTTTTTTTTCTTACAGGTATTCTTTTAATTAACGGTGCTCCACTAACTCTGGTACAAGCAACACTAAAGCTGGTGACCATGTGCCTACACTACCACATATTTCAAAACTCAAGAGGCTTTGGCTTAAAAGAAGTAGTCAGCTTCATTTTATGAAATTTTACTATTTCTTTATTTATAAGTTTGAGAGGAAGGTTTGTTTGTTTTTCAAAGTTACCTGCCTGTGGCAATTAAACAGGGCTGTAGCATCTAACGTCAACCTTAGATCTGCTGTGTGTGAAGTTTATTAGGATATTATATTATACAAGAGCCTGGGTGAAAAAAAAAGTTTTAGTACTCATTGAAGTAATCTGAGGACACAGCTATGTAATATATGGGGTTTACAGATTATTAACTGAATGAAAGTTGAAAATAAATCAGAAGTCCATCAGCTGTGCACTTAGGAATTTTTATTACAGAGCAACACACACAGTATATAAAATTGACAGATTAAATTTTACATTGGTGCTTTTAGTTGCTTGTAGGTTGAGGTTTTTTGGACTTAGTTCAATTAATGCTAGGTTTTTACTCTTGACAACTGATAAGACTGGAATATCTCCCAAATGTAAGTATAGGTTGAACTCAAAGTGAAAAACATATGAGACAGATGATACATAATACTATAATAACACAGTTCATGTGGATATTGACATGTCTTCAGGATTTTTGAAATGTAGACTGATTTGACTGACCATACTTATATCCTAAGGCAAGGTGATGGCTCTTTAAGAAATTTGATTTCTGATTAAAATTTTCTTAAGAATTTACTATTCCACATTTTGTTTTCCTGTGAACTCCCTTGTTCTGGGCAAAAGAGAACTCCTGAGTGGATACAAGAACTTATTATTAATCAAGTTTTCTATTTTTTAACAATAGAATTAAAATACAACAGAAGCCTGTTAGTCCAGCTGCAATAATACTAACATCATAGACAAGATGATTTAATTTTTATAGAAAAACTTCATTAAAAATACATCACAAATTATTCTACAGAAATATTTGAATATCTACATCCTTTCTCTTCTATTATGCTTATTCTTCCAGTGTACCCTGACTTCTAAGACTGATATAATTGGTTTTCCTCAAGAAGAATGGGTAGTGGGAGTTTCCAATGCCTAGTCAGTGTACTGAGTTCTCTGTTGGGACATTATGGTCTTGATGGGGGTAGTTTCTTCCTCATCTGTCTTAGATCTGATTGGGTTTTTATAATGTATTTTCTCATACAGTCTGCTTATGCACTCTTTCTTCACTCATTCCTTATTAAAGTATTTAAGTATATTAGCTATTAACTACTCATTTAATAGGGTAATCTCAGCCACAGCTAACACTCATGGTCAATATTTATTACTTAAAGACTACATATATTTCTTAGACCTTTCCATAAAGGTTGTTAGAGAGATCAGCTAAAACAAGTTAGGCAATAGTCACCTGACAACTTGACAGTTTCAGTAATGACTGAAACAAGCTGAAATAATCTCAGGCGAAGCCAGGCCCAGAACAGTACAAAACCTGGGGACTTTCACTAACAATGAAAAATGTCATTTTTATTGGACAACAATGTATATGCAACAAAATACTTCCCCTAGTATTATAAATTATGCAAATTATCTCGGTCTTACTTGTTACTCTTCTCTTTATAACTTTAAATACTACATTTGTGCTTTGTGTATCTTCTTTACAGTAAATTGATATTGAATTCTTATCCATGGTGAACCACATATTCTTTCCTGTATAAGTACTTTCCAGAACACAGTCCTGCAGTCCACATACCTTGTTTTCCAAGTCTATTTTTGTAGCTGATGAAAATGAAGATCATTGAAACATATTATTCCTGTTCTGTAAGGCATTCTGATACTTCAAAAAACATATAATCCTGAGTAAATACATCATATTTCATGAAGGAATTTATTCCATAGAAAGAAAACAAGCAGTGACAAAAAAAAAAAAATGACCAATCACTTATTATTTTCTATTTAAATGGTTTTAAAATAAAATAATCTTTATGACCAGCTCTGGTAGAAAGTTCCAGCCCAACACAAGTTTATTTGCCACTCTGGCAAGTTTGTATCATTCTCAGGTTTTGTCAGCTGGAAGTCAGTCTCCAGAGTTTTGTTAGAAATATTAAGTAATGCCAAGTTTAGTGCTGATCATGATATATTCTTCCAGGAATTCAATGTTTATCATTTTCTGAGGGTTGTTCATTAATCAATTAATTCATGTAACATGTTATGTCACTTTGCAATGACTGAGATTGAAATACAACTAGCAAGACCAGCAATGCCAAAAAAAAAAAAAAAAAATCAAAAAAAGAAACAACAAAGGCAACAAACCAACAAAGTAAAAGCAATTATTGAAATCTATAGAAGATGAAATATGACAAGAACTTTTAGTCAAAAATAATGTTTATCTTTTTACTTCGTATTCTCTTTTTCAATCAGTACAAGCTGATGAGGACTCAAAAGTTGAAGAAAAGGTCACTTACGCAACTCAGTAGGTTTGGCTTTTCAGACTGGTATTTGAAGACATCATCTTATCCAGTAAGTCACCATTCAAAGTTTTCAAAGCTTTCAAAAGCACACATGGATTGAATATATATGCATATGTTTACACCTCCTGAAAACTGTCACCTCATGACAAAAAATGTATGAACTAGTGACTGGTGTTGAGAAGTAGGAAATTTACCTCATGTGGATTTTATTTGAAACACATGAGAGATAAATGGGACATTTTTATGGTCAGGAACAGATTTTACAGAAGGAGCAAATTCAAGTTAAGATATGATTCCTGACAAATTAACTATTACTTTAGGATTAAGCAGGTCCTATCAAATTAATTTCAGGATTCTTTTCTGAGATTGTAAACTATCTCTACTGAAAAAGTTTAGATTCTTGTTTCTGTGTGACCAAAAACATGAGATAGAGTGGAAAAGTGCAAAAAATTTGGGTGACTGGATTCCCAACAGATCTAAAATCTATTTAGTCAGAGCTAACACCTGATTTTCTATGGACTGCCTAAAAACTTTACAAAGAATATTATTTGACATAGAAAGAACCCTCAGAGACATGATGTCAATAGAAAATATTGAATTCATTGTACATGTGCATTAACAGAGTTGGACTATGTCTCCACTTTCTTGTGAGTGCAAGCAGTTTTCAGGAGGTGTAAACATATGCATATATATTCAATCCATGTGTGCTTTTGAAAGCTTTGAAAACTTTGAATGGTGACTGTAGTCCACTCAATGAACACTTGAATGCAGGAAGGACTTCTTATATCTGTATTCAACTTTTTATTAATTAGGGTTCTAAACCATGTACACTCTCATGATAGTTGAAAGAGATGTACATCTTTAGGAACAGAAAGCAAGGCTACAGGTTGATGAAGAAGTAGCAAATTCAGTAAATCCAAAACTAAATCTACATAGAAACATATTTTTTTATCACTATATTCTCATGGAGTTGCATATTTTTGTCGGTTGTCTGAGGATTCTCTCATTTTGTTTTGGTTGGTTGGTTCAGGTTTGCAGCTGTTGTGTTTCCTTTTGCCTCTGCAACCCATTATGAATTCTATTCTTCAATGTCAAACCTGGTGAAATTTTTCTGTAGTGATGTAAAAAAGAAATGCATATCAGGCGTCCATTACTTTGTAGAACACAATAAGAGTCCTGTTCAGTCTAAAGATTTCCAATCTTACATGCTATCTTATATACTACTTTACATGGTTGACTGAGCCTGAGGATGCTTATCTCCAACTGGTAAACGGTCATAAATCGTCATAAATTTTTTATAAAGAACTTTTTCATTCTCCTGACAGTATCTTAGCTAGGAATTGCACTGATGTTGGTACAGCTGCTACATTAAAAGGTGATTCTCATTTTGTATCTTCAGTTGGCAGAAAATGTATACCACATGAATACATTGTGAGCAGTAACCATGACTGGTTGAATGACTGACGCTATTATGCAATCTAAATTTTTCATCTCAGATGCAGTAGTTTTCATTCTAAACTGTTGAACAATTTCATGACATTCATGAAAATCAGAAGCTCACCTTTAAGAAATGTGACCTATATGTCACTACAATTACATATTTGTGTATCATAATGAATAATGCCTCACAAGTGATTATTTTTCCCCTTAATTAACAGCATTATAAAGTTCAGAATTTTCAGTCTGGGGAGTTTTTTTATTAACTTTGTGGTTTAAATAGGCTGCATATTCTGTATACCATCTTCAATGTCATTTTACAGAATTAAATAGTTATATTCATTGCAGTGAAGTTACCACTGACTCATAAATTAATGGATAAAAAAAAAATTCTCTCAGTAAAATAACAGGAACATAATTAAACTACAGAACTTCTCCCAATTTTGTTTGACATTTTGATAAATTAAAATTGTAATTACTTCAACTTTTTGTATAGGGCTGACACTGTACAGAAATCTCAGCTTTTCCCATATAGAAAATGTCTCAGTAGAAGGTGATTAGACCAGTAGTAGGTTATTTAAATTTTATTACCTGGAAAGTTACTAAAGGTCTTCTTTTCATGTCTGTGTCTCACTGTATCTCACACATCAACATATCTTTTAAGATAAAGTTAAATTAAGCTATACAATTTCAGACTCTTCCTGGTAACTGAAGAGGAGGTCTGCTTTTAAGAAGCTCTTGTTTGGACCAATGACCTGTTTTGAAGTACAGTATCCTTTGGTGTGAAATTCCAGAGTCCCACACAGTTATTTTTACCATTTACATAGAAACATGTAAACACAGTTTGTTTAAAAGGAAATGCAATATTTTAAACTTAATAGTTCTTCAGTTTGCAACTGAAGTAAAAAAAAGTGAAAGTGTAAGCTCTTGATTGCTTCCTGTGTCACATGACTACTGGCAGTTTTCTAAGAAAAAGATATTTAAAATCTTTGTAGACATCCAGTATCTTTAGTACTCTTAAGATGTCTCTGAGAGAGAAAGGCAAAAGGATTCGAAAACACGTGTAATATGAATATAAACCAAAGCAATTTGTCCTTCAATGCTGAATTAATAGTTAAATTGGATAACTGTCTTTTATGCTGAAATATAAACACCTGTTGTGTAAGAGGTGGGTAGAGCAATAGTATATTGTACCTCTTGTTAGTATTGATCATGTCGTGGTTCACTGATTCTGAAAGTGAGATTTCTGTACTCCATCTGCTGTATATTAAGTAGTTAGTCATTCATTGATACACAAATCTCAGTTTAATTTGTCAGGAAATCATCCTGCAGGTAAAGAGAGAAATCCATAACAGAGAGTTTTAGCTGCTCATTCTCTCCAACAAGCTTCTCCAAGATCTTAATGAAAAAAATGTTTACAGTTCAAGGAAAAAGAGTCTTGGTGAATGGGGAGAGTAAATCCCAGTTGAATGATACTTGAACATGGCTTATACTTTGCTACAGGAGATTATTTAATTCCTTTGTTGAAATAAAGTTCATCAGTGACTTTCCTGATCAATGTATTTCTGAACTGAAGAGAACATAATGGTTGTAGTTTTATCTGTTTTCTGACTGCACCCTTATGCCCAGTCCTAAAAATATCTTCATAGGATTAGATATAAAAGAGTATAGAATATTTTATTTAATCCACTGTTATGAAACATTGCATGAAAGCATCAGGATAAACTAAGGATGAAAAGACATTTTTGACTTGGAAATTACTTGGGTTTTAGGATTTCAAGCACATTCATTTACTTGAGATGGAGTTAATTTTCCCCATAGCAGCCCTCACAGTGCTGTGCTTTTTATTGAGACACTGACAACACACCAGTGTTGTGACTACTGCTAGTCAGGACTCACACAGCATCAAGGCTGTTTTTTTCAACAATTCCCTGCAGTAGGATGGGGTGGACAAGATCTTGGGAGGGCACACAACCAGGACAGCTGACCCAAACTGACCATAGGATATTCCATACCATATGACATAATCTCAATAATAAAAGTTAGGAAAAAAGGCTGGGGTGGGGGGGAGGGCATCCGCTTGTCCTCTGAAGCAATTGATATATGTTTGGAGCCCTGTTTCCCAGAAAAGGGACATGGTCTGCTGATGGGAAGTAGAGAATAACTCTGTTTTCTTTAGGTTCTGTGCACGGCTTTGCTTCACTTTTCATTAAACTGCCTTTGTCTTAACCTATGAGTTTCATCTTATTTTCTTTCCCGTGGTCCAGCTGAGAGGAGGAGGTGGGGAACGATAGAGCAACTTGGTGGCTTGGTTGGCACCTGGCATCCAGCCAAGGTCAAACTGCCACAAGAATCAGATATCAAAGAAAATTAAAAAAGGAACTGTCAAGAAATCTAATCTGTTAAGGTTTAACAGTATGTTCTCATAGTCTGTCATTCAGATTTGAGAAGAGATAGGATATAATAAGATGTGAAATGATCTACTAATTACTAGTTCACAAATTCAGAGGTTTTTGAATTAAAATAGATGATTGCAAACATCTAATCTACTTATTTTATTGTACAGAACATCTATTGATTATTAGCTACTTTAATCCCTATTTGAGTAAGGATCATTATTGTGATTTTAAGCACCTGCAGTCTTGCATGTAGGATGAAATTCTGCTTAACAGCTTGCCTGGTTGGCAACTTGATTAACTGTTTTAAGAGAAATAACTAGAAAGACATCTGTAATATTTAGGAGTAGAAAGATATATGATGTTGACACACAGAAAGCAATTTCCTTATGGGTTTTGTTATTTGAGGCAGCAGGATAAGTTAGTCAGGGTAGTGTTCAGAAAAACATCAAAATTATTTGATTTTCAATACTGTAAAGAGCATGTATTACCTGCAGTGGTTAAAGTAATTATTTCACAATGAAATTCATAAATACTATCACTGATAAATAAACATGCCCCATGAAACCTCAAATAAGCTTTCAAGATTACGATGAAAGTATGTTATGTTGAAAGTCAATAATGTGAACTAATTCACTGTTGAATGAAAGTTTAAAAGATGCTCAGAAAGGATCATCTTGTAAAGAGCTATTTGACATAAATAAGGTTTGTTTTGTATGTGAGTGGATCCTTGCAAAAAGATGAAGACAGAGCGTTCTTTCTCTAAGAGTTGAAAGCCAGAGTTTGAAAACCCACACATCAAAGAAGTATTTTTTTTGTGTTCAAATGGAATACCACATGTTTTAATTTGAGCCCATTGCCTCTTGTCCTTCCAGAAGGCACTACTGAGAAGAATCTGGATCCCTCTTTTTCATTCCATGCCACCAGGTGATTACACAAATCCCCCTGAGCCTTCTCAAGGCCAAACAGTCCTTCCTCTCTCAGTGTATCCCCATATGAAAGAGTGTTTAGTCCCTTAATTGTCCGTGCGTCCCTTTGCTGGACTCACTCTATTAAGTCCATATCTCACCCATCACTACAGATGTGGTCTCACCAGTGTTGGGTAGAGAGGAAAAATCATCTCTCTTGACCTGCTGCCAATGCTCTTAATGCGGCTCAGAATACCATTGGCCTTTTTTGTCACAAGGCTGGGTACAATAAAATGTGTATTCCTATGTAGATAGATTTATTGATTCTTAGGCACCTATCAGGCAGGTATAATATCTAATGTCAAAAAAAATTTTTTGCTCAACTGAAGGAGATGCAATGGTAGATCATTTGAGACACCTTACTATAGGCTTAAGAGACTAAGTTCAACCTGAGAGAAGCTGCCACTCTGTGCCTACAGGTCCAGCCAGCATCATGGATGGAGATGTATTCTCGGCAGGTGCATGCACCCAGAGAACAAATATACACCACAAATATAACAGAGCTAGACACAGAGGTCATAGACAGACTTTGAGAGCACCTGCACAAAACCAGACAGCACCAACAGCTTCATCCTGCTCCTCTTACTGGCTGATCAGGTTAGAGGTTCCGTACTGAGAATATGTATACATATGTACAAGGTGGATCCCTCCAGTAACTGGCCTCAGACAAAGTTCACCCCACAGATGGCCACTGTGTCCCAGTGGCCCCAGCTGTTGGTTCCTGGATATGTGAGACCCTGAAACTACAGCCCTATTCCAGTTGCTGCTACAGGCTGTCATACACAAACACAAATTGGCCAGGACTGCCCTGGTCCCATAGCTGATCCCCTATACTCTCAGCCTTAGGAACACACAGGCACCCTTACAACCAGAGCTGTCCCTCAGTCGTCCCCTGACTCCCAGGTCACTTCATCTCATCCAGCTTCATCTTCATTAGTGATCACACACTCTTTCACCCACAAGCACTTGCTCCAGTTGCTGGCACTATGGACACATGGGCCCTCCAAACCCATACTCTGACTCCAGTTGTTGCAATCCCTCCTCCTTACATACACAGATGCACAAAGAAGAGAGAGTTCCTCATTCAGGAAAGAGTTAGAAGAGAAGTTAGCAGAAAAGTAGGATAGATTGTGATGGTCAGGCACAGGGCATGGTGAGACATGTACTGACCAGCAAACTGTCTACATGTGATCAGCCTTTTTTTCCTCCTACCCCTCCATTTTCCCACACTAGTTCCTCCCCAAATCACATAGCATCAGCTGTCTTCCCATTTTTGGTTCTTTCCTTAAAATTCCCATAATAAATCCTGTGCAAATCTGAACTGCTCTTCTCCCATGCTATAATCTACTTAGACTGAAAGGTGCATTTCCAAAGACTCATCTTGACATGGTTCACACATGGACAATGGGTCTGATGGCTTTACTGGGAAAGCCCTGGAAGGGGACTAGACAGAGTTTGTTCCTCTGGAGTCCTTAATATGGTATCCTGCTTACCATTGTGCACCAATGTGATCCTCTGCTCTTGTGGAGCTCGGTCTTTGATGAGCCAACCATTCTACCATGCTGATGGTTCTACAAGGAATCTGGTGAGGGTATTATTTAGAACAGAATAGAGTGGAATAATTAATCTGTAAGGGACCTACCACAATCATCAAATGACTGTCCAGTTCAGGGCTGACAGAAAGCTAAAGCATGTTCTTAAGGGAATTATTCAAATGTCTCTTACACGCTGACAGGTTTGGGGCATCGACCATCTCTCAGAAGCCTGTTCCAGTGTTTGACTACCCTCTTGGTGAAGAAATGCTTCCTATTATCCAGTCTAAATCTCCCCTGGTGCAGCTTTGAACCATTCCTGTGCATCCTATCACTGGGTACCAGGGGGAAGAGATCAACACCTCCCTCTTCACTTTCTCTCCTCAGGAAGCTGTAGAGAGAAATGAGGTCACCCCTCAGCCACAATTTCAGCTGGGATCCCACTCCTGCCATTGTCTCTCTCAACTACTTTGTGGTTGTGCAACAATGATGCTTCCTCCCTTAAAGTGCACAGACTTGTAAATTCACAAAGATAAAAGTTCAAACAATCAATCTGTTTAATCTTCCAATTCCTTCCTTCCTTCCTTCCTTCCTTCCTTCCTTCCTTCCTTCCTTC
>JANVCC010000021.1:34579440-34593070 GCA_025345505.1 Todiramphus chloris collaris | reverse complement strand
TCCTTCCTTCCTTCCTTCCTTCCTTCCTTCCTTCCTTCCTTCCTTCCCCCCTTCCTCCCTTCCTCCCTTCCTTCCCTCTTTCATTTCTTTCTTTTCAGCCTTCTTATGTTAATGGAGAAAAATGTACCAACAGAGATTAGTTTGGTGTTCTGTGTACGTATTAATAACATGCAGAGTCACATAAAGCAGTAATTTTGCAAATGTGCAGTACTAAAAAAACCTCAAACTAATTAATGGCATTTCTCTGAGACTGAAGGCCATGGGCAGGATCCAGAATTGTGAATCAGAGAATTGTTCAAATTAAGCTCCGTAGAAAATTAGTGAAGAATTACAGTCATTCAACGCTGACACACGTATGAAGAGTTCATGACTGACTTTAATATTTACTGGACAGACCTGAACTGCATGTCTGCATGAACATCATAATAAAAGGAAGAGGTGAAGAGGACACAATGAACAGACAAAAGACAACAGTCTTAAATTGCAGCAAGGAAGTGTCCAATTAGACATAAAGAAAAAATTCTTCACAGTAGTATCAGCAAGCACTGGAATAGTCTGCCCAGAAAAGAAGTGAAATCTCTCTCACACAATATTAAGATATGTCTAGGCAAAATCCTGAATGACCAGATTAGCCCCTGTACTGTGTTTTGAGAAGGACATTGTACTAAATGGTATCCAGGGACTTCTTCCAACATATATTTTTTAGGTTCCTGTGATAGTAAATCTCAGAACCCATGCTAAGTACAAGAATCTAAGGGTATGCCTAATACTGCCTAGAAGAGTCAGAAACTAGACAATGGTCACAAAAATTATCACAAGGATGGAACACTTCTCCTATGTAGAAAGGCTGAGAGACTTGTGGTTCATCCTGGGCAAGAGAAGGCTTCAGAGAGATCTTCCTGTGGCATTTGAATACTTACAGGGAATTTGTAAGAAAGGCAAAGACTTTTTGCCAGGGCCTGAAGTGAAAGGACAAGGGGCAATGCTTTTGATCTGAAAGCAGGTAGATATAGATTAAAGGAATAAATTCTTTACTATGAGGGTAGTGAGGCACTGGAACAGGTTTTTCCAGACAAATTGTGGATGTCCCATCCCTGGAAACATTCAGTGTCCTGCTGGACAGGACTCTGAACAACCTGACCTAGTGAAAGATGTCCCAGCCTATGTAACAAGGTGATTGGGCTGGATGATCATTAAAGGTCCCTTCCAATACAAACCATACTTTAATTATATGACTACTTTTTAATAGCCCATGCTGCTCAGGACTTAACTGTTTTGCACAGCAAAATTGCTTTGGAAAGTCTTAACCAGAGCACTTAAGTAAGCTAAATGCAGGTCAGTTCTCAGGTCAGAAAAACAGACAACATAACTTTAGAAGATGCTGTTAAAGAAAGGCTTGTGATGAATGAGCAGTGTAGCTACTTACATTTTGCAGAGCAGCTTAATTATTAGAATGCTATGGTATGCAAAAGCCAACATGTATTTGTTATTGTCTTACTGATGTGGAGAGTAAAATCAACCTTCCCACCCGCAAAACAGTGTTCAATCCAGCAGGCTCTAAAATAGCTAAAGATGAGGGTGGGTTGCAATTGGAGGAAAGAACTGCCTCTACTCATATGGAAAACAGCAAGTTGGGAAACTAGTTACAGATGGAGGAAGAGAGGATGCAAAAAGGACTTGACTGAGACCTTTTGATATGAATACTAATATTCTATATACATTTTACATTAAGGTTTTATTGGTTATAATGCACATATATTTTACAGAGAACATCAGTCTCTCTTTCTAGATACCACAGGATATAGATTAGATTTTTCTCATATCTTGTTCATTCATTTTTTACTATGATACAAGAACTACTCATTTATCTTCTGCTGACTTTCAGTGAATAAGGATTATCTGCCTCATCTTTTTTGTAGTTTTTAAAATATCTCTCATACCTCATTTTAGGTTTCATATTCATACATTCAAGAAAACATAAGGAGGTACTAATGCATAAACAAAACTCTTTAAGTGTCCTTCCTAGTTTTTTTATAGAACTCAAAGCAGTTGATATCATTGCCTAAAATAATATTAGCAGAATATATATTGAAATAGCAGAAATATATTGAAATTTTTGTTGCTCTAAGAATCCTTTTCTCACATTGATGGATCATGCATGCCTTTAATATTACTGAAAAGTTACTTGAATTCATTCTTTCCTTTCTTTCCCTTTCCCTTTGTCTTGATTTAACCCTACTCAGCAACTAAAGACCACACAATCATGCACTATTTCCCTCCAAGTGGGATGGGGGAGAGAATCAGAAGGCTATAAGCGAGAAAACTCATGGGTTATGATAAAGGCTGTTGAAAAATTAAAATATTATAATAATAATAATAACTTGTAATGAAAAGGAAGATAAAACACAGACAAAGAAAACCTGAGAAAGGCTAGTGATACAAAAGGAAACAATTGCTCATGACCAACAGACTGGCCAGTCCCTGAGCAACAGCCTTCCTGACAATCTTCTCCATAGTTTTATTGCTGAACATGATGTCATATGGTATGGAGTATCCCTTTGGTTAGTTGGGGTCACCTGTCCCACCTATGTCCCCTCCCAACTTCTTGTGTATCCCCAGCCTCTTCATTGTTGGGGTGGGGCAAGAAGCAGAAATGGCCTTAACTCTGAAAGCACTGCTCAGCAGTAACTAAAACTATATTACAACACTTTTTGTCACAAATCAAAAAGATGTCCCCATACTAGCTACTGTGAAGAAAATTAACTTTATCTCCGACAAAACTAGCACACCCTTCCATTTCCTTTTCTCTTACGACCTCTTAGCTTGCACTTTCACTCACATGGATCAGATAGAAAATGAAATAAACAGTGTGACTGGCTTCTGAACCATTTCTTCACAGACATGCAGCTCAAATATATGAAACACTGTTCACTTGCCAAATATGCTGATTTCATGGACATACATCATGATGTGGAAGATAGGTTATATATGCAAGTATGAGTTATCATTCTGTGATTGCAAACACTTCCTTGGTGTTTGTTCACTGTAGAGTTGCTTGCTATTATGTAGAAGCAAAGAAAGAAAGACAGAATATCTTTTCAAAATGCCAATCCTGATTTGACTGTACCAAATGTAATTTTTGTTTCAGTTGGAAAATAATATTTGTACAGACATTGTTAATTCATGCTGTCCTGGTTTGAGTGAAAACAGAACTAATTCTGTTCAGTAATTTTACTTTCCAGCTTGGTTCTTTTAATTAACTGCACTTTCTGAAGTTAGCAGCCTGTTCTTACAGACAGTGTCTGCTTCTAGCAGTGATAACACCTTATGTTTGGAGTTACTACCAAGGATTGGTATGCAGACCAAGGCCACTGCTGGGTCCTGTGTGCCACATTGGGGGGTGCAGGAAGTGAAAGGCTGCACCTTCAGGGAGGAGCAGACAGGACGGGTGACTCTAAACTGACCAGCGAGGTATTCCATCCCATATACGCCATATTTGGTCTAGAGCTGAGGGACCCGAAGGGTCTCTGGGCTCTTCTCTCCCCTTTTGGACTGCTTTGCCAGCTTTTGCTTGGCTTGGCTTGGGTCCTCTTTCGGTTCCTTCCTTGGAGCACCCAAGGAGGACTCTGTCCGTTCTGCCTTCGATCCGATCTGCGTGTTCCTGAACCCGGTACCAGAATCCAGCTCCCGAACACTGGGACTCCCCCGGAGCCTGCACAACATCAGTGGTGACGGTGATGTAATTACCATCAGGGGGGTTGGGTTCCATACTGGTTTTGTATATATTTGTATATATTCCATTTTTATAATTATTATTTTCCTTTTCATTAAAGCTGTTCTAGTTTCCTTTTCTAATCTAAGTCTCTCTCCCTTATTCCCTTTCTCTTCCCCTTTGGGGAGGGAGGGGGGTTAACAGAGAGCGTCTGTTATAGGTTTAAGGGGCTGCCCTGACCCTAAACCACGACACATGCAAATCTCCAAGGAATATAGATATCTTTGTGTGAACAACTGTATTTGTTCTGGAAATGTCCACCCTGTTGTCCTAGTAAAATAGAAGGCAGAGAGAAAACAGGAGAAAGTTTTAAATTCATTGGCTTCCTTGAATATGAAGAACGACACAATTATTTTAACAAAACTGAAAGAACAGAAAGGAGACCTAACAGGGACACTCAAAGAACAAAATGAATCTTCTTTCAAGATATAATTTTTGACATTTAAAATGTGTTCAATTACATGACATGTGGAAAAATAATGTCCAGATAAATATGCTTTACATTTCAGGTGTCAGTTTTCAAAATAACTATGCCCAAAGTACTGCTAGGCATAAATTTAAATATAGAGGAGCCTACTGTAACCTTCACAATTAGAACAATGCAAATGAATTGGGTCTTTTTCTACTGGTGTTTTTTCTTTTGTGCTATTCTTAATTTTCTTTTTCTTTTTTTTTTTTTTTTAATTTTTAACATCACAAGGAAGCAAAGGTATCTATCTTGTTTATTTCTCCTTTTGTTAAGCTGTCCATTAATTACATGAAATTCTTCACAGACCTCATTCCACAGACTGCAGAACATAGAGTCAGATACGCTCTGGAATTTACACTACAGGTGTGTTCACTGTAGCTTCCAGAAGAAGGAACTGAGAGGACAGATAGGGAGACAGGACCAATGATGAACTTTTTGTGCCTCTGTGGAGTGTAGGTCATATAGTGATGGAAAACTAGTGCATAACTCAGGCTTGCATAGCTTGAAGGACTCTATGGACTATATATTGGACTCAATCACATACCTCATGCCATGGTCCCCAACTGAAAAAATTAGTTTTATACATTTATGTTAAGGATGCCCTTACCAACTCTTTCTACACAGAACTTTGAAACTCCTGTAGCCAGGATGAGAGTGCCACCTTAATAGGCTCTCTGCTCAAATAGAAGTTGTTAAAAGCTCTGCTTCTCATACATGAACAACTCTTCTGGCCTCTTCCCAAAGACCAATACAAAGACATGTGCCATGTAATGTTACTTTATTAAAGAGCTGAATGTTACCTTATTCAAGAACTCTTTACTGTTACTTTATTAAAGAACACTTTTCCCTAAACACAAGTTTCTTCAAATATTGGAACAGAACTGAAACTTGGCATGTTTGCCAAATAGGAAACTAAGGATATGAAGAACACAAATTGGTAGTGAACTAAAGACGAAATTATATTGTTATTTCATCAAGTGGGGAAATAATTTTTGAACTTGTGACGATACCCATGTACCCAGGAAGACTACATTCTGACTCTCTTAAAGAATCAGAAGCATAGCCAGATGTAAGGGGTCTGGTGATTTCCTTACTAAATCTAAGACACTTGCCATTACATAGTTTCATGTCACAAAACACTGAGAAACAGCTGAGCTAGGCAGGAACAGATAAAATTGCCTTCTTGTAGCATTGTTAATCCTGAAATCTCTTTTTAGAATCAGGTGGACAACCTACATAGTAATCTCAGGTAGAATATATTATAGTAACATATTTCTCAATTCGTGTCACTTGGGAGGTGAAACCCAATTTCATTTTCCTTTTTATCTGAGGGAGTTAAAACTTGCATCTCCTACTCCTATTAAACTGTAAATTATAGATTAAACTCTCAATCCATTTTGGGAAAAACTGTTCCACTTTAGCATTAATTAAATATTCACTGGGACAGAAAAAGAAGAGCTTTGATCTGTACAACCTTGATTTAAAAATGGGAAGACCCATTTTTCATTACACATACTAATGACACTTTAAGTATTATGATTTAAATACTCACTAGACCACCACTTGGGATGCAGGTTTCCCCCATGACAGGTAATAGCCTTGACCATTTGGGTAGCATTTCATGATGCCTCTTACTCTGTCATTCTCTGGAACAATGTATTTTTAATTATTTCATGCAAAACCTAATAATTTGAAGGAGGGAACTGAAGATTCCCACTCCTATATATAACAGTTAGCTGATTAGTTTATTCCTCTGGAAGAGCAGAGTGAAAGAATCGAAAGCCCTCCATCAAAATGGAAAGTGGGTCTAGGTTTCTGAGTTTTGAGTAAAAAATCTAGAACACCATTATGTTTTCTTGCTTTGACTTTTTGACTTAAGAATACTGAGAACTCCTATCAGTTTAAGTGCCACAAGAAATACAAAATTATGTTGCCTGAACATTTTTGTGTTTGAGAATCAATTTGCCTAGGCATTGCCAGAAGTAGACATTTAGTCCTTATTGATCTTGGAGTCACAGAAGCAAAGTAAGTGACCATCCACTTAGGTTTGTGGTGCTATTACTAGATAATTAACAGTACCAGAGCTGAATAGTCTAAAGCTCAATTAGTTGTCATGTTGTAAGGAGTATGGAATTATCCTTTAAGGTCTGCATAACTTAACATAAAGAAGGACTGATGCGGATGTCCTCAGAACAGCATTAGAGTTAGTGAATAGTTGAAGACTGAATCCATATTTTGGAATTAATTTGAATATTAGGTCTCTGTATCCTTTAGGGAACACTCAAATATTTTCTTGTACTTTGGTAAATACTAGACTGATATAAATTCAATCAACTCCGTTATTTGCCTACAGAACAACATCAACACTAATACCACCATATCTCTTGTGTTTCTGAACCACCTATTTCCTCATTTTCCTCCTCACCAGCTCAGCAGATAGGAAAAGAGTGGTCTAGACATATAGGCAGGAATTGATTCTTTTTCCTTGCTATTCAGGTGCAGCAGAACTCTGGAGCTACATTTACATTTGTAAGTTAAATGATCTTGGGGCCATTTCCAGTGACTAAGAACAATTAGTCCGTGTCTGTATCATGACACTCTCCAGTCCTCCCATGCTAATTCTCAAATTGTGCCTACACTGTTTGAGAGAATACTAGCTGGAATAGATCCTAAGTCTGAAATGGATCTTTCTAGCAAAGTAGATTACTTAAGATCCAGGGCATGGAGAAGTTCTGTAGAACTGACTAATTTACTTATAACCATGTATTCCATAGTCCTGGCAAAGTGCCTGTCACATATAATGCCTTCAAAATTTGTGATAATAATATAGACTAATTTATTAATACTTTTAAATCCTGTCAAAACTTCCATATAATACTGAGATACTTAGACATCTGTATCAGTTTATACACAAATTGTATTTTCACTAGAAACACTCATAATAATGTACTAAAAACCAATTAAAAATAAACTGATTATGATCAGAATATAGCATTAATTACTACATACATTTTTCTACAGATCACTCTAGATCCATATCACTATAATTATAACATAATTTTAGCTACGTCCCAACATATGTTAAAAAGTCAGCTTTGCCTGTTTTGTCTTGATTAACTGTAAAAAGTAAGGGTAAGACCATTTAAAAAATCAAAGACCTGTAGAATATCTTGTGAAATGGTAAGAATTAAAAAAAAAAAAAAAAAAAAAAAAAAAAAAAATTAATCTACACATGATGATCAACAGATATCCATACAACTGTCTGGGAAGGATGTTACAATCGCTATTCTATATATAATGTTAGCTTTTATGGATTACACTCTCTCCTCTGAATTTACTTTTTAAAAAAGAATATTAAGTTAATTTCACCTTTTCTTATATCTCCAGTGGAACCTATTCTATTCTGTTAATTATAAAACTGTCCAGGCTTCTGCTTATTCAGGTAATTATAGCTTCTATCATGGTATTTTCGAATTTGTAATAATTTAGTCTTACAGCACCCTTTGGAATAGGTATTAGTAACTCATCTTTTGGATGAGGTGCTGAAAACCTTAGAATAAAATTAAATACTGAAAGCCTGAAAAGAAACAGATTAGTGACTTCTGCATCGGGGAAATACATACAACATGTTCTGATGTTGCTTCAAAAAAACCCAACAAACCGCAAACCAAAAAAAAAACCCACCCTGGTTTTCTTCTTGTTCTGGATTCATTATGTTTTTCTTTCTGAAACTTGCTCCATGTCTTGTACTATAATTAACTCTTACAGTCCTCATAAAGCTAAATTGTATACGATGGACTGCTATCAGGAAACACTTCATCACAAATTCCGTAAGACAATCCTTTGAAACATTATCATCTCACTCACTTAGTTTTGCTTTTTCTTATTGCTGTAGTTGTTTCAATAAGTGTACTCAGAATATGAATCAATTACTGCTATAATTTGTCACCATTCATAGAAACAGAGGTCATGTCAACCAGTATACTTGATAAGGTCACACTATGTATTAATGCAAAGGTTTCTGTGCTTGATCTTACTGATAAATTCGATGTATCGAACAGTTAAGGATTCTATTCTAAAACCAATGAATTTACCTTTATTATTTCATGATCCCTACTCCTCCATTGGCTCTGATCTCCCTGTATTCCAACATCTACTGAGACCTAGACTCTCCCCTCTCCTCTGCTGCCCAGTCTCTGGAGCCCCTGAGGGGTGGTCAGGATGTTTCACACCCTAAAATAGGGGGTTACCATGTCCCCATAACACCATGTCCCCATAACCCCAGATCTTCCATGCCATGTCCCTTTCCTGGGCAGTTGTACTTGACTTGCCTCTATGTGGCCTGCAAAAGCCTGTCGACAGCCCACAGAAATTACATGCCTCCAAGTAGATCCCTTTTGAGACCAGATCTCTGTAAGTTATGAGGACACACCACAAAGGGAGGGAATACATAGAGGGCAATAACAAGCCTTACTGCCCTGTGATGAACACTATATGAGCTCCTCTCACCCTTCATATGGCTAAGGACCTCATTACAGCCCCTGGGGCTATCATCCCCTGATCCAGTGATGCCACAGCAGGGCCATTCTCCATGTCTCCACAGACCAATCTAGCCATGGACAGGTATCATTACAGTCTACTTCTTTTTCTAAAAAATATGTTGTTATTTTATGGTGTGGAGCAAAAGGAGAATATACACAGATAATCTTTAGTGAAGGTAAAAGAATTTTTGTTATAGTTGAAAACCTATGTGATTGTAAAGGAGGTAGGAACAGCCATTACCCTAGTTATTTAAAGGAAATTACTTCATTATAGTCTGATAGATATATTGTGAGAATGGCTCATCATTTGCAGTCAGAAAAGCAAATGAATATGTGATTTCTGATCCCACCTGAGTAAGACGTCCAGCTATTCACCTCCATTAAATGAAAGGTTATTCCATCCATATACAGAGGCAGAGTTTTAAAGTATTTGATTAATTTAAAAGAAAACAGTTCTTAAGATGGCTACAGAATGTATGCATTTCCACTGAGTACAAGTCTACTTTTTGTTCAAATTCCACTTTAAGTGTCTGGGTCCTGTTTTGAACTTTACTCAAACATTAACCTTTCTCTTGCCAGCTAGTATATCCTAAAATATCTTATCTGAATAGTGAAGACCGACATCATAAAAACAGGAGCAGGTATATAAAATTGACACTAGTCACTTCAGAAAAGTAAGTCATGATCACTCTTTGTAAAAGGTTATTTTAATCTGTGGGAAATGAAAGTATTCTAAATGATTTTAAAGCAACTTTTATGTATTCAGATAATCGCAACAGTTTATCTCACAATGATACTAAGTTTTAGTATATTTCTGATGATACCTTCCTTTTTTCTATTGATGAGTTTTCCTCCCTTTCTGAAATGTGCTTTGATGTTGCATGACTGTCCCTTATTTGCAAATTACTGGAATCTTTGTATACAGCTTTAGTTCTCCTTTTTATTATCATAGGCCTTTATTCTGATTCACTGCTTCTTTCATGTTAGTATTGCAGCAACAGTTTCTGTGACTGCAAAAATGCTGTTTGCTTTATTTTCAAATGGGTTTGTGATGCTACTGCAGATGGTCTTCACAAAAGTTTATCAGCTTATATTCATCCCACTTGGTGGTCCATTGTGGCTTTGATAATTGACACAGACTCACAGAATTGCTATGGTTGGAAAAGACCTTTACTATCAAATCCAACCATTATCTCAATCTACCAGGGACACTACTACACCATAGGTACTCAAAGATATCTAGACAGATTTTAAATGCATTCAGGGATGGTGATTCAACCACCTCCCTGCCTAGCCTGTTCCAGTCTTTGATAACCCTTTCAGTGTAGAAGTTTTTCCTGATGTCCAACCTAAACCTCCCCTGCCGTAACGTGATGCCATTTCCTCTTGTCTTATCAGTTGTGACTTGTGCGAAGAGACCAGCACCCACCTTTCTACAATCTCCTTTCAGGTAGCTGTAGCGAGTGATAATGTCTCCCCTCAGCCTCCTTTTCTTCAGACCAAACAATATCAGCTCCCTCAGCTGCTTCTCATGTGTCTTATTCTCCAGACCCTTCACCATCTCCATTGCCCTTCTCTGGAGCCACTGCAGCACCTCGATGTCTTTCTTATACTGTGGCACCCAGCACTGAACACAGTACTCAAGATGAGTGCTCATTAGTGCCAACTACAGTGGGACATTCCCTTCTCTAGTCCTGATGACCACAGTACTCCTGATAAAGGCCAGGATACCACTGGCCTTCTTGGCCACCTGACTGGTTCATGTTCAGCTGGCTGTCGATCAACATCCCCAGGTCCCTTTCTGAGAAGCTTTCCAGACACTCTTCCCCAAGCCTGTAGCATTGCCTGGGATTGTTGTGGCCCAAGTGCAGAACTCAGCATTTGGCCTTCTTGAAACTCATGGAATTGGCCTTGGCCCAGTGATCCAGTCTATAAAGATCGCTCTGTAGAGATTCCCTACACTCAAGCAGATTGACACTTCCACACAGGAAGTCATCAGCAAACTTACTAAGGGTGCACTCTATCCCCTCAACCAAATCACTGATGAAGATGTTAAACAGGAGTGGCCCCAGTACTGAGCCCTGGGGGACACTATTTGTGACCAGCTGTCAACTGAATGTAACTCCATTCACCATCACTCTCTGGGCCTGGCCATCCAGACAGTGTTTGGTCTAGCAGAGTGTATGCCCATTCAGGCCCAGACCAGGCAGTTTTTTCTTGAGGATGCTGTGGGGAACAGTGTCAAAGGCTTTACTGAAGTCCAGGTAAACAACATCTGCATCCCTTCCCTCATACACCAAGTGGGTCACCTTGCCATAGAGGGAGAATAGGTTCATTAAGCAGGACATGCCTTTCATGAACCCATGCTGACTTGGTCTGATTTCCTGTTTGTCCTGTAAATTGTGTGTTATGGCACTCAAGACATGACCTTCCCCGTCAGTGAGGTCAGACTGACAGGTCTGACAGTTCCCCAGATCCTCTTTATGGCCCTTCTTGTAGACGGGCATCACATTTGTTAACCTCCAGACCCTTAGGATCTCTCCATTTAGCCAGAACTGCTGATAAATCATGAAATGTGTCTTGGTGTGCACATCTGCCAACTCCTTCAGCACTCTTGGGTGTAACCCATCTGGCCCCATAGACTTGTGTATATCTATATGGTTCAGCATCCATTTCTTCTGGATTATGGAGTTCCTTCTGTTCCCCATCCCTGTCATCCAGCTTGAGGTGCTGCCTACCCAGCAAACAAATAGTCCTGATATTAAAGACAGAGGCAAAGAAGGCATTAAGTACCTCAGCTTTTTCCTCATCCTTGATAATTATGGTTCCCTCTGCACCTAATAAAGTACGAAGATTTTCCCTAGGTCTCCTTCTGTTGTTAATGTATTTTTAAAAATCAGTCTTTACTACCTTTTACAGCAATAGCTATATTGAGTCCTGGTTGGGATTTAGCCCTTCTAATTTTCTGTCAGCATATCTTCACTGCATCTTTGTAGTTCTCCTGAGTGGCCACCCCCTTTTCCAAAGGCCAAGCTTCCCAAGTTCTAGTCAAAGCTCTCCATTCATCCAGGCCAGTCTTCTTCCCTGATGGCCTGTCTTTCAGGACACAGAAGTGTCCTGTTTCTGCACTTTTAAGATTTCGTTTTTTAACAGTGCCAGCCTCATTGGACTGCTTTGTCCTTCAGGATGACCTTCCAAGAGACACTGCCAATCAGTCTCCTGAATAGGACAAAGTTTACCCTACAGAAGTCCAAGGTGGCAGTTGTGCTGACCTCCCTCCTTACTTCTACAAGAACCAAAAACTTTATTATTTCATGATCATTAAACCCAAAACAACCTCCAACCATTACATCTCCTACAAGTCCTTCCCTATTAACAACCGTCAGGCCCAGGAGGGCAACTTCTCTAGTTGGCTCCTTCACCATTTGCATCAGAAGTTATCTTATGCCAGTCTCATTTCAGTTGTGCCCTGTGGTAGGACAAGAGGTAATGGTAGCAAGCTGAAACACAAGAAGTTCCACCTCAACATGAGGAAAAACTTATTTACTTCAAGAGTGACAGAGCACTTGGAACAGGCTGCCCAGGTTGTGGAGTATCCTTCACACTTTCAAGACTCGCCTGTTCCTGTGTGGCCTGAAGGAAAGGCTGGGGAAAAGGCTGATCACTTCACCCCCACTTCACTGGCAGGGGGGCTGGACTCGATGATCTCCAGAGGTCCCTTCCAACCCCTACCATTCTGTGATTCTACGATCTTCCACACTCCAGGAACCTCCAGGACTGATCATGTGCTGTATTATATTCCCAGCACACATCTGGGAAGTCAAAGTACCCCAGGAGAACAAGAAGCAGTGCTCTCAGAACATCTCCTAACTACTTATAGAGTATTTCATCAGTCTCATCATTGTGATTGGGTGGCCTGTAACAAAATCTCACCATGATATCTGCTTTGTTGGCCTTCCCCTTCATTCTTACCCATAAACGCTCAACCTTGTTATCTCCATCTTTACGTTGTAGACATTCGTATCGCTCCCTGACATAGTCATCCCACCACCTTGCCTTCCTCACCTGTTCCTTCTGAAAAGCTAGTAGCCATCAATTGCAGCACTCCAGTCATGTGAATTGTCCCACCATGTTTCCATGATGGCAGCTATATGATAGTTTTCTCACTGCACTCCTCAGCAAGTGACCATTGATGTGTTTACACCTTGTTTATTATGAAGTGCTGGATTTTTACAGGTTGTTCAAAGGACCATAACAGTAATAGTTACATTTTTCTGTTCTCCATAGTTTGTCAAATATCCTTACTGCTGATTTAAGCAAGTTTAAGTTGATTGAGCCAATAACGACTTCATAATATTAACAGTATGAGCGACCAGGTTTTCTACAAGTAACTCCCGATTATGTGAAAGAAGCTTAAGACTGAGAAGCAGTGTATAGTGAATTTATTTATGGCAACAAAATGCAATTTTCTACCAAGCTCTTCTCCTTAGTATTTTCTTTGCTGTAGCATGCTTCCTTTCCTTCAAAGTATCTCTGTTAATTCTTGTTCTTCTATTTTCTTTTATTTTGGAAAGGGTTATTAAAGGTAAAGTTCATCTGAAAAGAGATAAGTTGGTCATTGGAAGTGCAGATAAGGTCTAGGCTATACACCTGTAAGTACTGCAATTTATTTCCTTCTTATCTTGCTTTCTTTCTTGCTTTCTTTTCTTCCTTCTTTCTGTTTTCTTGCTTTCTCTAGCTTGCTTGCTTGCTTGTTTTCTTGCTTTTTTTGCTTTCTTGCTTTCTTTCCTTCCTTCTTGCTTTTCTTTCTTTCTTTCTTTCTTTCTTTCTTTCTTTCTTTCTTTCTTT
>JANVCC010000021.1:34481974-34579430 GCA_025345505.1 Todiramphus chloris collaris | reverse complement strand
TTTCTTTCTTTCTTTCTTTCTTTCTTTCTTTCTTTCTTTCTTTCTTTCTTTCTTTCTTTCCTTCTTTCCTTCTTTCCTTCTTTCTCTCTCTCTTTCTCTCTTTCTTTATTATTTTATTATATTTTACATTTTTGTTTCTGGTTTTTTGATTTTATCTGAAGCTTACAGCACTCTGGTACAAACTAAATGAACAATTTGTATAGAACACGTTCAAGTCACTTAACGTTCATCACAGTTTCATTTCACTGTAAGCAATTATTAAAATTAAGCAATACATCAGAACCTTATGTGCTCAAAGTCAAGTTCTTTTTCAACTATATGAAAAGGATAATGCTCTGGATATATTTGAATGAGTCTGGATGTTTTTCCTTATTAAAATACATTTTAAAATAACTTCATTGTTATCTCTAATACATCTAAGAGTGTATATAAATTGTACAACAATATTTATATTTATTCCATAAACTTTAGTCAGTGTTGATGTTAAAGTATGAAAACAGAGAAATAATATTATAGCTTATTTTTCTCCTCTTACTTTCTCTTATGCATTTTTTAATTGTCTTTCAATTGTTTCTCATAAAAAAAACCCCACTCATAACTGTATGCAAATTGTATTCCCTAACATTAAAAATGAACTTCAATTATGTCAGTCTCCCTAAGGACTGTGTTTTTATAGTATGTTAAAACATTAAATTAAGCTCTGTACTAGCTCACAGATCTCTTATGAGTGCATTATATTCATTATCCGACAATTAAAAGAAATGTAGATATGTATTTACTTTAAATACCTCTGTTATCAAAAACAGTACTGTGCATGGTATTAAATTCTTTGACTTAGGGGCATATTATTAACATTGCAATATAGTTGCTGTAGTTCAATAGTAGAAGTCATACCTCAAAAAGTCCAAGGGTTTTAGCATTTCAGCAAGACATAAAATTCCAACTGTATTGCAAGTCTGTATAAGATAATAAAAATGGGGATATTATTTGTCCTATCTGACATAATGTACTTTGTTTCATAATTGCAATAGCTATCCTGTTTGAAGTAAACCATTCTTCATTTCTGAAGTCTTTTTAAGGATCATGTATGTACAATGAATCCTAGAAATTCTATAGATGGATGAAAATCACAGTAACCTGCAGGATATAAAGGTCAAAAATGAAATAGATTTTGGTGACCTTGATTCAGCCTTTGTCAGTGGTGTCATGTCACACAAGAAAATAATGATCAGAAATATTTTGCTAGTATGAGTAGTTTAGCTGTTGATACAAATTTATGGGCTTCTTTTAAAAGAAGTCACTTCTTGGTCAGGTGAAATAGTGTAATTCTGTGTAATCTGTCTCTCTTATTAAATTTGGAAGTTGCAAAACATGAATAGGAACATGGAAGCAGATGTAAAAAGTACAGCGGTCAGTACGACCAGAGACTTTTCTACAATACAGCCTCTGTAAAATAAAAAAAAAATATTTTGCATCCCTGCAGGAGACTTGATTGTTCATGATTTAAGTTTTAATATTTATCACAAGTCAAGGGTCTGAAGTATCATTTTTTCAAGCTGGTCTCACAGGTTTTGAATCAGGGGGGCCTTCAGCTTGTTGGGCTTTTAGAAACATATACCAATTTCTTAACATATTTTTTAATTCAATTCCTTTTCTCATTGTCCCTAATCTCAGAATAAGAGATGTAGAGTGTAGACTGAAGAATGGGAAAAGTAAAAACTGTAAACTTTGCCTGTTCAATCATTCCCTTCATTGAATCAACATGTTGGTCAAGAACAGTCAGGCTGTTGAGCTAATGTTCTAGTTACAGTTTTCAGCTCTCTCATTGTTTACTCCCTAGCAGCTTTCTGTGGCACTGGGTTTTGGAAATATGTAAAGTAGAAGAAGAATAAGTCTTTGAGAGGTGTTTTTACACTGCAATTAACTTGAAATCACTTGAAAATCATATTTCTTTTGACATTTCACAACTGGAGCATAATGATTTCTAATAGCACCAAAATTTATTTTAATTAGATGAAAGAATATAATTCTGAATCACCATCACAAACAAACAAAGCAATGAAAACATTCCCCCCCCCCCCTCCAAATTCTCACTTTAATACTTGCACAATTTATTCTTTAAATAGAATGGCAAAATGATATCAGCTCTGTGCTTGTTGTATGTGAACGGATTGTGTTTTCTCTCTCTTCCTGAAAAAAAATCCAAACAAGATCTTTCAAGGCTGTTCACAGTGAAAGCCAGAGACCTTTACAGTTATGATCTCCACCTAAGCACTACATGAGAATTTTTCTGCTTCCTTTCTGACAACACTCCTTCTACCTTTCCTCCTTCCAGTGTTTCCTACTTCCATAGGCCTGCAAAATTCCTCTCCAGATGATGTCAGGAGCTGATAGATTTTGACCAAATCACACCCTTTTGGCACATGTCTTTGCTTTTTTCACCCATCAGTATAAGAAGGAAGAATAGTGTAAGGATATGTGGAAGGAGAGTGTCTGATCCTTTACAAGTACCTGGTCAATGACATTTTCAATGGGAAAAAAAAAAAAAAAAAAGAACAAAGAACATACAGGGACACAGACCTGACCAACAAATGATAAGGGAGGTAGAGAACCAGACCTCGTCAGTTTCAGTAATTGGCGAGGGTATGTGGGAGCGTGAGAATGTTTATTCTAGTGAGGTTACCTGATCAGGGATCTTGTCAGTTGGGAAAATAAGGGAAAAAGTATAAACCAGTAACAAAATACACAGACTTGACAAAACATATATATAGACACAATGACAGCAAACAAACCTTGCCACTCACACTAATTCATGGGCTATTAAGAAACTACATGTGTCCCTTTCAGGAAGATCAACCTGGTCTTTGTAGCTGATAAAACTGTAAACTAGGGGGAGCCTGAATTGTGAAGGGTAGAGGAATTGGAAGAACTGTACCGACCCATGAAGGATGTGCAGGGGAAGGGGGGGCAGAAAGGAAAGAAAGGGGTTTAGACAGAATATGATATAAAAGGGTCCTGTGACATGTAAAACAGGGCCAGTCAGTATCCTTGCCTGCCTGAACCCTGAACCTGATCACTGCAGTCCTATCTTCTTCTATCTTCTTTAATCTCCACACCAGCTAGTATCCAAATATTAACTATCACTCTCTGTGCCATGTGTATGTGTGCTACTCAGTGTCAGTTACTGATAAGACCTCTGTGTGTGTGAGCTGAATCTGGTGCCAGGTTCCATCCTGTGGTGTCAGCTACTGAAGCCATTGGGGTCTCAGAAGCAGGTATTGGAGCAAGTGGGGGTCTTTAACATTCAGCCACTGGAGCAGGAATGGTGTGTGTTAATTTAATTTGTTCAATTTTACTTGCAAGATGTGAAAATCTTAACAGGCACCTCACTTCTACTGAGTTGTAATTTTCTAAGCATTCTAATTTTGTTTGGTTTGTTTTGGGTTTTTTTACCTTTAGAATAAAACTTTATGTGATATGATTAAAAGGTTGTGATTAGTTGTGAAAAATCATGTGTACAGAAAGATAGTAACTGCTGGAAATCAGACCTCTTGGAAACTCTTACATAAAGACTCATCCATCCTAAAGGACTATAAGATTGCATTCAGTCTAACAAACCTAAAAGAGATGTGAGTTGATGAACATTCAACAGCCAAGAATAGAAGGAAAATGAACAGGTTTCAACCACCTTTCTTTTGCCTGTAGTTTTCAGGTTTGTTTAATTTTTTTTTGTTTGTTTGGTTGGTTTGTTTTTTTTTTTTTTTTTTAATTTAATCTATGTTTAGCTTTTAGAGTATACCTATGATGCAACAGAAGTACTGCTTGATATTTATTTTCTTTTGTAAAAGACTCTCTCAGGAAGACCTTCTCTAATTAGATTCTTATTGCTCAAAAAACTCTATTTTTTACTTTTATTTAAGTGCTGTAATACCAAATAAAGATGAGTTACAATTTTTTTCTGAATACTTAGACTATTCTATGCTAACAAAAAAATATGCACTAAACTGTACTAGTATTTTAAAAGGAAAAAGACATAGACAGGTACTTAAGCACTGATGTGATTGTCTGTACTATTATACTCCAGCATACTCTTGACATGTTTCAGTGTGGCCACAAATACTTTCCCAGATAACACAAACATGAGACTGTTTGGATGTACTTGTACTTGTGCTCGGATGTTACTGTCTTTGGCCTGATACTGTTGTAGGCTTCAGTAAATTTAACCAGCCATTTGAGTAATGTTTACTATTTAAGTGCCTGGACATCTTTGTATTTTACAGAAATAAATTTGAAACTGCAATTTTGTTTTTACAAGAACACATATGAAGGTGCATGAAATAGTCTAAAGGAATTAGCTCAATACAATACTTAAAAAAATTCAATATATATGTGATCAGTCTTGAGGTGAAGATAGTATAGATAAAGCAAAAGTGATAAAGCTAGTAGTGTGGAACATATTGCCTTCCAGAAACTAGGTAATTTTCCCTATGAAAGATATTAACAAAACAGAACTATTAATAATGATTAAAGTTCTTGAAACACAAAGTATTTATCTTAATATTGAAAAATAATGAAAAGGGAGTACTTAGAATAACAATTTAAATGACAAAACCAACTTTTCTTAAAGGAAGGTGAATTGTGGACTTAAGATGTGTATAACTGCTGAACATTTAATTTCATGAATATGCCACAATTCTCTGCTTATTGCCAGTGAATGCATATCAAACATTTCTAGAGTATTGTATTAGTTTGGATTGGAGGAAACACATTAATTACCAGATAATGAAAATGTCACCTCAAACTCTTCGTGTGTTCAAGTTCATTTCTCTGCAATGCCAGTAAATTGTAGTGAGATGTACTCCATCAGATTATCAGTTTACTTTCAGGATCAAAATTGGGATCATTCAAGTGTAGTGTCTGAAAATGTGTGATTTGAAATTCTAACTGTTGTCTAATCTTAAGAATCCTCCTGAATCTATTCCAGGGTTACAGTAGTAATATGGCTATCATTATAATGTATAAATCAATTGAGGAAAGGGGTTTATTCCTCAGGCAATGCAATTATTCATGAACTTCTGTTAACTGTCAAAGTTCTTCCCAAAGAAAGCTCCAAAGGTATGAAAAATAATACTTCTAAATTAGTTCAATCAAGGAGATGCATTGACCTCACAATCTTTCTTACAGAACTATGTTTATATCCTTAATATGAAAGACATTAAAAAAGTTACTCACAATAACTGGTATCTAAGTAATATCTTAAAATGGTTATTCTTCCACAGCAATAACTTGCTGCTGGTTACGAAAGAACAAAACTAGATATGCAGCTTGTTTTTTAAAATAAGACTTGTTACTTCTACTGTGCTTATGGAGTGTGTGTTTTATATACTGCTTTTTCTGATTTTAAAATTAATTTCTATTTTCAATTATAATATAATAAATATATGCCAACAAAAATTGCATTGAATCTTAAGACTGACTTTTACAAAAATATCCTGATAAGAAATAGCTAAACTGTATAATGCAAGGTCAAGCTACAGATCATATGTAATCTTACTTTTTTCAGAAACTTTTAGTAGGCTGTGATAAGGTACTTTAAGTGTTTCACTTATTGTACAGAAAATAAGGAGGAAAAAAAAAAAGCTTTATTCTCATTTCATACAGTACCTTGTATGTTCATCCAGTTGTTAACTGTTATTTATATTTTTCAGTTATGTGTCTATCAATTTGAATGTACAATATTATCATAGAATCATAGAATGTTAGGGGTTGGAAGGGACGTAGAAAGATCATCTAGTCCAACACCCTGCCAAAGCAGGATCACCTAGATCAAGTCACACAGGAACATGTCCAGGCGGGTTTTGAACGCCTCCAGAGAAGGAGACTCCAAAACCTCCCTGGGCAGCACATTCCAGTGCTCCATCATCCTCACTGTGAAAAAGTTTTTCCTATGTTTACCCTAAACCTCTTGTGTTCCAACTTACTCCCATTGCCTCTTGTCCTAACACTGGATGACACTGAGAAGAGTCTGGCCCTATCCTCCTTACACTCGCCCTTAACATATTTATAGACATTAATGAGGTCCCCCCTCAGTCTCCTCTTCTCCAGGCTAAAGAGACCCAGCTCTCTCAGCCTTTCCTCATAAGGGAGATTCTCCACTCCCTTAATAATCTTGCTGGCCCTGCTCTGGACTCTCTCCAGTAGCTCTATGTCTTTCTTGAACTGGGGTGCCCAGAACTGCACACAGTATTCCAGGTGGGGCCTCACCACCTGGAGGTGAGTAGAGAGGGGGAGGTGAACATCCCTCAACCTCAATCTTCTAAATGCATCCCAGGATGCCATTGGCCTTCTTGGCTGCGAGGGAGCATTGTTGGCTCATGGTCATCCTCTTGCCCACCAGGACCCCTAGGTCTTTTTCCCCAGAGCTGCTTTCCAACAGATCAGCCCCCAGCCTATACTGATACATCAATAAATATACCATCATGCATGCATGTATAGTGTGTATATGTGTGCACACTTACTTACCTGAAGAAAGCCTGCCAACATTACAAATTGTGATTTGATGTTTGATATGGTTAAGCAAATTGCTCTGTGTAGTATTTCATCCTCAGGCATGATCTTGCTTACAAGAAGGGGTTTGTTAGCTTTTTGAATTATGGGTATCTATCTTACTGACTTGCTGGAAATAGAAATGACAGTAAAATAATGCAAAGATAAAAATGTAAGGAAGGGACAAATAATGACTAAAATGCAGGTGTTGAGACATCTAATTTGGATGTTGCACCTTTATATTATATTATTATTATTATTATTATGGCAGTTTCTAAGAGTTCTTCTTGATAGTTAGGCACCTCAGAATCAGACCTAAGGATCCAACCTAAGTACCATCAAAGCTGGATATTTTAAATCTTGTTTAGCTCACTGTTATGCTTACACACAGGATTCATCAATACTTGTGACTTTTGATATAATGAAATTACAAAGGTGCTTTCTTTGAAATGAATTTCAGTTAAGTTTAGTTTAGTTTAGTAAGACTGGATGAAAATAAAGCTTGTTATATCAAATTTTTACAGTGACAGTGTTAAGCTTTATGTACAGCAACATTTATTTTCTGCTTTGAAAGTCAACATGTAGTAGAAGTTTTTTATACATTTTAAGGACTATTTTTAATTACAAACTCTAATTAAATATTTGGTGGGAAGGGGAGATGTCAAGTTAATGCTTACTTTGCATAAAAGCATATTTTTAAACATGTTGATTTAAAATAAAATAAATAAATATGCATTGATACATTTTACTGTGTTTTTTTATTTCAACGCAGAGCATGAGATTTCACAACGAATGGAAATATGAAAGATAAGACAAATCACTGTTCTTTCCAGAAAAGATACTAAGAGGCATTCTGTTCCTTAGAATTATAATGATTTTCCTACTAAATAAAATAAGTTTTAAATATGAACTGAAGAAACAGGATCACTCAAATGAAACTCATGCACAGTGAAACTGAAACATTACCTTCCATTACAGTGTGACAGTAGGTAGCCACTGAATAAAATAAAAGTGGCTTGTATTTCACTAAATTTCTGGATTTTTTTCCTTTCAATATGTTTTCCTTCCTTTCTTTTCTCTCCTTCCTTTTAATCACAAGGCTACAAAGTAGTTTTATTTTACATGGCAAAGTAAGTTACAAACTCTGTGGAAAGTGATACTGAGAAAAAGTAGTTTAGTATGAAACGCCTTTTATTTGATTATACTATATGGCTTGATAAGACTCTATTGGATACATCTTCAAATGCTTAGCACAGTTTAGGCTCACAAGTTTCTGGTTCTGTTACTTGCAATGATCTTTAAGTTATGAAGAAAATAATGAATGAAGATAGAAAAGGAGGAGACCTCCAAGGACAAAAAAAAAAACAAACCAAATTAATTGTATACTATATAAATAGTGAAAACATTAATAAGCAATGAAGTTATTCAATTTTCACATGTACCAATGCCTTCAGAGATCTTCTGTGCCTACTTGATTCATGTACAGTATTGCTATCTTGGTCGCTTGATAGCTATTATATTATTGATGCACTGACAGTTTTTAGAAGATAGATCATATTCTCACTACTCCCTACACAGAAAGGACACTCAAATAACCACTCCTCAAAAGTAAGAAACCTCAAATGTGAAATCCTAACAAATGCAAAAATTATTACTATTTATAAACACCTCATATGTAATGAGACAGATTCTGTCCAGGAAACTCCCAGTAAGCCCAGTAGAGTAAGTTTAATTATTTAAGTCTATAACACCATAATAACAAAATGCCTTGCTTTTGAATATATGCTTACTGTGTTCCTAATAAGGAAGCTTAAGAATGTTTTCTATTAGCAAGCTATTTTACAGTTTTATGTTGTATACGTACTATACTATACATAATGAGGTTTTGAAGAATTCAGAAAACACCTAAGATATTTCTTTTCCTTTTATTTCTGGGAAATAGTGGAAGGATGTAGTGAAACCATCCTGAATTCTCCAGAGCAGAAATATCAAATTAATAAAAACATAATTTCTGATAGCCACACCCCTGATTTCAGTGGTGTATGTTTCAGTCAGAACTCAAAGCACTGTAGGTCAGATAGCCAATGCCCTACAGGTTTTCTTCTGTGTCTGAAATTGTAAACATCATTATCTTTTCAAAGGAGTTCATATATGACAACCATTAACTTCATGCATTCAGCACTGCATGTTAATTTGACAGGATCAATATATGTTGCAGCAAATTTGCAGTGATTTTACTGTTTATGTTAAGGAAAAAAAAAAATCACAAATTAATAGATATAATTACTATCAATAGAAAATATTTCCAGCCTCAGAACAATAGAATACGGAAACATAATAAACTTTATATTCATAATACAATAAACAGAGCTAAAGCTGGTGAAAATCAAAATAAGGGGAGCAGTTAGGGAGGTTAGATAGAGACAGGGTAATTTAGGTGTTACATATAATGACATGCTAAAATTCTCCAGCTTTTACATTCTGAACTTCTTTCATGGTGTACACTTGACTTCCAGCAGAATCCCCACATAGGTTCCATGTTAGTACAGGTGAGTTTACACGTTATGCAGAAACTTCAAAATTTCCTCAAGGACGTCAGTATACCTTATATTTTTTATACCTGCATATAAAGGAAGGAGGCACAAATATGTCTGAGATGTACATGTAAGGAGCTTGAATATTTTTTTTTTTCTTTATTGCTGAAAATTAATCTATGTTAAAAAAATGCTTTGGTAGATTATTATTCAATTTCAATAGATTTTACTAAAACTCCTTGTGTATATTTATCAAAATCTCAGTCATAAAAATGACATTTTTTAACTGAAAGCAGTGACTTTGTAAGAAAATGAAAAACAATGTTGCAGTAAATTAGTACAGAAAATGTTGTGAGAAATAAATCCAATCCAAACTAAGTGGAAAAGAAAACAATGCTGAATACTAAAAGACCATTTCTCTAATCCTGACAGCTTTGCTGATCATTTATCTTTGTATTTCCATTCTTGAATAGCCTGATGTTGTCTCATTAGAGCTGAATTAGTCTTCTCCTGCTTTGTTTTTCACTCATCACTATTTATCCAAAGATCAATAAATTCCATTTACTGAGAATCTGAGTATCAGAATAGCAATGTTATAAGAGACATTTTGAAATTACAAGTCATATTTCTTTTCATCCAACCTTATACACATATATAGATCAAATAACTGAGTCACTATTGACCTTGAGAAAAAAACATATGATGTATGCTTGTAAAAATACTTCTCCTACGCTAACAGTGCAAATGAGATAAAGATGTCAAAGATTTTTGATCACCTTTTTTTTTAGTTAAAAATATGTAAAATTACATGTGAAGGAAACTGATCCTTATCACTTTCTAGACACCTTACTTCCATAGTAAAATCAATGTAATCAGTAAACAATAATTGAGGCACAATTACAGGCCATAGTTATGAGATCTAGTCTAAATCTATGCTCTTTTAGTTTAAAACCATCACCCCTTGTCCTCTCACAACAGGTCCTGCTAAAATGTCTGTCCCCATCTTTTTTACAACTCCCTTTTAAGTATTGAAAAACCACAATAAAGTCTCCCCGTAGGCTTCTCTTCTTCAGTCTGATAATTTTCCTGGTCCTTCTCTGGACACACCACAACAGGTCCATGTCTTTACTGTACTCATGACTCCAAAACAGGACACATTACTCCACATGGGGTCTCACCAGTGTAGAATAGAGCGTCAGAATCATCTCCCTCAACATCCTGGCCATGATACTTTTGATGCAGCCTAGGATACAATTGGTCCTCTGGGCTGTGAACACACATTATTGGCTCACATGTAGTTTTTCATCCACTAGTACTCCTAAGTCCTTCTCTGCAGGGTTGCTCTCAATTCCTTCATCCCCCAGCCTGTATTGGTACTGAGGATTGCCCTGACCAGGTTGCCCTGACCCAGGTTCAGGACCTTGGACTTGGCCTTCTTGAACTTCATGAGATTCACATGGGCCCACTTCTCAAATAAGTCCAAATAAGGTCATGACTTTTTACAGATTTCCAGATGGACATTGAGTCACTGACCACTACCCTCTGGATGTGACGACCCCATGCAATTCCTTATCCACCAAATAGTCCATTCATGAATTCCATATCTCTCTAGTTTAGAGAGAAGGATGTTGTGGGGGACCATGTCAAAGGCCTTACAGAGGTCCGGAGAGATGACATCCAGAAAGATAACATTCCTAGTTCATTCTTGCTCCACTGATGCACTCACTCCATCATAGAAGGACACTGGGTTAGTTAGGCTAGTTTTGCTTTGGGTTCTCTCACCAAAATAGGGATATCTCTAGTTCATCTGGTAAGGCATGGTCTTTGTAGCTATTTATTGGAAATCTGTAACATTTCGTGGCTCTTGTTACATTGTCTACTGGGAAGAGTTTGGATTTTTCATTTTCATAACTGCCCTTTGAATACTGCAGGCAACTATTATACCTCCCCTTAGCCACCTCTTTTTCAAAGCAAGCAAGCTCAGCTCCCTCAATGACCCCTTGCAAGTTCTTTAGGACTTATCTCAATGAAATACAAATTGTCTGTCTCACAAGCTACATATTATTAAAATTACAGTTATATCAGACGGAGGTAAACTAATTTTTTTAACCTATTTTTGTATATATATAAGCTCACAATCTTCAAAATCGTAGAAACTCTGCATTTGTTGGACTTGCATATACCAGGTAGCTGACATCAAACAATATTTGTCAGTCCAGGATTCATCACATTTAATTTACATATAGATATACACCTAGTCACCTCTATATATAGTTAACAGGTCTCCAGTGAGCATTTTAAGCATTTGGATGACATGAATATAAACTTCCTCATACTGACTCTTCAAGGAGACTAGCATAATTATGAAAATGATCTGGGCATGCTGGTGGACAGCCGACTGAACATGAGCCAGCAGTGTGCCCAGGGGGCCAAGAAGGCCAACGGCATCCTGGCCTGTATCAAAAACAGTATGTCCTGCTGCTAGGGAAGTGATCATACCCCTGTACTTGGCACTGGTGAGGCTACAGCTTGAGTAGTGCGTTCAGTTTTGGGAATTGCAGTATGAGAAAGACATTTAGGTGCTGGAGTGAGTTCAGTGAAGGGCAACAAAGCTGGTAAAGGGTGTGGAGAAAATGTCTTATGACGAGCACATAAGAGACCTGTGATTGTTTAGTCTGGAGAAGAGGAAGCTGAGAAAAGACATTATTGCTCTCTACAACCACCTGAAGGGAGGTTGTAGTGAGGTGGGTGTTGGTCTTTTCTCCCAGGTAACTAGTGATAGGACTAGAGGAAATGTGCTTAAATTGCGCCGTGGAGGGTTAAGTTGGATATAAAAAAAAATTTCTTTACTGAGAGAGTGGTGACATTGCAACAGGCTGCCTAGAGAGGTCATGGAATCACCATCCCTGGGGGTGTTCAAGAAATATCTATATGTGGCACTTCAGGACATGGTTTAGTTGTCGTGATAATGTTTAGTAGATGGCTGGACTTGGTGATCTTGAAGGTCATTTCCAATCTTAATTAATGATTCGATGATTCTATGCTTCCCACATAGATCACACCTTGAGTGACTAAGATTAAATAGATGGCAAACTAAAGTCCTTATTGGAATATCTTAATAAGATATTAAGCATTTAAATTCACAGTAATACACAAAAAGACATTGATGAGGAAAGACATGCATAATTTCAGACATATATTTCTAGTTATAATAAAAAATGGGCAATCTATCTCACTGCTTGAGATATTAATTATATTTTTTTTAATTTCTTATTGAATTGAAGATGTTACAGTAGAAAAAAAGAGAAAAAGAACATCCGTAGTGCTGTGGCCTTTCATAATTATGTGCAGACATAGATTTTAGGTATTTTATATTAAAAAGTCATTAGATTTCATTTAAAAAAAAAATAGTATCATGAGAACAGAAGCCACACCTTTTAAAGAAGTGCCTATATATGGTTTTCTTTTTTAGTCTAGTTTTACACACCTACTATTGTATTTTTCCTTCCCCAGAGGGATTTTGTAATTGTTTTTTAATCAATCATTTACCTTCTCAGTAATAAGTAGGTTATAGGATGATGCTAAGCTAACCTTCCTAAAGGTAGAAGGTTTTGTTTTTAATTACATGCAGTGAAAAGGTGATGATCTTTCATACTCCACAACATGGAACATAATGAACATGTTGTAATGGGGTGTAGCACAATGAGGTACAAACTAAAAATATTATGGAGTGTCTCAAAATACATAAGAAGCTTTTTGCCTGCAGTCGGATTAATTTTGATTCAAGCTTTATAATTTCTCTTTAATATCTAGTCTAAGATTACTTTCTCTATATAGTTTGTGAAGAAACCTGCAAAGAAGGTTCATCCTGATTATGTCTGACTTGGGAAGGGACAAATTATTATTGACAATAAGCTTTAATTAGATCTGTTGGATGACCAATATTAAATGAGATCCATCTCTTCTTCAACCTGTAATGGTTCAGCAAGGAAAAGGCAAGAAAAAAGCACAAACTTGGTCCTTCTAATTAAGCAACACATTTCCATGTATAAATATCTTCCACTTGCTTAACAATAAGATTTTTTTTTTTTTTTTTTAATATCCCACAAATCAACAAAAATCCCCACAATTCTATGCTCCCTATTGAAAGATCAGATGAACGGGATTTTCTGGAACAAAATTTAAGTATCTAAATTCCTTTTTCTTTCTGGTTCTGATAATGAATTTATTAATCCCGTACTGAAATCCAGCCACTCCCTTAAAACATATTATCATATGATGCTATTGTTCATTAGTTTCAAACTAACTTATATCCCATTATTTTCCTTTGAACATTAGTTTCTGATCAGAGATCAGAAGAGAGTTTTATAACATAGGAATGGCAAAGTGCTTCCAATTTACTTTTATGTTTTAATGCATTTCAAAATTTTCCAGTGTTAACATAACAAAGAAAGTTGAACACAGAAGGACAGAAAGGGAAAAAAATGAAACTTGTCAAGCAACAGGCAGAATCTTTTATGCTGAAAAGTTCAAGTATATTTACAAAAGTGGTTTCGCCTCTGTGTCCATTTCTTCCCTACTGTCAGACTCACAATTTGGCTTCGTATGTGCCATTGTCATTTTTCATCACAGAAAGTCTAACAGAGGCAGGACAATAAAAAGGGGAAAAAAAAGGAGAGGTCAAGAAAATTCAAGGAAGATAGTTTCTTTTATATTTTGGACAAGTTTAAAACATGCTTTTTATACTAGGTGATCGACAGAGGCCCATTTTCTGCAAATGGCCATGTCCTTTTAATAGCAGAAGCTCAGTGAAAAAAAATGCACTTCACTTTTAGTCTACTGTGATATTTTCAGCTAAGTAACAAATAATTTCTCTTCTTTCACAAAAGGAACATATGGCAACAAGAATCTTCTAATATTCTTTCACAGATACTGCACATAGATTTTTCCTGTCTTGCTTTATTGAGTTTCATACAAAATTAGCACTTTTTCTTTGGTATAATGGAAGTTCTCAAGCATTCAATAACAAATTCTAGACTACTTTCATGTAACTATAGGAAAACACAGTGAAGATGTGATTCTTTTTTTTTTTAACTTTTTTTTTGTTTTAACTTTTTTTTTTGCATAACAGGACTTCTGCAGTTGTTTGTTGTTAGTTACTCAGGATACTTCCAGTCTTAATTCAGTTAACTATCCAAAGGTATCTACTAGCAGCTGAGGTACTTACAGTGTTCAAGACATCTGTAATTGACAGATATGACATGTGACCTAAGTGAGATCCGTGCTTTTCTGAAGCTCTGGTTGTAAAACATGTGACATATCCTAAGGTATCTTACCTAACATTAGGCACCTAAGCTTAGGCAAATAAATCATATCCTCATTTTCAGCATCACGTATTTACATGCTGGGAGGAAGGAATCTCAGTGGCTTTAATTAATACAATTATCTTTTAGGAATGATTAAAAAACTGCAGATCTTTCAAGGACTGTTTAAATCATTTTTGGCTTCCAGTGTAGTCAAGAAGCAAATATCAAAAAATCAAGGTGAAGGACATGACAGTGAAAACTGCCAATTGTTAACAGTCTTGTAAGTCTTGGGACCATGATTCAGTTTCTAACTCAACTTACCTACCAGAAAATATAATTTAAAAAACCCAAGTAAGATAGAAAAGTAAACCCAAATCACTTCTGTCATCACATTTATATTTCTCAGCCCCAGTATACTGCTTGTTAAATGTCTAGGACAACAGATCGACCTTGGCTTGGCTGTCCATGAAGAAGTTCCCTTAAAAGACGTTAAAGTCATAACTCCTCAGCAGGAGTTTGAACATTGTTCAAACATCACATGTTTGAACACACCTTCTCTTTGATCCTGATAAAAAAGGCAATTAAATTCTATCTTGTTCTTAAAATACTACACAATAAATAAAAGAACATTAAGCACTGGGAATAGACAATCTTACACATAAGAAAACTTTTTTCTGGTCTTTACCACTTTTATATCATTATAAGGCCTTATAGTATATTCTTTTGTAAAGTGTATGAAAGTGCAGCTTTTTCTCTTCTGACAAATAAGAAATCTGTTAATACCTAAAACTTACTATCAAAACAAACATTCAAACAAACAAACATAACACTGATAAAGTCACAAAGATTGATTTTTAATGAAGACAATTCAATAATCGTATCTCAGTGATGTGAACCCAGTTTTTGAGGTGTTTTGAATCAGTTTTAATAAGGACATTTTTTCAGAAAAGTTATTTTATTTTGTTAATGCTGTGGAAGCATAGGTCATATTCATTAAGCATGTAAAGAATGATAGAAAAAATAGATAAAACTAATATATGAAAACATGCTTTTTGTACGAGAAGTCACAAGCTATGTATCAGTTTTGGAGCACATACTTGTTGTAATTAAGGTCTCTGCTGGAAATATCTATCAAAATGTATTTTTTATCACTAATCTCAAAGTAAACACATGCTATCCGTCTCAGTTGTTATAAATAGTCAGAATTTGTAATCCATTTTAATTTAAAATTCTGGATGTCACATTTAAATCTTCCTTCTTCTGAGAGATAATATAGCAAACTATATTTATAGCCCGGATCCCAGAAACATTTTTAGGCTGTGCATTTCTCCATATATATCCAAACTGATGATTCAGTTTACTTCTTATCATGCTTTCCATTATAGACATCTTATTTTAAAGGGGTTTAAACATCAGGATAAAAATCTTTACTGAGTTAAAATGTAACACCTTTTATCTTGGAAAAAAAAAAAAATTGTTAATAAAACTGGTTCTGTTTATAAGGACAAATCTTCACAGAATGAATGTAACTTAATGTTTTAGAATAGAATCTTTGGGAAAATAAATTTTATTAATTCCATTTGTATGTGGTACAGTACTGCCTCAATCATGTTTTTTACTGTAAGTAGAAAAAATGCTGAGAAAGTAAAGCCCATATAATTACACATAAGGACAGAAATAATATGAGGGACTAAGATAATATCTAAGATATTCAGTTAAATCAAAACAAGCAGAGGCTTCCAGACAAAACAAAACAAAAAAAAAAATAATAAGACTAAGAAGAGAACAGTAAGAAAGAACACTGAAAGAGAAAACAAGACTGTGATACTGGAGATCATTGACTACTGTTCTGGGTGGGTTTCTTCTCATTTAACTGTTATCATCTTCTACATAGAAATCTACATCTAGGCACCCTTCCTTGTGAATGAAGAAAAATAGTCAATCTTATAATGTGATTTGCCCTGCCTGCTTTAAACACCCAATTAAGAATAGGATGAAGTACATTGTATATGTACCTATTTCCCTCCAGTGACTACATAAGTAAATGTGCCTATTTCCCTCCAGTGACTACATAAGTAACCTAGACTGACTAGAATTGACACTGTAAATGTCTGACTTTAAGCAGATGAATTTGGATACATTCAGGGCATACGAGTGAGCTCAATTCCAATACAAGCCATGTGTCTTATTACACTTAAAATTAACATTGGAACGTTAATTCCACAAAGCATATATTGGGTTTCTTCAAGTTTTTATTGTCATTAGTACATATTTTTGAACACTATTTGAAGTGTCATCAGTGTGAAAGTTCTCTGCAATTTACTTATAACTAAAACTAATACTGAAATTAAAAAAAAACCCGAAGAATTTTCTTACCACTCTCTCTGAAATCTTGAGTAAGAATCATTCTTGTGGCTAACAAATGGACTCCACATACAACAATACCAGTCAAAAAACAACTTCAGATTTATTTTTATTCAGAAGCTTCATAGATGGCACATTTTCAAAGTAGATCCTTGTGTTCTGAATACTGACTTTACAGATATTCCTAAACAGTCTAACATTGATTTTTCTTTTCAGAGTTAAAAATAATAATAAAAAAAAAAAAAAATTAAAAAGTATTTTATTAATTTCTTAGTGAGCATCAGATAGTTTTCTTTCATGCGTAGTAATTGTTGGTCTTTGCATTTAAATGACATGTATTTGAAAGATGGTGTATTTCTGACAGTTGATGCCTGATGTCAGGAGCACTTCTCTTATAGTCAAATACATGCTATCTGAAATAAGAATTGTCATGAATATAACAAAAAGAATACAAGAAGTCAAGGAAGGATAAAATATTTTAAATTCTTAAAGAAACCGGTTTTCTACCAATGGTTTTGTAAAACTAACCTGTATGTGCAGCCACTTGTACTGAAAATTACTGAATGAAGCAGAATTACGCAATGCCTGTGAAGTGCCAATCACAGCCAATCAAAAAGACTCACCTTGAAATTGATGAATTTATCACAAATTATCTAAAATTAAAATTAAGGAGTTTGAAGTTAACAAGTCATCCTGGACCTCTGGCCAATAAGAGAACTTTAAATGAAGTGTCCTAAGTCCCTTGTGCAGCTTTTCAAACCTCTATCATTTAATTTGAAATGAATTTTCAAGCAAAGTATGACCTTAACATCACTTTCAGAAATAATCTGAAAAGGAGAGTATAGCGTAACATACTGATAAGTGAGAAGGGATTCAGAAATACCAAAAAAAAAAAAAAAGGAAAGAATGAATATGGGTTAATGTTACTTCTAACTCATATAATTAAGAATGCAATGAGACATTAACCTAATTAATATCATATTAGATTTGGCCTAAATCTAGAAGATAAAGAAACAAGAAAACCTTTGGCCGTCAAGAAAGGAAACTGACAATTAAGAAAAACAACACAGCTATGAAAAGAAATTAAAGAGAACTCTGAAGAAAACAGTACAATAAAAAGTAATTGTTTTAAGTGTAATTTGAGCAATGGAAAATACAATTATAGAACAAATATATAAAGCTGTGCTGAAAAGTATATGGCAAAAGTGTAAAGTGTGAAAAATTACAAGAATAACAAAATATTAAGTATTAGGATAGCTTATTTTGATATTTTTATAAACTTTATGAGTTTCTTAATAGAACTTCAGTGGTGTGAAATAATACAAGGATATGAATGGTGACGAGCAATAAAGCTGAAACCTTTCTGTAAGCCTACCTACCCAGGAATAGTAAAGTCTTCTAGATAGATGAGCAATAATATAACTGAATAACACTACCATCTATTTATTGCTTCCAAAGATCAAGGCTTGCTTTAGAAATCTACACAGTATTTGAACTGGAGGGCTATATGCGACCAATGACACTTTAATTAGTTCAGGCTCTCGATCAATCTATTCTTTGCTGGTGTCTGACAGCTCAGATGCATTCAACATTATTGATCTTTGTCCATTTATTCATCTTCTCTCACTCTAAGTTGTTTAGATTCCTTAATTCTTTGTATTTTCTCTGTCATCTTTCAAATCACATGCATATGAATTACTGTTATAGATCTTCATCTGCTTAACTTGTTCTTTTCCATGACATTCTGTAAAATTCTCCTATTAAAGTGTTATTTTAAAGATTATTTATGTGAGACATTGAGTTATTTTTGATGATTAGAGGTTAAAATCTGTTTTTTTAACATTCTCTGTGACTGCTACACTTCTGAAGGGATGCAAAGATATTTTTTCTAAAAGTTGGTAGTGGATAACAGTACTGAACTATCCCCTAACTTTAGGAAAGAGTCACTTTATACGTGATCACTAGATCTTTAGTTTGAAATACAGTTCAAAATTAAAATTAAAATTTCTTCAGCAAATCCCAATTCTTTGTTATTTTCTGAATTTTAATGGATGATCAGAAACTAGCTACCTGTGCTACATACATCAGTGTTTGACAAGTTTCTCATTAGAGAACATTTGGTGCACAGAATCACTGTACAGAGGGAAGCAGTATATGCAAATAAAAAATGTGGAAACAATTACTTGAATATTGTTTGGAAGAAGACCAGCCAATACTTATTTCTAATATCAGAATATCTATTCTCTATGCTCTAATAGAAGTACAAAATCTAATACCTATTTTAAAAGCTAGTCTTCATAAAATGTTGTTGAACAAAACTATACTGCAATTCTAGAAAAACACAGGCTTACACTGTATGTAATAGTCTGACATAATAATGACACTTTCTATTTCTTCTTATGAGCAGAAAAATGATCTGTATTGATGACAGACAAAGAATATCATCTATGACAGCAGTTCCTACCCTCTGATACAGCACAGAATTGCCTTAAGATTGCCTTAGTGTTGTTCTGATTCCACATTAGGGGTTTTTTATTTGCTTATATTTTTCCCATCTTTTCCCTTCTGTTCTAAATTATTACATACTCAACATACAAGAATAACAATGTAAAGATGGGAAAAACTTTAATTTGTCTCAGAACCAGACAGTTCTATTAATAATGAGCTTCATTATGCTACACTCAAGCTTTCCCCAGCTACAAAACATTACAATACATGTCACTGAAAGAGAAAATAATCATGACCTTATCTATTCCTTTCAGTGTGACTCTCATCCCTCAAGTTAATTTTAGAAGACATGGGAAAGAAATCATGACATTTAAAATAAATATCTAAGTAAATTTAAAAGAAATAAATAAACCATGGCATAGTTGGGAAGGTGGGGAAAAGACAGACAAAACCTCAGTATAGATAGCCACCTGCAGTTCTTATGTCAAGGATTTTCCAGGCAAAAATCACCAGTGATTGTACTAGTTTATCATCCTCACCTTGTCTGTGTCTGTATACATATACATATACGTGTTTATAATGTTATTGTAACCACTGATGCCTTACCATGATAATGTTCAAACAATGTTTCAGACTTTTTTGGACTCTTTACAATTTCTATGTCAATCCCAATAATGGCATTGTTTCTAATGTTCCACTAAAAAAATGAATAATTATTATTAGTTCTTTGTGTAAGCCATGCTTGCTACTTACCTTCATTAAAAACATAGAGAAAGAAAAAGATAACTAATTTACACATATTTGTTACATGGGAAATATTTTAAATCCCTTCCTTTATCAGAACAAGAATTAGTGGTCTAGATTTAGAGATCAGTTTCCCTGCTTGACTCTGCCTTCAGTCCATTTATTTACAGAACAAAAGGTAGCATGTTTTAATAAAGTTTGAATGTTGTTTGCTTATATACTGAATATTTTTTCTGTCAAAGGTAATAAAATTATTTTCTTAGTTATCTATTAGACTAAAGAGAATCAAATTTCATGTATATTCGATGACAGCAGAAATCCCAAAGTAAACTGGATATAAGAACTAAGAGTTCATAGTGTCTGGTGGGCCAGGGCAACATACACTATCTTTTCTTTGAAGTCAAAAAACTTGAATATATTCTAACCATCTTCCATTTTTAAGAAAATTAATATCTCTAAAGCTGAACAGAATCTCTTAGCCAAGGGGAATATTTTTTCAATAGAGGACAAAGCTGGATGTTTTTTAATTTTAATAATATTGGTATGCAATAAAAATATCTTCTTGGAAACACTAATTAGTGAATCATGAAGAAGAATTTAGTCCTCCATTTTATGAAGGCATGACTGACTGTAATAACACCTGACTACTCTGAAAAAATACAAAGTTAGTCACTAAATTAATGAGACTATCAGATCTACTTCCTGATCACCATTTTGAAATATACCTTGTGGTGTCCTAGAAGACCCTGCAGGATGGTAATCTGTTAAAGCAGCAAATAACATGCCACAAATATTACAATCAGAAAAAAGGTTTCTGGAGTTGAGTAGATATTATAAATAGTCAAATTGGTTTAAGTGGTTTTGCTGCAAACACATGAACTCATACAAGCATATTTATTTTTCTTCTTTTAATAATATTCACCCTCTCATTAGGACTTCGGATATACAACAATGTCTAAGTATTAACAAATGGAACACTGACTTACTGTAAACTTACTTGCAGCACTGCAAATAAAGCAATCCTAAGTATGTGGAAAATAATTAATCAAATTAAATTTCCTTCTTCAGAAGTTCCACATTACCTATTTCTATCATGCAAAAGAGAACTCTACTCTGATAGAAATGATTTTTTTTTTTTTTTGTCTGTGAGGTACAGTTTGGCTGTACACCAAAGAACACAATAATTTGCTCATAGCAGAACTAAAGCTGTCTGCTGAGATTGTATTCTCATCTTCATAATTATGAGTGTTTTCATTTCCATCCTTTAGTAATCAAATCTCAAACTATTACAAGAATGAATAAAAATAAAATAAAACCACAGGGTTTGTTTTTTTTTTTTTTTGTTGTTTTTTTTCTCCCCTGCATTGTTGTGCCTACAATGACGTATTAATATTTAGCATTATGAGATATAGGATAGTCAATGAACAGAGGAAAAGGAGGCCTAGAAGAACAAATCCAAGAGGTACATATAGTACTGTAACTGACCAGAGTTAACAACACTAATAACACTTAACAATGGGTGTGGAGAATAAAGTGCTAAGGTGAAATAAATTATTCTCTTTGGGATTTGGAGTTTTTCTTTGGTTTGGTTTGGTTTGGTTTGGTTTGGTTTGGTTTGGTTTCTTCCAGAACATAAGATTACATAAAAAAGATCTAATCCGTCTCAAACCAAAGTGTAAAAAAAAAAATACATAGATACGGCTAGTCAGTAAAAATTCTCAGGACTAAGAAATCTAGAGATGCAACATTCACTTGAGAATGCACGTACTCTAGAATGTTGACACACAGTCACCTCCTGAGAGCCTGGCTGATCTCAGGAAGCAGCCTAACTGCTGCTTCAATTAGCATAGTTTCAAAATAATTAAAATGCAATATGTGCATGAGTTCTTTCTCATTAAACTCAAGTAAGAAATTCATTTCCTTATTAAATTCCTTATTTCTCTGCAAAGAGAGAGGAAGAATTGTTATTTTTTCACCTATTCACCAGTCATTTGCTGCATCATTTAATTTTGACTTGATGGCAAAGTGATAGTATAACAATAATAATAATAGTAATAATAAATTTTTTAAATCTGAAACTTGTGCACAGATGGCCACACTTAGAATAAGGCTTCTTCAATTCAGAATAATTTCTCCGTAGTAATGTCCCATTATCTGCAAGGGAGTTCCTTTTACTTGACCTTAGTATACTTGTTCTCAAGGAAATTAGCACAGACAGAAAAGCAGCTCTCGATTCCAGTTTTGTATTTTCTCTCACAAGTAGATGTTTTAAAATGAATATAAATGGAATAAAAGAACACATGTATTATTTACTGACATTGACACTGGCCATACATGTTTCAACAAATGTAAATTTAGGTAATTGTTTAAGCACATGTTCTACATTTTCAGAGACTAATTATAAATCAAGATAGATTTTGACAGAAGTACAGAAGTCAAAGATTAATGTCAAACCACATAATCTTTGTTAGGATTTAACAAACTAGAGTCATGTATTCAGTGATTGGTTATTCAGGTTTGTAAATGAAGCTGGCAGTGAAAGAAACATCATATGAGATACAAATAACATGAAAAATCAGCCCTTTTGGAGCTTGTGTACACCAGATTAAAAAAAAAAAACAAAACAAACAACAACAAACAACAAAACAAACAAAACAAAACAAAACAAAAACAACTAAACCAACCAAACAACCAAACCAGAAACACGTTGAAGTTATTTCAAGTGATAATGGAGAAAAGTATAGGTTAACCTAAGAGGTCAGAGGTCAGACATGTGATTAGGAGTAGCACTTCATTGTGTTTATTAGAAACATTTTTTCTACTGGAATTCAGCAAGGTGAATGTGTAAAAGACACCTCATTTAATAAAGAAAGAGCAGGAGCAGGAAAAGGTGTTACTCTACACTGAACAGAGTGTGCTTCCATTCAGCTACACAATATCTCGGAAACACATACTGTATCTCAGTCTAAAATACATAGCTGAAATTGCAAGAGCAAAATTTATTCCAGATCTTTTAAAAGTTGTTGGGAAACTGATTTTCTTTTTCATTCTTCTTTTTTTTTTTTTTTTTTTTTTTTTTTTTTTGTTTTTTTGATTTTTCTTTTTTTTTTCATTGAAACAAAAACAATAGTAGCACAATTGCACTTTTGATACAAAAGCAATGTAGCCATGATTTTTAAAGTGTTGTGGCATCACTACTGTATTCTACCATAGGAAGATAGTTAATAACCTATTAATGTTTTCAAGGTTTGAAAATCTTTGACATTGTTTTTTTAATAGAAATTGTATATGTGATCCTGTTGATACATTCTAATAAAGTGAATAATGCCTTAATTTTAAAAAAAAGTTAGTCTACTGCAATTTTTGACCAGTTGCAATTTCTTGCTTTGCATTTCAGAAATACACCCTTTTGGTTCTTGTTTTGCTATTTTCAAGAGTGGCTTGTAGTCTTGCATAGACATGTTTTCCTATGGAGGATTTATTTTCTTGGTTTGGGGTTTTTTTTTGGTTTTTGTTTTTTGGGTTTTTTTTCTGTTTGGTTGGTTGTTGTTTTTGTTTGGCTGGTCATTTTCTGTTGTTGAGAAGTAGAAGTTTAATAATGTAAGAAATTATTTAAACAATTCATGGTATGCATGGAAGTTTTAGGGTTTTGTAGATTTATTTTATTTTTTGGGATATTAGAAATATTAGCAATTATTAGAGAAAAGAAATAAACATATTAGGTAGTGGCTTAGAAGAATATGGGACTAAACTGCACACATTAAATAAGACTTAAAATTTTATATTTTCCAAAAACATGAACCCACTGTTAGAAAAATACAGTGTTAAGAGGAAAGTTAGTAAAGGTTTATGTATCAAAACTTCAAGTAAAGAGACAAAGCATCATTGTAGCCTTAAGAAACTAGTAACATGACTTTCACAATAACTTGTTTGATATCTGTGTCAAGGTAATCATTGGAACAACTCTAGTATTTAAAGTTTGAGTGCTTGATGTTTTTCTACTAGTTATAGTGGGTTTTAACAGTTTATTTGGTAGTAGGATTGGACCACTAAAGTCAGCTTTTTTGTAACTATGAAAATGTTTCAATATTTTTAAGTGATAAAGGCTAATACACTCAGAAACTCTTCATCAGAATGTCAACATGTCTGTTTCTGTTTAAGGCTTGGGGCAAGGCCACATGAAACACAATGTTTTCTCTCTATTGAATGATGAATTCTCTCTATTAGCCCCCTTCCTCATTCCCTCCCAGGGGAGGGTAAAAAGCAGAATAAGGAAAAACACCTCACCCAAGACTGGAAGTTAGCACTATAACAAATTTAATGAATAACAGGACAAAAACAGAAAAAGGAGTATTAAGGGGAGAGGGATAAAGAACTCTATAGAAAATCCACTCTTGGATGGTAATGGATTACACAACGCACATGGAGTCAGGCCCAACCCTGCCGAGATGCCATTGTAGCCACCAGAGCCTGGGAAGGAAGAGCCCCCTGAACTTCCTGTCTCCTTGTTATGTGGAGTGTGGCAGGGAAGAGGAGGAAGTAACAGCTGCCTTCTGACTCCTCAGGGTCCTGAGTTTACCACCTGTTCCCCCCACTGGGTCTGTTCACCCTTAAAACACAACAACTATTCTATTTGTAGACCTTAGTTCCAATATTGTATGGTGAACTGTTGTCCGTAGCACAAATAAACCCCAGGTGACATGACCCCATATCTTTGCTACATCAGTTGACCAGTCAGTGCGGTCTGACAGAGTACAAGGTAAGCTACTAAAGTTTACTAAACGAAACTCCACCGTTTTCATAGTACTCTGATCAAGATCCAGCAAGCAATTCACTTTCTTCCAAACTCATTCATGGCTCCTATTAAAGCAGAATAAAGTGCTTTATTTTTAAATATTTCTTTTCTTCTTTTCACTGAAGCATTTTTGATCTAATGTCAAATTTCCAGAATAAATTTTGCATTTCAGTATACATATATTCACAATAAACATATCTCATTTATACTTCCACTTCTTTTTAACTTTTCTACTGGCTTTTTTTGTCCTTTTAGAAGATACACATTCACTATCATGTATTTATTTAATGTGTATATATGTGTGTCTGTGTGCATGTATACACACAAATCAAAATCAAATAATATAGAGTTTGCTTAACTGGTTAATTCTACAGACAAAAGCAAACTGTTTGCACACATATGTCAGTAATGCCAAGAAGCTACAAAAGAAATCTACTACAGTATTCCTCCTGCCTGCTCAGCTGACAAGCATTTGACTAGTGGGAAAGAAACCAAATAACTTAGCACATTGTAGGTGATGAACATCACTTTGGGGTTCCTGATCACATTTAATTCATCTGCCTAGTTATGGATCTGAAATTGTATGTAAAACTAGTGAAGAAAATGGCACATTTTTATTTTGTTTACTGAAATATTTCAATATTAAATTACTATGTGAAAAATTTCAGGTAAAGATTACTTACCTGTGCACATTTCCAATATAGTCATAATTGATACACTTGACCTGATATTTTTAGGTATTTTTTACTGTTATATATATTTAAAGCAGACATAATCCAAAGCTAACCATATTGTTTACATTCATATATAAAAACATATGAATTAGTTTGCTGTGTTGACAATAAGATGGCATCTGAGATGCTGAAAATGAATGGAAGAGTTGTACAGTTGAATGAATTGTTGTATGGTATCTTTTACAAGTATGTAGTTTTAGGCTGATTTGTTTATACAAGCATAAAACTTTGTCTAGGTGCTGGTTACAGCCTTACAAATTTGAATAAAGAAAAGCTGAATCCCTGTGGGATTGACTGTAGAAGATAATGTGGTGTAATCTCTGTACTTCATGAGTCTGCTTGGTTTCTGAAGAATCCATCTCTCATGAACTTTACAAATTTGATGATACTTCCTGATGAGGCTTCTGTACCCATAACATAGTGGCTGTTGAAATAAATGGGAAAAAACCCAACAAAACAAAACAAACAACAAACTGTCTAAAACATGAAGAGTAAAAAAATGTACATAGTTTAACACTTAAACAGTTCTAATTAGAATTCAAGTAAATTGCTCTTCAAAGGATGTAGGTGAAAAAAAATTGTGGAGTAATGTTAAGTGTCCCTTAAAAATTACATATGTAACTGGAAGTATGTTCTTTAAATGTACTGAATTACATGTTTTAATAATCATACATCAGTTTTAAGAGGTCCTACATATTTAAGCACAAAGAATAGTAGGCTGTTTAACTGGATGTTTTAAATAACTAAAAGAGGTAATTTTTCATGGTGAGTGCAAAAGTAATATATTTACACTGAAGATTCATTCTTTAAACTCATGGCAACAGAAAAATATACTAAAAAGAAAAAGACTAAATTTGAAGTCTAATCTAACCTTGAAGTTCAATACCTTATTGATACCTCACAGTTGTGTCCAGTTGAGCTTACAGTATCTCCAAGGATAGGAATTGCAATATTTGTCCTCTCTCAGAAGAAAAAAATACCCATATTTAATATCTTATTGGAATTTCTCTTATTGTCAATGGTTTCCTCTCATCCTGTCACTTTGCACCTATGAGAACTGTCTTGCTCTATTTGGTACGCAACATCTCATTCAGTAAATCAAGACTGTAATTAGGCTTGTCTTTAGCCTTTTATTCAAGATGAAAAAACCTTTTTCTCATAGTTTCTTCTTGAACGTCATGTTCTACAGCCCCCTAATCATCCTGGAATTTCTTTACTGAATGTGGTCCAACATCTCATTGTCTTTCTTATGCTGGGGAGCTTAAACTGAATATAGGATTCCAGATGCAGCCTTACAGTTGATGGAGAGGAAGAATAGATTTCTCAACTTGATGGCTATGCTGTCCTTAGTACATCCTTCTATGTGTTTGGTCTTCGTTGCCTCAAAAGCCTACTTTTGAATTGTGTCAAATTTTTTGTCTGTCAGGATATTCAGACCTTTTTTTTATGCAAAGTACCTTCCAAGACTGTTGGTCCTCAGCCTATACTGTCATATAAGGTTAATTCTAGCACAGACAAATTTTTGAACTTTCCTGTTTTTGAATTTCAGCTTTGTGGAAACTCAAAATTCATTCAAGAAAGGACTAACATGCACCTCCAGCCTGTCAGAATTCCTATAAAGGGCAGCCCAGTCTTCTAGAACACTGACTGGTTCCCTAATTTCATAGAATCATAGAATCACTTGTTACCTTTGAACTTCATGATGTTCATATTGGCCATCTCCTCAAGCCTGAAAAGGTCCCTCTGGATGGCATCGCTTCCTTCTAGCCTATCAACTGAACCACTCAGCTTAGTGTCAGCCATGAACTTGTTGAGGTTGCACCTAACCCCAGTATCTATATTACTGAGGATACTAAATAGTACTGTTCCCTGTATGGATCCTTAAGGGACACCAGTCATTACTGGTTGTCACTTGGACATTTAGCCATTGACTGAAACTCTTGGGATGTAGACATTATCCAGTTCCTTATCCATCCAACATTCCATCCATATGTCTCCAATGTAGCACTGAGAATGTTGTGTGCGATCATGTCAGTGTCCTTACAGAAGTCCAGGTACTTCTTCCCTTGTCCACTGGTGCAGTCACATATAATTTGGTGTCATTCATGAAGTTTCAAAGGATGGATCTGTCATTTTATCTAGGTCATTAGAGAAGTTGTTGTATAGAATCACTTCAACATCAGACACTGAAGAACACCAGTTGTAACTGGTCACTATTTAAATTTCCACTACTGATCCAAAATTTTCAATTAAGAAGTACAACCAGTACAGCCCACTGAAGCTGTATTTCATCAACATGACAATAAGGACACTGTTGCAGACAGTGGCAAAGGCTTAGCTAAAGTCAACATAAAGAACATCCACCCCTCCCCCATCATCCATGGGGATAATTTTCTCATAGAAATCAAAAGTTTGGTTCAGCATGAATTCTACTGGAGAAATCTATGCTGGATTTCCCAGTCACATTTCATTTTTCACATGCTTCAAAATGTCTACCAGGACATTCCTGGGGAATGAGGTGGACTCAATAAAGCGATGTTCTTTCCCCAGCTTCTGCTTCTTTACAAAGATGTGTGTGATATTTTTATTTTTCCAGTGATGAGGAACATTTTCCAATTGTCATGATCTTCCGAAGATGATCACTAGCAACTTCCTCTCTGTGCTAACATGTAGATCAGAGATATCCCACTCTGGTGACAACCTTAAGGAAACTTGTTTGCCTTCACCTCTTATTGTGGCACTATACCCATTTAGTAAGTGGATATCATCACAAGGTCAAAGATATTTCTTTATGTTGCTAGAAGTCATATTCTGTAGGTGTTTTACATTATCAGTAGAAAGCCATAGGCTTTGTATTGACCACCTGATAGTGGGGACTCTTAGGACTTGTCTGGGCTTATGTTGTTCCAGCTGGGTAAAGGACTCCAGTATTCTGGAGTCATGCCCTGTGGCACACTACCATTGTCCAGAGCTGTGTTCTCTTAAGCATTACCCCTGCACCACCTCCCACACCAGTTCGTGTGTTAACTGCTAATTTGCTGCTGGACAGTTCTGTTGCTGTATTTCCCGTGGTTGCTTCTTCCCTAAAGCAGCAGCTATAGAACTGCTCCCCATCAAACATGAAGCTGTCATTGTCATATCAAGGAAGCCAATGAGGCTGAAAGTGTGCTCACTCCCAGGCAAGAAGCAGCAATCAGGAGCAGAAGCACAGACCTGTGAACAGCAAACAACCCTGTGACAACTGCCAGTCCTTGAAAAGTGTTTACATTGAGTTAGCAAGGGATGTGGAAGGGTAACATATCCCTCTTCAACTGAGATGCTGAGAATAAGAATTTGTCAGAAAGAAAAACACAGAAATTCACCTCTTTTAAAATGTTTAACAGAAAGCAGCAAGGTCTAATGGATTTTAAAGACTAGTGTGTTGCTTATGAAATATAAAATGACTGTACAAATTCTCCTTGTCCTTGTCTGTTTTTTCCTTCAGTGCTTTTTCTATGCATCCATGATATGGCTCTCATTCCCACTAAAAGCAATAGAGTGCTGTAGAACGTGAGACCCCAAATGAGTAAGTGTGAAACTGTCTGAGCTGGCAGAGGAGGTGGAAAATGCGAGTTCTGTTGTTTCAAGACAAAACCCAGAAACTTTTTCCTCATGTCTAACTACAATATACACCATTGTCAACAGAAAGTAAAAATAGTTAGCAGCAGCATATAAAAGCATTTCCCAAAGCTACTACTAGTAATTTCAATACATTAACCACAGACAGTAATGGACAGCATCTTCAATTTGAATAGACATTTTCTGGGCATTCAAAGAACTCTGAACAAAGATGTGAATACTACTGAAGAGCTGTGAGATATTGCAGTAAAAAAAAAATACTGATGGAAATTATTTCATTTCTTCATTGTCCATTGATTGTATGAAGTCCATTTTTTTCTGTTAGAAAAGGTAAATACTGTATTTACTTTTACAGCTGCAGGAGTCAACAAAAAAAACCAAAAAAACAAAAAAACCCCCAAGATTATTTTTTATAAAAGCTATACTATTTCTTATATTGTTCACAATTTAAGTCTTATTTGTAAAGAATAACTTGATTCAAATGACATCACAGTAAATTTAAGTCAGAGTCAAAGGAGAGTTTAGTTAAAGGTATTTTTGAATAACTTTCCACAAAAGACTTCATTCTCCTTCATGTCATGCTTGAAGAGCACAGAAGGCAGCAGGGAATTTCCAAATGACAAGTTTCAGAGCAAGTTGGTAACTGAATTGTGTCTGTTCATGTTCATGTTACTTGTGCTTAGCTATAGAAATATATTCGTAATTAAGTTCTTCAATAAGCATGTTATGATTAAGCTACAAGAATAGTTGTTTAAACTGACTGTTACTAAAAGCCATTACAAAACAGGATTTTTTTCACTTGTGGATAATTTCAATAGCCTCTTTATCTTAGGGTGTTTCTTTCAAAGACATAGAATTGCATATCTATTTTAGTGTCATATCTTCCATTATTCCTGTAGTTCTATTCCTTTATAGCTATAATTTGTCTCACTTTTTTTTTCCTTTAAGAGCCTGTATTTCCTTTTGTTGTAGTATACATAATATCCTTTCCCAGAATAACTAGGTTATTATGTAAACACAAATATACATTAAAATGGAAATACCAAACACTGAAAACCTACATAAACAAGCACATACCTCAGTGTGCTTAGGCATAAATAGATAGTAATAGGTCTAGGTAAAAAAAAAAATTAAGAGATTACATTTTCACACATTATCTAGATATACTAGTTATACTATGCTAGTTATACTATCTAGTTATACTTCATTTTCCAGGAGTGAAAAATTAATAGATGCAGTAGTCATGATCATGAAGATATATTTTACTCTGATACATAACTTTAAATTCAGTGTGGGGAAAAAAAAAAAAAAAAAAAAAGTGTGTAAGTGGAGGACTGAGGTAAAGTAGGCTTCTGCAGATAATTTGAGTCAAGGTAACATAAAAGAGCAGATAGCACAAGAGTAGAAAATATAATGTGTTTGGCCAAGCTGGCGAAGCAGACATAGTGATGGGCAAGCAATGTGTATGTTTACAATACTGTAGTCCACTGCATCAGAAACAAACAGAAGGAATTAGAAGTCAGTGTGAAACTGCAGAACTATAACATGATTGGGATTACAGAGACATGTAGGAATAGCTTGCATAGATGGATTGTTGTGATGGATATATAGAAGCTCTTTAGAAAAGACAAAATAGGAAGGTAAAAAGAGTGACAGTATGTGGTGTGAAAGGATGACTGAAAGGCAAAGAGCTTTCCCTTGGGACAGGTCATAAGACAGTAGAGTTTTTATGTAACGGGACAGACAAACAGAAGTGATGCCAAGATGGGTACCTGCTATGCCTATGCAATAAGCCTTCTTTAGACAACAGAAAGAAACATCACAATTGCAAGACTTGGTACCCATGGAGGACTTGAGTCACCTAGACAACTTCAGAATAAGTAATATAACTGGGTACAAAGAATCCAGGAAATTTCTGAGCTAATGACAAATTCTTGATGCAGATGCTTCATGAGCTGATTAGAGGGGATTTTCTGCTGAACCAGTTGATTCTCAAAAAAGGAAAGAACTATCTAAATATGTAAAGGTTTACAACAGCCTTGGTCAACATAGATTGTGGAGAGAAGTGAGAAAGACATGTTAGGTCACATGGAATTTGGAAGAGCAGATTCTGTCCTGTTGAAAGATCTGCTTTGAGAGGATATCATGGGAGACTGCCCTGGAGGGAAAATGGTCCCAGAAGATATGGTTAATCTCCATGGATGATATCCTCAGAGCACAGGAACAATGAACCAAAAATAAGACAGACCATCTTAAATAAATATGTAATTCTAAATTAAGATCAATTTCTAGAAAGAATTATTGATGAGGAAGGAATAAGGACTGGCTACCAAACAGGGTTGAAAAGTGAAAGTGATGTGAAGGTCAACAGGATAGGTTTCTGTAAGTACCTCAGATGCAAAAGAGGTTAAGAAAAGGTGAGCTTGGTCCCCAGCAGGATTTGGGACAGTGAAAAAAGGCATGGAAATGGCCAAGGTACTCAAACACTGAAACAGGTAGCCTAAAGAGATTGTGGTGTTTCCATTCTTGGAGATATTCAAAACTCATCTAGACACACCGCTAAGCAACCTTCTCTAAGAGGGTGTGGTGTAAGATGTTGGACTAGTGAACCATACTTCTCTTCCAATGTACATGATTCTACTAAAATGTTTTCAATATTCTAAGGAATTGTATTAAGAAGAAAATAAAATTAATTCAGTTTGGATTTTTTTCCTAACAAAATCATCTTCCTAACAGGTATTCTTTAGTTCATAAAAATGTAAACCTGTATGATTAGTGGTTACTTCTATTCACAGATATTCTTAATGAGCTACATGTATCATTACCAAAATTGTATTATAGTGAGAGTAATGAATGACCTCCTGTTCATACATCATATGTATGATATTTGAGAGGTACTCTAAAGGAAATTTAAGCACATCTATGTATAAAATCTGGTTTCCGTTCTTAAGCATCACACTTCCTTTCTTCCTTCCTTTCTTCCTTCGTTATAATATTTATAAACAAAGGAAAAGTCTATTTTACTTTCTTATGAAGATGTTTAGAATGCTACTTTAAATATACAGTGTTCATACAGAAATCTACTAATAAAAAACAGTTTTTCCTTTGATATATGTGTACAGAAACCTATACATGGAATTTTAATCTATTGGAAATTTAACAGTTTTTCCTTTAATAACCAAAGTAAAGCAAAACTGGTTTTAATTGAAAGAAACAGGAGTGAAGATTTGAAACATTTTCTGTGGAAAAAGAACCACACCTTTTCTGTAACCATGATTGTTTATTCAGACTGGGAAATGGACAGTAGCCGAAGACATTTAAAATTAAAGCAATTATTGTGAAGTAATAGAATAATTATAGACTCAATTTGCTGCTTACCTTCTCACTTCTCCTTTACACAAAGGAAAATGGAGTGCTTCTATTTCTTTTCAAAATGTTGTGTGAAAACAAGGAAATAGGGCTGAATTTTGGTGGAATTTATTGTAGTGGGTCTGTCTGAGCTGCTTTTCCCCATCCAGCCCTCATGCTGCAGTTCTGGGAGCTGGAGGGTGTTGATAACACACCTGTGTTATGACTGCCAGTGCTCACACGGCACCAGAGGCTGGGGGGGCAAGATCAGGGAGGGGATACAGCCAACCTGAGCTGACCAGGGGGATATTCCATACCATATGACATCAGCTCAACTGTAAAGGGAGAGGGCAGAAGGAGGATGGGGGGGCACTTGGCTTGTCCTCTGAGCGACTGCTACGTGTTCTGGAACCCTGCTTCCTGGACTGGGCTGGACATTGCCTGCGGATGGGAAGTAGAGAATAGCATCTTTATCTATCACAACCCATGGTTCTTTTTTTTTTCTATCTTATTCTCTCCCTGCATGCTGTGCTGATGGAAGTTGGGAGGAGTGATAGAAGGGCTTGGTGTGCACCTGCTGCCCAGCCAGGATAAACCCACCACAGTTATTTTCTACTTTTATTCCTTTTTTAGTTTACATTTCTGATGTATGTATGGAATTACTTGAACTACATTTCTTAAATTAATAGCAATATTGCACAATAAAATAATAATATTTAACTTCCTGGTACAGAAACTTACAGGATTTTTAACTGTTTAATATTTCGTTTTAAATAATATTCATCATATTGCTTTTGGATCTGGTATTTATTTACAATAATAACTACAAATGTAATTATTTGGTAATATGGTTATGTCAGAATGTTGTTGAACTACTGAAAATATTTTGAAATTATGGAGCAAATAAAACAACAGAAGGTTCAAAACCTGATGACCATGTAGGAATTTGTCCATTGAAACCTACTTAAAGGTACCAAATTATGTAAAGATATTAAAACAACTTTGCAATATTAGCTTATTGAGAAAAGGTCTTAACTTGAAAGAATTTGCAGCTGTGATACAATGATGAGAAAATCAAACATACTAATGAGCTAGTGCAAAGGCCATCAACTATATCAGTAATAGAAGTGTTAGTTCTTAAAAAAATGTTCAAACTGCAATGCAAGCAGTGAGGGAGGGTTTGACATTTTCTTTTTAAACATCACTGTAGGTATGAACTTTGTCTTTATCCTTCTCTGTAAGTAAACCTACCAGGATTTGAACTTTCCTGTGGAGATGGTGAAGTCACAAAACTGTATTTAAAAATGGTATATATTCAATTATGATCCAATTCACTATTTTCTGTAATACCTTTTGAAGTGTCTGATGCTGAGAAATCACAGACTGTGCAGATCCAGATAGCAGAGATGCTCACAAGTGCTCTTTTAGATGCTTTACTGAGTCACAGTAAGATTTCTGCTTTATATTTTCTGTAGAGCAAAATGGATTTTAGTCTGAATTCTCCCTCACATCCTTCTCCCTCTACAAATATCTCTAATACCATCTCACTAAAAAAATTAAGAAAAAGCCGATACTGAATCTAGAACTACTGTGCTTTCCTGAATTGGGGCTGCAGTGAAAAGATGGCTTGCTTGGATCTCATAAAAACTAGAAGTTCTTGAAGTTCAGTAAAGAAAATTTTGAAGAAAACGGTATATATGACAGTATGGCTAAAGCTCTGGTCTAACACTAAAAATATGTATTTTGATTCTTGGTCACAGATAAAGTGTGTCCTTGTGCAAAGGACACTTTGCTTCTCAAAGTATTTAGACATCAGATTGTGAGATCCAGAGCCAATAAAATTGCTGATAATTTTTTCATGTGCTTTGAATCAAACTTTCAATCATATAATTTCTTTTTCTTCTTTTACTTCATAGTTTGTCCTTGCTTTCTTTGTCCTTTTCAACTCATATATTGTGAAGAGGGGTCCAATCTAAGTGACACTATATTACAAAAATAAATCATAAGACTACTGTGAAGGTTTATACAATGTATTCACTTACCTATTCATCCCATTTCCTATTAGTGGAAAAAGAATCAGTAGGACAAAAAGCAGAAGCCTCTTAGCAGCTGTTAAACATTTATATGTCTAAAACATCACTGGGCAGATTTTAGAAAACAAAACTCTGTGTAGGTTTGCTAGTGAGAAATCAAAAGATATATTCTGACTGGAACTACTTCTGTTAAGCTGACTACACAGTAGTGGTAAATATTTCTTAGATAAGAAGGCTTTATAGCCATGTACCAGGACACTGTTATAACCACAAGAACACTCACATGGCAGAAAGAGCTTTGGTTTGTGTCTCTTTCCTTATCCATTTGTGCTTCCTAAGAAATATAAAATCCTGGGAGAAGCTGTCTTAGAAATACAGGATAGAGTTCCATCCTCTGAATATGGTTCCAAAGAGATATCTAATCTAGTGTTATACAAGGAACAGAAATATCATTATTTGGTTGGTTTTTTGGTAGTTTTCCATTCCAGCTGTTGTGTATCCCAATCTGAGAATTTGTCTGTCTCCAGACGACTTTCATGCCTAATTTTCTTTTGGTGAATTGCATGCTTGCAGCCAGGTGTCTTTTAAGTTTTGCAATTCTGAACACTACAATGTCTAAATATTATTTTTGAATCTCTGCATTTACCCTCACTTCTCCAACAAAATTTCTCTCCTGACCAGAGAGAGCTACCTCTAGGACATTTTAAAAGCTTGTTGGTTTTGTTTGTTTGTTTGGTTTTTTGTATGTTTTTCTGGTGCACGTAAAAAATTACTTTTGCCCGTGTTCATCTCTGAGACAAAAAGATGTCAGATGGCACCATCTTCAAATTTTACTGAAGTTAAGCAAAATGTTCTAGTAGAAATTATGTGGATTTATAAGAGAGAGAGAAAAAAAGAAAAATCAGTGTTTCTTTAAGAAAAGAAAGAGCAGAGAAGAAATATATTCCAAGCTTTAAAATATCCTTATAAGTAAACATGACTAATGCTCCAGAGAAAAACAATACAGTGTTTTTAAGTTCTGCTATGTCTTTGTCCATCTCCCCATTGAATTTCAAATTGTGAGGACATTCTCATGAAAGCAAAATATATTTTTTTCTATTTAAAAATTTTCAGTGATGGTACATCAACTGAAGTAATAACCTGTGCTATGACATCAAAGCCATTTAGTCCCAAGCCATTTGTAATGTTACAAACAGATGATTATGATTTGCTAGAGATAAAATAGTGAAAGCAAGAATAATCTTTAGAAATGAGCCCTGTGTTTATTCAAATATCTTTGGTATTAAAAGATTATGATGGAAAGAAAAAGTAAAAGCTGATTCTAAATATAATTATTATCAAAGTCTTTTGTCAAGCTGTTGTTGGTCTTTAACAAGATTCTATACTATGCTGTCATGGTTTGAAACCTCTCAGCATCCAAAGACCACACAGCCACTCCCACTCACTCATTCTCTCCTGCTCTTGGAGAGAAAATTGGAGAGGTAAATGTAAGGAGTCTCAGAGATTGAGATAAAAACAATTTTATAATTGAAATTAAATACAATTAGAATAACAATGATAAAAATAACAGAATATACAAATGAATGATGCAAAACGCAATTGCTCCCCACCTACTGACCAATGCCCAGCCCATTCCTGGCTAGCTATCCCAGAGTAGAAAAAAATCCCAAGACCACAGTCCCAGAAGAGCCCCTGATTCCTAGTCCACACTCACTTATATACTGACCATTATGTTATATGATATGGACTATTCCCTTGTCCAGTTTGGTGCATTGATTTGGCTATGCTCCCATCCAGCTTCTGGGGCATCTGCACAGTAGCAAGGCAAGGAAGTTGAGAAGTCCTTAATTTCTTAGCAATGACTAAAAGCATTAGTATATAATCCACATTATTCTCATACTAATTTTCATACTGAATACAAAACATAACACTATTCTAGCTACTAAGAAGAAAAAAATTAGATCTTTCCTGGCCAAAACCAGGACACATATTTTCTGCATAGCTCACCCTTTGGATCCTTTTTGAACATACAATGTAAAAAATAAATATGCTGTTTGTATTGGCACCTAGAAGGAAGCTATTGTTTTTATTTTCAACAGCTGAAAATAAAACAAGAATACTTGTTCTGAAGAAAACAAAAGAGCAACCCCTTTCTAATAAATATAAAATGAACATAAACACCAGTAATTCATACATTTCAAAATTCTTACATTGTCTCTAAACATGTGTCAGTTTCCAGAATCATTTATATGACACCTAGACTGAAATAGTAGGCTTTATTTTTGTTCAGAGTAATTTTTAACAGTTAGATTCACAGAAATTGCTTATTGTCATTTCTCTGTTTTTGCAGTCATTTCCTTCATTTAATTTTAAAGCAGTTTATTTTAAGAAATTAAGATTACAAAGGGATGATGGCAGTGATGATGGGTGATTTAACTGAATGATATGCTGGAAATCCTCAATCATAATGGTATAGAGACCACTATGTTATTTATCAATATTTCCACAATGTATATCTCTGTACACAGAAACATGACAACCAATGAAAATTAATATATTCTTTGGGTAGGAAAACATCTTACCTACCCTAAATTGTTTCTCAGAAAAGTGTGTAAGTCTTTGTGAAAACAAACCAAACCAAAATGAGCAATAACACTCCCCCAAAACAAACAAACACCACAAAACAAAAAAACAACATGCAAAACAGAAGTCATTGTGTAACATTCATTACTGTATTTATTTTGAAATGTGGAATAAACTTTCAAATATACACAGAATCATACTTTCTGTATGTTCTAGTTAAGCATTTGTGCATTTATCATACCAGACTGCATATAGACCATTAGCCATGGGCTAAATTCCTGCATTACACATTTAAGTAGCTATATGTTCACCATTCATATATATGACAAGTGAGGAAAAAAAGCCCAAACAAACAAAAACTCCACCTCAATAATATGTTCCTTAATTTCATTCATCTATCTATCTATCTATCTATCTATCTATCTATCTATCTATCTATCTATCTTTAAAAATGTACAGCTTTCTGGAGGCATAGTATTATATGTCAGTAACTCTTCAGGCAACAGAAAGAAGAAATAATTCTTCGGTACTACAGTGCTACATTTGCAAGTAGTCAAAACCAAATTTTGTTAATTGCCTTAATTGTACAAATGAAAAGTCATTTATTTTCTCTCCAGTTTTCATTTTCATTTCTATTCCTTTATTAGAAAAAAAATTCATAGGATTGCTATGTTTTAAATGGTAAATGTAAACAATAGCTTTGTTTAGCTTTTCCTCACTACTGAAACAGTTTTCAAATAACAGTTGAAAATAAATTAACTCACATTTTCAATCAAAAGAACTGAATTTATCAAGTATTATACTCTGAATCTCAAACTGAGTTAGTTTGGTATTAATCTGAACTGAAAAACTAGATAATTTTGACAAATTCTAAATATTATTTTTATAAGATTAAATTTCTTTTCCTTCACAATAAAAGAACCTGTACGATTGTCAATTACATTTGTGAAATATCTCAAGATTTTGTTATAAAGACAGAAGTATGTTATGTAATATAAAGTATAATAAGAAGCAAGCAAATATACTTTACAGTAGCTTTTAGTTCAGTCTTGTCATACACAGATGGAGAGTGACTGGGTATTTTGTGATTAGGGTTCTAAAGAGTAACTGCTCTTGCAAGTATTTTGAGGCACTTCTCATGTATGTTGCCTGGTAACTTTTTGGGGGGTCTGAATCTCTGTAGCCCCGGTATCACATCAGCTGTCTCATGTTAAGAGGAAGTGAATTCATAACTTGGAAAGTAATGGTAGTTTGGGTAATGAATCATTTACTGAACAAGTCTATAATTTGTTGTGTTCTAGTGAAAAGCACCACTAGGACCATTTCATTTTTATCTGCTCTTAGCAAGTAATGTTCACTCAGACAACATTACAAGCAATGTGTAAAGAAGATTGCTATTAGTAGGTGTACATGCAGTTCCTGGAAGAAACATTCTGACATTAAGTATAAAGATTCTTGGAAAAGGACACTTATAAATCAATAGGATTTCTATATTTAAAGCAAAGGGTTTGAAAAACAGGTTTATGTTTTTTAAAATGTTACTCACATTTTTCATCATTTTTATGTTTGCTCATGTTTTATTAGATATGTGAAATAAAAATTCAGATCTAGAATTGAATGAGAATCCACGTTTTCCAGATTTCAGTGCTTATAGAAGAATCAAAGATAATACTGCATCATTCACGGGGAGAGCAGCCGAAAGTAAAAAGGTGCCTCTCTGTGTTTTCATTTCCCCAAAGTCAGAAGAGAGGAAGTACCTGAAACAGTATCTGGTTAAAAATAATTTCCTACTCTAATTAAAGCGGTCAGTGTTGACACTGAGTAATGAGTTCTTAAAAAAACCCAATAGATCAACTTCCTCTGTGTCATTTAAACTCACCATAATAAGATAAGAAGAAAGTTTTTGTTGTGGGATTTTATTTTTTTTTTCCTAAACACAGACTCCTAATGTTTCCAGGACGTTGTTTGTTGTAAGACTTTGATAAATGTGGTAACAGAGTATAAATCCACAGATTAGCTGAGAGTCTGAAAATTAATACTTATTTTCTCTATAGAAAGTGAAAATTCCCTAGAAAATTATTATGTAATATGGCCAAAAGGGCAGCACACTTCCAGTGTAGAAAAGTCAGTGGGAATTAACCGAAAGATGGACTCTAATTCTGACATTGAAATTTCAGCAGTAGAAAAAGATGTTTTCCCACACTTTTCCCATTTTTATTTGCCTTGGGTCACTTTAAAATATTAGCCCAAAGAAATCCAAGTTTTTCTTTGTAATGATTCTGATGGGATGTCAGAGTTACAAACTGACAGTATCTAAGACAAGTGTTATGTTTATGGTTTATTTTCATTATTAAAAGGAAACAATATCAACATTAAAAAAAGTACAAGTACAAACTTATCTCAAATTGAACAAACAGTTGTTACATGCCCTTCTTTTTATGGAATTTATGTTCACCTTCAGGAACAATAGAACAATTTAATGGAGTCATATTTTTTCTTAAGGGACACATCAGCTGCAGAAGCTTTGATTTGGTGTCAACCCTTGGAGATATAATGAAGACTAATGTTGACTAAATGTCAAAGAAAAAACATTTAGAAAAATGGAAAGTGATCAAAAGAGGTCTTCCATTGCACTGTGAGGTACTTTTTGAGTTTTACAGATTCTCTTGTGGATCTTTAGTGTTATCAGCATGTTGATCAGATTGTTCATATTGTATATGCCAATTTTTGCTCTTAGATGTACGTGTGGATATCTGAAATGCCCTAGAATATCTCAAATAGTAACAAACAGCTATGGTTAGATAGCTGAATTGAATAGCCATCAGAAATAATTTCAGACATTAAGGACTTAGTTTACATGATGATACCTCCATTTGGACACCCACATTTTGCTCTCTGCACCTTGGTTTTAAAACTGTCCTATAAGATGATCTCAGATATATTTATGTTCCTATTCTTATTGTCTTTTTAGTTAATTATTTCCAGTTACTCTGTTACTGATCAGTCTAAGCATTTTACTAGTGTGGAAACAAATTTCTTAGAATAAAGTCTCAATCTTTTTTTCTTTTCTATCTTATTTTAATGCCTCTGAGACAAGTTGTAAAATGCAATACAAAAAAAATACAGTAGTTTTTGAAAAAAATGTGACTTTACAGATAGAGGAGAAGGTTATACAATTATATAATAATATAATATAAGCATAGAACAATTTGGTTTGGAAGGGACCTTAAAAGATCATCTAGTTCCAACAACACTGACACAGAGAAGGACATTTTCCATTAAGACAAGGCCGCTCAAAGCTACATCCAACCTGACTTTGACCATTTCCAAATACGGGCATCTACAACTTCTCTGGGAAACCTGTTCCAGTGTCTCGCCACCTTCATAGTAAAAAATGTCTTCCTTCTGTCCAGTATAAACCTACCCTCTTTCAGTTTAAAACCATTACTCTTTGTCCTTTCACTACAGACTTTGGTAAAAAGTCTCTCTCAGTCTTTTGTATAAGTCCTTTTTAAGTATTGAAAGGTTGCAATCAGGTGCATCCAGAGCCTTCTTTTCTTCAAAATGAACAACCTCAAATCTCTCAGCGTTTCGTCATAAGACTGGTGTTCCAGCTTTCAGGTAATTTTTGTGGGTTTCCTACAGACACACTCTAACAAGCCCATCTCTTTCCTGTGCTCGGAACCCCAGAGCTGGATGCAGTACTCCATGTAGGTCTCACTGGAGAAGAGTAGAGGGGCAGAATGACCTCCTTCCATCTGCTGACTGCACTTTACTTGATGCAGTCAAGGATATGGTTGGCTTTCTGTGCTGCAAGAACATGTTGCTGACTCACATCCAGTTTTTCATCCACCAGTATTCCCAAGTACTCCTCCCCAGGACTGATCTCAATACCTTCATCCTCCAGCCTCTACTGATACTGTGGGTTGCTCCAACTCGGGTGCAGGACCTTTCACTTGGTCTAGTTGATCTTCACAAGGTTCACACAGGTCCACATGAGTCCATTGACTGTGGTCTGAAACTAGAAAATCTGTGTAAATGTTCCTCTTCACAGATCTGCCAAGCCATCATGTATATTTAAATGACATTGACCGTGCCCACATGACATGACATATCATCAGATAGTTCTGAGTGGAATTAGAAACTTTAAAATTAAATTCTTCTAAAAGAAGTTCTGTTTAATTCTCAGAAGAAGAATACTAAAACATTTCCAGTATTGATTCAATATATTTGGAAAAGTTTAAAGTATGTACAAACCACTGCATTTTTGACTTATAGGCACAACTTTCTCATCAGATTTAAACCAGGGAATTTTGCATCATGGTTTGGATTAATTTTTGTCTAGTGTTACTATTTCAGTTCTACTTCATACTTTATGTTATTGTTCCTTGTATTGTATAAATGTTCACCTTCATATTCTTCTCTGAAATTAGAAGTGGCTATTTAACCACAGACTCTCTGATATACATGGAGTAGATATATGTTACTAAAATAATGCAACTGATTATAAATCATTTTAACAAAGTTACTGCTTTTTTTTTTTTTTTTTTTTAAAATACATTTTTTAATTTAAAATAGTATTTTTTTTTATAATTTTTTTTAAAAATTTTTTTTTTTTTTTTTTTTTTGTTGCAAGCAGACACTTTAAACTTTATAACAGTATTTAAATTTAACTCTTTATTTTAGATCAGCCTTATCTATTGTATTTGTCTATGATACTTACCTCTATGCATCACTTTGTATCTTTAGAAAGACAAAAATCTCAAATTTCCACATTATTTTAACTTTGTATTGAATTGATGGATAAGAAACCCCTTATTAATTCTATCACTGTTTTCCTATTAAAGTAGTTTGTTATATACAATTAGACAGATACTTTTTATATTATAAATTCTTTTTGGAATTTTAAAGATTTCAGTGTTATTTTCCCATTGACATCACTGGGAATTCAGTTCATGGGTGAACAGTAAAATAGCTGATAATATGGTAAGAAAGGCATGCACAGTAGTGCCCAGAGATGCAAATTACTATCTTATTAAAATGAATCTTGCAGAATTTATTATTATAGCACAGTCATTTCTTTAATTGAGGTCTCATTATTTTTATTTCTGAGAAGTCTGAACATAAACAGTAACCTCTTTTTCTCTAATGCAAATATGTATGGTAAAAAGATACATTCTAAATAAAATATATTTTAAAATTATACTTTTACTTAACATGCATTATCTATGACTAGAAATTTTATGAAATTTATTGTATTTTTCCTTAAGAAAGGAAAATAAGGAGGTCAAAGAGACAGCAAGGGAAGACACTCCCAGCCATAGATAACATGAAATATAGGAACAGACAAATTGTTATTGCAACACTGTTTCTCTATGTGGTATAAAAAATATTTGTCAAGTGCAATGTTAAGCAGCAAAACTCTGTTCATTATTACAGTGCAATTGTATTAATTTCTGTTACTTGTAAATCTCACCAAGTATTTATTTTTAAACTGTGAATAAAATACCTTATGTGTGAAAAACACTGTACTTACTTCACAGGATGTTCTAACCACTGTCAACAGTAGTCCAGAAAAAAAAAGAAAAGAGAAAAGACTGCAAAGCTAATAGGCTGCATCTGGATGCATCCAGAGCAGGGCTTTTGCACATAGTTTGGCACCTAAGTGAAAAATATATTCTTAGATATTCCTACAGGTGTCCCACCCTTTAGCACCCAAAGCATAGCAACTGTGAGTGGTTTTCAACTTTAAAATTTATTGTTTGTACAAACCAAAGGTTGCTCTCATTAAACCTTTCCAGATTTTCATTCTGCTAATAAATTTAGACAGCTTTTCAGCAAGGACATTTCTGGTCTTAGGCTAGCAAGAATGACAAAAGCACAGCTGTGGGCAGAAAAGGTGTTCACAAAGAGTCACTACTGCTCGGTGACCATTACCTCAAAGTAACATTACCTCTAAAGTATAAGAGAATGTTCTCACCATCATCACCATTCCTGGTCAGTGAATTATAAGCTATCTTTCAGACTAGGTAATCTTCTGAAGTAAGGCACCAATGATTTTAAGATGGGTGAATTTCAAACACTACTATTTTAAGCACTTTCTGTGAGCTCTTAGAAGCTGCATAAAGAATATATCAACTTTAGGTGTCTTTCTGTTCTGTATGCCTGCAGAGTTTCCTATTATTTTATGTATTTTCCTCTCTTCATCCTATGAGGAATGCCTTGATTAGGATCAGGCAACTCTTAGGTATCCATTTTCTTTACTAAATCTAGAAATTTATTCAACTTAACGCCTATAACTAGAGCTCCAAATTGCTTACTTTTGTTGAATGGTTGGTCTTTACTTCATTCTATGTTTCTATGGTTCCCTAGTGGTGTGATTTTATTTAAAATGCAATCTTTTGCCAGTGCATACAATACTACTATTGTCCCTAGAGATAGTCCATCCTTTTCTCATTTTTATAGTCTTCCTGGATCTCAGGACAAATCTTTTCCAACAGCCTGACTTCAGAAAGAATATGATTTCTTCTTTTTCTATTCAGAGGAAATTATTTTTAGATCTACAAGGTCAATTCTACTGCTTTGAACTTTCAGTTAATGTAATACATGAGAAATATCAGAGGAAAGATTGTCTCTGTGGATGAAGATGTAGAATCTTTCCATTGGTTAAAACAGCTGCAGAAACATACCATTAACACCCAGCATCTGATGTGCCAATGACAATAGATGTATGTGTGATATTTGTGACTTTCTACAATCATTATCAGATATACAAGAAAAATAATGGAAATATTTTTCATCAACTCTTGAGTCTAATGTCAAATTAAGTAACAAAATACCAAACAACTGTCTTTGCCTCAAAAATTGAAACAGAAAAAAACTGAATGGTAAAACTACCGAGGATAGAAAATTATGATTAATGTAATAGAGGTATATATAACATTATCTATTCAGCTGAAAGGAAAAATGAGTGTCACTTTCATGATTTGACTTTTCAGTCACCAAACATTCATGATTTTCATCATGAAATAAATAAAACAGCATCAGGAAGGAAAAGAAAAAAAAAAAAAAAAAAAAACAACAAAAAACCCAAACAAACAAACAAACAAAGACACCAAACCAAACAAAACAAAAAACAAAAGACCAGTTACAGCAACAAGCAAACATTAATAACTTTAACAGATGACCTAAACACAAGAGTCTACTTTTTTTTTCAGTATGTCTAACATACACATAAGTCACTACAGTAACAGTTCCCGGGTCACTGTCATCCATTTCAGCTTTTTAGTTCCTTTCATGCTGTAGGCAAGTTTAATAAAATAAGAATTTAGGGATTTGAATACATTATATTTTTAATAGTTTAATATTTAGTTACAGATTAGGTCCGTTCAGTATTCCCTATTGTTCCAGTAAAAACAAAAAGGAAAAAGAAAGAACTAAACCCCAACTTTATATTTGACTTATCACAAAGTCTCAAAAAAATCCCACATGTATCAGTGGACTGTCTTAGCTAAGAAAAAATTGCATAGCCTTTTTTCCAATGTCACCTCAATTACATAGCAATCAGTGTTTTCACAGTAGGACACAAAACTGGTGATATATTTGCTTTCCCCAGGGTTCATTTTTCAACTATGGGGTTGACATGAATACATCTAAAGTGATTGGACTAAGATGTCAGTTTCCCATTGGGAAGTGAATAAAAAATTTACTTCTACCAAGTGTGACCTCAGTCATCTCCTCAGAGAAGTAAAAATGATTAATCTGATGAAGTACATAGAAATTTTTTTTTTTTTTAATCTCATACTTTCATTATCATGTGATTTAAGAAATATTCCAAAATGAAAGTTCCACTCCATCATGAAATCTGAAATGTAGATTATTGGCACTATATATTTCCAAATTATCCTGAATTTAGTACTCAAAATGTGAAAAAAAAGAAAACAAAAGCCCATAAAAATTATAAAACTCATATTTCATCTATTCCAAATCTCAACAGAAACCTGAATTTCTCATTGTTCTCTGAACTGAATGCAGACAATGTGTAGGAATGCCAAGAGTTAGGTTTGGGCTGGCCACTAGATGAGTGACAGACACTTCTTATTAACCCTTCTCCCTTCACAAAGGGGAAGATAAAGGGAATAAGGAAGACAGACTTTTGGAGAAGAAAGGAAAACTAAAAAAATCTTTAATAATAATATGAAATATATACAAATATATGCAAAACCAATATCAAACCTAAATCCCTCAATGGCAATTAGGTTACCGATGCTGCAGAGCAGGCACTGGGGAAGTCCCAGCTTAGACTTATTTAGAATCAGGTTCAGGAGCTGGGTTCTGGAACTGGATTCAGGAACACATGGATCAGGATCAAAAGCATAATAGAATCAGAGAAACAGAATTGACAGAATTGGAAGGGACCTCTAGTGATCATCTGGTCCAACAGTCCCCACCAAAGCAGGTTTGCCTAAGCACATTACTCAAGACTGCAGCCATACAGATTTTGAATATCTCAGGAGAAGAAGACACCACAACCTCCTTGGGCAGCCAATGCTTCATCACCCTCACAGTAAAGAAGATTTTCCTCATATCTAGATTGAACATCCTATGTTCCTGTTTATGCCTATTGCCCCTTGTCACTGGCACCACTGAAAAGAGCCCAGCTCTTTTTTAGAGCTTTTTTTTTTAGTACTTTTTTAGAGTACAGGAAGTTCCACCCGAACATGAGGAAGAATTTCTTTACTGTAAGAGTAAGAGCACTGGGAGACACTGGCCAGAGAGGTTGTGGAGTCTCCTTCTTTGGAGACTTTCAAGACCTGTCTGTATGCATTTCTGCATGATCTGCTCTAGTTTTGTCCTGCTCTGGCAGGGGGGTTGGACTCAATGATCTTTGGAGGTCCCTTCCAACCCCTGACATTCTGTGACTTTGTGATTATGACATATACGGAATACCTTTTTGGTTAGTTTAGTGTCACCTGTCCTGTCACCTCCTGCTTGCAGGTGCAGACTTTTACTTTCTGCACCCCCAATATGATACACAAAATGTAGCGGTGACCTTCGTCTGCACACCAATTCTTGGTGGTAACTCTAAACTTGGAGTGTTATCACTGCTAGAAGCAGACTGTCTGTGAGAACAGGCTGCTAGCTTCAGACAGTGCAGTTAGTTAGAAGAGACTGATCTGAGAAGTAAAATCATTGAGCAGAATTAAGAATCGAGAATTAGCAATTAAGTATCAGGAATGTGGTGTATGCCATGTCAAAGGCCTTACTGAAGTCAAGGCAGATGACATCCATTGCTCTTCCCTTGTCCACTGATGCAGTCATTCTGTTACAGAAGGTCACTAAATTAGTCAGGCATGATTTTCCATTGGTGAAGCTGTGGTGGTGGCTGTCTCTAATCACCTTTTGGTCATTCATATGCTTATACATGTTTGTTCCATGATCTTACTGGACAGGATGGTGAGGCTGACTGGCCAGTAGTTCCCGTTTCTAATAGCATAAGAATTCTCTAGGTTTTAGGTAACTAAATGAAACTCATAGACTGGATCATCATTTAATTAGTCTCAATTAGTTTCCAAGTAATGTGGAAAAGTATTTCACTGTTTCACCAAATACTTGACTTGCCACTTAAGTACCAAGAAAAAAGGTAATGGAGTCTTAATTGAGTTTTCATTTTAAGTGCTATGCAGTGAGTAGGCTGAAAACAGAATAGAAGTTCTTTGACAGAACTGGTAAATTAAGCAACAAGCCAAATAATATACATAGATTTTTATTGTGTTTTTTTGTATACTCTTACACTGTAAGGATATGCTAAATCCTCAGACTTCATCTCATATTTTATGTTTTCTCTTTTTTCCACTTTCATCATCTCCTTTCAGAGTCTTTCCAGTGTGCTGCTTTATTATTCATTTAATAATTAATGAAAGCAATAAGTTAGGTGTTTTTTTGTTGGTTTTTTTTTTTTTTTTTTTTCCTGAAGAATTGGAATTATAGGTACTTAAAAACAAAGAGGAAAGCAATCCCTGGGCACTCTTTCAATAGGCTTCAGCTTCCTTTCTAGTAAAACAAATACTACTTCGTTTTATTTATTTATTTATTTGTCCAGATATCTAGTTGGAGGCATTCCAGGGCTACACTCAATCATTAATGATTTATTTCATTATAGTATTTATTTATTGTTTTCAAGGGACTTTGATTATTATTGTTTTTATACAAACATGTAGCATAAAATAAACTACTGAATATTAACTTTCTATCACTGTTCATCTTCACATTGCTCTAACCTTGAGCTTTACAAGCCAAAGAGATGAACTAAATATGACTTGGGGCCATGGGGGGTGGGGGGGGGGGAAAAAAAAAAAAAAAAAAAAGAAAAGAACAAATTGTCAGAAAATAGATAATTTGCAAGGCTATTCATTTCCCTTCATCTTCCAAATGTGTTCAATGTCACACTGCTTGACCTATTAAAAATCAGAAAGATAATACCCATACATACTTTACAGAGAGGAAGAAAACCAAGAATGCTCTACTAGTTTTGGTAGAAAAGTAAGCAAAAATGAAATTTGGAAAATAAATATAACTTCAAAAATCCAAACTCATACAAGACAAAGATATAATAAGTGATGTCTATTTAGGCAGGTAGACAACATAAAGGACCTATAAATCTATGTACTACATTCCTGTCCTATTCAAATATAATCAAAAATTGTTATAGAGAGGGCAAAGAGAAGTGTAAAGACTTCTGTTAAAAATGAAGACAGCTACTAAAGCTAATGATCTGTACCTTTTAAAAATTTATGAAGGAATTATATATTCACAGACTGAGTAAAACAGGTTGCCTATGCCTTCAATCTATTCTAAGTAAACTATATAGGCTTTCAAGTCTTAACTGTGATTAAACACATCTGTCTTCTTCTCCAACAAAGTTTAAAGGAAAATTTTACTATGGTGTTATTAATCTTCCCTCAAAGATCCATCCAGTGAAGGGGAAAAATTATAGAGATAATTTTGTAAAGATATGAAACAACTATAGATGATTATGAAGAGGGTAAAAGTGTTTTACAGCTGCAGCCTTTAGAAATATACCACGTCAGGTTAATACGGGACACCTATGTACCAGCTTTTCTGTTATTCTTTATCTGTTCTTCCATCAAAGAAGTCTCCATATCTGTAAAGAAGGTCAAGTGCAGTCTTTGATACTTAAAATGCTCTATAATGGTTTATTCTAAATATTTATGCAGCTTAAAAGGTTGCAGAACTGTCTGGGGGACTCTGATGTGTACATACACTATAGTGCACCAAATGCTATTCAGCATAAAAATTCCCCCTCCTCTAGCTTCATTTCAGAAGCGGGAAAAAAAAATCAAACTAAACAAACCAAATAAATTAATAAAAATCTGAAGCATGGAATCAAGTTGTTAAAAAACATCATTTTGAATATTTATTTCTAAAGTTCTCTTTACTCTTTATCCATTTTCTCTATGTGGCTTTGGTGGTAATAACCTTGTCCTCCAAATTTTTTTTTTACACTTCTTTTTTTCCATTTTAATTGGTCTTGTATTGCATCCACATGATTAAGGGCATAACTAATTATATGGGTAAATAAAAATTATAACGATCCCTTAAAGACTTGGCAAAATAAGCTAGAAGGAAGTAAATAGTAAAAGTCATGCTAAAGGCAGTCACTAAGTACTATACACTTAAAGTTCAGAGATGAATTCATGGAAATTACTTGAGGGTGATGATTCTTTTTATAGAAAAAGTTAGTGCCTGATAACTCAAAAAAGTTGCTTGTACTCCCCTAATACAATTTTAATTACATTTACAGTAAGAAGGTGCATATACAAGTATATATGGGTTTAGAAGGGTGATATAAAGGGCCAAGGCCGCCTTGTGATTGGATGTCATCTGTCTGGACTTCTGTAAGTCTTGACACAGTCCTGCACAACATTCTTGACACTTAATTGAAAAGACATGTGTCTGAAGGATGGACTATTACATGGTTTAGGAACTGGTTGGAGGCCTGTGCCCAAAAAGTTGCTGTCAGTGGCTCAATGTGCAAGTGAAAAGTCATAACAACTGGTGTCATCTCAAGGCTTCCTAAGGGACCATTAGTATTTAGTATCTTCATCAACTATATAGAAGGTGGGATTGAGTGCACCCTTAGAATGTTTGTAGGTGACACCAAGCTGAGTGGTGCAGGTGATAGACTAGGTGGAAGGAATGGCACCCTGAGGGCCCTTAACAGGCTTGAGGAGTAGTCCTGTGAAGTGAAGTACCCTCGTGAATTTCAAGTAGACCAAGTGAGAGGTCCTGAACTTGGGTCAGGACAATTGACAGTATCAGTACAGACTGGGGGATGAGCAGGTTGAGAGCAGTCATGGGGAGAAGGACTTGGGAATACTGGTAGATGAAAAAGTGGACATGAGCTGGTAATGTACAGTTTCAGCCCAACAATACAGCTGTATCCTGGGCTTCATCAAAAGAACTGTGTCTGGCACACTGAGGGAGACAACTCCTTCTCCTCTGCTCTGGTGAGACCCCACCTGGAGTACTGCATCCAGCTATAGGGTTACAAGTTTGATAAAGCTGTCCTAGTGGGAAACATTCCTCCTATTGTAAGGGTTTGAATTAAATGATCTTTGAAGGCATCTTCCAATCAAAACTATTCTATCATTATATGATTTCAAGATTCTGTGGGGTGGACCAAGGCTGGAGCAGAGAGATGTGTACAGGGGAAGGAAAGGCAGAGATTAATTTTTATGGACTCACTGCAACCTCTATTCCCCATCCTCATGCACTGCTTAGGGCGGAAGAGGTATAAGAGTCAGGAGTGAAGTTGAGCCTGGGAAGAGATATGAGTGGGTTTAATGTCATCTTTGTTTCTTGCTTTCCAACTCAATTGACAGTATTTTTTTTTTTTTCCCCCAACTGGAGTCTCTTTTGCCTATGATGGTAACTGGTAAGTGATGTCCCTATCTTTATCTTGACCCATGATCTTTTCCATTTTATTTTTGTCCTCCCATCCTGTTGAGGAGGGAGAGTGAGAGGGCAGCCAAGGTAAACATAGCCAAGGTAAACATACAACTATTAGCTTTAGTGGTCTTGGTGAGTTAGGTGAGTTATTTTACTATTTTCTAAAAAGATACAAGTTTGTACCAATGTGTGGCAAATCAGGAATTTCTCTGTTAATTCATCTTAAAGACACAAAACCAAAAAAAGCAGGAAGTTTATATGAATGATAAGTAGGTCCCTGATACTCACATTTATCCATGATATGTTTCAGGTGGCAGAAGAAAATGTTATGAAAAATTAGTGCATAAAAACCACATGGATAACATCTAAAAATCTATTTCTGAAAGAAATCTCTTAAAGAAACAATTTCTAAATTAGACAATAAATTAGCTAGAAAAGGGTGAAAAATCCTTATTTTTAAGGGTGAAGGAAATGTGGATGTAAAAATCAAGCAGATAAAAACAATTATATACATTAAAAGGAAAGATAAATGAGAAATAAAGGAGAAATAAAGTTGAATCATAGAGGAATAATTTATCCTGATTTGATCTTAATGCTAGTTCTAGTGAACTCTGCATTAAAACACAAAACAAAAAGCCTATGAGTTAGATACACTCAAAATAATACAGCTCCCAGTATGAGCAGAGATAATGGCATTCTCATTTTACCCTATGGAATCTGAATGTCATGAATTCCTGGTTTGAAACACAACTTAATAAAGGTCACTTGCCAAGGTAGAAAAACAGGGTAGATAAAGAAAAACCCCGCATAGCACATCTGCTTAGGATGAACCAATCTGACACAGTTATTAATTATCACTGATGCCTTAGGGTTGGAATAAAGCTGTCAACTCAAGAGCAAAATGCTTTGTCAAAGATAGTCTCTTAAATAAATTGCAATAAACCCAGAAATGTTCAATCAAAATATCTTTTCATAATCCATGACAATATTAAGGTAAAAAAAAAAAAAAAAAGTAGTAACAAATTCTTAATCAAATGTAAAAAAAAATAAATAACTGACACAAACTGTGTTTGAATTAGATTTATTAGATTTATGAAGTCAATGACCTAAAATATTGGCTAACATTTTAGTACTCATTAAAAAAAAAAAAAAAACAATTAATACAGGACGTGGGACTTCAGTAGCTTTAGCACATACAATGATTCATCTAAGCTATATTTATAGTATTTGCTCAAATAGATCACTCTTTTTTCAAACAGCATGGATAAATACAGGTTGTGGAACAATGTGGGGATGTGGAACTTATAAATCATATCTGTGCAAGTACTTATACAGTCCCATGTAATTAATGTAGTTTGGTCTTGACATTTTGGCCTGGGAATTTTCATCAAACTGTTTCAGAGATGACATGTGTTTTTATAGGTGGTTTACTTGGTAACAAAATTCATTCAAGATTTGGGCATAATGAGAAAGGTATATTCTAACAACAAACTTTCCCTTATATATTCTTTGGTTAAGTTATGTTTCATTTTTAAAAAAATCTAGATACGTTGGAATTTTTCCCAGATGGGCACTTAGACTGGCCTCAGTGTCTGTGTGTGTATTTGCGTGGGGACAATCTTGGATCCTGAGACCAAACTTTGTAGCCCAGCTTACATTTAGATAAGTGAACTCTTGTTTTCTCCTAAACCAGGCAGATCACACCAAACTCTTGGAAATGGTTATCAACATACATTATACTCTGCACGCATTATCTGAGATAGAGAGTGCAATTTAGTCTGAGCCAAAACCATATGTGGGATCAGGCTAACCATTAAGTGGTATGACAGTTCATGGGCCACCACTTGAGCTCATGATCTGGCACTGTGGGTTTGTTTTACTTTTTTTGGAGGGGAGTTGATTTTTTTTTAAAATAGGTTAAGTGTGTGATATCTGAAACTTACTGCATACCATTTGAACTATTCTGCTCAGATCAAATAGCTTTTTAATAATATGTCACATTTAACTACTCTTTTGGTAACCTCTTTATATCTAATCTATTTAGATTTTGTTATGAAAGCTTGGACTGTGTAGCTTTGCAACAGCTGAGAGAGAAAACTACTTGAAGAATATACTGCTTCACACAACATCTTATCAGGAAGACACTGTTGATAACAAAGCTGTTGGAAGATCAAAGAAGAAATAAACAAATTCATGCAACAACAACAAAAAAATTACAAAAGTTTATATCACCTATTGTGTGAAAAGTGCCTAAAATACAAACTGATGGGAACTCCCTCTGTGTACTTGCCCATTCTTGTATCCTATGCCATTGATGAACACTAAAGAAGTCACCAGTCCAAGTGTTTTGTTGACCTCATATTGCCATTCTGGTATTCATAACCATCTCTTAAATTTTAAAACTGTGCATATTAAATTGTCACAAATGGTTTAAATTAACTTACATCAGATCCTATAGTATTCTGCTGGTTGGAAAAAACACTGTGACTGCCTTGTTTTGTGTGATTATACTTGAATTCTTGTTAAGAGCTTAGAACAAAGCAACATTTTTGATTAATGTAATTATAAATGATGAAATAAAACATGACAAACTTAGCAAAGGTAAAATGCAAAGAATACTACTATGGAAAATAATTGCTGAGGTATTTCAAAACACCAATTAAATTTACAGGACAAAATCATTTTCCAGTCTGACAAAAAAATAAATGCCTAGGAGGACATACAGTAATATAGTAACTGCTGTGCTGGTTATTATTAATTTGGGTTATTTTTTCATGTAGTGGGAGTTTGATAGACTTGCCTACTGAGTGTCTAAAGTTACTCCAAAATGGAGAGTGTGGTCACTATATATGCTAGGACATATTTGGAAAGCTAACTTAATCATCTGGTCAGCATTTTTGATGGCAGCTTTTTTTTCATCAAGATCAGTTCACTAGCTCAGACACATTATTATTTTATCAATGTGATTTTAGCAGTGGTGTTACAAGTAACCCAATTAAAACCCCAATGCATTTATCACCAAGTCAGCCTGTGGTGTAATAGTCTTCTTGCTATCTCTTGTGAACAAATTAAAAGCCATAAATCAAACCATTTTTAATAATACTTACAGATGCGATAATTCAAAGCATTTTTAATAATACTAACAGGATGTGGCGAGGTTCTGTGCTCCAGTAGTATTAAAACCAACAACAAAAACCCTACATTACATGTTTATGTCATGTGCCATAATTAAAAGTTCCTACCTTTCCATTTAGGTTTTGTTTCTCTGTTAAATATAAAAGTGTACTGGGTCTGACTGAGCTGGAGTCAATTCTTGCCATAGCAGCCCTCCCAGTGCTTCTGTCACAGTTTAGGGTCAGGGCAGCTCCTCAGACCTATAACAGACACTCTCTGTTAAACCCCTTCCCTCCCCAAATGGGAAAAGAAAGAGAATAAGGGAGAGAGACTTAGCAATTAGAAAAGGAAACTAGAACAGCTGTAATGAAAATGAAACATATAATAATATTAAAATGGAATATATACAAATATATACAAAACCAGTGTCGAACCCAACCCCCCTGATGGTAATTACATCACCATTACCACTGATGCTGTGGAGCAGGCACTGGGGGAGTCCCAGACTGGGCCCCGCAGCAGGTGGGAGCTGTGTTCAGGAGCTGGATTCTGGTTCCAGATTCAGGAACACACAGATTGGTATCAAAGGCACAACAGACAGAGTCCTGCTTGGATGCTCCAAGGAAGAAACCAAAAGAGGACCTGAGCCAAGCCAAGCAAAGCTGGCAAAAGTGGTCGTAGAGGAGAGAAGAACCACAGACCCTCTAGATCCCTCAGCTTTACACTGAATATGACATATATGGGATGGAATAGCTCTATTCTTTAGGATCACCTGTCCTGTGCACTCCTCCCTGCAGGTTCAGCCTTTCACTTTTCTGCACCGCACAATGTGGTACAGACCAACAATAGTACAATGGTGTACAGACCAACCCTTGGTAGTAACTCTAAACATTGGGTGTTATCACTGCTAAAAGCAGACACTCCCTGTGAAAAGGGGTTGCTAACTTCAGACAGTGCAGTTAGTTAGAAGAACTGAGCTGAAAATTAAAATCACTGAACAGAATTAGTTCTGTTCTCACTCAAACCAGGACAATTACCAATGGAAAATACTTATCTCTTTCTCCTTTTCTTTTCTCTTCTTTTCTCTTCTTTTCTTTTCTTTTCTTTTCTTTTCTTTTCTTTTCTTTTCTTTTCTTTTCTTTTCTTTTTCCTTCCTTCCTTCCTTCCTTCCTTCCTTCCTTCCTTCCTTCCTTCCTTCCTTCCTTCCTTCCTTCCTTCCTTCCTTCCTTCCCTTCTTTCCCTTCTTTCCTTCCTTCTTTCCTTTTTTTTTTTTAATTTATTTTTTGGCTCCAGAGTCTGTATTTATTTTCATTATTATAACATTTATAAAGGAATGTCCTTAGGGGTCATATAAATCAAACTTTCATTAGGTGAGATATTTTTGTATTTATATCATAATTTGTGATATATTGGTTGGCTTTATATCTGAGTTTCCATCAACTTCTGAAGCAGAATGTCTCTGAAACACTGGATGCAATTTACTCTCAATAGAAGTGGAAGGCCCCCATGCTGATACTGCATTATAAGCAGAAGGAAAAAGAGGAAACCAGTTTAGGTTTGCTCCCCTTTAGTTCATTCAGAAAATGCAGCCTAGAGTTTATGTGTTGACAACACGTGTTCCCCAGAAGTCTTTTGCAGATCACAGAGTAAAAATTCTGGGCTAAGGACACCTTAGATTTGACCCAGCACGGTAAAGAACAAAACAGAATCATGTGGTCATAAAGTGTGCATTTGAACAAAATGGGAGCAGTTTTAAACTCCTTTCTTCTTCTACTTTTAAGCAATATTACCCACAAGCCTGCTGATAACCTGCAAATATTAACTCATTTCATACTATGGACCCATTCACTGAAAAATAGAAGTCTGTAGAGGGGCAATAGTGAGATTTAAATTATTTTGATTTAATAAAGCTCAGGCATAAGGGGAAACACCACTGAAGTGGCTCCAGCTGCAATGGCGGTTCTTGCAAATTTTTTCCATTCATTTCTGGGGCACATTGGCAGTCCTTTGCTCCTTTTCATAAGCTGTCAGAAAGTCATGCAAGTGTTTTCTATTTAGTGCATGGTATCAGGCAGCTGAAACCCTTTGAAGAACAAGTTGTGTAGTGTTTATCACAATTAATTAAAGGGAAAGGACAGAGGGGAAGCATGTGTAGCTTTCATCAGAATCAAATAAAGTAGACTGGTATTTTAAAGATTTTCTTACTGTTCTGAAAACCAGATCATAGATACTTCAGAGAGAATTAAGACTCTTTTCTTAATAACAAATGAGAGATTTTGAAGCTGTATTTCAGCTACCCATCAAACTCCAGTTCTCCTCCCCAACTTTTTCCTCATAATGCTTAGCTCTTATATAGCCCTTTTTATCTTCAAAGTGCTTCACAACACGTTAACTAATTAATCCTTTGACCACCCCTAAGAGATTACTAGAAAACGATGTGATCTCTGGCAGTCATGCGAGAGCCTTGAGAAAGACAATGAATCTTACATCCAATAGGGATTATAGTCAAGGTCTCCTGAAGTCCACCTCACCCCAGACTTATATTCAGTTGAAAATGTAAAGAAAATGCAAAACTATTTAAAGAGTAAAAAGCCACATTCAAAAAAGATAGGTGGAGATGAAGGACAAAGTTCAAGTTTACAATCTGGAAAAAACCTTCCTTTTCCTCCCTAAGCAGTACCTCTTATTCATCCTATAAAATCTATGTACCCATATAATAGGATCTTTTAATGCCTGTATCTATCCCGCTTGGGAAGTAAGAGTCCTAGCTCCTACTGATCCCTGATACTTATATTTACAATATTAAACTAAATAGGACAAGGGTATATAATTCAGCATAGGCATGTACTTATCCATAACTCTATAATATTTCTTCTATGCTTGCTGTCAGTCTTTTGCTAAGAGCAACTTACATTCTCACAAGAAAATGCAGCTTTGTTGACAGCAACCCTTGTATTCTGAGGTAAAAGAGTTCATATTGTAGGAATAAGCATTCCATTCCCCAAGACTGGATAATGAACCCTGATCCAATTCAGTTATTAACATGGATGTAGTAATCAATTGCGAAAGCATAACATTGCTGTAACAATGGCAAAAATCCTGAATGCCTGATCTAATATTGAGAATATTCTCAGTGTACTTCAGGAGGGTTACTTCATAAGAGCCTATCATAGCTGGAGGAGTGGCAATCCACCTCATAATAGCCTTACCACTTGGTTTTGCAGTCTTGCTTATCCCTGCAAGATCCTTTCTTATTTTACAGAAATATCAAAGAAGGAAAGGAGATAAATGAGATAAATGATTTCTCAGAATACTCAATAAACTGGTGGTCACAGAGCACTTGTAAAATACCTGAGTTTTAGATAAATCTAGACTTACAATTCCCTGTTCTGGCATGAGTGTTCTGCATTAAAAATACCATCCGTTTCTTTATTGGAATAATTTTGAAAATAGTGAGTCCTGACCAGGTCTTGCAGAGCAAATTTGTAGAATTCTGTTCTTCAAGCGTTTGTTCTCAACAGTGAATTCTGAACAAAAGGACATTTTTTCTTAACCCTCATTTTTATGTTCCAGAGAATGGCAGAAACCTGAACTTCCCCGTGAGCTCAGTATTTCCAGTTGGTTATCTCTAGAAAATTCTCTATCAATGAGCTTGCCTCTCTGAAATGCCAAACTGTTCCCATATACTGTCCAGGGAGATTTAGCTACCTTCTTTCAGGTTTTGAGTTTAGTGTTGAGGGACATACACTTAAAACGTAAATATGTACTGCCTGATGACTGCTGCTTAGTCATCACACAAACTCCTGTGCATGAAGTTCTTACTAATATTAATGATCATTGTGTTTCACTTTGTTCAGGGGACTAGAAACTGCTAAGCAGGATGTTGTCTCAGACCACTGAGATGCAGAATACCATTTGAAGTCACACAAATTCACAATGCATTATTCTCAACAAAGCTAAGTTTATGACATGTACTTTTCTCACATACTTTTGTCTTTTTGGTTTTTTTTCTTAAGAAGTATTGTATTTATTTATTGGATATAAAATATGATTTGCTTGCTGGTTTTACATGAATATAATTTGAGGCCTGTATCTAGCTGAGTCCCTCAGGGGTTGGTATTGGGACCAGTACTATTCAATATATTCATCAGTGACTTGGATGAGGGAACAGAGTGCACTGTCAGTAAGTTTGCTGACAATACAAAACTGAGAGGAGTGGCTGACACACCAGCAGGCTGTGCTGCTATTCAGCAAGACCTAGACAGGCTGGAGAGTTGAGCAGGGAGAATCACAGAATCATAGAATATTAGGGATTGGAAGGGAGCTCGAAGGATCATCTAGTCCAACCCCCTGACAGAGCAGGATCACCTAGACCAGGTCACACAGAAGAGCATCCAGGAGGGTTTTGAATGTCTCCAGAGAAGGAGAAATCAAATTAAATACAACAAGGGTAAGTGTAGAGTCTTGTATCTGGGAAAGAATAACCCCAGGTACCCATATAGGTTGAGGACTGACTTGTTAGAGAGTAGCATGGGGGAAAAGGACCTGGGGGTCCTGGTGGATGGAAGGATGACCATGAGCTAGCAATGTGCCCTCGTGGCCAAGAAGGCCAATGGCATCCTGGGGTGTGTTAGAAGGGGTGTGGTTAGTAGATCAAGAGAGGTCCTCCTCCCCCTCTACTCTGCCCTGGTGAGACCTCATCTGGAATATTGTGTTCATTTCTAGGCCCCTTAGTTCAAGAAGGACAGGGAACTGCTTGAAAGAGTCCAGAGCAGAGCCACAAAGATGATTAAGGGAGTAGATCATCTCTCTTATGAGGAAAGGCTGAGGGAGCTGGGTCTCTTCAGCTTGGAAAAGAGGAGACTGTGGGGTAATCTCATTAATGTTTATAAATATGTAAAGGGCGAGTGTCAGGAGGATGGAGCCAGGCTCTTCTCTGTTATATCCAATGGTAGGACAAGGGGCAATGGGCATAAGCTGAAGCATAAGAGGTTCCACAGAAACATAAGGAAAAACTTTTTCACTCTGAGGTTGACAGCTCTGGAACAGGCTTCCCAGAGGGGTTATGGAGTCTCCATCTTCGGAGACATTTAAAACCCACCTGCATGCGTTCCTATGTGACCTGCTCTAGGTGATCCTGCTCAGAAGGGAGGGTTGGATTAGATGATCTTTCAAGGTCTCTTCCAACCCTTAACATTCTGTGATTCTGTGTAATTGCCTTAATTCCTACTAAAAATTATACTGTTGTATTACACCATACCATATAATAAATTTTAAAAAATTATGGTGACAGTGGTTAGGGATTAGGTTTTGTACATACTTGATTCTGATTAAGTATGTCTGTTTTCAAATAAGATAAACTCTATGACTGCAAATGTAGTTCTTCACTGAGTAGAATGAAAATTTTGACAAGTAGCACACACATAGAAAACTAAATTGTAGACAGAAGACTTGTATACCTAAATCTGGAGTAGAATTTCACATCAATTGTTGAATTAACCTTATTTTCTGGAACTAGAATGACTACTGTCACTTCATAAGATTATCAGCATCTCTTTTAAGTCCCGTAGTTTTTTATTTTTATTATTTATACTGTACATCTAGGTTAATGAAGCCTACTCTGTACCCTACTAACCTACAGGAGTAAGAAACCAAACTTAATTCACAGTAACAAGTGCAGAAAACTGACCTACTTCAAGGATAAAGATGGTTTAAATAAATGTAAGCTGTATTTTTAAATTCAGTTTCTGTAAGTTTTCAATGCTAGCCTACTCTTTTTACAGAAAATAAAGACAGGATCTTAAAGATTCAGCAGATTAACAAAGATTTTTACTGAAGATTTTTCAAAATGAAAAAATAATAATTTCAACCAGCTCTATGGTGGGCTGCTTAAAATTAAATTAGGCTACAATGGAAAAAATTAGATGCTGAGAAACTGAGATGTAACATTCATAAATAATTTTGCAGATACATTTATCTGATAAATCCTATCTTCTTCTCTCCAGCCTAGCCAGGTTTGTTAAATTTTATGGTCTTATATATTGTATATCACAACAACAGAATTACCAGATGGTATTCTCATCCTTATTGAACATTGTGTGTTTTAATCAGGCTGTGGGTTTTTTTGTTTTGTTTTTTGGGGGTTTTTTTTAATAATTTTTCTGATAGGAAAACAAGCTAGTGAAATATCTGTCAGGTCAGTTTTATTTATTTGATTTTAAAAATAGATTTCATTGTATTATAGTATTGATTACTAAAAGAATCCTCTTGCATTTTAAACTAACTCAAATAATATTTTTTTTTTTTAATGGAGGAATTGTCCATCTCAGTCTTCAAAAGGATTATACTAAAACTGAGTTAAAGCCAGGAATATAATTAAAATTAAACTGGTGCATATTCTAGCAGAAGCACTTTATGTTTTGTTAAAAGTAGATTCATGGCAACATCAAATATGAAAGAGGACCGTATGTGAGTTTCAAATCCAGTAGTTTTGGTTAAGTAATTTTGTTTCCAGTTATTCAGCTCTTGATCTTCCATTTTGGGTTTTTTTGGTTTTTTTTTTTTTTTTTTTGTTTTTTTTTTTTTTTTTTTTTTTTTTTTTTCCTACTCCACAGTACATGTTTTGATTAAATATCAGAAATGGATCTTATTGAAATATAAAAATAAAACAGACAAACAAGCAAGCAAACAAACAAAATTAAAAGACCATCAAACTATTTTTCTTTTTAAAAGCAGCATATTGTCTCTTTCTACATGTAAACCATACATCTGAATAGTTGTCCAACTCCACATCTATCACAAAATTATATCTTTTCCCTGTGTATTTCTTTTTGAATTGGTTGGTGTTTAGAAACACTGCGTTGGGGACATAAATTTATCCATTGGTTTAAACACTGAGTTAGAATCCAAAGTATTCAGTTTCTGAATAGTAAGATTACAGAAGTATAAAAGCTTCTAAGTACCTCTGGAATTCCCTTTCATCCTCTCTACACAAATCTAATGGTTTTGGTTTTGACTCGAAGGATGATATTTCTAATATTTATGTCAAATTAATTCACTAGGGGAAAATGAGTGGCAGTTTGCTGTCATCAGCCATGTCTTCGTACCTGGGGCTGTCGTCTAACATCTTGTTATATTCCACATATTGCTTTATTTCTAATAAAATAAAACTTATTCTCAATTTGTGATTTTGTTCCCTCCAGAGAATCATTCTCAGCCTTTTTGTCTAATAAAGAAAATTACAAAATGTTCATTAACTATGCACAATTCCCTTCTGTCAACTAAATAAAAATAATTTCCAGGCAATTACTGCATTGGAGTAGCAGTCCTGAGTTCAAGTTTCATATCTATAGCAATTATGCATTTATAAACACATTTATTTTACATTTTCATTCTCAGATCTTCTACCAAAACCAGAAATCCTTAAAAAAATTAAATATATGTATATATATCTATTTTCTAGGCAAATGTATTCAAAAAGAGATCATGCACTCATTTTCCATTTGTTTGAAATGTTTCCCCAAAAATTCTTCATTCTTTTTCTTCTCTTAACGTTTTTTGTTTTGTATTTGAAAACTCACTAAGATACAAAATAACCTGTAGTGTACTGTGGGTCTTGTGTTGCTATGGCTGTATGAACATGCACCATGGAGACAGAATATTCAGATTATTAGAAGTGCAAAGTTTGAGCAGTGCCTTTAGAAAGGCAAATATAGCAACCCTCAGCTATTCAGTATGCATGATATTATGACATTTTTGATAGAATGCTTGACTTGTAGTTTTTCATGTGCTGAAGATTTAATGTTCCTTAAATAACACCTTTGCTGGGACAGTGCCTTTTGTTGTCTAGAAAGATTACAAATTCTTCAGAGCATTTTCTTTTATTTCACTATCAGAAACAACAAGCACAATCTTTTGAGATTTTAAAGACTGTTGGTTCAAGGCAGTAGGATTTGAGGATGTTCCCAAATCAGATATCTGGAGCTGTGAATGCTAATCCTATATTGTTTTTCAGGCAGTCTGTAGAACGTGTAATAGTTCTTTGAAGCCATTAGTGTAGATATCTTCTCTGTAGTGTGCAAGCCACTGCGAATTCTGTGAAGGATATCAGAAATCAGATTAGCTCCTCCTTCAGGCATTTCAGTATTAATACATAATTAAACAGGTTTGTTTTTTTGTTTTTGTTTTTGTTTTTTTTTTTAGGTTTTTTTTTTAGGTTTTTTAAATTTTTTCATACCACCTAGGAAGCTGAGAAATAGTTTGAATAAAGAATTTAAATTTTGGATGTTTCAAACTCTAAAACAGATTTATATTTGAAATATTCTAAAGTCAGTGTTCATGAAAATATCCTACAGGATTCACACTCAGCAGGTATGAACCAGCCATCTGAAGTAGTAACTGTGAAATAGAATTTTTCTCTATGTCTTCAGATCAGTGTATGAACAAACTAAACATGCACCTGCTAAAAAAGTAAGATATAATATCCCTGTACTCAAACACATACTAAGCAGATCTTCCAGACTAAAGCACTGAGTGCAAGCCTCATGCAGCTGATGCCTGCCTTTCACTTCCCCACATACCCAGCTCATGCAGACTAGCAGAAGGATCTTTTCTGCTCTGCGAATTCTGTACCAGACAGCTTATGAGAGAGCCTGTATATGAAATAGACAAAACCAAAAAACAAAGAAATAGAAGAGCTGTGGCACTATACTTTGACAAAGGTGCTATGATCAAAGAAGACAACAGACATCCCCCCTCCCCATCCCTCCATGGTTTTGTTCTATACATCTTCCACTAAATGACCCCATTCAATCCCACCCTATCTCATGACTGATATCATTATATGTGCTTGCCATGACAGTGACAGTATGTTGTTCAGGAAGCAGACATCTGAAAAGTGTCATTAAGACATATAAAAAAATAACAATTATATGTTAAAAAACCCTACATTTTTACCTCTGTCTTAAATGCTTACTTCTGACAACTAAAATATGAGTCCTACGTTTGCCATCTGTCCCTTTTCATACAAGATGTCAACGGTTTAGTGTAGTTAACATTTTTGAAACCTCAGTGTAATTAAAGAAAAATCTGTTCAAATTTAAACCTGAGGGTCCTGCTCAAAAACTAGCTATATTAGGTATACTATAACTAGTACCCTGGAGTTTACACATTCACATATGAGATGCTTGGATGTAACGCACTACAACTATCTATAATGATAATTTTTTAAGTTAAACAACTGTGATAATCAGCAAATTTCACAAATAGGCAAACAAAGTTGTTTCAGTTTGACAAAAGAGAGGACAGAGTCTTAGAGAGGCAAGCATAAAAAACATATTTAACTGCAAAGTGCATCAATGCTACAGGCTGGGCCTTTCCTTTGCTATTGTATCTCTAAAATAGAAAAATTCATTGTAGAAGAAAAGGGCAGAAGTAGACTCCAGTGTAAAAAAGCTATTGGGATAATGACAGTCATTATAGCTCTGGCCTAGTGATCTGTACCTGCAACTATCTGCTACTACTGTTTTTCGGTTTTGTGGGGTTTGAGAATTGTTTGTTTTTTTTTTTTTAATCACAGCAAGAAGAAAATACAAAGAGGAATATGTAGGTGCAGAGATCAATTCGACTCTCCATCTGTAAATACCTTCATGTAGAAGTAATAACCTCCAAAGACTTTGTCAATATGTGGAAAGCACTATATAGACAGTGGAAACTTTCTATTTCCTTGCTATCAACCAGTTGCATCTTCCTTACAACTACACAATTTTAAATTGATTGTTCAGTCATGTAAAAATAATTCCTGATGACCTATTCATACCTTGTACAAACCAAAGTGTTCCCTCAGGGGAAACCTGACTGTTTTGTGTGGTTCTTGGACAAGGAATAACACAATGTGTGGCCTACTTATGCAACTCTTACTTGAACATGACTTATTGGCTTAATGACAAAGGTGACTCAATTTAAAAGAAACAGGAACAACACCGCTGAATATCTAGTCTTTTAAGATAGACAGCTCAGCTAAAATCTCCTCACATTATTAAAGCTTTGACTGTATTCCTACTCAGCTATGCAATTTCTCACTTCAGCAATCTTTTTACTTTCTCAAAGTTTTCTAAAGTTGTAAAGCAATACTACATTTTCTCTTACACCATATTTATTTTTTTATTATTATTTTTACCCTATATTTATTATTCAGGTTCATTTATTTAACTAAGCTTTACTTCCTTAGTTGTTAAATTCAAAATTCAGTTATTACTGATTTTTGGTACTTCACTATCAAACTTCTGCTCTCAGTAGTTACTGGTATAAATGAAGTACATGAAACTATAAAAAATGTTATCTTACCATTATTAAATAATATATGTATCGTGCTTGTAATGGCCACATAATTCAATTGGTTCTGTAGTTAAAAAGTACAATGCTATAAATGGGGTTCTTTTTGAAGATTTTTAAATACCTTTTAAAATATATTATAAGTTCAGTCAGGATTATTTAGAAGACAGTAGTTAACATTTAAGAAGATGCACAGTGTAATGCATGGTAGAAATTACATCTCAGATTGAATTAAAAGCTTCTGATAAAACTATAAAATTAATATTTTTAGCTTTTTTCTATTAATATCTTAATTTTGCTTAGTTAAACATTTCACAATTTAACTCCCTTCAACAATGAATGATACCATCAAAAGCCTAGACACACAAAACAGAAAGTTCTTGTGACTAAGGTTAGCACTGAAAAAATAAGACACTATTATCCTAATAAAAACCACAGGTGTTTATTTGGATATTTTCACCTGTTTTGTAGACAGACTTTCCAACATATATTTCACTGTGACTGAAATGATACTTTTTATTAAGGAATATAAACCTAAAATTATAAGTTTCTGGGTTCACATAATAGTAACAAAAATCTATAAATAATTTTACATATAAAGAAATACTTTAAGGGCATTAAGTTTACATATTTGTCAAAGTTCACCTAGGTTCAAAAGGTACTGGAAAGGATTAGTGACCTACAAAAGATAGAGACAGATCTTCTGTCAACATAGATGTCCTTCTGGATGTGGCCAGTCATGTTTGCAAGCAATAAGTGATATTCTGAAAAAAAAAAAAAAAAAAAAAAAAAAAAAAAATCAACAGGATTACTTTGCAGTTTCTGACAGCATCAAAAATAGTTCATAATCCAGCTGCTAGAAAACAACCTTGATATCTTTGGTGCTTAGAAGCACTTCCTTATTCTTTTTGATTACCTCAGGGACTTAAATTCATACTTTTCATACTATAAATGAATGCCCTGGGGTAGGTGTCCTTTGAAGCTGTTCCAGTTTGCTAAAGCAATTAAAATTTAGTAAAGTGTAAAATATCAGCAAGTTTTAATAACATAAATTACTGGGAAACTTTGATATAAGATGCTAGTATACTCACCTTTAATGAAGACACAGTGCCCTTTCTTCATATGATTCTGGTGTAGTCTGTTTACCGCTACAGGAATTGAAACATTCAAGATGGAAACCAGTTCAGCCCACAGACGCTCTATGATTGGCCCAATCAAAGACCACCTGTACACAATTAACTTTGGCAAGCTTTCTCTGTTTTTGAATTGGTGGTTCTTTTCTCAGGACTTTTTGGCCTCCTCAAGGGTGCACAGATGTTCACTCAAGGTTGTTTATCTGACTCACATTCTAATCCCTCGGACAAGCTGAGGTTTCCCACAACACACAGAGGCCCAGCAGACACAGCATAGGAGCTACAAAAAGCCTTTATGGAGACACCATTGATTGTCAGTGAAATCCTTTAATCATTTGAAAGAGTACATCTGTTTCACATAAAAAGCACAGTTTAAGGCAATTTAATTAAACTCTTCCTTCATAAGAAAACTCCTACATTAGACACTTCCAAATATAAGCATATACAGTCCGGAGATGATTCTTGGACTTTGTTTTCATGCTGCACAAAAAAAAAGATTATCTTCTGTTTTAAGGAATGCAAAATATTTAATACAAAGAGAGATTCACTTGCCATATATTACCAGTCATAGGGGTTTTTAAAATTATTCTTGTTTTCTCAAGAATGAAACAAGAAGTATATAATAGAAGGCAGGTTTAAACATGAAGCTGTAATTCAAATGAAAATTAACTATGGAAGTACAGGAAAACTGATATATTCCAGTTCCTTTTGAACATTCATCAGAGGTATAAAAATACAAAACAGATTATGCAGCATAAGAGATAATTACAGATAGTTTGAAGTAAAGCTCAGAAATTAACTCAAAGGCAACTTCTAATTTAGTAAAAAGCAACTTTCAGATTTTACAAAAGTGGTAATTGTTGATAAAGATCAGCTTCAGAAAAAAATGTCAGTTTCTGTCCTGGTTTGAGTGAAAACTGAACTAATTCTGCTCAGTAATTTTACTTTTCAGCTTGGTTCTTTTAATTAACTGCACTTTCTGAAGTTAGCAGCCTGTTCTTACAGACAGTGTCTGCTCCTATCAGTGATAACACCTTATGTTTAGAGTTACTACCAAGGATTGGTATGCAGACCAAGGCCACTGCTGGGTCCTATGTATCACACTGGGGGGTGCAGAGGGGAAAAGGCTGCACCTTCAGGGAGGAGCGGACAGGACGGGAGACTCTAAACTGACCAGTGAGGTATTCCATCCCATATACGCCATATTTGGTCTAGAGCTGAGGGACCCGAAGGGTCTCTGGGCTCTTCTCTCCCCTCTTGGACTGCTTTGCCAGCTTTTGCTTGGCTTGGCTCGGGTCCTCTCTCGGTTCCTTCCTCGGAGCACCCAAGGAGGACTGCCTTCGATCCAGTCTGCGTGTTCCTGAACCCGGTACCAGAATCCAGCTCCCGAACACATCTCCCGTCTGCTGCGGGGCCCAGTCTGGGACTCCCCCGGAGCCTGCACAACATCAGTGGTGACGGTGATGTAATTACCATCAGGGGGGTTGGGTTCCATACTGGTTTTGTATATATTTGTATATATTCCATTTTTATAATTATTATTTTCCTTTTCATTAAAGCTGTTCTAGTTTCCTTTTCTAATCGCTAAGTCTCTCTCCCTTATTCCCTTTCTCTTCCCCTTTGGGGAGGGAGGGGGGTTAACAGAGAGCGTCTGTTATAGGTTTTAGGGGCTGCCCTGACCCTAAACCACGACAGTTTCAATACTCAGAAACATGAGGAAAGAACCTGGTAACAGTCAGAATTTCAAGCTTATATTTATTTGTATAAGCATTTCAAGAAGTTATCATAAAAAATAAAGAGATAATTCAAACGGGGAAAACCTGCTAAGTAAGGTATATACTATAAAACAGTGTCTTGGGATTTCAGTATTTTGCATTCAAGGGTGTCTTATTAATTACTTAATAATGGAAATTTGGATAGTCATAAAAACATTTTTCATTAAGCAAAAATAAATAATTAGAGAGAATGCATGTAAAAAGCCAACTAATCAAAATAACAATTTTTAAAAAATTTTCTACTCAAGCTTGTTACCACCAGACTTCCTGAATTAATAACCCATAGCTAAAGACATTTTAGGGAAAAGAAAGTGTCATTCTTTCTCCTAAACTAGTGTTTTTACTAGACTTTACATTAGACAGTGCACTACAGAATATTCAAATCAGGAAGTTCTTCCATAATAGATACTGGACAATCACAGTCCAACTCTAAAATCGTGATACGTATTAATACCCAGTCCAGTGACAAATAGAAATTTGTAGTTCTTTTTCACTCTTCAGTAAAATGCATTTTAGCTCTTCTGAAATCAAGTTTACAGATCACACCAAGCTGAGCTGTGTAGTTGACACACTGGAGAGAAGGGATGGCATCCATAAGGACCTGGACAAGCTTGAGAAGTGGGCCTGTGTGAACCTCATGAAGTTCAACAAGGCCAAGTGCAATGTCCTGCTCTTGGGTCTGGGTAATCTCTGGTATCAATACAGGCTGGAGGATGAAGAGATTGAGAGCAGCCCTGTGGACAAGGACTTGGGGGCGCTGGTGAATGAAAAGCTGAATGTGAGTGGACCATGTGCACTCACAGCTCAGAAGGCCAAACATATCCTGGGCTGCATCAAAAGAAACATAGCCAGCAGGTTGAGGGAAGTGATTATGCCGCTATACTCTTCTCTGGTGAGACCTCACCTGGAGTACTGTGTCCAGCTCTGGAGCACTCAGCACAAGATGGATATGGACTTTTTGGAGCCCATCCAGAGCAAGGCCACAGAAATTATCAGAGGGCTGGAATATCTCTCCTATGAAGAAAGGCTGAGAGAGTTGGGGTTGTTCAGCTTGGAGAGGGCTCCAGGGAGACCTTCCTGTAGCCTTTCAATACTACAGGTGACCTATGAGAAAGATGGGGACAATCTTTTCAGCAGGATCTGTCGCGACAGGACAAACGGTCATGGTTTTGAACTAAAAGAGGGTAGATTTAGACCAAATATAAGGAAGACATGTCTTTCAATGAGGGTGCTGAAACACTGGAACATGCTGCCCAGAGAGGCGGTATATGTCCCATCCTTGGAAACATTCAAGGCGAGGTTGAACTGCGCTCTGAGCAATCTGATCTAGTTGAAGATGTACCTGCTTACTGCAGGGGCTTGGACTAGATGACCTTTAAAGCTTCCTTCCAGCCCAAACCATTCTGCAATTCTGTAAAAAATGTTGCTTCCCATTACAGTAGGTTTATGTTATACATGGACAAAGGATTAATCAATAAAGTAGCACTGCTATCATAAGAATGCAGCTAAGCCCAGATATGTTGAGCAATCAGGAATTTCTTTAAATATTTCATCTTTGGTTTTTGTTTGTAGAAGATCAACACCAACTGTCATTTAAAACCATCCAGTGAGGTTCAGATTAACAGAAGTAGTCTAAAATAGGCTTGTCTGAGAAAAATGTTTTCTACATCTGACTTCCCTTCTGCAAAAAATACCAAATGTCTTTATCAACTAACTGTACTGAGCTAACAGAAGCTATGCATTGAGAAGGGAGGCATACAAACCATTTAGCAATATATAATTTCCTTTGTCATTTTTTTCAAGATGTCTTGGTCACTTTTTTTTTTTTTTTTTCTCTAATCAAATGCGTCAAAAAAATTCCCAATTTTTTTTGAGTTCAGTTTTACTATAACTACATTGTTGCTTACTGTTGTTTGCACAGAGCCAACAAGACTTTTTTTCTTCATTGCATCAAACAAATTTTGGTGAACAAAAGTGTTAATTCCCTACCTTTGGAACACAGTAAAAGAGAACACTGTCTGGTTTTGCAGAGATTATGTTCCAGATCCCCAAGGTACTGAAGAAAAGGGCTTTTGTTCATTTTTTTTCCACCATATTTCCAAAATAATTAGATTGAGATTCACATTTTAAATTGAGTTGTCTAAGGAATCCAGAATGCATAAATCGGCCATACTTCCCTTCCATAGTTTAAACAGTGGAGTAAAACTATGTGGCAATTGCACAGACTCCCCTCATCCATTATGTAGAGGTGTACCAAGGACACTGTGATATCATCCATACTTGCGAGTGTACCTGTCATCAATTGGTATGACAGCCAGTTGAGATGTGATGACAGCGGCACTTTATTAGAGTAATCCATCAACTTCTCTTTTTTTAGTACACCCTTCTTTCTTCTAACCTGGAATGAAGGAAATTGAATGAGAAAAAATAAAATTACATTTTGTTGTCACTATTTTTTGTCTTAAGCAACCAAATGAGATAACATTCCTTCATTTTGATTTCCATTAAAAAAAAATTAAAACTTCCTTATTATTTTTTCACACTGCCACTCAGTACTTTCAAACAGCAAATAGGACTCAAGCTACAGTGGAAATAATTTTTTGTTTGTTTGCAATTTCCAGCAATATCTTTTCCTGTAAGATTATAATGTTGAACCCTGAAAAACTTAAATTTTGTCAGGATCTATTATCCTCTTAGTACAAGCAATGCTTGAGGAGGCTATGAGAGAATCATTACATTCTCAAGGTGCCAGTGTCTCCATGGAACTAAAAGAATGGTAATGGTATTGATGGGAACCTTCTGGTCATGATGGAATGTTTCTTTGCATTATTTAAATTTTGATTTACTCCTACATAATTATGTGTTTCACAGTCAAAATGAATAAATGCATTGAACAGATAAATGTCAGACTATAATTGGCAGACTTTTCTATTTTCATAGAAAAATAGGGCAGACTCTTAATTTTAAATTACACCGAATATTCCTCAAGAACCCTCTTCAACATTAGAATCCTGCACAGTGCTACATTTATATTCAATTAATGTGCACATACAATAGACCAAAAAAAAAAAAAAAAAAAAAAAAAAAAAAAACAAAAAATATTTTTTATAAAAAAAATACCCTGTATAAGGAACAGAATTTGGAATTTACAAACCTATAGGAATACATAAGGGTCACACATAATTAAACATAAATCATTTGGGGTGGTGAGAATGACAGATAATCAGTGTTTTTGTTGTTCAATACAGCAACAGAAGCAAAATGAATAGGAAAATAAAATGTGACAATATTAAACTATAGCATCAAATAGCATTGAACAAGTGGGGAATTTTTTTTTATTTTTTTTTTTTTTATTTCTGTCCAATATTAGACAAATTTAAGGAAGACTTTCCTTTCAGGATGTGTAAATAATCATGAATTCTTATGAAAGGAGTTATTGACATTCATGTTTAAACTGGAGCTTGTAACTCATATAGACAATAATCTTTATAAAGATTGAATCTTTTGCAAACCATCCTTTCTTCAGAATCATGTTTTATTTGCCTAGAACACTGTATTACTTGTCACAGTTTTAAGTTCTATTGAAATAAACATATGCTTAATTTTCTGAATTCATGCCCATTTTCTCCCCTTGCTATGTAGTAGGAGGAGTAATGTCTTCTGCAGTTTTCCTTACTTCTTGGAGTGCTGTCTTCACAGATTTTGACTAACCTCTTTATTACTAAAAAATGGGTTTATGTTGAACTGACAGATTACCTCCCAGCTCCAGAAGCTAGTGGAATGAGAGAGTTCTAGCTCCCCTCTATTACTAATAAGCTGCCTCAAATATTGAAAATCTAATGTTCTTGTTATTCTTTTTCTCTATTTTCCATGTTAATCTAAAGTGAAACAAAAAGAGGGAGAAAAAAATAAATAAAAGCTTTGGAGAACAGGAAATGACATTGTTCTCTTTATGGTCATCTGTTCTTCCACTCTGAAAAATTCTGGAAGGATTTTTTGATTCAATGTTTCAACTATTTTCAGATTTGAGATACAAAATTTTAATTGTTACGTCTTCATTATGTTTTTACTGCATGACTGGCAGTAGCCACTACAGGTACGACTAACTTATACTTTTCTGTGTTTCTGTTCAACATTTACAGTATGAGCTGATCACTTAAATAACATCATATGGAAAAGCCAAGATTGACTTTCTTACTTCCCTCTCCCTGGATTGCTACATTTAACAAACTTCATTTTAACTTAAACAGCAAATTCTAAGCAATATTTTAATTTCTTGTCTATCTTTGATATTAGGCAAATGTGAAGTACGTTAAAAAGTCAGAAAGGATTTGATGGACCCAGGTTATACAGGAAAATATAGTTCTGTTGCAAGGATTACCCCTATGAAAAAAAAAAAAAAAAAAAGTTTCATTAGAACTTTGTCCATTTCCAAGACAGACTCAAGGCAAGTGGTGGCAATATTGATTAAGTCAGTCTTGCTTGTAGCCTTCTGGCAACTTGTAGAGAATTAAAAAAATCCACTGGATGATTCTGTTTCCTGAAAAAAATGTTTAGGGTCATTTCAAATCCCATGGGGAATCTTAAGTCATCTGCCTAGGTGTGAGATGTGTGTGAATTTAGAAATCTTGTGATCTGCATAAGTCAGTATTTCAGTTAATATTCCAGCTTTCCTTTTCTGGTCCATTAGTATACACATTTTGTAATGGGTAATAAGGTATGATTAAGGAGATTTTTTATTTTAAACACATCTTTTTAATTAGCAAAAAATCCTCAATGGCTGTTTATATTGTAATGTCTGAGAGACAGTATGTCTGCTTCAAATTCTATACTTGTTTGCAGGAGAGAAAGAAAAACTTTCTTCTATGGACTTATGTCAAAATTATTGTCAATAAAGTATATAATTTATTAGATTTTACACCAAAAAAAAAAAAAAAAAATATATATATATATATAAACTTTGGAATCTATCTTTGGAATACATTTTGAAATTATAAAAGTCACGTTAGCATTTTTTTCACACTTGAAATGAAATCACAGTGACCCATACTTAATAAGATGTTTCTACTAGAGCACACAGTCAGTTTAACGGGTGGTAATTTGAAGTAACTTTGATAAGGTTAGGTCATAGTTTGAGTGAGTTAATCTGAGTTCAATGATAAATGAACATGCTGAGTTAACTGGTAGGAGCATGGGAAAATCAGAGCTAATAGACATTATTTTAACAAATTGCCATTTTAAATCACCTTCCTGAGGGTCTTTATGCAGGATTTCATCAATTACATGCTTACAGCTCACATTAGTGATACACATTAAAAAATTTCCCACATGAATAATTTAGAAAAAAAATTGACTATTAAACCCCAGTGTGAGTTAGCTCTTGTCTATTTAAGCAAAGTTTTACTTTAATGATGCGTGACATGCAATATTTCAAAAACATTTCTTTTGAGATCATGAAGACAAGACACAGAGAAAAAAATGTCCTTGCAGTGGTTCTATATTCTTTTCCTTTTTTTAGCACCTTGGCATCTTTACTAGTTTTGTGATTTACTTCTCAGGACTGGCTCACTTTAAAAAAAATGTAGCACTTCCTTTCTTTGACATTTTCTGCTAAGTGAATGGTGGCACAATCTTTATATTAAATCAAATCAAAGAGGTAAGAATTTTTTCTCAGCAGAAAAAACTGTCATTTAAAAAACCCAACAACACTTGTTTTTCCTTTAATAACAGCAAATTTCAAAAGCTACCTGGGAGAGTATGGAATAAGTTTTACACCATGTGAGGATAGCTTTTCCCATTTTTCTTTAGAACAAAATTGGGTTGTTTCACAATTTTTCTTGGGGGGTGGTGGGGGAGACCAAGAACATGTAACAAAGAACAAACCAGAAAGTTTTTACCAGTTTTGTAGTGGAGATTTAGGAAAGTTGAGTTAAGCTTCCTAGTGTTACTGATCCAGGAAGGAAACCTGGGCCTGTCATAGCCAGCGGTTTCTCATTTCCCTAGGCTAGTCATTATATCCTGACATGGAACACTGCTTGAAACAGTAACCTATTAGAGCTTGTTTCAGAAGTCTCTTTCAAAAAGAAACTGAATCTATGAATCTATAACCCTTCATTTTAGTCATTTACAACACTATGGAAAGATGTTGAATATGGGGAGTGTTTGTTTTAGATACTGTAGGAGAAAAAAAAAAAAAAGAGATTCCAATCTAATAAGAATATTCAGACGCTGTCTTTTCAAGTTGAAGGATGTATTAGTGACATCTAACCTTTCCAGCCATTCATAGCTTCCAGGATTATATCCAAAATACCAAAGATGCGTAGTCACAGATTAATTTCTAATCAAGGCACAAGAGTTAGGAGCTCAGGTAAAGTATTGTTATTGCCACAAGGGGAGAAACATCGCCAGAATGCCATCATGCAGTGATTGATATTGAAGATAGGATAAATCATCTTCTGGAGGGCTCTCTCTATTCGCTCCAGATAAAGGATACCTTTCACAAGCAGAATTTTGACTCCTCTGCCTTACTAGATTCCTAAAGATAGGACTGAGACTAATCTCACCTAAATGCTGTGTAGAAGTACATTTGATTAGGAAGTGAGAACTGTGGATGCTGAAAAGCTGCTAGCAGAGGGATTTTCCTCAGTTCTCACAACATTCGGTGAGAATCCTGCCTTTCTCACACATGTTATGAGAAACATTAGGATGGTTTTTGTAAGCTAGAATAACACGTGGTGTTTTGCTAAGTTCTGTTTGTGGTACATTGGAAAAATATTTTGAAATAGGTGTTGTAGGACTTTAGCCAATCACCCTAGGAGATGGGTGATCACTGACCAATCACCCTTTGGGACTACTGTATATAAAACAGAGTAGTAAATTAATAAAGTTGCTTCTTTTACCTGCTCTTGCTGAATTATATGTTGCTGCATCTCTCCGTTCCTGGCATAAACAACGACAGAGAACCTTGAACTTAGACAAAAAATGTGTGGGAAGAAAACTAGATCTAGTTTACTGGTTAAGTGATTTCATTTGGAAAGGGGAATCCTAAGTTTCTGATGTCTACTTTTTGATAGTTCAAATCTTCTTGAATATTGAAGTAAGATATATATATATATGAAACCCTCTACATCAGTAAAACACAATTTATTTTGCACATTCTCCACAGTAGAAACCACTTACTTGAAAGTAACCTGGGTGGCAAGGACTTTTAGCTACATAATAGACTGTTGGTCTTGTGTAACACTGACGCCTGGGATTCAGCCTTTGACTTGAAAGTCAGTCACCTATACAGCATTCTTTATTAAGTTTTGATCAACACTCACTCAAATGTGGATTCTTCTTAGATTCATATATAATTAAACTAAGAAAATACATTGAATATTTAATTCATATTTTCATCTGTAAACAATAATTGGTTTTGGTGAATTTAGAAATAATAAAATAGTTTTAACTATTATGACCTGTCACGGTTTAGGGTCAGGGCAGTCCCTTAGACCTATAACAGACGCTCTCTGTTAACCACCCTCCCTCCCCAGAGGGGAAGAGAAAGGGAATAAGGGAGAGAGACTTAGCAATTAGAAAAGGAAACTAGAACAGTTTTAATGAAAATGAAATTAATAATTATAAAAATAGAATATATACAAGTATATACAAAACCAGTATGGAACCCAACCCCCCTGATGGTAATTACATCACCATCACCACTGATGTTGTGCAGGCACCAGAGAAGTCCCAGACTGGGCCCCGCAGCAGACGGGAGCTGTGTTCAGGAGCTGGATTCTGGTACTGGGTTCAGGAACACGCAGATCGGGATCGAAGGCAGACGGACAGAGTCCTCCTTGGGTGCTCTGAGGAAGGAACCGAAAGAGGACCAAAGCCAAGCCAAGCAAAAGCTGGCAAAGCAGTCCAAGAGGGGAGAGAAGAGCCTAGAGACCCTTCGGGTGCCTCAGCTCTAGACCAAATATGGTGTGTATGGGATGGAATACCTCGCTGGTCAGTTAAAAGTCATACGTCCTGTTCGCTCCTCCCTGAAGGTGCAGCCTTCCACTTTCTGCACCCCCCAATGTGGTACACAGGACCCAGCAGTGGCCTTGATCTGCATACCAATCCTTGGTAGTAACTCTAAACATAAGGTGTTATCACTGCTAGAAGCAGACACTGTCTGTGAGAACAGGCTGATAACTTCAGAAAGTGCAGTTAATTAAAAGAACCAAGCTGAGAAGTAAAATTACTAAACAGAATTAGTTCTGTTTTCACTCAAACCAGGACATGACCTAATGAGTAATGTTTTAGGCAGTAATACATATTTGAAAAGTGACAGATGAAACTGGTGTCGGCAAAGATATTTACATATACATTTCTACTACTAATGTAAAATAATGAGATAAAACAATGTAAAAAGATTGTTTTTTTCATTAAATAAAATATTAGAGTTAAATTTCCATTTCATATGGAATTCCACAGAAATTGATTTTCCACTGTCAAATGAAAACACATTGTGTAATGACATTATTTGCCATGAAATGGAAACAACCTAGATTTTGATCATTTCTGTGGGTGGTATACCAGAGATTGGAGATTATTTTATTTTGCTTATTGCTTTTTAACTCTTTTTACACAAATTTCCCTTGCAATGATTGCTGAGATTCAACCAGCAGATTAGAGGGAAAGTTTTAAAAGAAGAGGAAAATATTTCTTCAGACAAGAATTTATTTGTCAGTACATGTAGAAATGCATATTCATTACAGTGGTTATCTGCACTTTCCTGTTGAATTCCTCAAAGACTTAATTGCCCAGAGTTGCTGTAGCAAAGATACTCTACCCTGTTGATATTCAGAGAGAGAATCAGAAGTACTTTGAAAAGTGAGTGAATTCATCTGGCGCTTGGAGATCAGAATGATTTCTTTATGTCTCTTTTGGAGCCCTAATACCATCCTGGATATGGACATACAATGATAACAGGTCAAAAGCTACTATCCACACAAATATTTAATTAGCCATGTTTCTTGCTGAGTGAAGATAGTAAAATGTTCTCAAATATACATATTGCAAGGGAAAGCTGTGAGAGGACCTCAAGCTGGCCAAATCATTGTAGTACACCTGCTGTTACTTTTTATTGGAGTAAGAATCACAGAATCACAGAATATCCTGAATTGGAACGTACCCACAAAGATCATTGAGTGCAACTCCTGACTTAACACAGGGCAACCTAAAAGTTAAACCATATATCTAAAAGCATTGTCCAAACACTTCTTGAACACTGCCAAGCTTGGGACCATAACCACTTTCCTGAGGAGCTTGTTCTATTGCTTGAACAACCTCTCAGTGAAGAACTTTTTCCTAATATCCAGTCTGAACTTCTGATGCAGATTTAAGACATGCCCTCCCATTTTATCACTGGGCACCACAGAGAAGAGATCAACATCTTCTCTCCTTTGTGCATTATGAGGAAGTTGTAGAAAATAATAAGGTCACCCCTCAGTCTCCTAATTCTCTATGATGCGCAAACCTAGTACTTCCTGTCTCCCAAGAAAAGTGTTTTCTTAAAAGTTATAAGCTAGAAAAATATTTTTTTAAAATAAAGTTAAAAAAAAAAATGTATATAATACAAATTATGCATATTTCCTGTAATTAAACCTCCTGTCTCTGTAGGATGAATCTCTTCCTCAACCTTCCAACATAGCAGCTTTCAAAACTGCAGCAAAATATACGCCTTTCTTTATTCTAAAGAAAAAAAAAAAAAAAAAAAAAAAAAGACTTTTTGGCTACATATTTTTTCCTTGTTCCTAATCTCCTTATCTTGCTGCTTTTTATGGAGGCCTTATTGTCTGCTTTCCTCTCTTTTGCTCATCTCCTCTCACATTAAAATCCAGAATCTTGTTACACCAGTGCATGCTCATCTGGTGTCAGGGAAAGAATAATCACTTTCCTCTGAGAGTTTCATATGACCAAGAAGACAGTAGCTAAGAAATTGCAAGTATCTGCTTTCTGTTTTGCTGCCCATCTATGCCTTTTTGCAAAAATGTAACATAGTTGATTGAGAAGAAAGAAGTCAAAACAAATACCATCAATCTGATGGGTTAATCATGTAAATTCAAATGCTTAACTTTCAGGTTTAACCTAGTAATATCTTTGAGAAACATGTAGAAGCAATCTTCTCATCTATATACAAAGAATAAGAAGTACCTCACAAAATATGTACTGAAGTAAGCATCCATCATCTTCTTAACGTTACTGTACCAGAACGAGCATTAGAATAATGATGTTGGTCCTAAATTTATTTCCATTTACATTTTTGTCCCAAAAGAACCCTTCATTGACTGACAAATGTTCATGTTAATGGCTTTTTATTTCCTTTCTCTCCCCACCCCCCCCCCCCCCCCCCCCCCTTGTTCTGATAGTCAACATAAAGAACTGCTGTTAGTTACAGTCTGTCTGACCTCTTTGATATACTGGCATTTCAAGATTTCTTAGGCACTGTTCATTGAAATTCTATCTTCAGCTAGGGAATCTTTTTGCTATCTAACAATTTCGGTAATATCAGGAATACACAGTTTAAATCACACATTTAAAAAAATATTTAGACATTACAAAATCAGACAGTTGTTATCCTTTTGATTCAGATTTTTCCCCTAAGGAGTCTTTAAGTGGATCATGGTGTTGTGAGGTGAAACACAACCTTTTTTTTAAAGATATTTATTGTAATTTAAGTTCAATTTTTTTATACTACTGATAGTCCCATTGGCAGTTCTGTGAGCAGTTGCTTATCTCATTATAATATAGCTTCATAACTGATGTATTTTAATTTCTTTTTGATTGTTTGGAGTTTAATGCATCTTATGCTAATAATATTTAGCTTTCTTCATCCTTATCTGCCACTGTCTTTTAATAAATTCCTTCAAAATAATATTTAAAGGTATATATGCATATTCTGTTACCCATAATCTACAAATTTATATTCTCATCATCTGTGTATGGCTACTTCTATGAGTCCAATTCCTTGCTCTGCTATGCCATTTATACAGTATCCCATATAGGTATGTAATGCAGCTCTTTTGGATATATCATGTTTTCTGGGCATTTCCATCTTGCATCCAGGCTGGGCTGAAAGGAAGCCATGAGACAAGAACACAGTTTTCCAATCGATACACACAAAGAAATGATGGAGGAAGAGACTGCAGTATCTTACTGGGTGTGGAGACTAACTAATGAACAAAAAGTAAGGTCAAAGTTAATAGATTATTTCTCTTTTAATCTCACTAGTTCTTTTCAAGTATTCACTGAATTGTGTGAGAGAAGTTTTCAAGACTAATTCAGGAACCTTTTTGAACAATCGAAGTCAGAATCCTAGCTGCCTTAAGTTTGGTCTATAATAAACAGCACCTTTCAAAACCAATTTAAATATTGAATTTCAAACACTGTGGTAGTCATATTAAAGATTACACCTAAGATACATCACTCTTCATTCAATTTCTTACCTTGGTCTGGCAGCAATGATGGACCACAAGGAAAGTTAAACTTGACTAGGTATTTGCTGTATCAAGCCCTAAAGACTGAGAGAGCAATTCCTGGTGTAAGGTATTTTCCTTTCTCTGCCTCAAATTCCATCACATAATCTATGTGTGTCTGTATATCTAACAACGAGTTAACTTCATTCTAAATGTGACTCATAGAAATGTGGTACAGACCAGAGTACAGAGTTGTGATACCTCTTTTCAAGGATATCTTGATATAATGCATCCTACTGTATTTAATCAATTCATATAATGATGCATTCATTATGAAGTAATAGAATACAGACAGCTTTGTGTCTGAGGTATCATAAAAACTCAGAAAGACATAAAATATCAAAGTGCTGGAGTTTTAAAATTGCTTTGAATTAGCAATCAACTTCACTCGTCAAATACTTAAACTACTATGATGCATATTTAAGTGAATAGTTCTAAGAAGTAACCAACAAAGATGGATTAGTTAACTGCCTCACTAGATGATAGACATAAAGGCATTATGAATGGGTGAATTTTGGAGACTAAGATCTGCCTTAATGAAAAATTAACAATTAAGTGAATAATTACATTAAATGAGGATGTGAAGACAAGATGACAGTGGCTAAACAAAGTTCACTAGATTATATCTGCTCTGGATTTCAATGGGTTGACCAGAAAGGCAAAAATAAGACCAGCTATACCACAAGAAGGGGCTGATTCTTATTATAAAAGGCATTCTGGAAGAGTAACAGGATGAGAAAATACAAACTTTGTTGTGATATATGTATAATCTACAACAAACTCAAAGTCTTTTTTCATTGTGTTTTATTTCAAGCACTTAGCTTAGTTACTCCTGCAATGTGTATCATGCCTTTGGTAAGGTTACGTGATAACCTTATGTGTCTTCACACATGAAAAGGATGACAGAAGAACAATAGCAGGTGGGATAACCTGAATAATACCCTAATCTGTCTACCACCAGACTCACCACAAGAGTAGCCCAGCCCAGGCATGGGATCCATGGAAGACACATCTCCCCTTGCACAGAGGAGCACAGAGTCACAGTGGCAAGTGGGATAACTCCAGCATATCCATTTAGAAAGAAGCACCTGCCCAGCCCTTTCCAGACTTGTCAACAGAGAATCTCATTCTCACGATTCAGGTATGACACCCACTCCATGAACAAGAAACTCCTTACAGAATGCATGGGAATTGGGAATTGTATAAGATCTATTATGGGATGTTAGGAAAGAACCAAAGGCAGGGAAAAGGGATGGATCAAGTGACTTCTGTAAAGCCTTTAATATGGTCCCCCACAACATGCTTGTCACTTAATTGGAAAGCAGTGTGTTTTAATGGTGCACTTTTAGGAACTGGCTGTATGGCTGTGTCCAGAAAGTTGCAGTCAATGGCTCAATGTCAAAATGGAAACCAATAACGAATTATATCACTTAAGGTTCAACTTTTAATTTAATCACCATTGCTTTTGTATACCTTAGTTGCAGTGTGTCACCTTTCCACTTCAGTGCATTGCATAGCTTTAAATCTCCTATATCGCATCATCTTGTGTAATGTCAATTCACATTGGCTTTACTGCATGATACAATATAACATGATGGGTGGTGACACAGAAAATGTAATGCAGCGTGACACACTAGGAATGTAAAGGGTATTGCAATTGAATAGTTGGTGCCAATTTAGATAGGAGGCTTCAAATCCAAAATGAATGTGGCAGACACTAATGGAGTGCATGTTACAGTAACTACTGTGTGTGTGAAACTGTGAATTCTGCAACTCATCATAATGCATTGAACAGGTGCAGAAATAAAGTCTGAAATATTAGCAAGAATGAGTATTTGCAGTTGACATACATATACAGGTTTGAAGCATACTGAAGGGTTATATATTGCAAAATGTCCCTCTCCCTGCTTTTTATTTTCTGTAATCATTGCTTATTTTAATTCTTTTTTTAAACTTTGAGCTACAAACAAAAATAATTAAAAATTGCATGTCATTGAAATGTTAGATTATACCAAAAGTAATTGTCATCAGATAATTAAATGTAAAAGATATGGACGGATGAGTAGCACCCAGTTATCCCAGAGAACACCTTTAAACACCAAACCCCTTAGTGCTTAATTGTTTTAGCATTCCAATTACCTTTCTACCAGATAAATCTGCTGCAGAAGCAGGAAATCCTAAAAATTTTGTCACAAGACATTCTGTGCCTTTCAGACTGTGGTCTTATTTCACAAAAACAACATATTGTAATGCTACTGAATTAGATTTGGTTATTTTTTAGGATAAAAATGAATTGGAAGTTCAAAGAAAAAAAAGAAGAGTTGACACAAGAGTACAAAATACCTTTTTCTGTAAGTATCAGAAGGTTGTGAAATTATATGAGAAGTTTTCTTCTTTTTTTTTTCTTTTCCCGTGGCAACATTTTCTGCCATGTGTTAGCTATTCCTATGATTCAGCTCTTTTACAGATCAGGGATTCAATAGTTTTCCCAAAAGATTAAAAGTATTTAAAACCATTATAGAATTCTCAAGTTCTCTTTAATCTATGATCTAGAGGGGAGAATTTATAAATATATATAGATACAGAATTTCTTCACTGAAAGAACCATTAAATCATCTGTGATTAGACTCTAGAAAAAGACAAGTTGAGAGATGCAGTACTTTGCAGAGTGTGCAGAGTGAGGGAGAGTGAAGGCTGATATGTTATACAGGAGTTCTTTAGGAACATAATTCAAATTAAATAACCAAACTTGTGCAGAACAGTATCTCAGGATATCACAAAGTCTACTTTTCTGCTTGGAAAAATTTAAAAAAAACCTCAAACAGAACAGAGATGAAAAGTAGGGTCCGACAGACAGGAGTGATGCACTGTAGCTGATAAGACACAAGGAGAGGTTTAATGTCTTTTTTGTACTATGTAGTTTTAGCCCTTCAGCAGAAGATCTTTTTAGTGATAACTGCTGCCTTTCTTAAATGATTCTTTCTTTTGTGAGACTCACAATTTTCTTCCAGTTTTGTCCCACTACTGCAATGGGACAACTTTAAAAGTTAGAGGAAATAAATAACAAAAAAAATCTCTTTTAAGTGTTTTTACCAATATTTCAAAGGCAAACACAGCTGCTGTACTATTTCTGAGGAATAAGAAAATCAACTTTACTGCCAGTTTCACCAGCAGTGATTTATTCCACTGCTCAGTTTTTGCAGTTGCCAATGTTTCCCATTAAGTTAGAGTAGCATGTAAATTTTGCAAAATCACATGCAGTGTTTCCTGGTTAGTGTCATTTGCCATCATTGTTTTGACAGAATCAATACAACGATATGTTATAGAAAAGACCACACAAAACATTAAAGACAACTTGTAGGGCACGGTCTTGCTCAGCAGTAGACTATCTGGAGATGCTGACGGTCAGTCAACTGCTTAGCATCACCCAAAGAAGGATATTTACAAAACTAATCATTCCTGCAGGTCCCCTTTCTGGCATTCCATCACCTTGTTGCCTGAGGCACTATATTAAATATTTCTGTATCATAACTGCATTAGCAGCCCATTGAAACCTTCTGAAAAGTAGTGACTCATCAATCACGTTTTCTTTACTTACAGAATTATGATTGAAGAAGGAGGGTGATTCCATACCCCCATGAAGCTGCATGATTACATGTCCCCAGGCATAACAGTAGCATCTTATCCTAAAGATATTGAATAGCTTAGACACGATCCACAGTGATCTATTCAGTTGCTGCTGAAGTGGCAAGTAACTACCTATCCCTGATGGCAGGTAAGATAGGAAGATGACTTTTTGGTTGATTCTACATATTGTTACACTATTTGTTCATAGATTAACTTCACTTAGGTCTCGGTTCTATAAGTGTTTATTCATGTATGGCATAAGTTTCCTTTTTTTAGCTGTACTAAAATTCCTTACACCCATGTATGCACAAAATTAAACATGTTTTGAAGACTGTGGCCAGTTTTATGGTGTTCCTGAGGAAAATTCTTTCTTCCTGTGGATATTATCTAGTCCTGTGCTTTCTGACTGTGAATCTTAGTGTTGACCCATCTTCCATGTCCAGTTAGTATGCCTATTCACCTCTTTTAGATATCTTTTTTTAAAGTATGGAAACTGGTTTAGCAGAGCAAAGCAAAAGACAACATTCCTTCACTGCTATTCCTAGTCATGTTCCATTCCTTTGTATTTAAAATACCTTTTGTTGCAAGTGAAACTGATTTGAACAGATCAGGCTCTTACTAAAAAGGAAATAAAGCTTATTTTAGGAAACAAGGAAAAATAATCATCCATAACTCATGGGGTTTTTTTATGTTCATATCTCATTGTGCCTATTGTCCAATATCCATAGATTTCTCCCAACTTTGTGGTCAAAGAATCTCAGTATGTCACCTAGCACTCCAGGAACCATAGTATTGGGAAGGTTTCATATCTGTCCAGACTTAACTTGGCTGGATTTTCTTCCTGTTTTATTCACTTCTCCACGTCAAGATTAAAATATGTTCTCTCAATGTTTCTTTACAGATAACATGATTTTTTCCTTGGTGCTGGTATTATTTTTTTTGTTGGGGTTTTTCTCTGTGTGTTATTTTTCTTGGTTTTGCTGGGATTTTTTTAACCATAAGCATGAAATGCAGTTGGTTTGTTACATACAGAAACACACTTGTTGTGTACACTTCTGTTTGTCTAAATTGTGCCAAGTCACTGGCCTTAGGAGGAAGGAGATTAAGTGAAAAGAAAAATTATAGATAGGGCAGCACTTTTGTAGCAGTGGACTTACTTGCTGTTTCCCAGAGCTAGTTACAAAAATGTCTTTTTGTTTCTGACAGAATCCCACTCATATTACTTTCAGACTAGAGTTTAGCAGAAAATAACTTATTTCCTCTTTCTTTGAATTAAATTGGCCTACCAACAAATAGTACTTTGTTGTCCGTATAGCATGCAATTACACTTCCTGTAGTCTTGAATTTGTCCTCATTAGGTTTTCACTCTTTACGAGAAAGGTATACAGTGTGTATATTTTACTACATTTCCTCTGAATGCTATTAAATAGAAATTAACACAAATAAATGACTAGACTTACTACAATTTACTACGAATTAGTAGTTTTCACATTTTTATTTCATACTCTTCTGTGATTGATTTATTTTGCTTACCTTCAGATGTGGGATTCACTTCCATATAGCAAAATATTTAATATAAACAACTGAAAATACATGCCGTTGTGAAAGAGAAGTATCTAAAAATATAATGCAACCAGTGTTGATGTAGAACTTCATTCAGTTGCTCAAATATGGTCACTGACTACTATTCAATACGTCCTGTGGTATCTGTCTTGTCACCCAGCAGCCACTTCAGGGACCCATAGTTTTCTCATATCTAGAAATCCAATGCAGGTCTTGTTAATAATATGCCATGTCATTTCAACAACGGGAAATGAACGTACAGCAGTTGTGAAGGAATGATATCTGTCACTGGTACACGCTGCTACACAACTGTCCAGAAAGCAGCTTGGCAGAAAAGGATCTGTGGGTGCTCATGGATACCAAGATGTACATGTATCAGAAGCACGTCTTTGTGGCAAAGGTATCTAAGGGTATCCTGTGCTCTATTGCAGAGCACTGCCAGCAGGTCAAAGGAGGTGATCCTACCCCTCTGCTCAGCACTGATGAGGACACACCTGGAGTGCTTGGTCCAATTCTGAGCTCCTCAGTAAAAGAGACACATAGACATACTGGAAAGAGTCCAGTAAAGGGCCACCAGCAAAGGGATGGAGCATATCTCCCTCCAGTGATGAAAGGCTGAGAGCTGGTACTGTGCAGTCTAGACAAGAGAAGGCTCAGGGGAAAATCTTCTCAATCTATATAACAAGGAAAGTGAAAAAACAGAAGAATCAGGCTCTTTTCAGTGGTTCTCAGAGAAGACAAGAGGTAATGGAAGTGAACTGAAACACAAACTCAACATCAGAAAACTTCTGTTTACTGTGAGAGTGAGAACACTGGCACAGGTTGCTCAGGGAAACTTCTTTGTTGTAGATATTAAAAAACTGTCTGGATGTGGTCCTGGACAACCAGATCTAGGTGACCCTGCCTGAGCAGGGGTTTTGTACCAGATGACTTCCAGATGTCCCTTCCAACTTCAATCATTCTTTTCTTCTGTGATATCCAGTGATGTGAAATAAGTATATGACTGGAAATTCGAACTGAGTTCTAGTTATTACTGGTGCCTAGGGAGGTATTATCCTATCTTAAATTAAAAATCCAACATTTGGTCAAACACTCCCTTCAATCCTACTGTTTATATGCCTACATGATGTTTAACCCCTCTGGTGTCTCTTCATACTAAGTGTAAAGAAACATGCATCTTTTTAATGTTCATTAATTTGTCCTTTGATAGACATACAATTTTAGGGCATAATTCACCTTACCCTAAAATGCCAGTCTCTCCATTGACTATAAAGGGAGCCTGCCAAGAGTCACTTGCATGTAAGCATCTGCTGATCAAATCACATTTGTTCTGATATACGTGCCCCTAAGTTATTGTAACTGTGCAGAACATAATTTAATTTTAATGATTTGTGGCTGAAAATATTCTTACAGTATACCAGTGAAAGAAAATGGGATATATAAAGGAAAAAAGCTCACTTTCATGCTTGCATACATTCAAGATACCTCTCAAAGTAATAGTTGTGAAACTCATGGTATTTATGTGTCAAAGACTGTGTGCAATGTCTTGGCAGACAGGTTTGGGTTTTTTTTTTTTTTTTTTGAGTGATTCCAAGCTAATCAGTCACAAGCCAGATAAGAACTGAAAGCTGTGTAACCATGTCAGTATGGCGACACAGTAGAGTTATCTCAACTCTAGTCTTCCTTGCTCTGAGAACAACATTTTAATGTATCATTAAAATAAGGCAATTCAGATGGGTTTCTGACCTAATACAGAAGAAAAAGTACACCTGAAACTGACTGCAAAAGTGTCATCCTGTTGATTGAACAAAGGTCTTGATATGCTGATATGACTTTGGCCATGGAATCTCAGGAATGTGAAATTTTCATATGAAGAAAAAAATAAATATTATTCATTAAAACCAAAATAAAGCTTTGTAGATGTGATAATATTAAGAAAAATAATCATTATTAGGCATTATCTGTATCCTTTGAAATAATTCAAAAGCATCTTTTTTTTCCTTTCATTTACTGCCATCACTGGATTTTTTTTTTACAAATATATAATGCTATATATTAATTGAAAATTGTTAAGATTGTGTTGGCAATAAGAGGCTGAAGGGGTGACCTCTTTAAGTAGAGGCTGGGATTGTCCATACTGGACACAGATGTTTCCAGTGTGTTCCAAAGGACCAACAAAGGGCACAGCTAGGCCCCACAAACAAGATGGTGGTGCCTTGGGAAAAAGAGATTTAAGACATAACAGAACACTGCACAAACAGTGAGGAGTGAAGGGGAAAAAGTGTTGAGAAACAACACTTCAGACATCAAGGTGAGAGATGAATGAGGGTGGTGAGGTGCTTCAGGCACCCAAGTAGAGATTCCCCCAAGGCCCACAGAGAAGACCATGGTGGAGCAGGTTGACTCTTTGCAGCTCATGGAGGACCATGGTGGAGCAGATAACCACACTGCATCCATGGAGGATGCTATGTCAAATCAAGTGGATATACCCCAAAGGAAGATGCAGCATGTGGAAAACCCAGGATGGAAAATATTTATCTTGAAGGACTAGAGCCCATTTCAAGGACCAGGAACAGGGAGAAGTATGAGGAGGAAGGAGAGCAGGAGAGGAGTTGTTATGGAATGATCACAACACCCCATTCCCCACCTCCCTGTAATGCTCAAGTGACGAGGGAGATAGAGGAGTTTGGAATAATGTAGTGAAATCAATCCTAGGAAAAAGGACAATGAGTGTGTGGTTTTGCTTTCTTTTTTTTTTTTTTTTTTTTTTTCCCCCCCTTGGTATTCCAATCCATTTTAATTCAAAATAAATTAAATTTATTTTCTTCAAGTCAATTTTGCTTTGCTTGCAACAGTAATTAGTAAGTGATTCCTAAGTGATATCCCTGTCTTTGTCTTGATCTGTGAGTTTTTTCATTCTAATTTCTTCTCCTGTCCTTTTGAGGACAGAGAGTGAGAGAGAAGCTGAGTGGGCATCAGGCAGCAAGTCAAGGTCAGTCCACAATACTATATCACCTGTATAATGACATAGTTTATTGTTATGCTGATTTTTCATAAAATGATAATGTACATTTTTTAAAATTAAAAGAGCTAAACGGGTTTATGTTATTTGTATTTTCTAATGTTTTGGTCTATGTGTTTCTTTTATAAGTCTAACAGTTACTGTACTAATATCAGGCTAAATCCTTCTCCTAGTTATACCCTTGTTGACTACTGATTATAATATTTAAATCATTGGATTACAACAGGAAAACTGAAATAAGAAGTTGGTCTTTATCTCTTGATGTATATAAGCCAAGAATTACTCTTACAGCAAGACTAACTAATTGAAAATGCATTTAAAAGAAATTGTGTTTCATTTATAGTATTCTAAATCAACTTGGAAAATGCAGATGAGTATTTCACTTGCAATAACCAAAGAAAAATTCACATAATCATGGTCAAGATCCCCCAAAAGATTTTTTGTGAGGAATCATGTCTTTAAGGAAACAACTGAATCTATTGAGCTACTTAGTCAACTTCTGACATTTTTTAAGGCTATTTCATAAGCATCTCTAGAGCTTGAAAATACTAAATATCAAAGCAATCTTATGTAACAAAGCAGAAGTCTTACATGAAGCTGTTACCCGTAAAGGTATTTGAAAGAGAGACAGCAATAAATGAAAAATGTTGCATTATCCTTGCCTCCAGTCATAGTGAAAAAATGTGTTGAACTGAATAGTGACAACTTTCATAATACCAGCCAGCCTTGATTCAGCCCAGAGATAGCTGAAGACCTTGTCCTGAGGCAAATAAATGCACATGTTGCAGCATGTTGCAGTCTCCAACAGTTAGTGCATATTTTGGGAACAATGGAGAGGATTTGGACAATGGAGATGTGATTTGCGAAGCGCACTACTCATCCCCAATTTCATTGAAATAATAATCTGTGCACAATGATACTCTTACAGAAGTGACAATTTTTTTAATATATTAGGATGGTATGAAGATGTATAGATTTGTAGAATCATAGAATATTTTGGGTTGGAAGGGACTTTTTCAGGTAATCTAGTTCAACCCCTTGCAAGAAACAGGTCACAAGGGGTGTTCCCCAGGGCTCGGTACTGGGGCCCGTTCTCTTTACTGTCTTTATCAATGATCTGGAAGAGGGGATTGAGAGCACCCTCAGAAAGGCTGCAGACAAATTGAGTGGGGGTGTTGATATGCTTGTGGGTAGAAAGGTTCTACAGAGGGATCTGGACAAGCTAGATCAACGAGACAAGGGTATGAGGCTCAACAAGGCCAAGAGACAGATCCTGCACTTCGCTCACAACAACCTCTTGCAGCACTACAGGCTTGGGAAAGAGTGCCTGGAAAGCTGCCTGGTGGAAAAGGACCTGAGGGTGTTAGTCAGCAGATGGCTGAATAGGAGCCAGCAGTGTGTCCAGGTGGCCATGAAGGCCAACAACATCCTGGCTTGTATCAGAACTAGTATGGGAGTACAGAAGCGATTGTGCCCTGCACTGGTGAGGCTATACCTTGAATATTGTGTTCAGTTTTGGGCCCGTCACTATATGAAGGACATTGAGGTACTGGAGCATGTCCAAAGAAGAGCAACAAAGCTAGTGAGTGGCCTAGAGTACAAGTATTATGAGGAGAAGGTGAGGGAACTGGGATTCTTAAGCCTGGATAAAAGGAGGCTGAGGGGAGACTTTATCACTGAAAGGAGTTTGTAGGGAAGTGTGTGTCAGTTTGTTCTCCCTTGCAACATGCAATAGGACATGACAATGTGGCCTCTAGTTGTACCAGGGGAGGTTTAGATTGGATATTTAGGAAAAATTTCTTCACAAAAAGGGTTGTCAAGCACTGGAACAGGCTTCCCAGGGAAGTGGGAGTCACCATCCCTGAAGGTATTTAAAAGATATGCAGATATAGTGCTGTGGGACATGGATTATTGATGGGCTTGGCAGTGACAGGTTAACGGTTGGACTCAGTGATCTTGCAGGTCTCTTCCAACCAAACCAATTCTATGATTCTGTGGTGGGTTGACCCCGGCACGGCACCAGGTGCCCACCAAGCCCTTCTATCACTCCCCCCGACCCCCTTCAGCACGGCACGCAAGGAGAGAATGAGACGCAAAGCACAGGGGTGTGGGTTATGATAGATAAGGTGTTATTTTCTACTTCCCGTCCACAGGCGATGTCGGGCCGAGTCCAGGAAGCAGGGCTCCGGGAACACGAAGCAGCCGCTTGGAGGACAAAGCAGAATGCCCCCTCATCCTCCTCCTGCCCTCTCCCTTTATAGTTGAGCTGACGTCATATGGTATGGAATAGCTCACTGGTCAGCTCAGGTTGGCTGTATCTTCTCCCCCATCCTGCCCCCCATCCTCTGGTGCCGTGTGAGCACTGGCAGTCATAACACGAGTGTGTTATCAACACCCTCCAGCTCCCAGTGCTGCAACATGAGGGCTGGATGGGGAAAAGCAGCTCAGCCAGAGCCACTACAGATTCTATGACATCTTCAAGTAGAGCATGTTTCTCAGAGTCCTATGCAACCTGATCTTGAGTGTTTCCAGGCCATCTACAACCTCTTTGGGCAACCTATTTCAGTGTTTCACCACCCTCATTGTAAAAGTTTCTGTATTATATATATAGACTAAATCTATCCTCTTTTAGTTTAAAACCATTACCCTTTGTCCTGTCAAAACAGGCTCCACAAAAAAGGCTGTCACCATCTCTTTTATAGGCTACCTTTAAGTACTGAAAAGCCAGAAACAGGTCTTACCAGAACCTTCACCAGGCTGAATAACACTAATACTCTCAGCCTTTCTTCATAGCAGCAGTGTTCCAGTCCTCTCATCATTTTTATGTCCCAAAACAGGTCCCCTCCAACAGGTCCATTTCTTCCTTGTGCTGAGGACTCCAGAGCTGAAAGTAGTACTCCAGGTGAGCTCTCACCAGAGCAGAGTAGAGGGGCAGAATCACCTCCCTGGACCTGCTGGCCATGTTTATTTTGATGTAGCTCTGGTAGGGTATGACTGGCTTCTAAGCTATAAATAAGTGCATATTGCCAGCTTATGTCCAGCTTTTTATCTACCACTATCCCCATTACTGTAAATTAATGTAGATTAAGAAAATTTTGTTTTAAAGAACAGAACAGAAAAAGCTTATTTTTATTTTCATAGTTAAATGCTCAAATTTGTTCATTAATGCTTCTCAACCTCATTTCTACATTTTTTTTTTGTGTGTACTAAATCTTGTTATAACATTTGCTCTTCTGAGTAAAGTTAACTTTCATTCTAAGGTTTATTTCTTTTTTTTTCTGGTTTTATTTTGACACTCCCATGTCATTCTGGCTGAGGCATTTCTTACTGAAGAGAAGCAGAATGATTTAGATAAAATAAGAACTTACCTAGTGCATGGATACCTAAATGTAAATAACAAGCTAAGTCTTGCATTTCATATTTTTTGCTAATTGCTGTGATAAATACCAGACAGACTGACATTTATGTCCTGAACATCATTAACTCCATTAATTTTGAATGACTCTGAAATTGTATGATCAACTTCTGATATTTTAGATTCACTAGTAAAGCTATTTTTCCCCTTATGAGTTGTTACATTTTAGAAAATGAAACTGTAACAGTCCTAAAAGACATTGAAAACACCAAAGCAAAACAAAGCAAAATGCATGTACCACACTTTGTTTCCTCATCAGTGCTGTTATCAGTCTCTTTATTTCACAGAGAAATTGTTTTGATACAAAAAAAAAAAAAAACAAATGACAAAGAAACATAAAACAATATATGTAGAAACCAATAAAACCAGAAATAATCCTTAGCATACACCTGAAAAACCTATACAGGAACAAAACCCCTCTGGTACTCCCATATTGCAATGGATTTAAGTGGAGGGTCTTAGGAAAATTTCTCAGGCAGGTCAAACTCAGAAAGTATCATTCCATTTACCTTGTTTATTGTTGTCCTGATTTGAGTTAGAAAAGAATTAATTCTGTTCAGTGGTTTTACTTTTCAGCTAAGCCTCTTCTAAGTAACTGCACTTTCTATAGTTAACAGCAGATTTATGCAAACAGTGTCTGCTTCTAGCTGTAATAAAACTGGATGTTTATAGTTACTGCCAAGGACTGGTATGTAGAAAGGCTCTTGCTTATACTTGCTCAGTACAGACCAAGGTCTCTGCTAAATCTTGTGTACCATGTTGGGGGTGCAGAAAGTAAAAGACTCCACCTGCAGATAGGACAGGTGACTATGAACTGACCAATGAGTTATTCCCTATATGTCATAATAAGTATAGCATTGAGGGATCACTGAGCATTAAGCTCTTTTAAATGGCTGGCATCTGAGGAGGGTTTTGTCCATTCTGCCTTTGATCCTTATCCATGTGTTCCGGAATTCAGCTTCTGAACCCAGTTTCCACTAATTCCAGTCTGAGACTTCCTCAGTGACTGCTCCAGAGCATCAGTGGTGACAAAGACATAATTGCCATGAGTGACATTAGGTTCAATATTGGTTTTGCATGTGTTTGTATATGTTTTGTATGTATCTATATCCGTTTAATTTTACTGTTATTATTTTCAACAGAGCTGGGTTAGTTTTCTTTTCCAAACCTTAAGTCTCTCTCCCTTCTTCCCTTCACTTTATGAAAGCAAGAAAGATTAGTAAAGAGTATCTGTCACTCATCCAGTGGATGGCTCATCCCTAACCCTTGACAATTGTCATAGTACCCTGCATAAACACCATTAAAGTAAATGTTTTCCTTCAGTTTTGCCTTCCATTTATTTTCTTAAGGTCTCAACATTCTTATAGTTACCAATTTCTTTTGAGTGTAGTAGGGTAAATGGAATATTTACAAGCACAAATGCAGTTTTTCTTTGTTTTATTGTCAACAACTGATGATGTTTCCTTGAAAATACGCTAAGCTTAACTGTATAGGCGTTAGACCACTTCTCAGCTACTGATGTTATCCAAGGAGTAGAGGAACATTGGTACTTATTCCAATGTGGTCTAGAGATGAAGTATTATGCATAGATTCATACTTTCATTGTTAGTCGCTATACATTAGAAAATCAGTTTCTTAGAGGAATGTTATTGCTGTACATTGCCTATTTCTGTTATTAGCAGCTCTCAATTATATTGACTATTCATGCTGTCACTGCACAGTGCTACACACAATGAGGCCATTACTGCTAAGAAAGATATTCTGGTATCAAAGAGATGCTTGGTTCAAGATGTATATAATCACAACTGATTGGACAAATAATTCTAGTGCCCAGAGTCAAAGAAAGGTCAGAGAAAGCTCTGGCCATTTGTCCTGGTTTGAGTGAGAACAGAACTAATTCTGTTCAGTGATTTTAATTTTCAGCTCAGTTCTTCTAACCAACTGCACTGTCTGAAGTTAGCAGCCTGTTCTCACAGACAGGTCTGCTTCTAGCAGTTATAACACCTGATGTTTAGTTACTGCCAAGGATTGGTGTGCAGACCAAGGCCACTGCTGGATCTTGTGTACCACATTGGGGGGTGCAGAAAAGTGAAAGTCTGCACCTTCAGGGAGGAGTGGATAGGACAGGTGACCCTAAACTGACCAACGAGGTATTTCATCCCATATATGTCATATTCGGTATAAAGCTGAGTAATCTGGAGGGTCTGAGGCTTTTCTCCCTTCTTGGACTCCTTTTGCCAGCTTTGCTTGGCTTGTCTCAGGTCCTCTTTCAATTCCTTCCTTGGAGTAGCCAAGAAGAACTTTGTCCTTTCTGCCTTTCTATCCTGATCTGTGTGTTCCTGAATCCAGTACTAGAATCCAGCCCCTGAACACAGATCCCATCTGCTGCAGGGCCCAGTCTGGGACTCTACTGGTGCCTGCTCCACAGCATCAGTGGTGACGGTGATGTAATTACCATCATGGGGGTTGGATTAGATACCGGTTTTATGTATATTTGTATATTTTTCATTTTTATTATTATTATTTTTATTTTCATTAAAGCTGTTCTAGTTTCCTTTTCTAATCACTAAGTCTCTCTATCCCTTTTTGCCTTTCTCTTCCCCTTTGGGGAGGGAGGGTATTAACGAAGAGTGCCTGTTATAGGTCTAAGGGGCTACCCTGACCCTAAACTCTGACACCATTTAATGATGAATACTGATTTATTTGTTATGGGCAAGCAAGACAATCATACGGTGATAGAAATTGTTTTTATATTATAGAAGATTATAAGTTATTATGATATTTGGGGAAAAAAAAAGCAGTAGTAATAGTGGTGCTTTTTCAGTATAAAACTGCAGAATATATTTGGAAGGGAAGAACAATGTGGTAAAGTGATCAGTTTATTGAACATAACAGCACACAAACATTCATTGGGGCTGCACAGACCTAGTTTGTATGCTCAAATATACTAAAAGTGTTAGGCTAGATAATAAAATAAGCTGAGTAAGATATGTTTAAATATTTGAGATCTGGAAACAAAACATCACTCATGATATTGAAATGAAGACTATGGAAATTTAGGAGTTATTAGAGATACACAAATTACAGACAGTATCTTTTTGCATGAAAGTAGCTATCATATTATCATTCCTTAGTGTCTTTTTTTTCTTGGTAATAATATGGAAAAGTCCCATACCTTGAAAACAAACTATTCTGAAGATGAAAGAAAATTATCTTGGACCCAGCATAAAAAAATCATGAGTTGTTGCCTTTACAAATTCTTTGCCACTGCAACAGAAATTCCTCTCTATAAGGTGCAAGGAGCTTGCACCAGTTATTACTGTTTGATTGTCTAGGTTTTGCAATTGAGGCTTTTGGCTTGTTTGCTTCTCTCACACAGTATTTATCTTTTCAAAGCACTTTATTCTGTTCAGAGTCTAATCCACCCATCCTTCATCCATGCTCAAACATCACTCAAACACCCCATTACCTGTGAGACTACTATGTTTCTCTGCCTCTGAAAGAAAGCTGACTGGAGGTTTAGGTTATTGGCATACTTTTGGCAATGTGTTCCATAATACCCACCCAATTTTTCCTAAGAATTTTACAACCTAAACTTTTTTACTCCAAATGAAATAAAGGTGAACAAGATAAACTACTACTTTATTTGCATGTAACTACTACTCCTAACAGCTCACAAATATAAGATTTAACAATAGTTACTTTTTTTTATAACAAATGGCACCATTGCCAGACAAAAAACAGACATATAGAAAACTAGGTTGCATTACATTAATCATGTAGCAAATGCAGTAAAATTACTATACTTTTCTTTTGATTGATCCACCTATATTAAGGCAGCAAATTTTCAGCATAGTTTCCCTTGGAAACAAAATAATAAAGATGTAAAATGAAATCACAGTTACATCATTAAACTATTGATCTAGGAATCTTCACATGAATCTGCATACAGAAATGACCACTGATGAACAAATCTCCATCTCTTGTACAAGGGGACTCAGAGACAGTCATCTGAAGTACTGTGCCTCTCAAGTTCAAACTTCCAGTGGACACACTCTAAGGTCATGAACCTGTTGCATGGCATTGAGAAGAGCCAGCTGCCACTGTAAAAAAACATAGATTTTGTTCTTTACAAAGTGTCTGTCATAGGCATGGACACAGTGCTAGTTTTAATACAAGAGTGTACAACTATAATGTGACCAAGATCACATGTATCACTTTAAAAATGAAAGCTACTTATGTGTAAGGAAGAAGGACAATTAACCTCTTAGGTCTTCCATCTACCATTAAATCTATGGAGGATCGCAGGAGGGATGATTTCTTTAGTAAAATAAAACTTATATTTTGCTATAACGTACCATACTGGAAAATAAATGCCAAAAATCTTGCTTGATTCAGCTATATATATTTAATATACACTGCCATCTGCATGAAAAATTCATTCTTATGAAATAGTATGAAATGGTCATAGAAAGTAGTTTTAAATCATTATTTTGGAAATTATGTGTGTAATGGTATCTAAATGACCGGGCTAGTTGATTTATCTTCATTTTCTGAGCCTTCTTTTGAGATTCATGCCTTCCAATGTAAAAGTTCAGTTATGTGTGAGAGACTTTGAAAACAGTAATGAATTACTTACATAGGCAAAGATTATACTGAATATTCTTTATTTAATTCCCAGGAAATTATCACTGCATAACCAGTATAGAAAAGAAAATTGCTATTTTTTTCCTTCCCTGGAATTTTGTTTGGATATAGCCTCAGGTTTGGCATAGTCACTGGAGATGTCATATATCCTAATTTATAATAGCTAACAAATTCAGAACTGCTTCTCCTACTCTCAGTGGAATTTCATGTTGAGAATATAATGTAATTCTTCCTTTACAACTTTAGAAAAGGCAAAAATGCTGATCTACTAAAAAAGTCTGAGGTCTACAGCTTTATTCTATTTTAGCGAAGGTAACAACATTGTTTCTATCCTACATCTGAAATGAAAAAATTGTAAAACAATAAAATGTATTAGAACACGCTGAAAATTAGTTTTCCTCCAAGAATAAGATTTTATTCCCAGTAGTTAAAATATGATCATCAAATAAATCTCAGACAGTTTTTGCATTAAGAATTATATTTATTATATTTTTATTATATCTGTAATTTCCAAAATGTTAATGTATGCCTACATTTGCAGATCAAGTTTATTATGTTGAAGTTAACTATCTTTCAACATCAGGTATTTTATTTTTTGTTGGATATTACTGTGATAGTTAATTATTCTATCAGTAGATGTGACCTTGTTCCTTAGCACAGAGGGGGATACATATTTATTCACAGAAACAGGCTTTTACATCCTAAATTAGATATTAGATTCTTGTTGCCTTCTGTCAGTACTCACTACTACATTTTATCTTAGAAATGTGGCTTAATGTGAGTAATATCATGCAAATAACAAAGAGTAAACTGTTTTATAAAGCAGAAGAAAGAAGGAAAAATCAGCAGGCTTATGTGAAAGAATTTCAAGCCCTATATTCTTCAACATCTGTTTGATAAATTGTCTAGAAGATACAGATTACCATTAGCTGCAAATAGCAATGTAATAGCTGGCAGTACAGAATAAAGTTAATTTTACTATATTCAATATTACCTCTTTTTTTTTTTTTTTTTTTTTTTTTAACTTTTAACTAGTATCCACAAATACTTCTGTTTGGTTAATTTGTGTATTGCATTATTTCATTCAGTAACAGTGATTAGTTAAGAAATTATGACTTTGGACTTTTTTCATTAAATTTGAGTGATGGAACTGTGAGAATATAAGTTTAGACTTTATGCAATGACAGCCAAATTAATGTAATTTTAAAATAAATTAGTGGTATTGCAAATAAAAAAGATTCTATGAATCATTATTGTTTAAATGCATTACTGAGTGATAATTAGTACATGAACACAGTTATATATTACTTAAATTTTATGTCATGGTATAATTGTTACACAAATGTAACTTTAATTATGACAGTAGGAACTCAGATACATAATAAGCAATGACAACATGAAGTCCTAATTAAAAATAAATATATAAATAAAATGGACATCACTCAGTTTTTATAAACCACATACAACCCATTCTCAGGTTTTGGTCAATCAGTCTGTCCAGTCTTTCCATAAGAAGAGCCATATAAGCTGATTCCAATTAATATCTTCTAGTCACAAATCTCTAACCTCTCTAATACAGTTGTCAGAGATTAGAACCATTCCCCTCACTGGATTAATTTACATGTAAAGAGTTTGATGAGGGTGCTGGGTAAGCATGGAAGCAAAGGATTATGTGAACACTGTCCGTAATTTGCCAAAAACCTCTCCAACATCCTCTGAAATGTTTTAATTTTTCTTCAGCCTCTCTTCACTTCTGAAAATCTATGTTTCTGGATAGATAATATAGTAATGGAAAATATTGCATGTCAGGTAAGAGAGAGTAAAGGCACTGGAGAGATGACAGACACACAAAGATGTTTTGGAAACGACCCACTAAGGTCCTACACAATCAAGTAACTTGGTTGCCTGTCAGTTCACTAGTTCTGCTGACTCATTTTCATGTTTAGCTCATTTCCAAGTATTATTCTGGAATAAACAATCCAGTTTGATTTCAGGAAAAAAAAATAGTGACATTCTAAATATTGCTTTTCCAAGATACCTCTCCTATTCAGCAGTAAGGAGGAGAATGTACTGGTTTCATCCATTCTGTGATGACTCTACATGATTCATTATACAGCATCAGCAAGACCTGCATCTTACTTAAATCTTTCTCTCTGTAAGAATATGTACTGTCATTCACATCCTGAGAAACATATTTTCATTATCTGCTACAAAATGTCTCTGCGAGTTGAGATGTAATCCTTCTCCCCTTATGTTAGCAACTATGAAGCTTAAAAAAACCTTAATGGTGTACCATAATAAGCCTAGGTGACTCCACATTTGACTCTTGGTTTGAATTCTGCACAACCTCACATTAAAGATTTAGATATCTAACCTATGTGTGAGTGCATTTTGCAATGAAAACTAAGTGCAACTGGTGGAAACTATTTTAGAAGTGAGGTGGAGGTACTGTAACTCATAGCTGATGACAGATACACCCCTGCAAGAAGACTGGGACAAGTCCAGTCTCATCAGTCTGGGAGGGTAACAACTAACTATCCATCAAGAGGACCCTCTGGACAAAATAGAGGTGTTTGTAACTGTAATAAACTAGTGTGTGCTGTTTATCAGGTCCTTTCATCTGAATTATTTTTGATCAAGATCAGTTTCTGTAGTCCACATAGAAAAGGAAATGAGTATTTGGTGAAAGTAATATAAGTAACAGTGCAAAATTCACACTTTTTAATTCTAAAAGACTTCACTTGCTTTCTCAGACATTGCTTAATTTATATATATCAAAAAATGTTTTTGACAGATAAGAAATATTCCAGGGGAAAAAAAATTAACTTCTGTGAGATAGTAAAAATAATATGTTAGTTATTATGATGTTAACTAACAGTTAAAAACACATTTAATCAGAACTAGTGTCAATTCATTCTTATTAATTTTTTCCATTATTTTTAATAATTATTGAAACATAATGTAGTATTATATAATATTAATTTAACATCCATCTATTAAATTATATTGAACATAAAAGGTGAGGTTTTCGTATTACCTAATTTTCATCATGAGCAGTGTGACATCTGTACCTGAGGTAACAGGGTCTATTTTAGACATTTGTTTCACCATAAAATGAATTGCACATGGTAATTGTCCATTTCTCTTAATGGAGTATAAAGAAAGTTTGCATTACCTATTTATGAGTAAATACATTTATTTTAGGGTGAAAGAATCTTTCTCAGCTTGGGGAAGGGAAAGGAAGGGAAGGGAAGGGAAGGGAAGGGAAGGGAAGGGAAGGGAAGGGAAGGGAAGGG